>CM053399.1:11939932-11977328 GCA_028644305.1 Xerus rutilus
AAAAAAACAAATTTTCAGAAGCTGTACACACTATTCACTGAAAACATTTGTTGAGGCAAATAGAAAAAAAATTGTTACAATCATAATTTTTCTAACTTTGCACAAAATTATAAGCAGATTACATTCTTCATATTAAACATCTTTATATGCACTTTCAATGAACAGTATATATATATATATTTATATATATTTTTTATCACCATCTTTCCTATACCCATTCCCCTTTCCTGCCCCCCGCCTCCCCCATGTCACGTCCAGTGTTTCTCTATTTCTCTTATGTAAAACCTCTGTTGTACGTCAACGTGTCAAGTCATTTTCAAACTACTGACATGTAGTACTGTTTTATTATTCCTTTATAAAATACTTCCTCTATGGAAATACAATCTATGCATATTTTTGTTTTTATTATCCATTCAGCTACAAGTGTGCTTCCTTGGGATACTCTCATTTGCATTGCTGTAAGGGATGTGGTGAGGGGCAGGGAGGAGGAGCTTTCTGCTGCTGGTATTACCATACCATAAAACCTGAGGCTGCAATGCCACATGTCCATTGCAGTCTTCAGGGATACATTTAGTTTTTGTTGAATGATGCAGGGTGATGACTTTTGCTCTTGGCTGCAGCTAAAACAGCATGGCAAAAAATGATGGATCATATCTATGCTTTACATTCAGCTTGTGAATTCTGATATTTATTTATAAGTCATTTATAGTCTGCATTTTTAGTAATTCTCTTTAGGGCTTCTATAAATAATATTTACTCTCATTTATATTATAAGCATAATTAATAAAATACTTAAAACATTTTAAGCCATATCTTCAAAATACCTGAGTACAGTTTGCTTGTCACAACTTGATGCAGGGTGAGGATAGAGAGAGGGAAGTCGCTCCTGATATCAGGTGGATAAAAGCCAAGGCTCCTGCTAAGTTTCCTATATTGCACAGGATAGTGCCAAATAACAAAAAAATCATCCAGCCAAAAATACATTCATAGTGCAGAGGTTGATAGACCCTGATCCAAACATTAGTATTCTCTAGACTAACTCTTGCAAATACTGATAATTGCTTATCTTCTTGGAGCTAATTGAGGTTATTTACCAGGAAACAAGTTATACTTACTAGATTCTTTTTCAGGAAACCACAAGAACATGCTTAATGCCATTTTTAATTTACATCAATATTTCAGTAACTTCAGGGGAGAGTGATATTTTAGCCCATTTCTCAGATTGGGAGTTATGTTCATATTTTACTTTTATTGAATTCTTTTTTTAAATTTGTTCTTCTTGGGTGTACATGACAGTACAGTGTGTATTACACAGACATGGAGTATAACTTATTCTAATTAAGATCCCATTCTTGCAGTTGTGCATAATGTGGAGGTTCACTGATCACGTGTTCATATATGAACACAGGAAAGTTATGTCCAATTCATTCTGCTGTCTTTCTTATTCCCCACTCCCTTTCCTTCATTCCCCTTTGTCTAATCCAATGAACTTCTATTCCTCCCTCCTCCCACTATTGTATGTTAGTATGTACTCATCAGAGAGAACATTCAGCCTTTGATTTTTTGGGATTGGCTTATTTCACTTAGCATGATAGCCTTCAGTTTCATCCACTGGCAAATGCCATAATTTCATTCTCTTTATGGCTGAATAATAGTCCATTGTGTATATATACCACATTTTCTTTATCTATTCATCTGTTGAAAGGCACCTAAGTTGGTTCCACAGCTTAGCTACTGTGAATTGAGCTGCTATAAACATTGAGTGGTTATGTCACTGCAGTATGCTAATTTTAAGTCCCTTGGGTATGCACTGAGGAGTGGGATAAATGGGTCAAATGGTAATTCCATTCCAAGTTTTCTAAGGAAACTCCATACTGTTTTCCAGAGTGGTTGCACCACTTTGCATTTCCACCAGCAATGTCTGAGTGTACCTTTTCCCTTACATCCTCATCAACATTTATTGTTATTTGTATTCTTGGTAATTACCATTCTGACTGGAGTGAGATGGAAACTCAGTGTAGTTTTAATTTGCATTCTCTAATTGCTAGAAATGTTGAACATTTTTTCATATATTTGTTGACTATTCATATTTCTTCTTCTGTGAAGTGTCTGTTCAGTTCCTTAGCACATTTATTGATTTGGTTATTTGGGGTTTTTTGGTGTTAATTTTCTTGAGTTCTTTATATATCCTAAAGATGATTGCTATATCTGAGGTGCAGGTAGCAAAGATTTTCTCAAAATCTGTAGGCTCTCTTCACATTCTTCATTGTTTCCTTTGCTGTGAAGAAGCTTTTTAGTTTGGTACCATCCCATTTATTGATTCTTGACTTTATTTATTTCTTGTGCTTTAGGAATCTTATTGAGGAAGTTGGTTCCTAAGCTGACATGATAGAGAGTTGGGCCTACATTTTCTTTTAGTAGGCACAGGGTTTTTGGTCTGACGCCTAAGTCCTTGATCCACTTTGAGTTTTGTGCAGTGTGAGATACAGTGGTTCAATTTCATTCTACTTCATATAGATTTCCAGTTTTCCCAGCACCCAGCACGTTGAAGAGGCTATCTTTTCTCCACCATATGTTTATGTCACCTTTGTCTAGTATGAAATAACTGTATCTATGTGGGTATGTCTCTATATCTTCTATTCTGTTCCATTGATTTTCATGTCTGTTTTTGTGTCAAAGCCATGCCATTTTTGTTACTATAGCTTTGTAACATAATCTTAAGTTGGGTATTATGATGCCTCCTGTTTCACTTTTCTCACTAAAAATTGCTTTGGCTATTCCGGGCCTCTTATTTTTCCAAAAGAATTTCATGACTGCTTTTTCTATTTC
Source organism: Xerus rutilus (assembly GCA_028644305.1). Taxonomy (NCBI): domain Eukaryota; kingdom Metazoa; phylum Chordata; class Mammalia; order Rodentia; family Sciuridae; genus Xerus; species Xerus rutilus. Next base: position 11,942,762 of record CM053399.1, read on the forward strand.
TATGAAAAACATCCTTGGACTTTCAATAGGATTTGCATTAAGTCTGTATAGCATTTTTACTCATAGAAGTCTATAGTTTCCATCCTGGTTGATCAATTGATTTGGTTTTAGATTTTTCAGATGCAAAACTCTGCATCTGGAGACCTTTGAACTCAATGGGATTCTAAAACTTTGGTAAGTAAGGTAATATTTCTATTCACAGGGATTTCACTCCCAATAAAACTCAATAAAAATTTGGAGATTTCATATGACTTTGGAGCTTTTGGGTGGTACAGTCAGGTGTTCAAAATCAGCACCATCAATAATGGGTTTATTGACAAAGAAACATAATCAGTGTACTATTTCTACTACAAATCCATAATTTGTTTCCAGTCACTGGAAAAAAATTAAATGAACATGCCAGAAAATAATTAAAATGGCCCAGAATTGAGGAGAGGGGCAGTCTACAATTCTGATGTGAGTACATTAAAAGTTGTAAATGTGAAAGAACAAAAAATTCTGAAGAGCTGGTCCAGATAAAATTAATCAAAAATGATAGGTAAAGTAAATTCAAGTTCTCAGGGGAAAATGTTATAAAAGACATTATTGCTATTATTGACAAAATTTACCTATGTCCTTTGTATTGGTTACCAGTAACACAGCAAGACCAAATCTGAATGTGTTGTGTTGTGGCTATAAAAGAGAATCCTTCGACTTCGGTGATGCATGCAGAAATAGTCAAAGCAAATGATTATATTTGCAACCTACAAAGAACTTACATGTTGTATTTGTATGTAGAAATTAAATGTGGCAAACTATAATTGATGGTTTTAGGTAAAGACTATGACAATGTTCAATGCAATATTGTAATTTTTCTATGAGTTTATTATAACTTTTCCAAATAAAGATTCAAATAACTAAGGAAAGGCTTCTGTTACCATTAGGATTAGTGATTTTCATATTTTTCCATGATCTTATAAGAAACTCAGTAATAATATATTGTGTTTTTTTTGAGATTTTATGTTACTTTTTTTGATTATCTGTGTGTCGTTATGAAATCATGACTTTTCATAGGTTGAATATATTTCAAGTCCAGTTATAACTCATTGTTGCAACTTTGGCCAACATGAGGTTTTTTTATTTTTTAATCTTGGAAAGCCTCCTTGATTTCTGACACATACAATGATTCTAATTCGACTTATATCTCTCTGTAGAAAATATTGAATAAATCATTTATTCAAAATGTCTTAGTTACTTTTTGTAAAAACAATGTGTTAGAAATTAGAATGCTTGTTGCTTAAAATGTTCATATATTTAGTACCTATTGCACTGAATTCAAAGGATTACACAAGCTACTTCATATGAAGTATAATGCACAAGGTCTGGTCACGGTAAGAACTTAATAAATGTTTTCTATCATCATCATCATTGTTAATTTATTATTATTATTATCTATGATTATACTGATCTCTATTCTGTAATTAATGAAGAATTCAATGACCTATGTTCAATTGAGTTACTTTAGAGAAGGCTCAGGGCATTCATCTAAGCATTCGTTTTCATTTCCTCCTTCCAACTCTTCTCACATCTTTACACAATTTTTAGTCTTCCTTGAACTGAAGCTCCCAGCCAAGTTGCTTATTGTATAAAGTTCATGCTGAAAATACCAGGGAGTTTTTTTAAAAGGAGCAATCTGTGTCATTAAAGAATAAAATAGGTTATTTTATGAGGAAAAAAACCCTTCTAATTATCAGGCGAATTTATTTGAGTGTCTTTTGAACATGCTGACTAGATTATTGTTTGGAATGAGAGAGAAATATCCAGGACATTTTTTAAAAAATATATATATATATATATTTAGTTGTTGATGGACACAATGTCTTTATTTTATTGCTTTGTATGTGGTGCTGAGGATCGAACCCAGGGCCTCACGCATGCGAGGCAAGCGCTCTACCACTGAGCTACAATCCCAGCCCCTCTAGGACACTTTTACATGTCTTCTTTTAAAAAAAATTTTTAAATTGTAGATGGACACAAATATCTTTATTTTATTTATTTATTTTTATGTGGTGCTGAGGATCAAACCCAGTGCCTCTCGCATGCAAGGCAAGTGCTCTACCACTGAGCTACCATCCCAGCCTTACATGCCTTCTTTAAGTGAATTTGTTTCAGTTAGTTGCTGTGTTAAATGTAATTATTTCCTTTGGAATTGTTTATTGCCAATATGTAGAAATAGCTGATTTTTATTTGGGACTCTTGAACACTGCAACTTTTCTGAATAAGTTTAATAACTAATAAATTTTTGTGTATTCTTTAAGAATTTTTATATATAAGATTATATCACCTAAGAATAGCTTTCATTTTATTCCTTTCCAATTCGATAACTTTTATTTATTTTTTCTTGCATTATAGCTCTGGATAGAACTACTGGTATAGTTTTGAATAGAAGTGGTGAAATCAGGAATATTGATTTTAATAATATGCAATATTGCTTTGTATCTGATCATATGTGGGAGTTTTTCAGCCTTTCACTTTTGGGGGGGGTATTGAGGATTGAACTTGGGGGGTACTCGACCACTGAGCCACATCCCCAGCCCTATTTTGTGCTTTATGTAGAGACAGGGTCTCACTGAGTTGCTTAGCCCCTCGCCGTTGCTGAGGCTGGCTTTGAACTCGTGATTCTCCTGTCTCAGCCTCCCTAAGTACTGGGATTACAGGCTTGCGCCACCGGGCCCGGCTCAGCCTTTCACTTTTGAGGACAACATTAGCTGTGAGTTTTTATAAATATTCTTTAGAGTTTGTGGAAGTTTGTTTCTATTTCTAGTTTTCTGAGTGCTTTTATCATGAAAGAATGCAAAGCTTTGGTAAATAATTATTCTGGGTTAATAAGATGCTCATGAGGTTTTCTCTTCATTATATTAATGTGATTTATTATACTGATTGATTTGCATATATTAAAACACCTTTCCAATCCTGGACTAAGTCCTACATGGTAATAGCTTATAATTATGTTAATATGCTTATAGATTTGGTTTGTTAGCATTTTATTAGTATTGCTACAGGTAGTACTCAAGAGGGATAGTGGTCTCTGGTTTTCTTTCTTGGATATTTTTGTCTGTTTTTGGTATCAGGTAATGCTGGCTTCACAGAATGAGTGAGAAAGTGTTTCTTAGTATTAAATATGTTCACAAAAATGTCTTCAGGGAAATATAAAGTTAGGTCAGCTTTATTTGAAATCAGCAAACCATGGAAAGGACACAAATATTCAGTAACAAAGGAATAAAAAAAAATGTATAAAGTGCATATGATGGAGTATTACTTCACAATAAAAAGATACTGCTAATGATTCAGGTAACAATGAAAATAAATCTCAAATACATTTTTTCCAAGTTCAAGGTGCCAGAACCAAGGACTAATTACTCTAGAAGTCTAGTTGAGACAATTATTGCAAAATCAAAATTTTATGGACAAATAGTGCTTAGAGCTTAGTGTTTGCCAGGTGCCATGAGTGGAAGATGGGCTTGACCACAAAGAAACTTGAGAAAAGTTTATTTCAGGTGATCAGAGTAGTGGTAACATGGATAGGCATTTGATTAAATTTTTAGAGCTGTATACTAAAATATGCACACATTACTATTTGTAAATTCTACATTAATTAGAAGTGAAAAAAGAAATGGCAAGTGATATAAATATATACGGGTATACTCAAAATATGCAGCTGAGTCTCCAAAGGAAGTGTAATTGCTTCTTCCTTAGGAAAATGAGATGAAGAGCTTCAGATGCCTCCTGGAGAACATCCCCAGAGAGCTCAGTATCTCTGTAATTCCCCTCTGGTTCATGTGCATTGCCCTCTGAAGTCCAGCATTAATCCTGGTTGTTCCATTTTAAAAGGATCAGACCGTGTGCTGGCCACCTTTGGTCATCATTTATTCATACGAATATTAATACTTGTTAGTGCATGCAAGTTTTCTTTTGACCTGAAGATTCAGTGGGAATCTACAACCATCATCAAAGAAAACATACAAGATAAAAATTGCATTGAATGACCTCAAAATAGTAACCTATTAGTAAATTGTTCCGAGTACTTTCCCTTATTTGCTACTTACAAACAACTCTGTGGACTATGTGAGAGATGACATTTTATAATCTTTTACAAATAAAGAGAAAGCAATTGAGTCCTCTAAGAACACAAAAAGAATGTGTGGTGAATTAATGGCCTGAAACCATATGTGTGTCTTTTCCTTTATTTTGCATTCTCTTAAAAAATTTGGAACCTTTTGATTTTTGTTTGCAAGAGAGCTTCTCCAACAGTATTTATGCATTATTCAAAGGAAGAATTTCTGATTTCAAACACACTATTCAGAATTGACGGCCACTTGTGTTCAAGGAGCAAGGTAAGCTTCTATATTCAATAGAAACTTATATTCTATATTCACTTTTAGTGAAGAGTGTAGTTCATACAAAGTAGTAGGAACATAAATCCTGAGGTTTTTGAGCACAGAGATAAATATTTTGAATGTTTTTCTAAAGCACTGAAGTGAGCTGTTACATATATTAAAATTCCATTACTAGAGAGTTTTACGAAACATTAGCATGCTGCCTTCTAAAAATATTAACAATAAATTATATAGATGAGGCTTTGTTTGGTGGTCATTTGAATTTGCTTACCATCTATTAGCTTCTCACTGAAGGCAGTAAATAAACAGAGAATAAGATGTCCTTTCTTTAAATTAAATGGGCATCCGTGTTAATATTTTTTGGTGCATGTAGGTCTTCTTCTAACCTGAAGATTTGATAGGAATCTGTAACCTATCAAATGTTTTTCCCATGCTCAAGGAAAAACATCCAAGATAAAAAATTATAAGATTTTGAGCAAAATTAGAATTTCGTTTTAACATTTCCCCCAAATTCCATAATCTGATCTTTAATATTATTGGCCCATCTACCCATGTCAACAGTGGTGTGGGTAAATCAATGGCTTCTCTTTGGAAATGAAACAAGGTTTAAATATCAAATCTTGAGTCTTCTTTATACTAGTTTTGGAATTATAGAACATCACTTAACTTCACAAATAATCAACTGCCTTCATGACAAATAAGAAATTAGAATATCTACTTTATACACACACACAGTCACATGCATACTTATATACAAATCTCTTATAATATGTTGTGATACTAGAAGTGGTTTGGCAAATATCAGCCCTTAGGGTCTAAGCCTGTCAGGTGTAGTTGTGAATGGAGTAGAAGGAAAATAATAGGAAATAGTAGCTGGCAGAGGATGGAGATGCTTCTAAAAGTACTGCTGCTATTTTATAAAACATTCCAAAAAAAAAAAAAATGTTAAGCATAGACTTTCCACCAAAACAGGACTCCAGGCTAAAGGTAAATCTACAAACTATGAACTTTCGACCCTCAAACTGTGTGCTTTAACTATCACATGAAAGCAAAGTGACTCAGCTCAGGCTGGAATATGGATTTCAAGCAAAACATTAAGAAAAAGAGCAGCTCACATGGAAGCAACAGAGGAGCCAATTAGATAGCCAGACCATTAAGGGAGTGCAAATTACTGGAGGGCGAATAAAATCTCAGTGTGCCCCGTGTGTGAAAGCTGAAGAATGAGGTTTTCGAGACTTGAGAACATATCCATCCCTGGAGCGCCCTCATTTCTCAAACCACATACAAAGCATTGTTTTTTTCTCGTAATAATAGTACAGCTAGCAGCTATCCAGCTATGCTAGACACATCAGATTTCACTCATTTTTAAAAAAAATGGATTGTCTCAGAATAACATCTTGAAGTAGAACTAATTATCTTTTTTCTTTTTTTTTTTTTGGTAGATAAAATCTGGTTCAGGGAAGTTAGGTTAGTACCAGGATTCTGAGCTTGTAAATGTAGGTGGGACTCTGTCCAGAGTCCAGGCTCTGTACCTGATGCTATGCTCTCCCTTGCTAGAATTATCTATGCTGGTTACACATGCCTCTATGGCCCCAATTATCTCATCACACCCACTATCCATATATCTCTCAGTTAATTCACTGTGAAATCCAAAACTCTAAGTTTGGACCAATGGAAACATCGAGTAATGGTAAGTTGCAACTTAATTTTAGATCACTGAAATTGATAACCATTTTGCCTGAGACTAAAGCTTGGTTTGCCAATTAATACTTCTGTAAACATGAATATATTATCAACCTCTGGTGTCTCACAATCTAAATGAAAGTAACAACTACTCAACTTAATAAACTTGTGGAGAAATCAGGGAATATAGATGTAAAAGTGGAGCAATTCCTGGCACATAAGCTATACAACAGTCTATGAATTAACTAGGTCAGGAAAAGATAAACTGGTTACTTTATTAATTCCAGTATTGTCATGTTGGTTAATTCATCACATTTTCAAAATTTCAGTTGAAAAATACATAAGATTTTTTAAATGGAGAGATGATTTCTGGTGACCCTTGATTCAGTAGCTTGAAGCTCTGTAGATATGAATACACTTAGTATACTTTAAAACAACTAATAAATTTTGTTGTAAAACTCATGCTTTTGTTATGGAGAATATTGTAACAAATATTATTGTGATAAATAATTCCTCAGGTACAAAAACATGTCAATCTCACTGAAATCTCCCCTGCATTATATGCTGTTTCGTTATTCCTCTCTGCTACAGGGCATCTCCTGATTCTCAAACAACACGGATGGAGAACAGGACGGAAGTGACAGGGTTCATCCTCCTGGGTCTAACCAATGCCCCAGGACTCCAAGTGCCCCTCTTTATAATATTCATGCTCATCTACCTCATCAATGTGGCTGGAAACCTGGGGATGATCCTGTTGATCCTCTTGGACTCCCGTCTCCACACTCCCATGTACTTTTTCCTTGGTAACCTGTCTCTGGTGGACATCTGTTACTCTTCAGCTGTCACTCCCACAGTCATGGCTGGGCTCCTTCTAGGAGACACAGTCATTTCCTACAATGCTTGTGCTGCTCAGATGTTCTTGTTTGCTGCCTTTGCCACTGCAGAAAATTTCCTCTTGGCCTTGATGGCCTGTGACCGCTATGCTGCAGTGTGTAAGCCCCTGCACTACCCTACCACTATGACAACGAGAGTGTGTGCATGTCTGACCACAGGCTGCTACGCTGGTGGTTTCCTGAATGCCTCCATCCACACTGGGGACACGTTCAGTCTCTCCTTCTGCAAGTCCAATATGGTGCATCATTTTTTCTGTGATGTTCCAGCGGTCATGGTCCTCTCTTGCTCTGATAGACATGTTTGTGAGATGGTTCTTGTTTATGCAGCCAGCCTTGTTATCTGCTCTGCTCTCCTTGTTATCTTGATATCTTACATGTTCATTTTTCTCACCATCTTAAAGATGCGCTCAGGTGCAGGATACCAGAAGGCTCTGTCCACCTGTGCCTCCCACTTCACTGCTGTCTCCATTTTCTACGGCACTCTTGTCTTCATGTACTTGCAGCCCAGCTCCAGTCACTCCTTGGACACAGACAAAATCGTCTCTGTGTTTTATACCATGGTCATCCCCATGCTGAACCCTGTGGTCTACAGCCTGAGGAACAAAGAAGTGAAGAGTGCATTCAAGAAGGTTGTGGAGAAGGCAAAATATTCTCTAGGACTCTGAACTTAACCTTGTAGGATGCATGGTAACCTAGCTCCATTCCTCTCTGATGTTCTCCAGGCACCTAGAGACGTTTTAAGGTCCACACTCACGTTACATTCTAGATCTGACACCCTTCAAACTCAAACTTTTGTTTTAAAGAAAAAGGAAGCAAATGTTGGAAATGTAATAAATGAATGAGGTTGGCTAAAAGGGAATATAAAATGTTTTCATTAGGTTTGTTAAAATGCTAATTAAGGGGACTTGACTTATTCACTCTTTTGACGTGCATCTCCTCTGTCATATGCCACTACTAAAATATATACAAAACAGGCCAAAACAACCCCATAACACAAGTGCCTGCATGCAACTCATGTAGGCACATGCAATGGGAGAGGAATGTTATCTAGAGGTAACTGGTTGCTAGTGTTTACTAAAAATAATTTAAATAGTTGGGGTATTGAAATATCAACTTATGACTAATGTTACTTTTTTGTTTAGTTGAATAAATGTAAATATGTGCTCATGATTGGCATATTTTATTGAGAGACACAGAGATAAAATATCTTAAATGAATTAATATTTGTGCCTTGACCAAGTCATCCTATAGAACCTATATTTTTGCCTTACACTTTTCAAAAGGAAAAAATAATCCAACTATAAAATAAAAGTGGAGGAAAAATAAAAGTATTTAAAATTTATATGTATGACTACCAACATTCACATTATTTTAAAAATGCTCTGAGATATTGATAATGTTCTGTCTTTTTTCTCTCTGTAAGTGCTTTGAGATGTTGCTCATTCATTCTTAATTTAGTGGAGTTGTATCATCATCTGTCACTCCCAGTCTTTGCCCCCAGGTCATTTACATGGTCTCCTGGATATTTCTCCACCACCCCTGGCATGCTCTGACCTCAGGGCACTTGGGCTTGCTGTTCTCACTGTGTGGAAGATCCCCTCACTGCATTGGGGTCTCTGCTTAATTCTTGCATTATTCTTCACAGTCTTCATCACGTTTTCCTATTGTGTATTTATTCGTTCATTTGTTTCTTATTTATCATCTCCAATTAAATTTTAACTCCTTTAGAGCAGTGAATTCATCCATTTTTATTTGTTGTTGTTTGTTTGTTTGTTTTGGTATCAGAGATTGAACCCAGGGACATTTATGCACTGAGCCACATCCCCAGCCCATTTGGTATTTAATTAATTAATTTGGGGGGGGGTACCAGAGATTGGACTCAAGGACACTCAACCACTGAGCCACATCCCCAGCCCTATTCTGTGTTTTATGTAGAGACAGAGTCTCAATGAGTTGATTAGCACCTCCTCATTGCTGAGGCTGGCTTTGAATTCATGATACTCCTGCCTCAGCCTCTCAAGGTGGTGAGATTACAGGCGTGTACCATGTCACCTGGCAATTCATGTTTTGCTTACATAATTTTGTAAGAGTATCTGTTACTGTTTGGGTCTGAAATGTTTCCCAAAGGCTTGTGTGCTGAAGGCTTGGTCCCCAGTGCAACAACATTCAGAGGCGTGGCTTTTGGAAAGTGATGGAACATGAGGGAGCTACCTTCACCAGTGAATCAACCCATCGATCAATTCACATTCTGAAAGGATCACTGGGAGAGGTGGAAACTGTAGAGGTGGAACGTAGTTTGAAGAAGTGGGTCATTGGGGCCATATACCTGAGGATTGTATCTTGTCCATGGATCCTTTCTTTCTCTCTTTTTCCTGTCATGAGCTGAGCAGCTTTCCTCTGCTGTGATATTCTGTCTCACCTTAGGCCCAGAGCAATGGAGCTGGCCCACCATGGACTGAAACTTCTGAAATCATGATCCAAAATGAATCTTTTCTCTTTTAAGTTGTTTTTCTCAGATATTTTGGTCACAGCAACGAAAAGCTGATTAACACAGTATCTTAAAAATGCGTGTTATATTGAATATTTTCAATATTTGTTAAATGAATGAGTAAAATAATCAGGTTTGAGTTAAGCTGTATCAATACATAGAATTTTGATTCATGGATGGTTGTAGTGATCATCCATGACATAAACCTTTTAGATACGAAATGTGCTTCATGAAGTACAGCTTATTTTCCGCTTTGCCAAAATATTTTTATGTGCATTCTCACTCTATGCTGGAACTCTTTACTTTTTTTTTCTTTTTTAAAAAATTTATTCTAATTAGGTTTACATGACAGCAAAATGCATTTTGATTCATTGTACACAAATGGAGCACAACTTTTCATTTCTCTGGTTGTACACAATAGTTTACACCATATGTGCAATCATACATGAACCCAGGGCATTTTTGTCCATCACATTCCACCATCTTTCCTGCCTCCATGTCCCATCCCCTCCCTTTCCTCTCCTTTGACCAAAGTTTCTCCATTCTTCTCATGTCCTCTCCCTCATTAGGGATCAGCATCCACTTATCAGAGAGAACATTCGGCCTTTGGTTTTTTGGGATTGGCTTACTTTGCTTAGCATGATGTTCTCCAACTCCATCCATTTACCTGCAAATGCCATAATTTTATTCTCTTTTAATGCTGAGTAATATTTCATTGTATATATATACCACAGTTTCTTTATCCATTCATCTATTGAAGGGCATCTAGTTTAGATCCACAGTTTGGCTATTGTGAATTGTGCTTCTATAAACATTGAAGTGGCTGCATTACTGTAGTATGCTGTTTTTAAGTTTTGGGTATAGACTGAGGAGTGGGATGGCTGGGTCAAATGGTGGTTCCATTCCAAGTTTTCTAAGGAATCTCCATATTGCTTTCCAGACTGGTGGCACCAATTTGCAGTCCCACCAGCAATGTATGAGTGTGCCTTTTCCTCCACATCTTTGCCAACCCTTGTTGTTTGTATTCTTGATAACTGCCATTCTGACTGGCATGAAATGAGTAGTTTTGATTCATATTTCTCTAATGACTAGAGATGTTGAACATTTTTTCATATATTTGTTGATTGTATATCTTCTTCTGAGAAGTTTTTGTTCAGTTCCTTACTCATTTATTGATTGAGGTTTTTTTTTTTTTTGGTGTTAAGTTTTTTGAGTTCTTTATATATCCTGGAGATCAGTGCCCTATCTGATGTGCGTGTAGCACCAGTTTGTTGCCAGAATGTAGGCTTTCTGTTCATCTCATTGTTTCTTTTGCTGAGAAGAAGCTTTTTAGTTTGAATCCATCCCATGTATTGATTCTTGCTTTTATTTCTTGTGCTTTAGGTGTCTTGTTAAGGAAGTTGGGGCCTAATCTGACATGATGAAGATTTGGGCCTACTTTCTCCTCAGTTAGGCACAAGGTATCTGGTCTAATTCCTAGGCCTTTGATCCACTTTGAGTTGAGTTTTGTGCATGGTGAGAGATAGGGGTTTAGTTTCATTTTGCTGCATATGGATTTCCAGTTTTCCCAGCACCATTTGCTGAAGAGGCTATCTTTTCTCCAGTGTATGTTTTTGGCACCTTTGTCTAGTATGAGATAACTGTATTTATGTGAGTTTGCCTCTGTGTCTTCTATTCAGTACCCTTGATCTACAAGTGGAATTCTTCACTTTTGAACCCAGGGATTTCCTAGGAATCCCATTTCCAGTGAATCATCACATATTTTTTACTTTGTACCTAGGAAAACAAGGATGATTCATAGCTTCAAACTAGTAGAACAAAACAGCTATGGATTGGAGCAGCTTAGCAATGGTCACGTTTATTGATGCATAGAAATTAAACAGAACAGTGGACACCATCGTGGCATATTTGCACATGCACATTACAGTGCCTTCCCTTGCTCTTCCTTCCCCCTGAGCCCCTTTCTTTATCTTACTGGTTTCCTTCCTATATTTTCATGAGGTGCCTTTTCTTCTCTCTAGCTTCTCCATATGAAAGAAAACACAACTCTTGACTTTCTGAATCTGGCTCATTTAGCAATAATTTTGTCTTTTTTTACACCAGAATAAAATTCTGGACATACACCACATTTTCAGAATCTCTGTCTCTTTATTGGAGTGCTCTTTCATATCCTACATTTTCTCCCTTTGTTCATTTCTTAGATGGTCTTTTAATGTATTGATCATTATAACTCTCAACTCTTTGAATTCTTTATCCAGACCTTCCTCCACTCTGATGAGTGTGGAATCAGTTATTGAATTGTAATGGACTTTTGAGGGTGTCTTATTGCCTTGCTTCTCATGTTGCCTACATTTCTGTTGATATTTGTGCATCTTCAGGCATACATATTTCTTCCGTTGTTTTACAAGGAACTTTTTAGTGGTTTTTTGTTCTTTACTATGTGCTGGGGTACATTTAAGTGTCAACATGCCAGGCAAAATGATCATGGCACTGTGTTTAGTCCCTGGCACCTAGCAGGATTCTGAGAGGAGATAAGAATCACCAGTAACAACAACCATTCAGAGCAAAACCATATGAATAAACCTTATAAAACTATTGAAAACATTTTCTCTATTCCTCTATTCCAAAAGTGAAAAAAGGGGAGTAAATCACTAGAAGAGGCTGAAAAATTAGATATTAAACAAAATAAAACTAGTATTAAACTACATAGGCCATGAAAAGGAAAATGAAAAAATAACAGAAAAATGGAAAATAAAAGAAGAAAAATAAAAGGAAAATGGAGAGGTGAACAGAAACAGAAGCATATAACACAAGAAGAGAATGAGACACAAAAGAGGGGAGGATATAAAAATGAGCAAGAAGAAAAAATATAGAAACAATAAATCCATTTGTGGAATTAAAACATTAAAACAAAAAAATACATGTAATTGGAATGTGATGTCGAATAATGGCAATAATCTATCCAATCAACACAGGAGATAATATCATTGATATTATAACAAAATTGATGCTAGGGAGCCTTAAATTATTCTTGCCAAGCTAGTTGAGTTGGACATATTTCTTAATGGGCATTCTCTATTACTCTCTGTTCCACTATTTAACATCTCTGGGTTTGTCCATGTCTCTATCTGTCCACCATTGAACCCCAACATTCTCCCGTGGTCACCCATCTCAATGAGCACTTACATTTCAGCTGTTTTAATTCTTTCTTATAAAGATACCCGTGAGTCCTGGGTGCTTCTTGTATGCCATCTTTGACATTTTTTTTCAAGTATTTTTGATTTAGTTGTTTAAATCTGTAAATATGGAACCTACAGATACATAGGGCTGAAAGTAAACTTTAAAAATTTAATTCAATAACAAGAAAACAACCCAATTAAAAAAGCAGACAAAAATTTAAGTGCACACTTCTTATGAGAAGACAAATGATCAATAGGTGCATAAAATATGCTCAACATAGCTAGCTATCAGGGAAATACAAGTCAAAATCCCAGTGAGATACCACCTTACTCCTGTTAGAATGGCTTTGTGCAAAAAGACAAAAGATAGCAAGTTCTTGAGAGGAAGTAAAGAAAGGTTGGCCTTTGTGTACTGATGGTAGGTTAGTACAGTCATGATGAAAAACAGTATAAACTTTCCTCAGAAAATTACAAATAGAACTACCATGTGATTGAAGAATCCCACTAAGGAGATAAAGGAAAGGAAATCAATCAGTGTGTCACAGAGACATCTGCACATTCATGTTTATTTTATTCATATTCACAGCAGCCAAAATATGGAATTAACCTATGTGTCCCTCAGCAGATGAATGGATAAAGAAAATGTAGTGTACATACATGATGGTATCCTATTAAGCCACAAAATGGAAGGAAATCCTGTCATTTGTGACATGAATTCAGACACAGAAAAGCAAATACTGTAAAATTTGCTCACCTGTCAAATTGAAAAGAGTTAATTCCACTGAAGTTGAGACTAGAGGAGTGGTTCCAGAGGCTTTGGAAGCATGGGAGGAAGGACATGTTGGGAGTGACTGGCAAACAATTCTTATCTATAGTTAGATAAGAGGAGTAAGTTCTGGTTTCTATGGCACAGTAAGATGACTATAATTAACAGCAATATAGTGTATATTTTTTAAAGAAAAAAAGCTAGATGAGCATTTTTGCCACAAAGAAATGATCAGTGTTTAAAGTGATAGATATGCTAATTATACTGATTTATTACACAATACTGCAAGATTACATTTTACACCATAAAAAGTGTATAATTATTATGTGTCAATCAAATACAAAATAAAACTTTTAAAAAGTGTGAATTGGAATTCTCAAACTCAAAGAAGAAAAGAAAACCAGGAATTTTTTAAATTATAATTTTAATTGTACATTATTAGGACACTATAATAATTTGATACATGTATGCAATGTATAAAGATCAAGTCATATATGAAAAAAATATGCTTTTTCCTTTCTCTTTGCCTTCCAAGATCTGAAAATTTTAAATATTTGTTTTTAATGTCATACTATGTCTTGAAGACTTTTTTCTTTCCCTCCCTCCTTCCCTCCATTCCTTCCTCCCTCCTCCCTCCCTCCCTGCCTTCCTTCTTTTACTTTCTTCCTTTTGTCCTTTTTCCCCTCTTTTTGGTCTGACTGGGATATTTCCATCTTCAAGTTTAGAAATTCTTTCTTCTGCTTGACCAACCTATTGTTAAGGTTCTCAACTGTATTTTAAATTTGATTTATTGAGTTCCTCATTGCCTAGATTTTCTGTTTGGTTCTTTTTCATGACCTCAGTATTTCCTGAATTTCCTATTCATATCATGAATTGCTTTTCTAATTTGTCCAAATTGTCTGCCTGTATTCTTATATATCTCATTGAATTTCCTTAGTCATTCTTTTGAATTTTTTTGTTTGTTTTTTGTTTGTTTGTTTTGTTTTTATAGTACTGGGGATTGAACCCAGGGCTTTGTGCATGCAGGGCAAGCACTCTACCAACTGAGCTATATCCCCAGCCCTCTTTTGAATTCTTTGTCAGACACCAATGTCTTTCCTTTGGGGCTGTGGATGAAGAACCATCATATTACTTGGAAGGCATCATGTTACCTTGCTTTTTTAAATACTCTTTATGCCCCTATGTTGGTATTTGCACATGTGGCAGATCATCTGTCTCTACCAGTTTTATAAGGTGACCTTGGTAGCAGGCTTTCTCCTGAAGGTGTGTTTTAGGGTGTCTGTCAGTTCAGAAAGTTCCATTGGCTTTGCCTCAGTTGAATGCCATGCTGTGGTCTCCCTGTAGTTTTCTTCAGCTGTAGCTGTTGGATTTGGATACAATGCAGTGGCAGTGAGGTTGAAGAACTCAATGCCATCAAGAGCAAGGACTCCAGCAGCCCGGGTGGTTGTGATGCATACATCAGTAGGGGTAGAGTATGCGCCCACAAGCAGATGGCCATGTGGGGAGGCATTACCAGGGGAGCCTGCAGCATCAGCCCTCAGTCCCATTGGTGATATGGACACACCCACAGGTGGACAGCCATTGGAGAGGAGTACAGCACTTGCCCTCAGACACAAAACGTGCATGTGCTTAGGATTAGAGATGGGGAAAGGGCGGGTGAATCCCTTTTAACTATCACTTGGTAAAAAACAATTAAAAGCATAATGACATGTTAATCTATCAAAATATTTTAAGGTATTGAAATGACTACATCAGACAGGAAACTTCAAAATTTCATGAAATCAATTCCAGTATTTTGCACATACATAAAATAATTTAGTTCTTCCTAGGTGCTATTTTTTGGTTATATATATGATTTATTTCCATGATTAAATTATGAGTTTTTACGTCTATTGAAGTTTACTGTAAGCTCACAGTTGCCCAAAGAATCGACAAAGGTAAGTGTGTTAGTCAGAATAAAAACTGAGAAGCAGAAATGGGAGTTTCATTATAGGGGTTTGATATTATGGAATTGTATGTGCTATTTAAGCAATTTCTTCCTATCAAATGCTGGAGATTGAAGACCTGAGCAAGACCCTGAATCAACTTGACTAACTTGACATTTAAAGAGTACTTTCCTCAACAACAGCAGAACACATATTCTGCTCAAGTGCTGATGGAACATCTTCTAGGAAAGCCCACCATCTTCAAAATTTTTAAGGAACTGAAATCATATTAGGTACGTTCTTAAACAAGAATGAAATTAATCTTTAAATATCTGAATGTCTCTGGAAACTCCCCAAATTCCACAACACACTTCTAAAGACACCATGCTTCAAAGCCATGAGGAAACTTAGCAAATATTTGAATGGAATGACAATAAAAATACC
The DNA here is from genome assembly GCA_028644305.1 of Xerus rutilus. Taxonomy (NCBI): domain Eukaryota; kingdom Metazoa; phylum Chordata; class Mammalia; order Rodentia; family Sciuridae; genus Xerus; species Xerus rutilus. Next base: position 11,958,516 of record CM053399.1, read on the forward strand.
AACTATCCAAATACATGGGATGCAACTAATGCAGTGATCACGGGGAAGCAATTGGGAGGGAGTAGGGTGTAAAGTGGGAGAAACAGCAAGAGCTCCCCAGGACAGAGGATGTCCACGTTGGAACAGAATATGAAATGAACTTGACCAGGATAACAGAGAAGCAAATGGTAGATCTGAGGGAGAATGAAGCCAGCCCAGGAGCTGTCTTGTGTCAAGAGGTGAGCTACAAAAATGACTGCTTCTTTAATTCTTCCTCCAAGCCTCCCATAAAAATCTTGTGGCTCTCCCCAACAGGAACATGTGCAAAAGGAAATTCCAGGAAATGTTATTTTGAGCTGAGTAGACTTACAAAAGCATCTTCAATCAAGATGAATTAAAACAATTTTAAATTAGAAAAATGAAAAGAGAAAAATATATTTGTAGCAAAAAATATATAAAGATTTATGGAATGAACAAATGGATTAATACTCAGATTTCCAGGCTAGTCACACAACCAAATTTAATTCTAAAGAAGCTGTTCCAAAATATTTTTAAAGAAAAAAACCAACTCCAGATTTGGAAAAGGATAAATTTTATTTAAAGGACTATTGGAAGAAGGAGAAAGGAACAGCTTTAACAGGGAGAGGGAGACTATTTCTATAAGATGTGTCAGAACAGGACATCTGCAAACATCTGAAAGGTGAGGAAGAAAAGGTTTCTTCATATACAGAAAAGAATAAGCAAATGTATGGTTAGTCTTCTTCAAATTAAGAAGGATCTTTCTGCAAGTCAGTGATGGCTCAGGAGACGAGTGGATCAAAGTTTAGCTGAACTGATCTTAGGTCAAGTTGACTAACAAAAACTTTGTTCTGAATGGATCAGTGAGGATGAGCAGTTCAGTTAACCATTTATGAGGGCTAGGATGGCAGTGTGAACAGTACCAGAGGGCATTTTACCTTCAGTTCTGCCTACCCTTGGCAGGGGCTATTATAGACAGGTTGCATGCTAACTCAGCCAGGGAGAAGGAGAGAAACTTGTCCAAAGTCTGGTTAATAAGTAGATTTCTTCTCATCTATCATTGAGGATTAGCAGGTCAACTGATCATTTATGAGACAAAGTGTTCCTGTTTAGCCTATTCTTGGAACAGGACATCTGTGGTCCCCTCTAATTTAGACAAGGAAGGATGAGTTCTCTCAGTCATCTGTTTCCAGAACACAAAGGGCTACTAGAGTTTTGCTGAATCATAGAGCTTGAGTAAAGTTCAACATTATGGGTCTCTCAGAGAATCACATCTGTTGAAATACACTTTGACGGTAACCTTTTGACTTGCCTTGGACTTGGCTCTATGATATTCTTACATAATGATATAAACGGTATTGTTTGAGGATTTTGCCTATGTATCAAGGATTCCTGTTAAGAGCAATTTTGTTCAGAATCACTTAAAAACTAGGAACAGCCCAAGTGTCTTTTAATAGGTTAATGGATTAAACTTGTGCATTCATTCGCCAAAATATTATTCAGCAATAAAAAGGAATTCACTATTGAATTCAACAACTTAGATTTGCAGGATGTAAGGAACCAGTCTCAAAAAATTACATGCTAAGTAATTCCATTTATTTGACATTTGTCAGAGGAAAACTACAGGATCAGTAATAAGATTGGTGCCTGACACTGAAAGTCAGAGACGGCAACCGATGGCAGAGGAATGTGTGGACTTTGGGGAGTGTTGGAAATAATCTGTATCATTATTGTGGTATGAGTCACACAAATATTACACATCTGTCAATACCTATAAAATTTGCCACCTAAAATTGGTGAGTTTTATTATATTCATTGCTGTGAGATGACTCAAAAATACCCTTTTGAACCCTTCTAAGAATTGTGTTATGTAAGACTGAAAGTTTGCCCAGAATTGCAGAGTTGAATGAAAGTAACACATTAATGTTTAATTTGTTTCCCTAAATAAGTATCTGCCTGATTAAAGAAAAAAAACATCAAGCACGTGATTCTTCTTTGAAATGAGTAATAGATCAATTCCTAGTATGTCAAACCTCAAAGGCTTATGTGTAATTTTGTTTGAGACAGAAATTTTGTTTTAGAAATGGATAAATGATCTTTTATCATTGAAGTTTTTTTTTTTCATTTTTTTTTCATAGTAGTATTTGTTGTAAAGGGTGTAGAAAATCACCAGGGATAGAGAATATCTCTTTTTCAGGATAAAGCTATTAATTTGTTAAGAAGACAGAAAAACTGCTGAAATATGTACATCTACCAATGCAGAATCAAGTTACATGAGACATAAACTATGGAATTAAAAGGAAAAACATATAAACCCATATGTATAATTACAGACTTCTGTACTCTTCTGTCTAACTTAGAGAGTAAGTGGAAAACATGAGAGGATTCAGAAGACCTGAACAAGACTCAGAATCAACTTGACTAACTGGACATTTAAAGAGTACTTTCCTCAACAACAGCAGAACACATATTCTGCTCAAGTGCTGATGGAACATCTTCTAGGAAAGCCCACCATCTTCAAAATTTTTAAGGAACTGAAATCATATTAGGTATGTTCTTAAACAAGAATGAAATTAATCTTTAAATATCTGAATGTCTCTGGTAACTCTCCAAATTCCACAACACACTTCTAAGGACACTATGCTTCAAAGCCACGAGGAAACTTAGCAAATATTTGAATGGAATGACAATGAAAATACCAACTATCCAAGTACATGGGATGCAACTAATACAGTGATCATCAGGAAATTCATAGAATGGAGTGCTTATACCAGAAAAAAAGAACAGTCTCAAATCAATGCTTTTTGTTTCTGCTATCAGAATTAGGAAAACCACACTAAATTAATCCCAAAGTGAACAGAATACAAGAAACTGTCAAAAAGAGAAAAAAAAAATCAATGAATGTGAGTAGAGAAAAATGAAGAAAATCAATGTATCAAAAGTCTGATTCTTTGAAAAGAAAGATCAATAATACTGATGAAGTCGTAATCAAATTGACCGGGAAATAAAAAAAGAAGACACAGTTTACCAACATTAGGCAGGAAGTAGAGGACGTTACCGCAAACCCAGGAGACACTAAGAGCATGGAAAGGACAAACTGTCATCAACAGTGAACTCATAAATTTCACAATTCATTCTGTGAAAACTCCAAGTGATCAAAGGACCCTGAAGGAATATGTGGCCTACGTTGTCCTTTTTCTACTAGAGAAATTGATTTTGTCACCTAAAGCTTTCCAACAAGGGAAACTCCTCATCCAGATGGCTTCGCTAGCCTTCTCTACAACACACATAAAGAAGAAATAATAACAATTTTACACCAACTCATTCAGAATTGAGCAGAGGAGGGAAAACTTCTTAGCTTAGTTATGAGATCAGAATGACACTAATATCAAAACTAGATGTAGACATTACATGAAGAATGTTGTGGGAAGAGCAGGAATGTCGCAGGAGCAAATGGGTCCTTCAGTTCTTGTGTTCTAGCAGGCAGGGTTACTGATGGCTCATGCATGTAGATGTGTGCACACACACACAAGCTGCCAAACACATCAAGGTTTATTGAATGTACATTGGGAATAGACACCCAGGTCTGTGTCCCGAGCACTCCTGTGTTACCCTAGGGTCCTGTCCGTGTACCCCTTTAGTTCCTGATTTTATCAGGCCTGAGGACCTAATTGAGAACAACCGAATTGTTGTGGTGTATTAATAGGTCCCTTTTTGCATGCTCAATTTGTATGGGGGTATTTTCTGATTGGTTTATGTTTTAAAGCCTGTTTTGCAAGTGAGGAGGTGGGGGTGGTGGACCTTGTGCTGCCCTTCGGGTTTGTAGGCTGCCCTGTGATCAAGGTTAAGACGTCCTGTTCTCTTGAGACAGCTGACTCCACATTCTACTTTCTTGAGAAAGCTGATTTTATTCCCTTCTGTGACTGTTTCCCTGTGACCTCCTCTCTCGTCATTCCTGCCAACCCCATCTATCCTGGGGTTAAAAAACTGCTGAATTAGGGGCTGAGGTTGTGACTCAGTGGCAGAGCACTTGCCTGGCATGTGTGAAGCACTGGGTTCGATTCTCAGCACCACATATAAATAAACAAAATAAAGGTCCATCTACAGCTAAAAAAATATTTTAAAAAACTGCTGAACTATACCTAATATGGATGTAGATCCAAAAAAATTCTCAAAAAAAACACTATCAAGTCAAATCCAGTACTATGTAAGAAGAATAATGCATTATAAGCAAGAAGGATTTATCTTGCAAATTCAAGGCAGGTTAACATTTATATATCCATCAATATAATTCATCATATGTCAACAAATTAAAGAAGAAAAAATATATGATCTCTTTTGCATTGGTGCAGAAAATGTGCTTGACAAAATTTAATGTTTTATGCAGTAGAGTTAGAATTGAAATCTTTTTCTATGAACTCACCCATTCCAAGTAAGAAAATGCATTCTTGTTTCAAGATAGTAAAGCAAGTGTGAGTGGCGGGGGTGCTTTGGATGAAAGGGATTTGAGATTAAGTCTTCTCTCCACCATTCAGTAGTTTATGTGAAGAAGGAAACATTTGACCTCTCTGAGCTGCAATTTCCTTGACTATTAAAATGTGACTGAAAAGTGTCTATGGTGAATCACTGTTGTGATATTTAATTGAAGCACTCAAAGGCCAGGGAGAACACAGTTTTTGGAAATGATGGAAAAACCTTCAGGCAGTCCATATAGCAAGTTTCCTGCTCTACATATATGTAAGTAAAGAGTTCTGGTTTTATGCAACTAATTTCTCTCAATGTCTCTGGTTCCCATCTTGCCTCTGTGGCTTGGTAACTGGGAAGGGAGGAATGAGGAAAGGTGTGTTGCCTTCCAGGCCCTAGTCTGCTGGTCTTCTGGAAGCAAAACAGAGAAAACTGACATTCTGGAAAAAAAGGCTAAGAGGACACATACAGTCAGCCTCCTAAATTTGCATTATCTGCTCCCTGAATGTGAGACCTACAGGGAGTAACTGGATGCTCCTAAATCCCACATCAGCCAATATATATATATATATATATATATATATATATATATATATATGTATATTTTTTGGTACCACAGATTGAACTCAGGGGCACTCGACCACTGAGCCACGTCCCCAGCCCTATTTTGTGTTTTATGTAGAGACAGGGTCTCACTGAGTTGCTTAGCACCTCGCTGTTGCTGAGGCTGGCTTTGAACTTGCGATTCTCCTGTTTCAGCCTCCCAAAATGCTGGGATTACAAGCGTGAGCCACCACACCTGGCTTTTTTTGTTGTTGTTGTTTTTCTACTTAGAAGAACAGAGTCCACAAAAAATCTTCAGGTTAATGATTTCTGTAGAAATTTTATCAAAACACACCCTGCAGGTCCTAATATGTATCAGAATGCACAGAATGTCACAGTCTGGAAAAGTCTGCTGCTTCTCATTTGTTCCTGAGAATCCTGCTGTGTAGACATTGCGTTCCAGGTAAGGACTCATGTAACAAGGTGGAGCTCTCCAGTTTCTTACTTCAGGGTAGTGCAATCTTTACAGCCTTAGTTAGGTTTATTTCTGGGTCTTTTACACTTTTGTGGCTACTGTGAATGGGATTACTTTCCTGATGTCTTTCTCAATGAGTTCAGTAGTGGTGCATAGAAAAGCTACTGAGTTTTGAATGTTGATTTTGTATTCTACTACTTTACTGAATTTGTTTATCAGTTCTCAATTATTTATTTATTATTCATTTATGGTGGTGCAATCTTTAGGATTTTCTATGTATATAATCATATAATTAACAAACTGGGATACTTTGACTTCCTTCTTATTTATATCCCTTTTCTTTCTTTCTCTTGCCTAATTGCTCTGGCTATAATTTCCAGTACTATATTAAATAAGAATAGTGAGAGTAGACAGCTTTGTCTTATTCCTGATCTTAGAGGAAATGCTGTTTCCTCTACTCAATATGATATAGGCTATGGGTTTGTCTTCTATAGCATTCATTATACGTGATCCTTCTATATTTAATTTATGCAAGACTTTTATCATAAAGAGGTGTTGAATTTTACCAAAGACTATTTCTGCATGTATTGAGACGATTATACAATTTTTTTAATCCTTGTTTCTATTTATCTGCAGTACTATGTTTATTGATTTGCATTTGTTTAACATCTTTGCGATCCCAGAAGGAAAGCAACTTGATCATGATGTTTGATATTTTTAATGTGCCATTGAATTCAACTTGCAAGTATTTTATTGAGAATTTTTGCATAAATGTTCATCGGGGATATTGGTCTATAATTTTTGTTGTATCTTGAACAGGTTTTGGTAAGAGAGTAATGATGGGTCTGAATGAGTTTGGAAGGGTTCTTTCAATTTCTCTTTAATAGTTTGAGGAGGATTGGTGTTAATTCTTCCTTAAAATCTGGTAAAATTCAGCAATGAATCCATCTAGTCCTCAACTTTTAATTGTTTGGACATTTTTTATTACTGTTTCAATCTCATTACTTGTTGACCTGTTTAGGTTTTTCATATCGTTTTGGTTAAATTTTGGTAGGTCTTGTATGTCCAGAAATTTTTTTATCTCTTCTAGATTTTACAATTGATTGTCACATAGTTTATCAAAATATTTCCTAATTATCCTTTGAATTTCAGTGGTGTCTATTTCTCTCTTCATCTATTATTTTATTTATCTGACTCTATTCTCTCTCTCTTCTGGTTAGTTTAGCTAAAAGTTTGTCAATTTTGCTTATCTTTCAAAGAAGCAACTCTTCGTTTCATGGTGTAATTCTTTTAGTATCCTTTTTTTAAAATTTGTGCTCTATTATTATGCCTTTCCTTCTATGGATTCTGGCTCTGATTTTACTGATTTTTTGTTTTTCTAAGATCTTGAGGTGCATAATTAGATTATTTGAGATTCTCTCTCTCTCTCTCTCTATTTCTCTCTCTCTCTCTCTCTCTCTCTCTCTCTCTGATGTAGCCATCATAGCTACAGTACTACTTTTGCTATATTCTGAAGTTTGACTCAAGGAATTTTTGTTTCCCTTCTGATTTCTTCAATGACCCACTGTTCATTCAATAGTGTCTTGATCCATATCCATGTGTCTATATAAATTTCTGAGATTAGTCTTGCTATAGATTCATAGTTTCATTCCACTGTGATCTTATAAGATAAAAGAAATTACTTCATATTTTTGAATTTGATAAAACTTGCTTTGTGGCCTAACATATGGTCTATTTTGGCAAAAACTCCGTGCACTGATGAAAAAAAAATGTGTATTCTGCAGCTGTTGGATGGGATATTCTGCAGATATCTATTGAATTGATCTAATCTACAGTATAATTTAACTCATATTTCTTGGTTGACTTTTTGTCCTGATGATCTATCTATTGGTAATAGTAGGGTATAAAAGTTACACACTATTATTGTATTGGGGCCTATTATAAGACTTATAAACTAAGATGTAATAGGAAATTTTTGTGACCATAGGATAGGCAAAGATTTGCCATATAAAACAAAAAAAGCATAAACCATAAAATAAAAACATAAAAAGTAGACTTTATTAAATTTAATATCTTCAATCTTATGCTCATTGAAATTCATTATTTAAAAAAGGCAAATCACAAATAATTAAAAAATATAGCTATAAATATAGATGATAGATAGATAGACATCATACAACCCCACCCCTTCACTGTACTTTATCTGCCCAAGATAAATAAAACATATCTACACAATATTCTAAATGAATACCCATCATTGTTATACTTTTTATAATCCCAAATTAGAAGAAACCCAAGCATGTGTCAACAAGTGCATAGATAAATAAATTGTGGTATTTGTAGAATAAATAGTAGCACAACTCAGCAAGCACTATTCACACAAAAGACATTCACATGAGTTCTAATTTAAGTGTCCTACCATTCTTTCAAAAGAGAACAATCCAGTGGACTTATTCATAGTACTGTATAGTTAACTAACAGTGATGATATTAATAATAACAAAAGTAAAAATAATAACCATTTTTGAGCTATTATATGCTAGAAAATCTTCTATGCACTGAATATGTATCAACCCTTTTAATCTTCACAGTGGTTTTCTGAAGTAAGGTCCATTTTTATTACAATTTCATAATAAGGAAACCAAAATAGGTATAAAGAGATTAAGTGACTTTTTAAAAGTTGTGCATCTTGTTAGTGGTGGTATAGGATAGTCACTGAAAGCAACTTAATCCCAAAAGATGCACTTGAATATTTTTTTAAAGTGTTAGTTAAAATAAATGTGCCTTTAGTGGATGAAGTTCACAATAACATAAAAGAGTGAAGAGAAAAAATTCCAGAAAAAGAATCCTTAGTTTTTGGCCAAGCTTACCCTTCCTTGCGGGTGGGGAAGGATTTTGGTTAAGTGACACCAATAAAAGGCCCTGAAGAAGGTCTTGGGTTGGACAGGAGCCCAGCACCTGCCATTCTTGTCTTACGGGCCTTCTAAGAAGTGGGACCTCAGAAATTTCATGATGCTTTTTCAAACTCCCATGCTTCACAGCAAGGCTAGGAATCTAAAGTGACTGTACCTTCTCTCCATGTAGTCATTTTAAAAATGGGAAGATTCATCTCACCTGACTTACTGTTTTAGTCAGATTTTTCACTGCTGTGACTAAAGGACTCAATCAGCACAATTATAGAGGAGGAAGTGTTTATTTGACAGCTCGCGGCTTCAGAGGTCTCAGTCCATAGAAGGCCGGCTCCATTCCTAAGGGTTCGAGGTGAGGCTGAACATCATGGTGGGAGAGGGTGGCAGAGGGAAGCAGTTCACTTAAATGTAAACAGGAATCAGAGAGAAAGACTCCACTCCACTCTCCAGATACAAAATATATACCCCAAAGCTACACCCCAATTCCCACCTCCTGCCATACACTACCACTTCAGTTCCCACTCAGTTAATCCCATCAGGGACTAATTTACTGGTTGGATTAAGACTCTCACAACCCAATCATTTCTCCTCTGAACCTTCTTGCATTGTCTCACATGTGAGCTTTCTTTTTTTTTAATTAATTAATTAATTAATTAGTTAGTTAATGTATTTCACAATAAAATGCATTTTGACACAGTACACAAATGAAGTACAACTTCTCATTCCTCTGGCTGTACATAGTTCAGAGTTACTCCAATAGTGTAATCACACATGAATATAGGGTAATAATGTCTGTTTCTTTCTAATGACCTTCCCATCCCCACAGCCCCAACCCTCCCCTCACTCCCACAATTCCTTCATTCTTCCCTATCCCTCTACCCTACTATGGGTCAGCATCCAGTTATCAGAGAAAACATTTAGCTTTGGGGTTTTGGAGATTGGCTTATTTCATTTGCCATGATATTCTCTAGCTCCATCCATTTACCTGCAAATGCCATAATTTTATTCTTCTTTAATGCTGAGTGATATTTCATTGTGTCTATATACCACGTTTTGTTTATCGGTTCATCTGTTGAAGGGCATCTAGGTTGGTTCCATAGTTTAGTGAATTGAGCTGCTATAAACATTGATGTGGCTGTGTCACTGTATTATGCTGATTTTAAGTCTTTTGGGTATAAACCAAGGAGTGGGATAGCTGAGTCAAATGATGGATCCATTCCAGGTTTTCTGAGTATCTCCATACTGCTTTCCAGAGTGGTTGTACCAATTTGCAGTCCCCCCAGCAATGTATGAGCATACCTTTTCCCCCATATCCTCACCAACTGTTACTGTTGCTTGTATTCCCCCACATCCTCACCAACCTTACTGTTGCTTGTATTTTTTTTTTTTTTTTTGGTACTGGAGATTGAACTCAGGGGCACTCGACCACTGAGCCACATCCCCAGCCCTATTTTGTGTTTTATGTAGAGACAGGGTCTCACTGAGTTGCTCAGCACCTCACAGTTGCTGAGGCTGGCTCTGAACTCCCGATTCTCCTGTCTTAGCCTCCCTAAGTGCTGGGATTACAGGCTTGCACCACCGCGCCTGGCTGTTGCTTGTATTCTTGATAATTGCCATTCTGACTGGAATGAGATGAAATCTTAGAGTGTTTTGATTTGCATTTCTCTAATTCCTAGAGAAGTTGAACATTTTTTTCATATATTTTTTGATCGATTGTATTCGTTCTTTTGAGAAGTGTCTGTCTGTTCAGTTTCTTGGCCCATTTATTGATTGGATTATTTGGTTTTTTGGTGTTAAGTTTTTTGAGTTCTTGATATATCCTGAAGGTTAGTGCTCTATCTGAGGTATGTCACATGTAAGCTTTTTGGGGACACCACACATCCAAACCATAACATTTATTCAGTTTTGGTTAAAATTGTGTGGATCTAGATCCTGTTGGTTTAGCATTGCTGTGGGCTGAAAGTCTGTGTCTCCACCACATTCGTATGTGGAAAGCTAACCCCCAAATGTATAATATTAGGAGTTGAGGACCTTTGGGTAATGCCCTGGTGGACATGAATTAATCTCTCTTATAAAGGATTAGTGTCTTTTTAAGAGAAACTCCTGAGAGCTGATTTGTCCCTTTAGCCACGACATAACACAGTGAGGAGATCCAGAAAGCAGGCCCTCACCAGACACCAAATCCACTTGTGTCTTTATCTTGGACTTGCCAGGATCCAGAAGTGTCAGGAATGAATTCCTGTTGTTTATGAGCCATCCTGTTTGTGGTACTTTGTTGTGGCAGTCCAGACAGATGGCCACAAGTGATTTCCCATTCCTGACTTTTGCTGTTGCAGCTGCTCCTCTCTTGAGGCTAAGATTCCTGCCAAGATGCTTCACTTGCAGGGTCCACAGATGCTACAGCTGCTGGAGAAGTCCTTACTGAAGCACCTCCCTGAGTCCTTAAAGGTGAGAGTGGGATATTCTCTGGGAAACAAAGAGCCAGCTGCATCTTACGAGGACAGAGGTAGGAAAGAACACAATCCCAAAAGGTTGTGGAGAAAGCCAATGCCAAATGTTTGCAGAAAATTACAGAAATGAAACATAGGTTGCCAGTGGTTGAGGAGTGGGTGAGGAGCATAGAAGTAACAAAAGTGATTATTAAAGGTCCCCATGAGGGATCCTGGGGGGGAGGGGGAGGGGGAATATTCTGCATCTGCATCTTGACTGCATCAATGTATCTATTGTGGTTGTAATGTTGTACTATAGCTTTGCAAATATTACCCAGGGAAGAACTGAGACGTCTATTATTTCCCACAATTGCATGAGAATCTAATTATCTCAAAATTAAATGGTTAGAAAATAAAAAAGTAGATTCACCAGCAGGATATAAAGTTCATTTTACAATAATGGCAAAGAAAATAGACAAAGGGTGAGGCTTCTCATCTTGTAGGAGCAGAGTAGGGCTGCTGCAGCTGAAAATTGTACAGCTGGGGAGTTAAAAATTTCTATTCATAAATTGTATTTTTAAATTTTTTTGATTTGTTCTTTTTTGTTATAATGACAGTAGAATGTATTTTGACATATCATGCATACATGGAGTATTACTTCCCATCTTTTGTGGGTATAGATGTGGAGTTAGGCTGGTCGTGTATTGTTGGTCTTAATATTTTGCCATGTGAGTATTTTTAAAAGATTTTTTATTGAAGCAAACAAGTAGAACCCAAGAGCCATTTGACAGAGACTTTTTTTTTTTTTTTTTTTTTAGTGCTGGGGATTGAACCCAGGGCTTTGTGCATGTGAGGCAAGCACTCTACCAACTGAGCTATAACCCCAGCATTTACTAGGTACCTTCCAATCATAAAATTATCAGGGTTTCATAGAAGTAAGCCTCCTCCAGGTCAAACACAGGCTTTTCACCATCTCTGTGTAATGTGCTGACACTCCCACTTTGTTGAAATGTTACAGGTTTATGGGACAGTGTTCCACATGAACCAGGGAAACCCATTCAAGCTTAAGGCCCTGGTGGACAAGTGGCCTGATTTTAATACTCTGGTTATTCGTCCTGAGGAGCAGGTAAGTTGCCTGGTGAGAAATGAATATGCCTCTGTGCTCATGTCTGCCATGTGCATATCGGGGACCTGGCAATAGGGTAGACCCCAGGGAAACAGAAATGAGCTATAGTGATGCCAGCTCAAGAAGGTCACACTGTGGGGAACAGAAGATCCTAAATGAATTGCAGCGTGGTGTGAAATGGGCAGAGAGAGGTATAAACAAAACAGTAGTAGCACAGGGAGAAAGTATGTACTTTCACACTTTCAAAGATATACTTTCACACTCATTTGTTATTTCATTTTATTGACAAGCCAGTCCCCCAACCAGCATTTCATGATGCTGAAGACCAAAGACAATTTGTTATTTCTTGCATTCGGTCCGTGAGAATTAGAGGCAACCAAGAGAAGGCCATGTCAATTTAAGATTATGTGGATGATGCAGAGAAGAATCTGGTCTTTCACGATGGGTATGAAAAGAGCATTTCCTAGGCTAGATTTCTATATTGTAATAAATCAGACCCTAATTCCATTTTTCAACTGTTAGCCTAGGTGGAAAAAATATTTCCTGTCTTTGAAAACCACTGGCCCTAGAGTCATTCATACCAACTCCTTCATACTAGATCACAAACTCGCACTGTAAGGCTCTTCCTACTGAGATGCTGCACTGCACTGTAACCGACTGTCCACAGTGAAGTCAGTAAAACAGGGCCAAAGAAAAATTGCTACATGTGGTAGATGTTACAGGGAGAGTATTGGAGTTGCTTCCTAGTGGAATTTGTACTAACACTCAGTGTTGAACACAAATTTTTAAAAACTTTTAAGGCAAGGCAGAAAAATTGCTAGTGTGATCCCCAGTGTCATAGCTGAATAGCAAGTGTATTTTTGTTTAATATTTCTTGATATTGGAAGATGAAAGAAAACTTACAGATGAGTCTACACTGGTTGAAATAATTTTTTCCTTTTTTCTGTTCCTTCATATTCAAATAAACCTATCCTGGTTTCAATAAATTTGCTAGATGTGTTTGAATATATAGGTTCATGAATGAAGTTAGTTGTTCACTGGCAATGTAAGTCTTTTTTTTTTAAGAAAGTATACTGAGCTCACCATCTTTTTGTTTGGCTTCACCATTTACAGATGGGTAATCTATCCTGTTACCTGTATGGATTATAATAACAACATGCTCACAGTTCAAAGCAAAACGTATTCTTTTAGTTATAGATTTATCTTCTCAGTTGTTACTTTGACTCTTATACATGGGTTTTATGGAGGTGTAGAATAATGGGTTTGATTAGATTATCTTTGAGATTTCAAAGCAGTGGTAGAGTTAGAATATTTCTCTTTTTGAACTGAAGAAGGGAGTCCTTGACTTGATCCTAAATAAACAGTTTCTAAGTAAAGGCAAAAACAAAAAAACCCAGAAAATGCTAATTTTTGAATGTAAAAATATCATAATATAAAGGAGTTCTGAAAACCAGTATGACAATCACCAGCTACAAACATTTTGGCTGATTCTTCTTTTCTTAACACAAACAGGAAATGACAGATGACCTTGATCACTACACCAATACTTACCAGATCTTTTCCAAGGATCCCAAGAACTGTCAGGAATTCCTTAGTTCACCAGAAGTCATCAACTGGAAGCAACACTTGCAGATTCAAAGTAAGATCTGTAATGTGCTGCTGGAATCTCCTGCATGAATACTATTGCGGGGGTCCTTTTTCATTTTGAATATGCACCTTGCCCACCATAACCTTTCCTCCAGGCTGCAGACATTCCTTGTGCTGTCCATTTCTTAAGCTACTGCCTCTGTAGTGAACACCTGTTAATTGTAATATATAAGGTTTAAAAAGGAAATTTTGAGTAGTATGTTTTCCTAGGAGCTAAGGACTCATTAGCTCCTAGGAGTGTCTAGGACCTATTAAAGAACATGGGTAGGGGAGCAAAGCTTCTCTCTGTCCAATTTCTGTTTTATCATACTGTCAAATTCACAAACGAGTATCTTAGTAAATAAGATATATGCTCTCTTTGGGCTGGGGTTGTGGCTCAGTGGTAGACTGCTTGCCTCGCATGCATGGGACACTGGGTTTGATCCTCAGCACCACATAAATAAATAAAATAAAGGTATTGTGTCCATCTATGACTAAATTTAAAAAAAAAAGATATATGCTCTCTGGAGTCAGAGTACCAAGACTGCAACCTTGCTGGTGCTGTTATTAGCTATGTGATCTAGGGTAAGTAACAATCTCTCTGTGGGTCAGTTCCTTATGTGTAAAATATTATCATAAAATATTTATTGAGCATAAAATAGAACATAAAACATAGAATCCTTGAGGATTAAATGAGATCTTGACTGGGAAATGCTTAGCAGTTAGATTTCCAAATCTTCATAAAATAACAATTTAAACCCACCATCATTTATTAGCTCACAATTGTGTGAGTTAGCATTTTAGGTTAGGTTCAATCTATTAGCAACAATCTATTGCACTGAGTGCATAGAAATTGTCCAGTAGATTTTAGTTACTATGTCTATATCTCATCTCCTTTGGGAATCTTTACTGTACCCTGATCCATTTAAGACTTGTGTGATATGATGCTAATTTTAAAAATTTTAAAATATATGGAATTGATGTAGCCATTGTCCTCTGAGGCTTATATCATGACTGAACACATGGTTTGTTGATTCTATCCACATACCTTCTGACTCCTTTGGGCAGTTTTTCCCAAACATTAATGAAGAATGATATATATTATGATGCCTTACTTTCCCAATCTAGGTTTACAGGCCAGCCTGGATAAGGTGATAAAAAGCCTTGTAGCCATTCATTTGGGCCAAGTCAAGCACACGCAATGCTTTCTCTACATGATACATGACACAGCAAAGAAACTGGCTCCTTCACTGCTGGATGGGAAGAACTCATCTCCCAAGGGTGACAAACCAAAGTCCCTGTAAGTCCTGTAGGAGCCAAGCTGCACCCTTCAGTTGTCACTCCTAAAGTTGTCCCCTGTATTGGTTTTCAAGGACTATTGGAAATATTAACACAAACTGGAAGGGGGTAAAAACAATAGAAATTCATTCTCTCATGGTTTTGAAATCCAGAAGTTCAAAATCAAGGTGTAGGCAGGGCCATGCCCCCTCTGAGGTCCACAGGGTTCTGGTGCCTCTATCTAGATGCGGCATCACTGTGGTCATTAAACAGTCACTTTCACATGACGTTCTCCTCTAAGTGTCTTCTCCTCTTTTGTCTAAAGACACTTGCCATTGGATTGAAAATCCCCAGAATAATCAGGATGATTTCATATTGAGATTCTTAACTTCAGAATTCTTAAATCTGCAAAGATCATTTTTCTAAACAAGATCACATGCACAAGTTCCAGGTGAATATACCTTTTTGAGAGGCCACCATGCTAACCTGCTATCCTTTCCAACTTCTCTCCCAGTTTTTGCTCTGACCTCCTTGGGATCTATTTTCTGCAAAGTAGCCTAAGTAACCTTTTTTAAAATTTCAATAAGACCATGTGCCTCTTCTGCTTAAAAGATTCCAGTACTTCCCATCTCACCTTGAAATACTTCTGAACTCTTTCTCAGCCCTGTAAGAGCCAGTATTCATTTACCTTTCAGAGATCATCTCTAGTTTATTTCCTCCCACAACCCCGGCCTTCCTCTTGTCAAAAAACAAAATTGCAACAAATTATTTTAAAGATATTAATTGGCTGTTATTTGTGCTTCTATAATCAGGCAACATTTCATTCTACAAAACAGAGTACATGTTCCAATGGGGGTAGATGGAAGAAGTTAGTTTTACAGACACAGAAGAGCTAAAGAAAGTAAAAACAAAGAACAAAAAGCAGATTGGTCATTTCAAAATTACTCTCCTTGTAATGTAGGCATAGAGAGACAAAACAATAAAAAAATAACTGGTTAACATCAGGTTACTTTTTGTAAGGATTAAAGCAGAGGGAACTTCATACTCATGGCATTGAAACCTGGCTGTGTGAACAATTGGTGGTTATGGCTCTCTCTCCCCTGAGGTCAGATAATGTGTTCTAGGTTTGGTGACCTGGAACTTTAGTACTAGTGATCACGTTCTGGTTTTTAATCTGACCTGTGGAGCCCAGTGTAAAACTTAATCCATAAAAATGATCTCCTGTAATTTCTGTTGAACTCTTCTTACTTGATCATCACAAGCTTTGAATTAGCGCTTCTGCCTAAAATGTCTCTCCCTCACCCACCCAGTATTTACACCTAGGATTTCTTTTGTTATGCAAGACTATTCAAATGTTACCTTGACACTCTCCCCGCTCAGTTATTCAAGTCAGTTCCCCGGATATTCTTCACACATGACCCAGTTTGTTTTCTTCATTGTATTTATGATTATTTGAGATAATTTAACTTATTGGCTGTTGAAATTCTACCCCAACAATATTGCAAACCCTACAAGAGCAGAGATCCTCCCTTGGTTGTTCACTGATAGATTCTCAACAGCTAATATAGTACCTGGCACATAGTAGGTGCTTCATGTGTTTAATAAATTCATTTCATAAAACAAATGGGTTCCAATAAGAATAATTTGAATAAATTATATATTCTTTCCCACTGATGTTTTTAGTGTAACACAGAATAGAATTAAAAAGCAATGAGTGGAGATTTGATCTCAGGATGCTCAGTCTCATGGCCTTCTGTGCTTGTTTCAGGAAAGCTTTTATTCACATGGTAAAGGACATTACAACCTAGAAAGCACCTCGATGTCTAAAGTTTCATTGGATCCTGGTGACCCTTTGAGATAGACAGGCAGGAGGCATAACTTTCATTTTCTCCATAGAAAGTAGGCTCTGATGAGGGAGTGCTTGCTCACCATGTGGATGGTGAAGGACATAACTGGAGCTTGAGGATAATCTTCTAGTCTCACATCCAGGGATCTTTCCAGCATGTTCCTATGGCCCCTTTACATACTGCAGAAGTCCTCTGACTTATGTGTTCTGTAACATGCTGCCCCTCTCTGGACTACACTTTCTCATTTGTTCAACACAATGGCCAAGGCCCTCAGACACCAACATTCTAAGGTTCCACAATTCTAAGCATAGACTTTCCTGCTTGCTAGCAAATTTTCTATGAAACTTTTCTATGTCAAATAAGAATAATCACACCTGAGCTAAATAACTTGCTGAGCTATAACCAAAACCAAATGAAACAATTATAAATAATTTTTATGTACTTCTTACCATCTGCCTGGTCCTAGTTCTAAGCACCTACAAACATGGGCTCATCAAAGTCTGATGATGATTCCCTAAGGAGATCTCTTTATCATCCCTAGTCACCAGAGGAGGAAAGGGAGAACATGAGAGATTAACCATCTTTGGTTTTGATCAGCTAAAGCCACACAAGCAGTGTAGATAGGAACCAGCTCTGGCTACATCCTTAGGCTTCTGTTTGCCTCTCAGTGCAATTTTGGGGAAAATAAAATATTTCACAGTGTGTGTGATAGTAAGGACTGTTCTTTTCCCTTGTTCCCAACAGCAACCAAGAGATGTTTAAACACTCATCCCTGGATATTACCCATGCTCCCTTGGTGAATAAATTCTGGTATTTTGGTGGCAATGATAGAAGTCAGAGATTCATTGAGCGCTGTATCCGGACCTTCCCCAGCTTCTGTCTGCTGGGGCCTGAGGGGACCCCTGTGAGCTGGACCATGATGGACCAGACTGGAGAGCTGCGAATAGGAGCCACCGTACCTGAGTACCGAGGCCGGAGTCTCCTTTATCACACCTCCTTTTGCCAGATCCAGATTCTGGGAAAACTTGGTTTCCCCATGTATGCCCACGTGGATAAGGCCAACCACATCGCACAACGTGTGACCGCCAAGCTGCATAATATCCCCATGCCCTGTGACTGGAACCAGTGGAACTACGTGCCTCTGTGAAAGTGGCCCTGGACACAAAGACAGGAATGAGTAGCTTTGCATGTGGCTGGAGAAGAGGATAGGTAAACAGAGGGAAGAATAAATTGTAATGGAGTGGACTATGAGCTCCAGGAAGTGGGGATGAGTGGTAAACAACAGAACCAGGATCCCTGCCCTCAAATGGCTCATGGACTTTGTTTGGTTTCCTCAGCATAAAGTTGACCCAGTACCCCTACTCCCAGGCTAGTTCAGCTTCCACACTCCCAGGATCCTTGCATGCTTTTCTGCTTTGCTCTCCTAACTCATTGACCCTTACGCATTTGCCGGGAAGTGGATACTGTGATCCCACCCTCTCCACCCCACCCCCACCCCCGGCTTCGTATACCTTTTCTTTTATTGGCTGGAGAATAGCCTGTCTTTTGAATAGGTTTTGTGAAAATAATTCTTTCCCAGACTTCCTAGGCTTTGTATTATAATCACATGAAATATATTATACACATGCACACATATGCAGTGCACAAAGCAATAGTGAGAATAGTTAAGAAGACACTCATTGGTAATATTTTTGCAGCTAGTATTAATATCATTTGCAATGAGTTATCTTTTGCAATTCATATCCCAAGAGAGAGAATCAAACATTGCTTCTAAAGGCTGAGCTTCCTCAATCCCCTCCGGCAATCCTGTCCTAATAAAGAGATCCTAAAAAAAGAAAGAGTTTTTGATTCTTTGATTCTTAATCTACATGATTCATGAGAGGACATGGATGTAAGGATAGGAGGAAGTGAGATACTCCAACCAGGGATGTGGATATTTATTATCAGGGACAGGGCTGTGGGAGGCTTTGCACAGGGTTGGAGACTAGGTTTCACCTGGCAGCAGCAAACTACTTTGAGATACCTGAATCCTCTGCGGCGCTAACAAGAGCCATGTAGGAATCTGGTTGATAAAGGAGGCCACCAGAGAAGTCATCTCTGAGTCTCCCTAGAAGACTGTC
>CM053399.1:11977828-12064115 GCA_028644305.1 Xerus rutilus
TCTACTATTTTTTTCAAAATAGGCAGAAAGTATGATGGTGGGTAAAAATTTAGTCAAAAAGCTGCACCATAAACCAGAAAAGTTGAGTAGATTCTCCTCCACTTTTTTACCCTGTGACATTTTCTCAACAGTTATCTCTGTTTCCACTAGATAAACCATAACTTCAGTAGCTGTAATGATCAGAAGCTGTGATCCCCTTTCTGGGTGGTCAGGGTTTTTCTCTGTAGACAGCACATTTGATTAATGTTAGATAACTCGACATCACAAATTCTTTCAATCCTTAATGAAAAGGAATTTATAAATTTGCACTCTCTCCTAAAAAAGACCCATTGGCCATAAAACATTGAATTGATGGAACGCTTTTGAGGGAGAGGCCAGGAAATGATGGGAGGTGCCAGGAGGGAAGTTCAGTGTCACTTTTTGACTTCAGCAGAGAACTAAGTAGTTCCCATCTCCAGCTGTGGGAGGGAAGATAGAGGGATAGTGCCACGAGTTTCTTTAATAATCCCAGCACTTAGGGAGGCTGAGACAGGAGAATCGCAAGTTCAAAGCCAGCCTCAGCAACAGCAAGGGGCTAAGCAACTCAGTGAGACCCTGTCTCTACATTAAATACAAAATAGGGCTGGGGATGTGGCTCAGTGTTCGAGTGCCCCTGAGTTCAATCTCCAGTACCAAAAAAAAAAAAAAGTAGCTTTTCAGGGAGGCTTTGAAAATGGATATTGTGTGGCGTAGGGGCTGGGTGTGTAACTCAGTGGTAGAGCACATGCTTAGCTTGTGCAAGACCCCGAATTCAATCTCTAGGACCACAAAAACAAACCAACAAGTTTTGGCCATCTAAAACAATAGTCCTTTATACCTTGCTATTCTGTGGTTTGAATGGACTCAGTTAGTTGTCATTTTTGATCCATAGCACGTTGTCCAGGAGCTCAGTTAGGTATGAATGTCCAAAATGACTTGCTTACATTGTAGTCTAGACTTATATGAGGTCAACAGGAAGTCTGAGGCAGGCCAAGATGAAGGCAGAGCTGGGCTTTTCATTTTCTCCAGTTGTATGATCTCTCCCTCTCCGGCAGAGTGACTGAATAGCTCAGGTTCCCCAAAGTGTGAGCTTCTAGGTGTTCTTAGGTACAGAGACAGCTTCATGCCTGCCATATTAAATTGGTTAAAGTGAGTCACAGAGCCGGGTGCAGTGGCGCACACCTGTAATTCCAGCACTTAGGGAGGCTGAGACAGGAGAATCACGAGTTCAAAGCCAGCCTCAGCAACGGCGAGGTGCTAAGCAACTCAGCGAGACCTTGTTTTTACATAAAACACAAAATAGGGCTGAGGATGTGGCTCAGTGGTCAAGTACTCCTGAGTTTAATCCCCAGTACCAAAAAAAAAAAAAAAAAAAAAAGTGAGTCACAGGACCAGGGCATATTCACCGTGGGCCAGGTCTTCTCAAGAAAATTAGTCGTGGATGGGTGGTTCACTGGGGGCTATCTTTGGAGACCAGATACAACACAGGTGGTAAAAAGATGCTGGGATGTAGAAGAATGAGCAGAGCCTAAAACGTGAACGAAAGCACAAAGCTGATAAAATACAAGGGAACAGGGTAGTTTATATGGTTTGTAACAGAGTAGACGAATAACCGGCTTGAAGGTGAGACAAGAGTCAGACAGCTGGAGACCTTCAGCACTAAGCTCAACAATTTGGATCTGGTTTTATCCAATAGTTAAACCTAACTGTGCAACAGAATTTCCTAGGGACCATCCATTTCCTGAATTATCACCTAGGCAAACTTTTGATGAGACAAGGAGAACAACATCTCAGCAGATAGGTGGCAGTGTTCCAGAGGGTCAGGTTAGAATTTGTGGAAATGGAAATTTGGTCTAAGGCAGTTTCCTCAGTGGAGAGAGGGAAGGTCTTGATGTAGATTGTGCAAAGATCACAACACAACAGTCCAAGGCTGGTGGAAGAAGCCAGGTAAGGGAAGGAATTCACACAATCTTGGGGCAAAAACTATCTTTGGGGGCTTTTTATTGAAGAGTTGATGGGTATTTTGGAATTTCTATGATGAACGTCAAGCCATCTGTCTGAAAAGAGTCTTCTGGAATAGTTAAGTTCTGCTTCATTTAAAAAAAAAAACAACAAAAAAACTCTAAGACGTTCTACATTTAATTTAAAAAGCCATAAAGCAGAGGGGAGACGAGATATGGGAAGTTAACCAGCAGTCACAGGAGAAAACCAGCACAACAGATGCACCTTCCTAAATGCATGTTGAAACCAGAGCTCCATCTCCCAGGAGCCAGCCCCCAGGCCCCACTTTGTCAGTTACATCTGTCTTGACTGTTAACCCCCATGAAGACAGAAGCAACAGGACTTCCTGTTGCACTACCCTCCTGTGCTAAAGCTTTCTCCATTTTTCCTTATCCTGCCTCTCTTTTGTATAACCAGTGTAGGTTCAATGTAAATAACTTATATTTTCTTTCCCCAGATTTTTGTTATGAAAATGCTCTGGGTTCTTGGATCAAGTGGACTTATTTCTGACTGCCATCCAGCCTTGCCCCTAGATGTGCGGAGCTCATCTCTGGACCTGGTCTGTGTGTGCATGCACATGCGCGTGTGTGTACGTGTATGTGCGTTACTGGGGATTGAACTCAGGGGCACTGTACCCCTAAACCACATTCCCAGCCCTTTTTATTATGAGACAGGATCTTGCTAAGTTGCTTAGGGCCTCGCTAAGTTACCCAGGCTGGCCCTGAACTTGCAGTCCTCCTGCTTCAGCTTCCTGGGATTTTTGACCTTTTCTTGCTAGTATCTGTGTAAGGAGCATATGTCATGGACATGCCTGGACTTTCTGGGGAATCACTGGGTTGCTGGCCATAAGGAACAGCAGCCATTGAGTTGCTTAGTCATGCCTGCTTGCAATTGATGGGAGCTGTAAGGGACACCTACCCATAGGCCCACAATTGATAGGGAGCTCAACCCATGTAATCAATATGGGGTTGTAAGGGGCACCTAACAGCAGGCCTACTGGTTACAATTGATAGGGGGCTCAGCCCATGCACCTGCACAAAGGCCCAGTTGCAGTTATACTGTCTCACTGGACATAACCAATGGACATTGGCTTTTACTGGGTGTGACCAATCACCAGCCCACACCACCAACTCAGCCCACATCGCCAACTCAGCCCACACCACCAACTTGAACTGCTTTTAAACTGCTTGCTCTGCCACATTTTGGGGCTTGCTCCAAGGACATCAGTGAGACTGGCCACCTTGCTGTCCGTCCCTGGATCAGCTCCACCATTCCCTGATGTCTAGCCGTCGGCTGAAGAGAACCACCAGACAAGGACAACATCTGCTTTTTGGCTAAGAGAAGTCACCTGGCATCAGAGGTACTTTGGGGCTCTTGGTTTCCTTTGGATTATATGAATTAATTGTAATGTTTAGTTGCCCAGGATTGTATAAATTGCAGGTAGTACTTAGTTGCCCTAGGATAGTGTAATTTAATTAAACCTATAGTGTTTAATTAGTGCACATCAAATGCTAGTTGGGGTGCTCCAGCACACCCAATACTTTTTTGCATTTATTAATTATATTTGATGATTATGGTGATACACTTACATTTAAAGACAATCCGCCTCCGAGTAATTATTAATTACATATGCCGCTTGTGATAATCTGTAAGGACTCACTAAACCCTTTTAATTTCAGAGATTCCTTCAGTCTGGAGAGTTCTGTTTCACGTGAAGACAATGGAGTAATAATGTTATGTGGCTGTGACAAATTCTGTGGGTTGCAGGTGGTTGGGTTCTCAGAACTCATTTTCTAAACCTCTGATTCAATGAAACTCAAGAAACTCTATTTTTTAACAAGCTTAACTGGAAATCCATGCCATAAACAAAACAAGGCACTGTAAATTTTTTTTTCCTGAGGCTGCTACGGTCCCAGTTGTCTTTCAGGAGGTACGGACACTTGCTGGGAGTTTATAGCCATCTTCCAGGGAAGATGAGATCATATCAATTATGCATTTTGAAGACACAGACTGATTCAGTGATGAAGATCAGGACTGTTTTAGTCCATTATTTTGCCACTAGATTAATGCACTGCTTAGGTTAAGGCTCTCATAACCCAATTATTTCGCCTCTAAATTTCTTGCACATGAGCTTTCTGAGGCACCTCCCTCGTATCCATACCATAACAAGGGCTTTGTCTCTTCTTCCCATATTTCCTCATTTTTATGGTTCTGGATCTTCTCAAAACCAAGAAACAGGGGGCTGGGGCTGTAGCTCAGTGGTAGAGTGCTTGCCTAGCATGCATGAGGCACTGGGTTCGATCCTCAGCACCACATATAAATAATAAATTAATAAAATAAAGATCCATCAACAACTAAAAAACATTTTTAAAAAACAACAAAAGAAACAGAGAATATATATGTCTATTTTCAAGCGAAGCAGATCCATGATGAATCCTTAAGGAAAAGTATCCTTAAGAAAAAGGAAAGGAGACTGCAGGAAGTAGAGACTCCCAGGTGACTTTAGATGGAAGAGTGAGGGACCCTGTAGGTTTTTTTTATTCTCCTTTAATATATTTTTTCTTTTAATTAACACATAGTAATTGTAACTATTTATAGTGTATAATATGACATTTCTATAAATGTATACAATGTATAATGATCAGATCAGGGTAATGGGCATTTCTGTCACCTCAGACATATATTTTTTTGTGTTGGGAACATTCAAAATCCCCTCTACTAGCTGTTTTGAACTAATCATTTAATTGTTTCAACCATAGTAGTTTCTTTAAGCTTTCAGGTACCTTGGTCAGGTGATGCATTGCGGTCTAGTGCACACAGAGGGAATAGAAGTTATTTAGAAGTTAATTGAGAAATTCCTCAAGATATCCTCTTGGATTTGGGATCCAGGGAGGTACTTTTTTTGCTTCTTCAGCATTGGGGATTAAACTCAGGGCCTCAAGTAAGCTAGGCAAGCACTCTACCACTAAGCTATATCCCCAGAGCATCCCCCTAATCCCTCTGTCTTTTTATTTTAATGTTGAGCCAGGATTTCACTAAATTGCTAAGGCTGGGCTCTAACTTGCAGATCCTCCTTCCTCAGCCTCCTGAGAAGCTGGGAAGGATTGCCTTTGACATTAAACTATTAGTTCCCTAGACTAAAACTTCAAAATCCCTCAAACTTCTCAGCCTTCCTGACGTTTAGTTGGTATAATCCTGATTAGATTAAAGGTCAAGAAGATGAAAACCTTTGTCCAAGGTCTTACAGCCACTAAGTACTGAACTATATCCCAAACCCAGTTCTGCTGAACTCTCCCAAGCTCCACCTCTCTACTTCTTCCTTTTTTGTTATTGCCTCTTCTCCTTTTATGGGGTCCTGATTTTTAAATATGTAGACAGATAATGCTGCAATGAACAACATTGTGCTCCTGTTGAAAGAGTCTCTTCCTTTGAGTATTATTTAAGACCACTTTGTATTGTTATATTATGTACGTATAGGAATATATACCAACAAATCCCATGAATATGTACAACACATCAATAAAAAAATACAGAAAAAAATAAAGATTAAATTCTTTTTTTAAGAAGACCACTTTGCATCCTCATTCAATCCTTCACCTATTCCTTCCCAAGCAGGCATGGATAGATCTACAGAGTAGGAAATGAGGCCCCTACGTGCAGGGCAAATATCTAGCCAGTAACCTTAGGGAGACCCTCGGCACACTTTGTGAATTGTGATTGGTTGAACCTGCAACTCTCTCCCCTGTCTGTCTGCCAGAATAATTGTGTTTGTGTTCCCCAGGGTGTTCAATTCGAATGAGCAGAGCCCAAGAGAGGGAGGCAGCGTACAAGAGACAGGGACTCAGGTGCTTGCTACAGTCTACCTTTGTATGATTTTGTGCACATCATTCCCTTTCTCTGGCAATCAGTTTCTGTGTGGATAAACGTGTGCATGGCCTGGTATCATTTTTGTCAAGCAGTGTGAGTGCAAGCATCTGGGTGCACACCTGCACCTGCGGAAACATTTGGAAGGATGTACACCTACCTGTTCACAGAGGTCATCTCTGAGGAGCATAGCTGGCTGAAGGAGGTCTTTTTCACTTTATATAAACTCTTTATCCTTTTAAAAATGTTTTTATTGGTGAATTATAGCTATAAGTAACAGTGAGGTTCATTTTGACATCATCACACATGCATGGAATATAATTTGCTCCATTTCTGTCCCCAGTACCCTTCCCACCCTCTTCTCTCCCACTCTCTTCCCCCTCCTCTACTCCACTGGCTTTCCCTCATCTATTTACTATTTTTATAGATTGTGTATACTCTATAGGTAGACGCAGAGGTGGACTTCACCGCGCTACCTTCACACCTGTACCCAGCATGATTCGGTCAACCTCTTCCTAGTTTGCTGCAGGAAGCCCTTGTAATTTTTTAAAGTTAATAGCTTAAAAAGGTCTTGTTTGTGCCCTCTTGAGAGCAAGTCATAATTCTTCTCTGAGGTCTGGCCCTGGGGGCTGCAGCTTCTGTCCTGCAAGCTGTCCTGCCTGTGTATTCCTTATGCTGCCTCAGAACCACCGGGGGATGTGAGTACTGGGCACCAACCCCCCCCCCCCCCACTTCTCAGCCTCGGCTGGTGACAAAACATCCTCACAGCTCTCCTCGCCCTCCTCCTGCAGCTCTCCTCGCCCTCTTCCTGCTGGTATATGATCCAAGTCAGCAAATATTTAGTTGCCATTCAGCCAAAACATGTTTATTTTCTCTTTCATCCACAGCTAAGAAATGCCCACAAACCTGCTCTGGGTGCTAGGAAAGAAATATAACCAAATATGATGAATTGTCAGACTCCCTTGGGTTTGTAATGCCATGAGGTGCTTCTTCCTAGGGGCCTGGGCAGGATGTCAGGGAGCAGCATGACTACCTGTCCCTGCCATAGGAAGGAGCAGGAGAAGAGAAGAAGAACCCTTGTTTTCCTAGATAACAGCGTTCTTGCCAGCAAATAACCATCCCAAGTTACTTTAGGATAGTCCAATCAAACTGTTAAATAAAGGAATTAAAATATGTACTTTTAAATAAGAATAGGGATCAAAAGGAGCCCTGAAGGAAAGAACACTAGGCCTGGGGTTCAGACAAACCTGCGTGCAAATCAAATCTCTGAACAAGTCACAGCCCACTTTACTGAAAGAACACACTATTGTGTGCCAGGCATACCTCGGGGCATTCGACATCCAACAGCTCAAGCCTGAAAAGGTTTGTATTGTTCTCATCCTGTACCCGGGAGGGAGGAGGGACTCCTAAAAGTCAGGAGAGTAGGAGGCTTCACTGTTAAATAATAGAGGCCAGATTCCAATCCAGGCTTCCAAAAGTCAAGGTCAGCACCCATGACTGGACAGCGCTGCCTCTCCCAAACGTGGTGGGGAGTCCAGACGTCTGCTCCCACACAAGCTGCAACCAGACCTAGCCAGGAGTAATCCCATATGCCCTTTCCATGAGCCCTTATCTGCCAAAGCTCTAGGAGGGATAAAAAGCAAGATCCCGATAATGAAATGGGAAGCAGAAATATCAAGTACAGATCAGTGAATGGAAACTGCCCTTTGGCTTCATATGAGATGTTGGCTCTGTGGTGTCCAGCGACCTTGGGCACTTTATCTGTCTTCTCTGGGTCTTAGTTCCTGGATGTGTAAAATGAGAATGGTAAGGGGTTAAAATGGCATCAAGCACTGAGACCAGGGGCTCTCTTAGAGCAGTTGTTAGTCTCAGGGAAAGGAGTAGCTCCTAGAGGGCTCCGGATAGGAGGAATAGGAGGAAGATCCTCGGGCCCCACACTGTAGGGTGTGTTAAAGCCCACAGGGCTGTGGAGCATTAGCACAGCCATTCTCACTTTTTTTTTTTTAGTTGTCAAAGATTTTTTTTTTTTTGTATTTATATGTGGTGCTGAGAATCGAACCCAGTGCCTTATACGTGCTAGGCAAGTGCTCTACCACTGCGCTATGACTCCAGCCCCCATCCTCACTTCTTAGAGCAGCCTTGCTCTAGGCCCAGAAATACATGCTGCAAGTATTTCAGGGAAATACTTGATTTCAGGAAAATCAAGAGTGAGGGTGACCTCCCAGCCCCCATGCCTCCCAGCCTGGCCTATTAGGGAGAAGAGGGGCTCTTATTCCTGGCCAGTTCATGGCCCAATCTTGAGCCTTACATTTGCAAATTGCAATAGTATGACCCTGCTTGCAGGCTGTGGCAAGGAGTAAGTGAGAGACTAAAATATGAAGCGCTTCATAAATGCAAATGTTAGGTTGATTTTCTTCATCCAGCTGAGTTCAGAGGGCCCATGGGCCATAGGCGTGTCATCAGCCCTCCTGGTACAACCCCTGGAATCTGTCCCAGTTTCAATTCCCTGTGTGCTTCTGATAAGAGATGTCCTTGTTATTCTTTGCTCTGAAGAGCAGCCTGGGAGAGGACGGCTCACTGATTAGGGCTGAATCACCACCCTGTGGCTAGGCATATTTCAGTCTCCAAGTCACAGATTTCAGTACCCTGGGCCACAGAGTAGTTGAAGGCACCTGCCAAAACAAACCTCTCCTCCAGCCATGTCCTTGTGCCTTGCCCATTTATAGGTCCTGGTCTTCACTGGGGGTGGAAAGATGCAGGATCTGGGAGCTCCAGGCTTCCAGATTGAAAGCAGGTATTGAACTTGAAGGTGTTCAGGGCGTGGCCAGGAGGCCGCTGGAACAAACAGCACAAAGTAAAGCTGGGCCCAAGGATGGTGGGTACCTCATCCCAAACCACGTACACATGTTTGCAGATGGAGACCGTGAGTCATAGACACTGGCACAGAGCTCACTGACCACTGATAGTTACACCATCACCTGGGCAGTCTCCACCCATGCAGAGTTCTTCCTCCCAAGTTTCAGTGATAAGTTCTCTGCTGACTTCCAGAATGTTAAGGCAGACAACCTGGAGCAGTGGAGGGTCGCAGTCAGGGAGCAGATCCACCTCAGCCTACGTTCTGTGAAGGTCCATGAGAACTCTGACTTCTGGTCTGCCTTCCAGCAGCATGTGCTGATGCTCAGTGACCACTGGAAACCAATCCCACCCACAAGGCTGAGTACCTGGAAGAGATGCTTGTGCTCAGGCATGGTACACACATCCTCAGCCATGAGGAGGCAGGACTACCGTGACACACGAGGACCAAGTGAGGCAGAAGCTGGTGGATTGTAAAGCCGGAGAGAGGAGCAAAGTCCAAATGGCTTCGTTGGCTATGTTTTCATGTGGTCAACCTTGGTAAAGAGGCTTCCTGGCAGGCAAAGAGCCCCTTCTTTCAGAACACAGGGAGTACCACGACACTCAGCTAGAGAATCACTTTACAGAAATAGCAAGAGGGCATCAGCAACAGACTAGTGGCCATTGGCAGGCCTGAGCTGCTGGAGCCTGAGACCCTGTGGAGTGGGCAGCCCTGATAACTTCAGGTTCAAGGACATCTTCTAGGAGTATAAGACGATGTTCAGGTGGACACTAAGCATCCTACATCACCCTGAACCTGCTCACTGGCAACACCTCTTGCCCAGACAACTACACAGCCAGTGCTCTGCACAGCACACTGAGGACTGTGAGCAAGCTCAGCCTGATAGCCAGCAGCTCTCCTGTGGTGCTGCCATCCTGTGTGTGCCCCTCGGGGGGCAGTACAGCATGGCGCACCTTGGAGCTTCCTCCTTGAAGGACTCTCTAGCCCCTGCAACTTGAACCTTCTTGCCAGAACCTAGGATTGAACATCCCTCCTACTTGTACCTACTTATGTTCTCTGGTGACCTCAAGGTGTGTGCCAGTGGTGACCTAGAGCTACCTGTAGCCCAGGTATTCCCCTTTGTGGATCTCTTCAACTGTCAGGTAGCAAATCTCTTGGTGGGTTTCATGAAGGACCTGAGCCCTGGACTCCTGAAGAAGATATTCTATGAAGAAAGTCCCATGAAACCCTATGGGGTCCAGCCAGTGTATCAGGCTTACCTCAATAGTGACTATCAGATTGTCTAGTGCCTCCAGGCAGGGTGATGTTGAGCAGCCATGGTGGGAATGTTCCCATTTTTTCCTAGCTGACCCTGGCTCAACAACATGTCTCACAGACTCTCTGTCCTAGTGGACTTCAGTGGCTAGTGGGTCAGGGTGAGAATGCAAGGCTCTGACCACCAGCATCAGGATAACATCAATGACCCAACCTTGCTGGCCATATTCTTGAGCTAGGCTGGCTCAGGACTCAATAGTAGAGTCATTCCTGGGACCTGGGTGGGCACCCTAACAGTTGTGAGGGCTGCTGCTCTGGAGATAAGCTATGGTTTCTGGTCCTTCAAGAAAGGGAACTTCAGAGGACAGGGGAACTACAGAGCCACCATAATGGATATTGAGCCCAGGCTGATCTGAGTGCCAATGACAAGAATTGTCCAAACCTTTAATATAACCAAATGTGACTAGTACATCATGACTGTACCAATTAAAGCTTTAGCCCACTCTATTCTGTCTGCCATCTAGATAACAAGGTACTCAACCACAGAATGAGCTCAATCCCTCTTACAAATAAGCCAATACAAGCTCAAATCCTTAACAGTCCCCTTGCTAACACCCTCTTGCTGAGAAGCCCCACAGTTCATTGAGTGTGTTCCTACATTGGGCTGCCATCCTTGTTACGAAGGTACCGATAAACCCCACTTTGTTCAAATATGAATGTATCGCTGGTGGTCTTGGCATGGGAAGATGGATCAGCAGAGAAGGTAGAATTGTCAGACACTGGGACATCTGATTTAACCTTGAACTTGGAATACATATTTTTTTGCAATTATTATAAAATGCATGATATCATTGCCTTACACCAAAAGGAAAACAGTGCTTTGCATGAAATAAACATAAGAATTAGTTTGTGAAACTCAGTTAAATATAAAGTTGATCATATAATATTGCCCATGTCCAATCATTATTGATCCACAAAACATGGCATTTTTGTATGGTTTAATTATATATGTTTATATATGTATATATTATGTATATTTATACAATATATTGTATATGTATTATATATACATATGTACATATATACAATATATGTACATACAATATATGTATACATATATATATCTCACAGTGTTAAATATATTTAAAAGTGTGGTCTTAGTCAAAACATTTGTAAGCCACTGTTTTCAGCAGCTGCTTTGTGATACTTAGCTTTGGAAAGCTTGGTTACCCTTACCCACATACTCTGAAGATATTTCCCTTAGAAGTTCTGTTTAGCTCAAGTAAACCAGAGTACTTCTCTGAGCCCAGGAAGGAATTTGGGGGAGGCAGTTCAGTTTTGTAAGGTCTGGGAACACAGGCCTCAACACTTAGAGCTGTCATGATCATTTTGAGGATGGTATGTGATGTGTGGAGGTGAGCAGCCGACCTCTAGGTACTTCAAAAGACACCAAGGCACCTAATCAGGGCTCACAGTCGAGGAGAGCAGACACACACAAATTATACACTGCTCATGGTGAAGATGTGATATAGGTTCCAACTACACTCTATGGAAAAATGAATTCTGCAAGAGATCTTGGAAGGGATGGGAGGAGATTTCAGCTTGGCTTTGAAGAAGGACCAGGGAGGGGGAAAAAAAGGGCGGTGTGTTGTCATGAGGATTAAAAGAGCTGCTGTGTGCAAAGCAAGAAGTTCAGTGTTATGCTCAGCAGTGTCATTATCAGCAGCCGAGACAGTGTGGCTGTTGGTGGCTGGAGCAGTAGTGGTAGCAGATGAGGAGGAGGAGCAGTTGTGGCAAAGAAGAGAGGGCAGTGAGATAGGGGAAGTCGTGGGGGATAATTTCACAAAGAATGGAGCATGTGATCTGGATCTTGAAGTATGAACAGAAGTTAGCCATTGGCAGAGTTTGGATCTCAGATGTCCCCTGAAGGTCCAGGAGTTAATGGCTTGGTTTCTTGCGTAGCACTTTTGGAGGGAGGTGGGGCTAACTGGGAGATCCTTAGTCACTGGGGATATGGCTTTGAAGAGATGGTGGGATCCTGCTCCTTCTTCTTCTCTTTTGCTCCCTGGCCATGAAGCAAGGGGTTTTTGCTTTGTTGTGTATACCTGCCATGATGCCACCAGAGTCCCAAAACAAAGGGCCCAGTCGATCATGGACTGAAACCTCTAAAACTATGAGCCAGAACAGAGAAAAGTCTCTTTAAAAGTTGATTTGCTAAGATATTTTATATTAATGGAAAAATAACTAAACCAATTCCTATGGAGAAGGAGACGGGGACACCAATAGAATAAAATGAATATAACACCCTTCTCAGGAGATGCCGCTGTGTCCAAGATGGGAGATGTAAAGTGGGTGCTTTCCTGACAGTGCTTTAGGTGAACTAAAGCTCTGGTGCATCTCACGATCAGAGGGCTGTGCACTGGATGTGGACAAGGGACCCTGCTAGTCCCCTTTAGGGCTAAGGCAGAAGGATTGACCCGACCCGCCATGATTCTTCATTCTTTTTCCTTCCTTCCCATCTTGCTCCCCTGGATGCTGACTTTACGGGAGTAGTGGGTCTATATCTGCAGAATGAATCTAAATGTCTTAGCACGATGTTCAAGGCCCGTGAGGGTTGAGCTCAGCGTCGCACCAGCCTCATTCTTGGCCACTCATTCCCCACTCCTTCCTCTCCTTCCTATTCTCCATAGTCAACTCTGTAATTTTAAAAAACCAGACTTACAGTCCTCCGTGCTACACTCCAAATGTACTCCTCCCCTTTCTTGTTTTCTGCCTAATTTATTCACTGTCCTATTTGGGAGTGGGCCATCTTTGGTTCCTCCCTCTTTAAAACTCACTATTCTTCTCCTCCATATTCCCTGCCAAGTCCCCTGCCATATTTCCTAGAGCCATTCTCCTTTCTCCTTGCCTACTTACTTTCACAGTTTTAATTCAGCTTCTCATCATCCGGATCTCCTGCTTCCATACTCTTGCCCAAAGCAAGTTGAGTGCTCATTTTAAAAATACAATATAGACTCCATGATGTTACTTTCCTGCTTAAAACCTTGCAATGGTTTATCTTTGCAGTGCCTTTTAGCCAGCGATCACCAGGACGACGCCTGTACTCAAACTCAGTTGTTGCAATGAAGGAGGCAGCCCATCATGGGGGACTTTGGGGCATCTCCATAAGGAAATATCAGGAGGGATTTATGATAGGATCTGGACTTGGGTTAGCTAATTTAGGGAAGGATTATGTGCTGCCAGAAAAAAACGGGCAATGTGGTAGCTAGAGAGTTGGTTTTTGTTTTTTTTTTTTTATTTAGGAGGAATTGCTCTTTGTTGTCCAATACTAACTACACTCAGAGTTGGTTGTATATCTATTGTCTGTGCACCACAGTTAAGATAAAATCCAGATCTCTTTCTCCGCAAAATTGTGTCACTAGTGAGAAAGAAAAACATAGCCCCTGACATCCAGAACTGATCTGGTGTTGACAGCTGGACTGTAGTATTATTACAAGCTGGGCTGAGGCTCACAGCTCAGTGAGCCAAAACAATCTAAACATTCTCAAAGAATAAAGACTTCAAACAGTTACCCTAAGACCTTGATAAAATGGAACAAAACAGCCTACTTCGTAATTTTGTCTAAGCACAGACAAAAACAAGGTCACTTACCACCCACCAAATACTCAGTTATAAAATTGCCCCCACTCACATTTCTTTTGTTCTTGCATATGAAGTCATGGGGATTGACTTGGCCTGGGGATTCTTTGCCAGGCTCCTCCACCACTACACAACTGCAACCAACTGCTTTATGGAACTTTCCGTCTTGGTCAGTTTTCAGAGGCATGCCTATACCCCAAGTTTTTTTGTTGGCATCAACCTTAATGGGATTGATCTGGTGTTCTGAGTTAAGGGGCTCCAGGTGGACATACAGTTGCCTGCAAGCACCCAAAGATGGGCTTGTTGTCTGCTGGAGGTTTTGGCAGCTTTGTAAGCTCCGTGTACTTGGCCATCCTGGACAAGGGCAGGCTTCTGTGCCTCTTGTAAAGCAGTGTGGATGTCCCTGCATGGCCAGCAGCAATGCTTTTCACAGGGATGGGCTATAGGTAAAGCCCAAAATTGAAGGTTACTGAGCTTCTGCTTTCATGTGCAGGGAAAGAGTGGCACCCACTTTCTCACAGTGTCCAATCTAGAGTAAAGCTCTGTCCCTTAGACCTCCCCCAAATCACCCAGCCAAAGCCTAAACCCTATAAAAGTGTCTAAGCTGTCTCCTTGAGACACCTCACAACTCCCCATGGCTTACAGCCCTTGTCTCTAAAACAAGTAAGAAATCAACTGCTTAACACCAGCTGTGTTCCTCCTGGTCTCTGGCCCTGGCCTTGCTATCCTGCTGGCCTGGCTTCAGCCACCTCGGCCTTCATTCATTTCCGTGAAGACAGGAAGCTCCTTCCTGCCCCTGGGCTCTGCCCTCAATGGTTTCTTTCCTCTACCCAGGTCTACTCATGGCTGACTCAGCATCATATGCATCGCCTGTCTCAGGAGAAATGTTACACTAAGTCCTGACTTTTCAATTCTGCAAGTATTTCAATGAAATTGACATGGGTACATTATAATAGGTTGTAATAATCATCTAGAGCTTATGTATATGACTATATTAATTACAATTAATTAATTAGTATAATTATAATGATATTCTTATATAGTTAGATATTGTATACTATATTTAAGGTTTTGGGTTTCCCCCCCTTTTTATTGGTTCTTTTTAGTTATAC
The DNA here is from genome assembly GCA_028644305.1 of Xerus rutilus. Taxonomy (NCBI): domain Eukaryota; kingdom Metazoa; phylum Chordata; class Mammalia; order Rodentia; family Sciuridae; genus Xerus; species Xerus rutilus. The sequence continues at coordinate 11,992,571 of CM053399.1, forward strand.
ATGACAATAGGATTCATTTCAACATGATTATAAAGGTATGAAATATAATTTGCTATAATTCAGTCCCAGGACTTCCCCTTTCCTCTCCCTCCCATTCCCTCCCCTTCTCCCCTTCCCTCTACTCTGCTGGTCTTTCTGCTACTTGGTTTTTTTTTTCAGTTAGTGCCTTGTGGATATACATGATGGTGAGATTCACTATAGGACTGAGATTCTCACATCTAGGACGATGGGACAAAAGTGGTTAGGGAAGGTAAAGGTGAAGCTCTCTTGGTAAGGGGGAGAAGTAATGACATGAGGCACAAACCCATGAACTTGGCCATGAATCGGGCTCTGGTTGTATCTAGTCTCCACCGGCTGTTCTGAGGCTCTACCCACCAGAACACTATAGAAAATGAGACTTCCTAAGTTGGACTTCCCTTTCCTCTGGATCTTCACTGACTAGGATGTTGTTGGAAAGTTCCTGAGCAGTTTGTGATTGCCGTGTGGAGGGATGAGGTCCCAGAAGACAGTCCCTCTGGGATTCCTTCTCTTTGCCTTCTCATTCTCCATCACACTTTTGATTTTATACATCATTCTTTTCACTCTTCTAATTATACGATTGTGTGTGGCTTGTCTTTCCCCACCCGAATGAAAATTTCAAAAGGCCAGGGACCATAACATGCCTATCTCTGTTTCCTGGTGCTTCCAACATTTCTACAAATAACTACAACGTAGGTTACTTTGAGCATTCTATAGCATCATTTTAATGCTTATGTTTTCTAAAACAGAGAGTTGATTCCAATACAAGCCATCTTAGAATCCTTTCACAGATCCTCTCCTCAAACTGTCATCACCCCCTCCTCCAGTCTTGTCATCTACTGTAGCTCTCAGAGAGCCTTGAGATTTGGTAATGCCAAATGGTCCCCGACATGCCACATGCCTTCCACTAGCCAAGCCCTGACAAGTGCTGCTTCTTCTAACTCAAAGTTTTTGGCTTCCCCTCCCTCGTCTTCCAAACTGCCTCTTCGGAGAAGTTCTCTCTCTCTTCTTCCCTCCTTTTTCCTCCCACGACTCTTTTGATCGGATCAACTACTAACCAGAGTCGATTGTACACCTGCTGTTTTTTTCAAGGGTCCCTCAGTGAAAGTACAGGGAAGCACCAGCTTTGTGCCTCCAAGTCTTCATTCGTAAAATAAAAATCTTTACACCTGCCTCACAGGGTTCTTGTGAGGAATATGTAATTAATACACATAAAACACTTAGAACAATGCCTGGCACATAATAAAGACCATATATGTATTTGCTAGTATCATTTTTCTTGCACTTTATCATTTTCCTTTTTTTACGTTTTTATTAGTGCAAATGGGTTTAAAAAATGTGGTATGTACGCACAATGGAGTTCTTCTACTCAGCGATAAAGAAGAATGGCATTTGCTGGTAAATGGGTGGAACCAGAGAACATCATTCTAAGTGAAATAAGCCAGACTCAGAAGGTCAAGGATTGAATGTCTTCTCTCATACATGGAAGCTAGAGAGTAAGGAATATAAAAAGGGAGAATCCCATGAAAATAGAAAGAGGAACAGTAGAACAGAGGAAGGTAATCAAAGGTGATGGAGGAGGAAAGGAAAAGAAAAGGAACTGTGGAATGAAATCAACCAAATTATGCTAATATCATTATTTATTTCTGTATTCTTTGTTCTGTCCCAAAGTAGGTGTCAATATGTATTGCTGATGAATTTGGTTAGAGTGAGGAAGGCAACTTCTAAAAGATTGAGCTTTAGAGTTTAGAATCAGATTGGGAATACTGGAATTTTGTCCAGTGACCTCTCAAGTTAATATTTCTATAACCCCAATCCTCTGCCACCTTAATCTTTGGGAACAGGGGTCAGAAATTGTTAGATAAGAAAAGAGAAACTAGTCCTAACCAACCCTTTGCTTACTGGTATGGCATAAAAGTTGATTGGATCTGAAGACTCTGCCTCAGAATATTCTCTTTGCCTTCTCATTCTCCATCACACTCTTGATTTTATACATCATTCTTTTCACTTTTCTAATTATACGATTGTGTGTGGCTTGTCTTTCCCCACCCGAATGCAAATTTCAAAATGCCCATCTCTGTCTCCTGGTGCTACATATCTAAGAAGGAATAGCATGTTTAGCCATTACTTCCTAACGTTTCCCTTTTCTCCATCATACCAGGGGAGGTATGGGATATAGGACCATCAGATTAGGGTAGAGGTGGAGTTTGAGATTGCAAACAAAATTTGGATCATGAGTTACTAGAGCGCTGAACGATTCCAGAGGGTTTAAAGCTCTGGAGTCCTAGTGCTTCCAAAGACTCATTAGAGGTAAGGCAGCAAGAAGGCATTGGATGCCAGGTGGCAAGGACATAGAGATACAAAATGATTCCTGGTGCAGTTGGTTTAAAGAAACAGGGTGTGCAATGGTGGGGAACACAGACTTAAGCTGCAGTTCTCATTCTTCCACTTCCTAGCTGGAATACCTGGGCAGATTTCCAAGCTCTTTGGATTCTTTGTGTTGTTTAATAAAGAACTTGAACTAAATGAAGTTTGTGTTCCTTCCCGTTATTAAGCAGAGGGGGTAGTGCATGGAGGGATGATTCTAGGTCTAAACACACGCTTTAACACATCCTGGGTGGCACCTGGGTTTGTTTCTTTGGCTCTCTCTAGAGCCTGCCAGGCTTTTCCAGGACATGTCTGACCCCACCTACTGTGAAAGCCATATTCTGGGTGCAGTGAACAGCCTGTGTCTCAACTTTCCAAGGAGGGAGATGATTCCTGGAGACTGTGAGACTGGGTCAGTCTTTCATGGCCAAAGGCCAACAGGGCAAAGTCTAGGCTATGGCCAGTTCCACCCTGGGAAGTAAATGCCATTCCCTATTTACAGAGCCCACTCCTCAATCCAGTCTAACATGAATCCAGGTAACTTGAAACATGAAGTATACTTGATGATGTTTGTATGTTATTTGCAAGTTGTTTCAGATCCTCAAGTTGTCTGAAATATTGAACAACTTGTAAAGTTAGTTATTTGTCATCTTTTCCATTTCATGAATGAAGAAGCTCAGAGTGAGTGACCTGTCCCAGTTTGGAAACTTAGATAGGCTTTGTTACAGAGCAAGGTTTAACCCAAGTCTGCACTGTCTTTATCAAAAGAAAACTAAATTACCAAGATGGAGACTGGATTTTAGAGTAAGATGATCTTGCTTACTAGGTGTCCCATGTCCTAGGGTGAACTTTAAAACCAATATTAGAACTTCACTCTGTCAAATGCTAGAGGAATGAACTTGAGCAAATTGATGCTCATTGTCATTTCCCTCATTTGGGAGAGATAGTATCTCAAACAACTGAATGGCACAGAACTGCCTAATGTGGTAAATAAATGCATGATCCTTTATACAATCATGACTACGTGAATAGAAACACAATCTCTCAGCAATTTTTCCCTATGTGATTTTCCACAACTTTCTACTTTTAAGTTAACAAGACATGGGCTATGCAGGAGTCTTTTCTTTCAAAGGTTAGACTGGGAGTCAAATATTTGAAATTAAACAATATATAAGAAAACCCTTCTCATTTGCAGGCTAGTTGATAGGACTATATACCCAGAAGGAAAAGCAGCGTTGGCCTGGTGGTGTAGGGGCAATCAACCTTTCTTAGGTTGACTGGGCCTGGGAGTTTTGCCCAGTGGCCTGGCATCATGGAGATTTACCCAGCACGCTTCACTGAGCCTGGTCCCGGCTGAGAGGATTACATTTCATCCAATGTTGAAATCACTTGAAATTCCCCCTGTTCATCCAAAGACACAGAAATAAAAGAAGCTACTCATGGTCTTGCTGAGAAGAGAACTTTATTGTTAGCCATTCTTGCATCTTTTATTTCCTATGTGCCAAAAATAGATTGACTCAAGATATATATTTTATGTCAAGAATTACAAGCAAACAGGTTTTATCTCACACCTCACACACATTCAAATGGTCAAATTATCTTTTTGCTCTGTTTTTATCTGTAGTCCTGAGTTCTACTGAAATTTTTGTGCTGAGATCAAGTTTTTACCACTTTTTGCTTTTTAAGCTCTCCAACATTGAGAGGATTCATTCTTGGGTCTGAGGCTTGAGGTGGAGGGTGGGATGAGGCAGGAGGCCAAATTGTTCCTTTGAAAAAAATGCCCTGGACTAAACACCACATTGGTATTGTACAAACACATAAATCAACTGAAGTCAAGTCCAAATTCTACTCCCGCCCCTTCCTCTTCACAAATACCTTGCCCATTCTAGTGGAGGTCTCTTTTCTGACATCTTTGTATTACCCCTTAATAGACAGAGATGATGCTCAGGTACCCAATGAGGAGCTGGGGATTCAGAAGCAAAAGTCATTCCAAGCCACTTTTCAGATATGCCTCCCTGAAATACTTGTTCTCTCCCTATCTGACCAGAGGTCACAATGAGTCATCCATTGGGCTTTCATCCATAGCAGCCCAAAATAACAGCCAGGCCAGGGCTACAGCTTTCCACTTTTATTAAAACTCTCATGTTCCTTGAACCTGATTATCTTAAAACTAATGTTACTCAATGCTTGGCCTTCAAGTTTGTGCTAATTTTGGAAGCCTTTCTCAAATCACTCTTTCAATGTAAGGAACATTTATCAACTATCATCCATGCAATTCCTTGATGGACTCAGGAAAACAATCTCTCCCTGCAGAGAGGACTTTTCTGAGGCTGTGGGATGAGGGGCTTGGAGCTAAATTTAATGGACTTCATTAACTATAACGCTATATAGTTATGTCACATGATTTTCCCAGATATTCTATCCATAAATAGATCTAAGAACCAAGGAAATAAAATCTAAAGAACAAAAATGTTTTTTGGGTTGTGGATCCTTAAAACCTATGTACTTCTGCAGTGTGGTCATTATCTCCTCAGTATCATAAAACACACATCTAGAACAATGGCTCAATGGCCCATTGCCAGTACTTTATTCAACCTGTCTTATCCATTTCAGGTAAACATGATGCAATACTTATACGTTTAGATCCCATGCGTGTTTGTTTTAGTTACATGGCTAAGTATTCATTTTCCCTTTGTCTTTTTCTAAGGGGTTTCTCCAAGCTTCTCTTTAGGCACACAGAAGTTTCTCGAAGGAGAAAATAACACCCAGTTCTTATCACAGTGCTGGGAATGCACTTGGTAAAGATTTGCTGTTTCTGTGAGCTAAATGAAGTGTAGAGAGCCCACTATGTCCTCAGAGAGTTAAAGCTTGTACTTTCCTGGACCCTCTGCCATTTCAAATCTGCTTCTTATACATAAATATTCCTCCACAGGCCACTGAGCAGAACTTAAGCCAAGCTCTGTTGGTTTCTGACACTCCTGCAGATGTCGACCCTGTCACATTTGCTGACCATAAAAACACTTGGAAAAGGGTCACTTATTTCATATCCAGAAAGTTATTGATCAGTTATTCCCCCATAAAGAAATTTGATTCACACCTTTATTAAATAAATTAGATCATCCACATAAATCTAAGAGCTTTACATTAGTAAGCAGATATATTATTAGTTAAAAATGCTGCCAGTAGGCAGAAGAAACCATTTAAATTAGGAAAAGCTTGAATGAAATGAGCAGTGTTTATTGGCAAACTATATATCTGTACCCACATTACAAGTGAAATAATACCAAACATGTCTCTGCTGGCAGCTGGGCCCCAAAGTTTATTATTACCCAACCTTTTTTCTAGCAGCCAACTCATTTCCTTCTTCATGATTTCTCTCTATTTTGTACTCAGCCAACTTCTGTGACACAACTACTATTTCTTCCTGGAAACTATTTCCAGCCTTCACTGATTTCCCTAATACTTAAACCCAGGCCTTGTAATTCCAACTTACTATTCATCTCTTACATATATACACACATTCATATTTCCACAAATGTATTCTAGAAGGCAGAGCCTTACTTTCTTGAAATGTCAGAACATTGACTTCATGGAATTTGGACATGAACCCATGTGGGGAAGGATACAAGTCAAGTCACCCATCCTTACCTCAAGCGACCCTTGGGAGCTAGGCCCTTCTGACTCATGGATCACTTAAGAGTGAAGACACCTTGATTAATTGAGGTCCCCAATTTAAGATCTTGGATTTTAATGACAGGTTCAGCATAACCTATCACATATGCACCACTACAACATGGGCCTTGCTGCAAATGGCCTTTTCCATTTGTGTTTCTGCATACTGGCTTTTCATCCCCTGGAGGGTTTGCTGTATATTGTTCCAGACTCTGGCATTCCCAGTGGGAAAAGTGGGCCTCACCCTCTCCTCATGACTAAGTCCAGAGAATGTGAAGTGATGGTCCTGTGACTGTTTAACTTGGGTAAAATTCCACCCATCATCTACAAATGCTTGGGTCTATATCACTGGATTGCTAATTATAGTAAATGTGAGGTAACCTGGTATAAGGGGTGCCCAACCCAGTATACAAGAACATTAGTAGACACTTTCAACCAGGCTGTATTATTACACATGTCCAATTTTCAGAGGTTTTGTGGGCCTCCTCCTCTCTCAAATGGAATCTTAAGATCTCCAGCTATTCTCTTCTTTGCCAAATACAGTCAACAACTATTGCCTTTAACACTAAAATTGGCTGCTGACTTATAAGAATGTGTAAGGGCTTTGAGTGCAGAGGATAGATCACATAGATGATACATCTTCCAACACTCAGACAGAGGTGCAGTGATACAGCTTCATAATCAGGCCTCCAAAGTGAAAGGTAGATCGGCTTTACAGTGAGGATCTGGGTTCAAACTTAGCGTGTCACTTGGCACTGCATGACCTTAACTGCCTCTGTGAGCTTGCTTTTTCATCCGCCAGAGAGGAATACCACCACCTTCCTCATAAGTTGCGGTACAGGTTATACAAAACATACATACAGTTCTGGTATACTGCCTTAATACAGTAGATTCCGTAAGTGTTGGCTATTATTATTTTTATTACCTAAGAGTATGAATTCATTGGCTCAGACTTGTTCTTCATCCAGAATTAGAGTTTAAGACATTTCTTTCTTCTGTAAGGCTGTTAAACGATGGTAAAGTGAGTAGAACGGTTAAAGCACTAAGGTGAAAGAATGGGGGTCCCTACTCCCATCGTCTTATACCCATACACACATCCACAACCTGAACTAAATAAACCTCTATGCCCATTTGTCTGGTCTCCAATCCTACTTGATGGAAATGCTTGTGGTCTTAAAGGTTTTCAAAAACTGAAGATGGGAAAACGAGGCCCCAGAAAACCAGTATATTCCATCAGAACAGAGAGCAAGGAAGAGAGAGAAGGCTAACCACTACATTTTCTTGTCCTTAGCAACATATTGGCTCTCATGTGTTGGGATCCCTGTCTGATGAGAAGCAATGACCCGAAGGTCATGGATGGACCTCACGGTCCACTGTGAAAGCTCTTGAAGCACCTTTAGGCCCCACAGCTTCTTCTCAAAGAGACCACCATCTCCAAAAACAGGCATCCCATCAGACTCATTTGGGGGGATCTTGTGCTCCAGGAGTACCATTAACTCCTCTAGCTGGTAGGTGAAGGCAGAAACTTGGAGCAGAATGGTATGTATGGCTTGATGGAAGTCACCTTGGGTTGGGGTAAAATGCACCTGCTGGTCTTCTAAAAGCTTGGCCAACATAACATGGAAGGTACGGTAAGCTTGGAGGTTCTCTTGGAGTCTCTCTGCCTCTGTCAACTGGCTCCATTGTTCAGTGCTTGCTACGGGCACACCATCCACAGAGTCCAGGTTGACATTCTTGTTCAGGCCCTGATGCTTCATCTGTCCAAGGACATAGGAAACATGGCATAATCTGCTGAGATCACCTCAATGGTGTTACTTACATCACATAAAAATCTCACTCACCTCACTGGTCAAGGATCCAGGTTGTAAAGAAAATAAAATGTCTAGAACAGAAACTCTACTTGGAATCGATAACTGAACTCTAGAAGATCCTCTATGGAATATGTGCATTTTCCCTGGAAGAAGGTTTTGCTTTCATTAGGTTCTACTGGGTGGAATACACTACTAATTTAGAAAAATTTTTCTTTCCATTTCAGATTCTTTCCTGGAAGCTGAAATATTTAGTCACACTGGAGGTTAAGTATTTTAAACATACAATGAAGACACTGGCCAAATCTAGGAAACCCTAAAGTAGCCATTGTAGAATTTCTCTCCCCTCTTTATCCCTATTGCCCACTCTCAATGGGCAATTGAAAAAAAATTAAAAAAAAAATAACAGGAACTAATTTTTCAAAAGAAAAGGTAATTCGAATATAATTTCTAACAAGGTTATTCAGAGATAAACCAATTCTCAGAGAACAAAAATTCAGAACTTTCAACAAAGGTCTGGAGAATTTCCATGGTAAGCCTTAAGTGAAGACTGATAGGATCTCTTCTTTCAGAAAAACCAGCCTAGAACACCAGTTAGTTCCTTTAGAATTTGACAATTCCACAAGTCTGCAAGGAGTCTTTCAGGGGTCTAAACTGATAGCTTAGGTTATTTTTTTTTACTCAGATACAAGGACACTTTGGATGTATAATACTAAAAGGTGGATGGCAAATATTATATAGATGTTGTATGGATTTAAAAATTTCTCCCAAATTCATACTTTTCTGCCTAATCTTATAAAAACTTTTCATTTACACAGCTCAAAAATTTAGAACAATGCCTGTGAAGTACCCAAACTGAGTGCTCATGGTTAATCTATTCTGATATAGAATTCAGAATACAGGCAAATTAGGAATAGCTTCCAAGATACAGAGCCAATTCTACCTACAACGCCATATATATTTTCTCATTTGAGGAACATGTCTCCTAAGCATCATGGAGGAAGGCAGTAAGCTCACATTGAGTTTCCCGAAGAGAAAGGGCCATGTCAAATCATAGGCATCCAATACATGAACGACTGTGACTAGGGCTTTCGTTAATTGGTTGTGGGGCTGGAACATGTTGGTAAGGAGCTAGGCCAGAGGAGATGATAGGAAAATAGACAACTTACATAAGATTCCATAAGGGCAGTCAGGTCTGAACGAATCTTCCTTGCTAGCCAGATGGAACGACTACAGAGGTCCCGGCGGCGAGGGGTCCGTGGTGAATGCTCTGCAAAAGCCATCCCCTAACTGTCCCAGGAAACAAGTGAGCTGGGTTTGCTTCTGTCTACACTGGTCCAAATAAGAAATGTGACTCTCACAGACTAAATCCACTGGGCATTCTCTAATGGGATTGTACACCCCCACCCCCACCCCCTGCCTGACTCAGAGGTGGCAGCAAATTCCTGGCTGTGGATTTTTGTGCCTGTGGAATCAAAGGGCCCTTTTTAATCAGCTTTTTTTTTTTTCCCCTGCAGCGTCTGCCTCCATCTCTCTCATCCACTCAATACTTAGCACACTTGTTTTTGTCATTGTTTTGCTTATGTACTTAGCAACACCGTCACTATCACACTAATCCTTATGACATCCCTAATGTAATCTATTTTATATGTATAAAATCAGTTCCCTATATGTATCATCTCCTCCCTGACATTCCCCATGGTTTTTTTTTTTTTTTTTTGGTCTGATGAAGTGGTCAAAAATATCAAGTTGTTATTGATGTAGATGCCATTTATTAAACACCTACTATGGGTTAGACACTCTGCTAAAGGTTTTAAAACAACTTGATTGATCCTTAGACTAATTCTGGGGTAAATATTAGCTGTCCTAAGAAACTGAAGCTTTAAGAAGTTAAATAATGTGCACAAAATCCAATAAACTAGGCTGAAATTTATATAGAGGTCTTTGGTTCTACAATTATTTTGTCCACTGACTTTCCAATTCTTTACAGATAGTTCACATTTTGCACAAAGAAAGGTAATGTGAAATAGGTTCTTTAAAAGTGCAACATCTTTTCACTCTGATCCTTTTGGTTAGTATTTTCAAAAATTAGTTTAATTTATACTTGGTTAAAAAAATCAACTAAGGAAGTATCTCTAATCTCAAACATGGTGGCTTCCTGGTAGCTATAGATGTAGAAGGTACTGTTGAAGCCTGTTCTCTTCCAAAGGAAACACCCAACCCCAACTTGGTAACACTTCTCAGGCAGTCTCACTCAAGTGACAACATGCTTTTTCTATTTCTTTCCTGTCCCAGTCGTACCACATGCTTAACAAAGTAAGAGAATGCATTGGGCTTTGAAATGAGGACAAAAGATTTAGAAGGTGCTTGGAGAGCTGTCACTGCATTTAACTCAGGATGACACTAATTGGATAATCTGCAAGTTTCATTCCCAAATGGACTGATTAACTTTCACTATTTCATACCATAGATGCTGACAATGAGTTGAAATGCATGTCATTTCAGGAGCAAATATACATAGATTAACAATAAATAGGATGTAAGGGGAAAAATATGAGGCCAGGCAAACTATTATAGCGGGACTATTAAGAAGGTAGAGGATTATAGTTTTGTGTATCTTTTGTTAGAGTTAGGACTCCACATGGATATTCAATTTTGTGAAGCACTGATATAAAATGCTATTAAGGATTCTTGTTTATCATCATTAGAGTGAATTATCTTACAGCACCCTTAATGTTCCCTCTATTAGATCAATAGGGCTATTTTTTCTAGTGGAAAGCTATTCAGCTATCAAAGAAATTTCTAAATTTGTTGATCACAGAATAATATGGCATTTCAGCATTAAAAATCAAGAGCTAAACTGAGTCAAACGTTAAGTACCTGATTCTCAACAAGAGCAATCAGCTTTGTACTAGCAAACAATGGTATACTACATATGAAATGTGCCAAGAGCACTCAGTTTCCTCATTTAGCAGCGATTGTTTCAACCACAGGATAACTGTAACTCAGTACAACCAAGGAAGACAAATTGCTTCCAGGAGGACAACTTTTATTTTTCTTCTTTACATACTCGTTGTGGGTATGCCTTACCTAGGTAAACAGAAAACAAGGGTCTGAAAAGCAAAGTATCCCTTTTATTATAATTTCTTTTTACACAACCTTTTCAACCTAGATTCAGGTAACTTGGTAACTTAACCACCCATCTCTCACATCAAAGGAGAAGGGTCCTGCACATTACAATAGGCAAAAAAGGCTTTCAGGAAATAAAATATTTTCAATTGATCCATTACAATTTTTCAATTTTCTTGAGTACATTGGAAAGTGGGAAAGACAGGAGGAAAAATGGTACTGCAAACAATGAGACTATAATAACCTTATTTGGGTTGGTAGTATATTTTATGATGTTTTCCTCCAAACAGGTACAAAGGAGGTTCAAGTGCTCTATGTGGATGCTTTCCATACCTAAATAATTTTATTCCCAGTACTCCCAGCCAGTGTCTGTCTAAACTGTCTGAAACATATTAAGAGCCTAACTGTTTAAAATAACCCTGGGCAATCACAAGCAGGGGGAAGTACATCTTCCACAAATATCAAATAATGACATCTCAATGACATCAGAATTTAGAAATGTCAATTCAAGCTGGAGAATATGACATGGCAAGTTATTAAAAAGGTAACAAAATAAGACTAATAAGAGTATGAAATACAGATTTTCAAGAGTAGAAGACCTCCATGGAAAGACAATGAAATAAACAATGGCAGGGGGAGCAGAATGTAAATGGGGCTTAGATAGTTTACTTATATAGACTCTTTACTATGCTAGCATTCCTTTCTCGAAAGGAAAAATATAAACTCCATGAAAAATATCTTAAAATTTATTGCAAACTGCTACAATAATTTATTGTCAGCAAATGGTAGCTGTGAAAGAGGACCCCCACCCTCAACCAAGGGAAAGGACAGGAGTTTCTGATTAGAACTAACTAGTTGCTTTTTATGGGGAGGGGAGTGTGATACAAAGGAGAACATATTTCCCCCATCCCAGAGAAGTGCCTTCCCCCCCACTTAATGCAGTTTGCTTTTGTGTAGGTGGCTAAAATATCTGATGACTAACCAGTGCAAGTGAAGTTCATGAAGACAAAGTCTAGGTGTGACAAAGACAAAAGGCAAGTGCAGGATATAGATGCTAGTTAGTGAAACAGTACAAAACGGAACTTTGTTGGAGACCCATTCAGTTCATCTTAGTATTTTCAAATCTACTCAACATACCAAACTAAACAGCAGACCCCTCACTGTGGGCAGGAAAGAATATTCTGCATCCCTTCTATTCTTATTCCATGTTCTACCCTTACATTGGAGAGATGGCAGATCTGCAACACTTTGAAACAATAGTGCATTTAAGGCTATTTACTGTAGGTGTCTCACTCCCTACTCCCTGGCATCCTAACCACTGACACTAGTGGGCGTACAGTAAGCCTCTTTCAGAGATGACATTGTTACCCTCCTTTTTGGAAAGAATAAATCACAGAGAAAACTGTCAAACTTGGTAGTTTTAGTGTTTGTGAAAAACATGTTGTTCCTTATTTTGTTCTCAGCAAAACTTCATTCTTTCCAACAGCCATCACATATATCTGACAACAAACAAATAGGGTAAGTTTTCAGTTCTGGCTTCTGAGGTACACAGGATAGGAACTGCCTTTCTAATTCTCTAAAAATGAGCCAAAGTAAGTTTTTAGTCTTCTGGGTTACAAGCTTGTACAAAAACAAGTAATCCACACCCCATAAAAATCTATTTGAAGGAAAGTGATAATTCCCAGAATTTCAGGTCAAAGCCAACGCCATTATTATATAGCCTAACTTGGTCTACTGAAGTCTTTTCTGAGGTGTTACTAAAAGAGAAACAATCAGCAGTTTTCTTTGACTTACTTAGGACTCTTAGACTTTGTTCTTTCTCTACCAGTGTCCTTCACTAATAGGGAGCTGCCATGAACCAATGATAAAGCAAAGCAAAAAAACAAAAAACAAAAAAAACCCCCAAAACAAAAACAAACCAAAACAACCAACAGACCAGAAGGGTGATATATATAAGGAAATGATAGGGACAAAAAGAAATTCACAAGGAAAAAATCTCATATCTGTAATTCAGACCTGAACAACCCTCCTCATCTCCTCAAAATTACTAAATCTCAATGCTCTTAAAATCTCAAAGAGCACACTGGTTACCATAAACTTATTATCCTTCCCTAAGAAGGCTTCCAAAAAAAGCACTAGGCTATTGTAGTGATTTTGTGAGTGCTGAGGACCAGCTTTCTTTAAAGGCCACTGAAGAGCTATGATTTTAGAGGCTGGCTGTGCTTCTTCAACCCTATGCCTTGCCTTCAAAGTACCTCTTGTGGAAAGGATCCCATGTCAGAATAATCTAATCTCTCCCAGCCCCATAAAATATAGCAACGAAGACCCTCCCCCCCCGAAAAAAATCAGACTTTCCATTAATAAATAAGGAATCTCAGGTTCCACAACATAAAAACACACATGTTCAAAGTGCAAATTTCCGCCATTAGCCTGGGACTTTTCTCACTGTTTCACTAATACACAGCCCTGTCTTACAGTCAAAAAGACTGTAGAGGGCAGCCCCCTCCCTCTTGGGAGCCTGCTTCCAAGCAAGTAAGCACCAGTAAGAGCCATATGAAGGTTTGGGAGGGGGAATGACGTGCTGGGATCAAAGAGGAGGGAGGTGGTCCACATGTATCCTTCCTTTCCAAAACCCACTGGGGAATGGAGGAAGAGGGGTGAGAAACATGTGCTGTTTTAACAGCACATCCTGTTAAGGGGCCCTAAAGTGCCAAGTCAAGCTGCCAGCCTCCAGAGATTAGAATTATATAGTATGTGAGGATAAGTGTGCTGCAGTGGGTAGAAGCCAGAACCATAGGGCAGCAGTGGAGGAGAAGAAAGGGTTTAAAAGATAGTAGTATACTACTGAGTCAAAAGCTGATCCAGAGCACATCAGAGTTACGGGTTGGAAAAAGGGATCTGCCAATGAGCAGAAGTCTGCTGCTGGCTGGAACCGAGTATGAGGAGAACCCTCACTTTAAGAGCTGCCGCCGCTGCTGCGTTTTGTCTACCTTTCTGTTAAAGGCAACCTCAATTTTATAAGAGGGAGAGCAGAGGGAGCTCCTGGGATGGGGATGGGGTGTGTGTGCTGTGATCCACAATGGAAAGAGCAGGCCCTTCAGTTATTTTACTAGATTTTAAATGCTTTAAATTTTTTTTTGTCCTTTTTATCTTTTAAATACAAAGTCTGAACTGTCCCAGTGTCCAAAGTCTTCCTTTCCACTAAGGTCCAGTAGAGTCTGAATCTTCAATCAGAACCTCTGTGGTAGCACCGAGTATATCTGAGTTCATGACCAGCCCTTCAGTGCCCCCACTGCTGCCACTTCCCACAAAGATCTTCCCATCAGCCATCAGGCTCACCCGTTCTGTCCCACTGCAGTATGACTTTGACATCCCTTCAGCTTCTAGCAGCAGGCACTCTCCAGAAGTTGAATTTCCCAAGGGCTCAGGAAGAAGAGGAAGACCCTGACCATCTGCAGGTTGTGTCAGGGACTCTGGGTTAGTGCCCAAGATATCTGTGCTGGTGATGAGGGCGCCTGCATTGGCAGCCAGAGCTTCTGCAATCAGCACCTCAGGGTGGCTTTTTGCTTTGTGTGCCACTACGCTGTCCTTCTTTTCAAATTTTTTGCCACAGATATTGCAAGAAAACTGGTAGAAGGAGTCTGCATCATGCTTCTTCATGTGCCAATTAAGGGATGCCTTTTGTCGACAAGTAAATCCACAGATCTCACATCTAAGAACAGTGGAAGAGGAAATGCATGATTAAACAGAAACAAAACTCTTATTTAAGGGTTAGGTGAGAATTTAGAGCATATATAAAATAATCAGTAACATACTGCTAGCGAAGGATTCGGAAACAACTATGTGAAAATCTAATGTTTTTTTCTTCTGTTAACTTGAAAAACAAAATTAAACAAAGAAAAAGGTCACTAAGTAGCTGCCCTAATCAATATCCACTCTTTAATTTGATAAAAGCTAACAAAAGTGTCAGGTGAGATGTTTGTAAGAGGCAAACATTCATGTGGGGTGTACGCACTTCTCATCCAGATGTTTGCCAGTAAATACTCACTGTAATGGCTTCTCGCCAGTGTGAATCATTCGATGCACTGCCAGATTGTGGGAACTCTTGAAGGCCCGAGCACAATACTCACAGATATAATCTCTTTGATCTAAGAAGCAAAATATATGTGGTTAGCTTTCCATTTAGACACCCTATTAATACTTTCCTAGTTTACAATTAATGAGCAGGTCATCAGGTAGGTTAATTTAGAGTAAAACCAGTGCTGTTTTCAATATTAAACATTTTGATTAAAGAAAAATTTAAAAAGAAATATGCTATTTTGATCTTTTAGTCCACATATTCAGTAGTATAAGTATCAAAAATAAATAAAAATCATAGAAATACACAAAGTGAAACCCTAATCTCCACTTTATTAATACTTCAGATCTTGGGTAAGATGGTTAGAAAGCAAACAACTACATTTCCTGTGTAAACTCTTTAAAAAACATTTTTTTCAAAGATTGTGAAAGACAAATGTTTATTCCATCTGGCATTCAAAAACCAAAAATAGAAGAAAAACAGAATTGTCACTCCACCCGTGAAAAAACAAAACTCAGCCATATCTAAAATAGTAATTATATCTGTTTTCAGGTTTAAAATGTTATCACAATTTAAATTTCTCCCAAATATATGCAAACAGTACTTGTTCTTCTAGCCCTTATTCTCCTACATCTTCTGCACCATTTAACTACCTCTGTTACTGCATAACTCTCCTCCCCACAACATTTTTGATGAATTTGGTAAAAGGTGTGAAATTGATGGTGCAAAAGAACACTGCACTTATTTCTCTACTACTTGATTAGGCAGCCAATGGACAAATAGGTGTCAAATATATATTTGCTGAATTAATGTTCACTACAATTTTTGCTCCACTTAAAATTACTGGATATAGCCACAGTGAAAATACAAATATAAGTTAAATGGTGAACTATGGCCAATTAAATCCAATACTACTTCCTAAATACCTTAAAGCTAGTGTAGAAAAAAAGCCATATTCTTTTCTCGGGTTTAAATATGCATAGGGAACACCTAGGAATCTTATTAGATGCACATGCTGATTCACTGTATCTGAGGCAGGACCTGAGATTCTGTATGGCTAACAAAACCTCAAGTAATGCCAATGTTGGGTGGTTTGTGTTCCACCAATGTATAGTTCCACTCTGTAAATGCAGAGTTCTAAAACAGTGACAGGGCTGGGTGTAGTACAGTAGCACAGCACTTTACTAGCATGTGCAAGATTCAATCCCTAGCACTGAAGGGAAGAAAACCAAAAAACCCCAAAACCCCAACACAGTAACAACTCTTAGCTTCAATTAGGTCTAGTGCCAATAGTTTCACTCCAATAACAGAATGGCAAATCTGGGTAGGGCATCCATTTGCTAAATGACTTATATCTGCAAAGGGATTTCATATATACTAATTTGGAAAGGGAAAAGTGACACATTAAAATTGTATTAACTAAATATAAACATTTAAAACAATGAATTATTAATAATTTTTCATAGTACACTATGATAGCTAAAATATTCTAAACTAGCTGTCAGAAATGACTTTTCTATTGGATATAACAATAAACAGGGACAGCAGGAGCAGAAAAATCACGTTTAAGATACAGAACAAAGGCAGTATTTTCTCTCAAGAAACATGGTATGAAGCACAGATCATAGATTTTAGAGTAAGACCCAGATTAAATTTCAGTGTTTTGAAAAAGTCTGTCATGTGCCAGGCTCTGTGCAATGAGCTGAACCTTATATATATGTGATCTCATTTCATCCTAACAATAATTCTATAATACTGATATCTTAATTTACAGTTAAGGGAAACTGAGAAGTAGTAACATGTCTAAGTCATACATATAGAAAACAGAAGAAAAAGTATGCAAGTCAGTAATGATCTTGGGGAGGGGACTTATTTCTATACCAACTGCTAGTCTTACCCTCCCAATCCAAAAATGTTAACATGTAATAAAGAGTCTGAGAATTACATTAGTGTTATATGTCACTAATATCTGACCCAATTTGTCATTATAAGCGTCATTTCATTGAGATTGTCAGTGGCTATAAATGAATGGAATGAGACTATTCTATAATATATATTGCACTAAGCTTCTGTTTTTGAGTTGACAGTTCCAAGAAGAGTTTGATACAATCTAGCTCTTATTATTTCAATAGCAGAAGTCCCAGGAGCTATTTATGATTAACCATCAATTATAAACCAGCCTGTTTTACTGTTTAGGCTTTCTCTCCAATATTCCCTCACTTTTATCCCCGTAACAGTTGCTACAAATATCTTTGAAAATATTCTAAAAATCCTAGTTTGGCTAAAAATTAGCTAGGTGATCAAAGGCAACTTAATGCTATGAAACCTGTTTCCTTAGCTGTAAAATAAAGTTCAAACTTAGTGGTATTATATATATTTGCAATAATTTATGTAAAGTGTTCAGTCGATAGCTGAAATAGAATATATGCTCAAAAAAAGATCAATTATCCCAGTTGTTAAGTTCTCAAAGAAGTAAACGGACTAAAGTTCAAAAGCCCTAGTTTAATCACTCTTTGTAAAAATTTGTTTTATCACCAAACCTTTCTCCCATGCTTGACTGCAGACTCTTTTAAGAAGACTTGTGTTGAAAAATTTTATCACTACCCATTTGCACACCTAAAGTACAGTTCACCTGGCTACTTGATAAAATCTTATTTTAGAAATTACCAGTATGATGTTTGGCATGCCGTAGAAGTTGTTTCTGGAGCCTAAAAAGTCTTCCACAGGAGGGATGGGGGCATACATATTTCTTCTTCAGCAAATGCTGGTATTTAATGTGATGCTAAAACATTAAAAGACAGTTGAAAGGGATTAAAAAAAAGTTAAGGTTTCTTAAATGTTCTTTTTCTCTGCTAGGTTGAAGATGTTGAAGGAAAACCAAGTATTCTGTATATGGATGGGGAAGTAGTATAGTAAAATGGTTAAAAACATCGGCTATGAAATATATAAACCCATGTTCCAATCTAAATCTGTCATTCACAAGCAGTGTAAATCTTAGGAGATATACTCACATATTAAATTCCAGCTTTCATTTGTACAATGGAGACAGTAATTTTAGTTTTGTTGTGAGAATAACACAAATCACATAATTTACAATGTGGCACAGCAAATGATGTAAGGAAAAGAATAGTAACTATCATTTTTATAGAACCACAATCCAAAATAAAGCCTAGCCTCATGTTACACTTGCTGCTAAACATCAAATGTATTCCCTAAGCAGTATTTCACTTTCATGTTTTCTCTAGACCTAAATATAAGCTATACCACTATTCAATTTTTAAACAACTATTCACGTCAGAAAAACAAAAACAAAACTCTTTTATTCATTCTGCACAGTCTCTAACAAACCACTGGTTTGACATGCAAAATTCACTTTTTTGATACACACATTAAAATGTTACTGTGTGTCTTGGCATGCCACTACAATCAACTTTTCTATCACAAGTATTTACACCACTTTAGGAAACCCTGTAATATTTGAAGATCAAGAAAATCTCTGTATTTGGGTTCAGGTTCTATGTTGCCTTAAAAAAAAAAAAAACATAATGGGTTGAAAGTTATTACATTTTCCTTAAGTATTTTAATTCCAAGGACACATATTTGCCCTATGTCTTCCTTGTTGTCTCTATTCCTTCTGCATCTATTCCCTCTATTCTCACTGTCTTGGCTTCTTATTTGGACTTAAATCACTGCTTTGAATTACAGTGAAGAATTTTCAAGCTTTTGAGAGGGGTCTCTTCAATGAAACTATTAGCTGCTTGAGGCCAGCTGGTGTGCTGGGAACATATTCCTCAGTGTATCAATGCTGGGAGGCAGGGCCCAAAGGCAAGGTTTCAAATGCTTTGCCCTCATGAATAGATTAAAGCTGTTAATGTGAAAAAAGGATTGTTTGCCCTTCTACCTTTTGCCATGGAATTATGCAGAACGAAGGCCATAGTATTAGACTTTTCAGCCTCTACAACTATGAGCCAATAATTTCTGTTCATTATAAATTACCCAGTCTCAGGGTATTCTGTTAGAGCAGTACTAATGGACTAAGAATGATTAAATAGTTTTATACTTAGGGAAAAATTTTTCCTGCATTATGTATCAGTGATAAAGCCTACAATTCCACAAAATTTTATGAGGTATAAAGACAAGTAATGCAATATTACCTGAAAGGCTGTCTTATGTAACAACTTCACTGACCTGCAAATAGCGAGGGTGAGCAAGAACGGTTCCACATCCTTCCATTTCACAACGGACATATTGAATTGGAGGTTTTTTCCTATATCATGGTACAGGAGAAAGATCAACAACAGAAAAGTATCATAATGTACTATAAGACATAGCTATTTTAAAGTATGAAGGATTACAATCTCTTTATTAATATATAACTTGCAAATAATTCATGCTCACAGTAACCAAAACTGCCAAATGTTTGATAGGAGTTTAAAAACATCACAAATAAACTAGCAAACCTCCAAAAGGTAGAGGAAGTACTAAGAATTTTAGAAACTTCAACATTCTGCAATGAAAATAAAACACAGTATCTACATCATGGATGTTAATGAAACTACTTTGTAAAAATTTTAAGCAAGCTATCTCTGCAGGATTATTATGAGAGCTAAATAACTGATTATCAGTAAAGTGCCTAGTACCAGAAACAAGGTGCACAGGAACAGTAGTAGAAATTCCTCACCTCCTTTTGGGTAAACGTGGACTTTTGTCATCTTTTCGCCTTCTTCCCCTCCTATAATTAAAGAAAGAGTAACATATTCTAGACTTAAGTTTATAGAGGTGAAGAATGGCTTGAAGGCATATATATACCTGAGTGTATGACCTGAGGCCAAAGAGCAGGTGGTCAACACAAAGGATAAGCCAGAATACATAAAATCAAAGATGTGTCTGGTAAGTCAAGGAAGATTTTACTCTAAAGTGATTTCATTTTCAAATCAGTCTGCACCACAGATGAGACACATACCTTTCATAGACTATGCATTACTACAGAAGATATGGATAGATCTCAATGTTATAATCTGTTAGAATGAAAGTTCATCACTTATATTAATCAAAATTTAAAAAGTAGATTAAAAAAGTCTACTATCTTAAAGTCCTGAAATGGAAACTATATTCTTGTAATAGAAAAAAATGAAAAGTGGTTGCTGACACAAAGTTTTTATACTGTCGAGATTATTACATTTGGCTTATTTGCTCTACTTTGAAGGATCCATATTTGCCCTATTTTTTCCCTGTTGTTTCTATTCCCTCTGCATTCATAAAAGCTAGCATCTCAGCTTCTTAGACTTGAATTATTGCTTTGAATTAAAGTGAAGACTTCAAACTTTTGTGAGGGGTTTCTCCAATGAAACTATAAGCTACTTGAGGCCAGATATTTTTATATTAAAAAAATATATATTTTAAAGTATGTACATGTCAAAATCTGTCATGTTCCCATGTTTTATTCCATTAGTGTTGTCAAAATGTTAGGCTTCCAGTTTTAATAAAAATTACCAACTCACTTCCTAGGAGGTTCCTCATCTTCCCTAATTTCGTTCTCCTCTTCTTTCACCTCTACTTCTACTTCCACTTTAATTTCTTTCTTTTCTTTCTCTTCTTTCACCTTCCCTGATTTTCTCCGTGGCTTTGGGGTTTCCCTGAAAACACAAATGCATTTCAACATTGGTATTCTGCAAAGGACCTTTACGAAGACAATGACAACAGTTTAAGGCACAGAATCATTGCTGATTAAAATCCTCAGCTCATAACTCTCATTTCTTATGAAACCCAATGGTTCCTCACATGTATAGTAATGATGTATATGTCTGAAGTCCACGGGATAAATCCCTAGGTTAAAAAAGCCTAAAAATCAAATATCCTTTTAGTTGTATAGACAGATGAGAGACAAAAAAAAAAAAAAATCTAAGTATCCATGTAAATCATCACATCTTGGTAAAATAAAACACATATAATGCTTTGGATATGATCAAATCAAAATTCTATAAATGCAAGTCAGAACTGTATGAGTAAAAAAATAATGTTAGATTTACAAAAACATATTGATTACTCAGTTAAAATTATTTCTATATCTATTTAGTTAGGCAACAAGACAAAATAAAAACATACAACAGTGTTTTCTCATTCATTCATTCAAACCTGGGGCCTCGCAAACTCACTAGGCAAGCACTTTACCACTGAGCTATATCCCCCTGGCCCTCTTATTTTTCATTGACATGTCTAGAATAAAATCTGAGACGTGCCTTTCTAAGTGAGGTTTGTAGGTCTCATCTCTTGGATCATCTTTAAATGGGATTTCCTCTTCACTGATTAGCATCTCTTCTTCCTCCTCCTCTTCCTCATCACTACTAAAAATAAGCAAACAGAAATGAGAAATTTCTGGTTATAATGATTATGACTGACTATGCTGTATTTGGTAATTAATTTTAGAGGTAAATAAAAATTCAAAATTAAAATTATCTAAAATTTCCTTACAATTTAGTTGGATTGTAATCTACTACTGTATCCTAAATAATCAGAACTCAAATTATACAAATCCTAGATACGCTATCCTTTATCAAATAAAGATAGGGTGATAATTGTTCAATGGCACTAAGAATTAAAATAAAAACAAAAAAAAATAAAACACCTGAATTTATACACTAGTATATTTTCACAACAGTGGTCAAAACACCCATATTTCAAATTAGGGCCTAGCAGGGAGTAAGCCTAACTATAGAAGGCACTGAAGACACTGATTCTGAACTGCACAACCAAAAATTACATGGTTTAAGCTCTAATTAAGATCAACATGGAATCTAAACATGACATCAAAACAAGTTAATTTCTCTTAGAGCTCAAAATCCTTTCAAGTAAAAAACAACTTACAAATCATTAAATTAGCTATATTCTATGTACCCACAGGTTTAAATAAGAAATATAAAAACATGTTTTTACCTAATGCCACCAGGGGACTGATGTTCTTCTGCAACTTCTAGAAAAATAAAAATAAAATTCTGTGTATTAATATTTTCTCTATGCAGACAAATGATTTAAGTCAAATTACTGCATGAGGTAATTATAAAAACTGCTGATTGTCTAGAAGAAACTCCCCTTACACCTGTTCTTGAAAGTTACTGTTCAACATTGCATTTAAAATTTTAAAAACTTGGGTAATTAAGTATCCATACTCTATTTGTACTGTACCATAATCAAGCTGATCTGTAATTGGTTCTGACTTGCAGATGAGCTGCAATGACCCAGTCTTGGAGCGAGAGCTTCGAGTGTTTTCTGAATCTCGAAGGCGAGCGATAGATGTCCTGCTACTACTGCGCCAGCCCCGGCTAGGTCTAGATGCAGCAATGGAAACTTCCTGAGGGAGGGCAGACTCCTCTTCTTCCTCTTTCTCTTCCTTGGGATCTAGAACCAAAGTGAGCCACTCTTTTTAAGTTTACGGTTAACCAATAACTATCCCTATATATCTACTAATTGTAAATACCGAACTCAAAATGAGAATAAATTAAATATTTTCTAAAGGAAAAATAAAATCCAGGTTACTACTGAAATATTAGAAACAAGATGAGGACACTAGGATAAAACCTATCCTCAATGTCATTACCATGTTGCAAATTAGCAATTTTATATGCTAAGTATGTCAAATACTCTGAAGTAAAATGATTCATGGAATTCTAACCATTAGTTCCAAGTTAAGAGAAATTAAATTAAGATAGTGGTCCCAGAAAGAGAAACTAAACTAGAGGCACCAAAAGGAAAGAACCATAGTTCTAGATGTTTTAATAACCAATGTTCCAAGAAATTTCATAAAAGCAACACTTTTCCTTTCCTTGATTCTAATCAAGAGTTTTACTGAGAATTGCACCATTAATTTGAACTGATCTATAGAGCAATCCCATAGCAAAGTCCAGCACCAGTGCTGTTTTGTTTCAGATGTTCTGTGAGATATTCCACACGGGCACACACACAATCTGTTATTGCTAGTCTACATTTCATCACATTTTAAGAGTAAATGAAGTGATACTCTCCTGAACAACAAATAATAAAAAGTTAACATTAGAAATTGGCTTTCATATTGGGGATTGCCTAGACCTAGATAAAGGCAGTACATATTGAGGTCACAGGATGATACATGTCATAGAAGCAAAATAGAAAAATGGCAACTCAGTATAAAAACATGGCTGTCAAACATAATGAACAACAAAAAAGCTCAATCCACTTAAAAGAAGGAAGTCATAAATGAAAACAAGACAACACTCATTTTTCAACCATCATGTTCATTATGATCAAAATGCTTGACAACACAATGTACTGGGGTAAGGCTGTGAAAACACTCAATACATAGATGTTAATGTGAGTATTAGCAAAACAAATTCCATTTGACTTTAAGGTCTAAGAATAACCCTCTGTACATGAGTACTTTATACTCCAGCCCACTGAGGCAACAATCTGCCCTCTGGTCCTAGGAAGTCTCTTACAGCGGCACCTCTGCATTTGTGGTTCTACCTTCAGAATCATTCTTCTTTCATTTCACCCTATTTTTGTCCCTTTCGGTCTAGTCTGTTTCTGCTGGAACAAAATTCTCAAAATTCTTTTCAGTCTCTCGTGTGTAATTTATGAAGTCCTAGTCATCAAACCAGAGGGTTCTCCACAGATCTTTCCTTGATTACTTGCATCTTACACTGGGGACTGCTGAGATGGCAGGTTGGACCCATAAGTTATCTATATGGATAGACAAAACTCTTCCGAAGTATTGAATTTGTTTTGTTTTTGTGCTGGTTCCCTTTTTGCTAAACAATTCAATCCTCTATTTCTCTTCATATTTTAGTAAAAGCAGCAAGAAAAAAATCTGGCTGCATCTACACTTTGCTTGGGAATCTCAGGTAAACATCCAAGTTCATTCCTTACAAATTCTACTTATACCCAATGACAGAACACAATTGAGCAACTTTATAACAAAGATCACCTCTTCACCACTGTCCAACGTGTTCATCATTTCCTTCTAAGGCTTCCCCAGACTGCCTCTAATGCTATTTTTGTCAACTATCTCTTCAAGGCAATTAAATACTTCAGAATACTAAAAGCCAGTATACATTACCTAATTCCTAAGCTACATTCACATTTGAGTATTTTGTTGTATCGTATTTGCAGTATGTTAATTTTCCTAGTGCTGCCATAACAAATTACCACAAAGATCTATTTATCTACAAAGATCCCATTTCCAACTAATCTGACATTGACAGTTACCTGAGTTAGGACATTAAGGGGGAGGTAATTCAATCAATAATAATAATATTAGACACAATACTCTTTAATTTAAAATCTGTTACATGACACAAAGATACTATATATTGATATGTGGTTTCATCATTCAAGAAAATAAAAAACTGAAGGGAAAAACATGATACAGACAGTTCTCAAATTAAGATGGTACAACTTCCAATTTTTTGACTTTACTATGGTACAAAAGTGATAGACATTCAGTTTTAAATTTTGATCTTTCCTGGACTAACAGTACAATATTTTCCTTCAATGATGGGAAGCACCAGTAAGCCAGACCATCCAGTCAGCTTTGGGAGGACAAACAACCACTACTCTATAGAGCATACTAGTTTGCTAACCTATGAGACTGAAAAGGGGAACTACTGCTTTTAAAAGGGCTATCAGTCTTATTTGGTGGTAATGAAAATGCTCTGAATAGGATAGATGGTTGTACAACACTACAAATGTGTTAAATGTCACTAACTTGCATGCTTTAAAGTGATTTCCATCTCAATACATACACACAGAGAGTCAGGTTTAACAATATATTAGCATAAACAATCATGACCAAATAGGAAAAGAGCCAAGAATTAATCCGTTCAAAGATGATTTCTAGTAGTTTCTCACAAAAGCAGTTAACCTTGAGGAGATTCCATGATACATAAATAGTAAGAAAGAAGAGAAAAAAGCCACAGCAGCTGAGGTGAAGACATCAGGCCAGGAAATCCATGAGCAATGTGTAATAACACTGAATACAATTTATATTCTTAAAAAATAAGACAAAGTAGAGTAGGTAATACTATGAACTGAGACAATGAGACACTGATATTACTGGAAGGAACATTTTAATTCTTCAAAGTAGCAAAAAATGAAATACAAGAGATTCTTAGTTTTATAGCCAAAGATAATAGTAAACAAGCTAATCTATCAAATTCCAAGTGATGATAGCTACCTGGTAATGATAAAATACTTCAAATTATAAGGGTCATCTTATAATTATAATCTGGTCCTTTGACCTGCAGGTTGCCATCTTTTTCTAACTGTAGCTTTCAAAAGTTAAATAAAGCTAATATTTAATTGTTGGATGAAATGGGGTGTGGTTGGTTGGCAGACTGGGGAAAAAACTAAAGTTTTTATCTCTATTTAAATAGTTAAGAGTCTTCTGAGAAACTAGCGAACCCTAGGTACTTAGTAATGCCAGTTTTTTTTTTTTTCAATTTCTCTAAACCTAGCTACCATAACTGTCAAGTAATCATTAATCTTAATCTTTACAG
Organism: Xerus rutilus; assembly: GCA_028644305.1. Lineage (NCBI taxonomy): Eukaryota > Metazoa > Chordata > Mammalia > Rodentia > Sciuridae > Xerus > Xerus rutilus. The sequence goes on from CM053399.1 coordinate 12,018,169, forward strand.
ATGAGGAAAGCAAGTAACTGACTTCCTTGAGCTCACATATTAAATTGTGAAACTTGGACTTGCACCCAGGTATATGTATCTCAGTCCAAAGTCTATACCCTTTCTACTATGCCACACTTAACCATATAAAAGAAGAATGGGAGAACATCAGTGCAAGGGATCAATTTAGATTTGGCTCATTTCCACCTAGTTTGGGTACAAGTGCCATAAGAGAAACCCATTTTTAAAATACACTGACTTAAAAGACCCATAAGAATTATTCCATCAGAATAAAGTTTTAAATTTAAAACTGCAAGTAGTATTTTGTTGTTATGTTTCAAAACAGAGAACCAGAGAATTTTTTTTTATGTGTGATTACAAACAGGAAAAAAGCTAGCAGATCTAACTTAAATAATTTTTACATCCCAACCTGGTTGACTCATTTATCAATCAACAAGTGTTTATATGTATATATGTAAATTAGATTTTTCTTTCTTATTCTTATCATCTCTCATTCTTTATTATTTGAGGTAGACATTAGCCCCTGGAGTACTGATAGAAAAGTAAGTAAAGGGTAACAAATATTACTGAACTTTCACAAAATTTCTACAAATGGTAAACTGTCTCAGTTCATAGTATTACCTACTCTACTTTGTCTTATTTTTTTCACCAAAACTTTAGGGTCCACCCTAAAATCACAAAATAATGCTACTAACTTCAAAGTACAGGCATTAAGAGAATTAGTTTTGTCTCTTAAAAACATTCAAAGACCACTTAGGTCTGAGAAAGTGAACAGATGCTTCCTCTGGACCTGCAGCTCTTAAAACCAGTGTTCATTAACTTAATGGTTTCTTTCTTTTTTTTTTTTGGTACGGGGGAGTGAATTCAGGGATACTCAACCACTGAGCCACATCCCCAGTCCTATTTTGTGTTTTATGTAGAGACAGGGTCTCATTGAGTTGCTTAGTGACTTACCATTGCTGAGGCTGGCTTTGAACTCAACGATTATCCTGTCTCAGCCTCCCAAAGTGCTGGGATTACAGGCGTAAGCCACTGTGCCTGGCTACTTAATGGTTTCTTCTTCTTTTTTTTAATTTAGTTTTTAAATTCATTTCAAGTCATAGTACATATATAGAGCTTAATTTTCCATCTCTGGTTGCAAACAAGATACTGAGTCACACCATTCGTGTCTTCATACATATACCTAGGGTAGTGATGTCCATCTCTACTTAATGGTTTCTTCAGCTAACAATTAGCTCAACATTTAAGTTTAAAAAGATATGTGGGGCGGGGGGCGGGGCACTCTACAAAATAAAGAATTAAGAAGTACTTAGCTGGAGAATGGAAGCAGAAAGGAAAGACTGCATTTAACATACTGAATTGAGAAATCAAAGACAGACCTAAATGTGTGGAGAGGGGAAAATATGGCACAAACTGTCATCATTTGTAATGCTGTTCAGAAAAAGTCTAAGAAGGTCCTTGCAGAGTTTTGCATTTACCCTATAGCCGTGGAAAGAGTTTAAGGAAGTTACGAGGTAGCATGATTAGTTTTGAATTTTTAATGTTTAGTCTTACTGCAGACTAGACAAGGAAGAAAATAGATACCTTGAGACCAATTTAAAGCCTACTGCAATAGAAGAGGCCACAAATAATAGCTTTAGAAAGCGCAGTAACATTGATGATGGCAAGAATTAGAGATGTGAGAAATAGGTGATACCAGAGCTTAGGAATGACCAGTAAGTTGAGGAGGATTGGGTAAGGGTAATGATGGTTAACAGTACTCCTCAAGCACTGTAGAAAGACTCTTTTAAAGGTTAAAACTGTGAACCAATACATAATGAAAATATAGTACATAACCAAATTCACTTAAAAATGGATCTGGCACTTGGACTAGCTGTTAATTAGTTAAGAACTAATCAGTCCTTAACATTACCTTGTGATCATTACAACAGTAGTGAGTCTTACCACACTAAATTCTCAAAACACCTCATGAGGTAGTTATTACTTTTTTCCCCCCATTATAAAAAAGCAAAATGAGACATGGAAAAGTTAAATTTTCCCAATATCATCGATGTCCTATCTAATGCCATGTTTACTAATCAACTTTCTAATCATTTTCATGGGACTTTTAGTGATAAAAAAAAAAAATCGCATGAGGAACTGCATATGAAGTTAGAGAATTTTAGTGACAAAATACAAGATTCAAGGTGACATAAGCGGAGGAAAAATAGTTTTGCAGTGGTGCATGCCCTTCATAAAGGTACCCCAGGAGTGGCATGTTATAAGGAAGCTAGTCTGGCTTACTAAAAGATGAAGCCACATGGCAGAGAACCCACAACTAGGAACAACTTCCATATATGTCAGCAAGTCCATTCAACCGCTGAATATACAAATGCCCAATTAGTCCAGAAAAACAGCAGAAAACCATCCAGCCATCCCGAAGAGTTACAAAAGATAAACAGTTGTTTTATGACACTAAATTTAGGATGTTTGTTTTACAGCAAATATTAAGGGATACATCAAATCTTTTTTTTTTTTTGTCTCAATGCCTTCATGTATAAAACAAAAGGTTATAGGAAATGACCTCTAAAATCATATCCAAGTCAAACACCATCCACTCTTCAAATTGCAAGATGTAAAAAACAAGCCAAATAATAAAAATAGATTTAATGAGTATCATTCACATAGGTTTTATGGAATAAAAATGAGTATCAGAATTAATCAAGGTTTTAAAGGGTGTTTAGGGGACTTCCAGTTAGAACAAATTGAATACACATATTTTTATTGTTTGTTTTCTTCAGAAACATCACTAAAATACGACAGAAGAGGAATCATGACTAAAAATCGCAGTCAAAGAAACACAAGGAGACAATATCAGCTGTGTGATTTCAACAAAAATTTGGAAGAACAAATCCAGGACAGTGGTAAAGAATTTTTAAGCTCAAATAGGTGATACAAAACAGTAAGAAACAAGCATATACATTTTAAACAACCCCAGAAAGGTTCAGGAATTGTTGAGTCACAAGATATATCTATCTCTAAATGTGAGGAACAATCAAAAGAGGCAATTCAGTTGAACTCAAGGAGGGGTTGTGCAAACTCCCATTTCAGAGTGGTCAGAAGCACAGGTAAAACAATCTGGGGCTTGAGACTGGCATCAAAAAGTTAGGGACAGTTTTGTGGAACTCAACTTTAACCTGTGGGATCTAACACTATCTCCAGGTAGTTAATATTAGATTAAACTCAATGTCAGAACTGAAGTCAATTAAGACATCCAGCTGGTGTCCCCTACAGAACAGACTGCTTGGTTTGTGGCAAAAACATCACCATAGATCCAGTGTTAGAAATGATTTGTGCTGTAGCATACAGAAGAAAACTAGTTTCTTATACTTATTAATCTAAGAATCAGAAACTTGAGGAAAATCTCTAGTAAGAAAGACTAAACAGGGGATGGGGTTAGCTCAGTGATCTGCTCGCCTAGCATATGTGAGGTCCCAGGTTCGATTCCCAGCACCGTACATACATACAAGACAGACTAAATGAATGGGAAAAAACTCAGAAGAAATTCAGGGAACAAACACACACATGTGTAAATGTATCCTCTGATGGGAGGCTAGCATGCCATTAGAAAATGTCTTAAGATTATTCCAGGTTGCTGTAATGGAATAGCACAGACTGGTAATTATTAAAGAACTTTATTTTTCACAGCTCCGGAGGCTGGGAAGGAAGTCCAATATGAGGATGTCAGAACTTGCAAGAGCCTCCTTCCTGCATAATGAACTGAAGGGCATCATATGGTAGAAATAAGAGGGGAGCATAGGAGAGCAGAGGAAGGCAAACTTGCTTTTATAACAAAGCCACTCTAATAAATGAAGGATCTAATCCATTCAGAAGGGCACTGACCTCATGATCTAATCACCTCCTACCTCTTTCCAATACCATCACATTGGCAATAGAATTTCAACACGAGTCTTGGAGGAGATATTCAAACAACAGCAGAGGAGTATACTACTTAACAAAGCACACTTAAACAAACAAACAAACAAACAAAAAAACCCTCATGGAAATCTAAAATATGAGAAAAAATTAAAACCTGGAAAATTTGAAACTAAGCTGAAAAATATCTCTCGAGAAAGTAGGACAAAAACAGAAAAGGTTAAGAAATATCAAACATAAAATTAAGGGATATGGAAAGTAAAGGTAACAAATTTATCAAAAAGTAAAGATAAAATCTGTCAAAAATTTAAGAATATTAATTTTAATGGCTAAGTGTGTCAATATGGCTAGGCTATAGTACCTAGCTGTTCGATCAAACACTAGCATAGATCAGTCAAGGCCTTAAAAACAGAGACTGAGATTTCATGAAGAAATCCAAGACTGTAACAGAAAACATTTCCAGCTCTCTGGATTTTATATTCAAAACTGAAATACCAACTATTACTTGAATTTCTCATCTGCTCGTTTGTCTGATTTTTAGTTGACAAAATCTATGTCTACTTATAAGTGAGGCAAATACTTATAATTTTGTGTTGCTTCAGCATCCATTTTGCAGATTTAGCTTTCTAGTACCAGAGGCAGGGATTTCACTCCTGGCAGTTTCCAGTTATAAATCACACACAAATGGCTTAAGTGAGTAGTCAGAGATAAAAACTTATAGAGATCTCTCTCCTGCCTAGCAGTCTGGGCTCCCTACTTTTAGGCATTTACCCATGAAATTAAAGTGACTCACACCCTATTCCCCAATACCTATTGCTGACTGCTATGTTCTCTTCTTTGTCCCTGCCTGTGGTAACTTGTATGTGGGTGATCTCCAGGTATGGCCCCCTCCTGGCTTGGTCTTATCAGACTTTCACCTTGCAGTTGTATCCCTGAAGTCATGCCTGTCATCAGATTTGTGAAAGGGCAAGGCCACCCTGCGAGAGACCTATGTCAACAGATCTTATGCTGGTGCTCTTTTGTCCTGGCCTTCAGTGGCTAGCTGATAAAGTAATGGAGAAACTTGGAAGAATTTCATTCAAAACAGTTAGGTACAATGTGGTGTCTGGATTGTCTATACACTGTAGAGATTCAATCAAACTAACATATTTGTCACTTCATCAACTTGCCATTTTTTTGTATGTTTTAAGAGCATTAAAATCAATTTCAGTAATTCTGAAATATTAAAGCCATTATTATTTACTGTGGTCACCGTGTGCAGAATTTACCATTAAAATGTGTTCTTCCAGTCTGAAACTATGAACCCTTTGATCAACATTTCACTTTCTTCATCCTTTCCCTTCCCAACCTCTGGGAACCACCCTAACTCCTGTTTCTCTGAAATGGACTTAAATTCGACATTTAAAGTGAGCTCATACAGTATGTATGTCTGCATCTGGTTTACTTCACTTAACATAATTAACTTCCAGTTCTATCCAGGTTGTCACAAATGACTGTTTCTTCTTTAAAGACTGTTCAGTACAGTATTCCATTGAATACATGTATGTACACACACATGTCAAGAAAGAATAGTTAAGGAATCCTAAAAATCATGGAAATGTAAATTAAACTAAGGAGGTATCACCTCACACTATTACATTAACTACTGCCAAAAAGAGTTAAGTGTTAGTGAGGATATGGAGAAAAGGGAATCTTGTACACCACTGTGGAAATGTAAATTAGCACAGCCATTTTGAGAAACAATATGGAGATTCTCTTAAAAAACTACAGAATTACCATATGATCTAGCAATCCCACCTATGGGTGTATGTCCAAAGGAATTAAAATGGGTATGCAGAAGTAATATTTGTACTCCTATGTTCATTTCAGCTTTGTTCACAACAACTAAAACACAGAAGAAAAGTTCCCTTTTTAACTTGACATCTCCTATAAATGTCTGAGCCACTTCCTTAAAATACATCTATCTATCCTATTATTGGCTGTTTCTCTGGAGAACTTGAAAAATACTGATTCTGGTACTGAGAGTTGTTCTAGAGAAAGATAATTTAAGGATGAGTTTCTTGAAGAGGTTCTGGGGTTTTTAAAATTAGTTCTCTATTCTGACTTATATTTAAAGACACTAAATTCCATTTCCAGTACTAAAAGGAACAGTGACAGTCCATAGCATGATGAGACAAAGACAGGCAAAGTATCACCAAAGGAGACTCCGTATCAAATACTTCTAACAGATAAAGTTTTGGTAATCATGATTTGATGCCTTAGAACACTGTGAGCAAACTAATAATTATAATGAGATTGGTTGTCTGTTCTTAATTAAGAAACAAAAAGTAGGGAAAGAAAAGAATGTGCTCAGGGTTTAAAATTCTCAGCTCAAGCACCACCTGAATAACTGAAGAGTTTCTATGTCTGCCCTTTAGAAACACTTAGTTCCTATACCTATAAAGCTGAGATTGCTGAAAACCAAATCCACAGTGAATCTTACCATGGCTGACCTTGCTACAGCCACTGTCAAGCCAACTGCCAACAGCAGAAACCAACACTGAGTCCGTAATATGGCATCATTCCCTGGGTAATCAGCCAGCCAACTGTTGGCAGGTTCACTACCTATGGACCACATATATCAGCAGTAATTTGATTTGTCCTTACTCCAACAGACTATGGTATAAATCAGTCTTTCCTGCACTTAATGCTTTGCATATGCAATACAAAACATTGTTAAGTACAAGTTTAGCATCCAGAAAAACAAATCCATATAGAAAGAAAGTAGGTTATAATGGTTGTCTGGGAATGGGGGTAAAAAAAGGGATTAACTTTAAATAGGCATGAAGGATAATAATCGGTGAAGAAAAGTTCTAAAACTGAAGTATGATCATAGATACTCAACTCAGAAAATTCACCAGTATTACTAAATAGTAATTTGAGATGAGTGGTTTTTATGGCGTATAGATTACATTTCAAAAGTTGTATTAAAGTGGTCTAATTATAAAGACTAATTAAATGAAAACTACTCAAATGCCCATTTATAGTAAAATGGATTAATAAATTATGGTATAATGAAATGCCATATAACAACAAAAACAATCTACAACATAAAAAAGTACATAGTGCTTTATTTACGTAAAATTCAAAAACTGGGAAAACTAATCTGTGCTGTTCAAACTTGGAATGATGTTTACACTTACTTGGTGGTGGTTAACCTGAAGAGGGCACAATGAAATTTCTAGGATGCTGATCATGTCCTATGTCTTAAGCTGGGTGATGGTTACATGACTGGGCTCACTCTGTGAATACACAAAAGGCTACCCACTTTTGAGCATTTTTAAATATGTAGGTTTTATTTCAATAGTTTCTTAAATCCAATGCCAGAAAAAAAATGTCAATTCAACAATGGTTAAACAAATTATACATAAAATATATGCAGAATAACTATGGCTGGATACTCACCAAGTTATCTATTCACCTCTTCCTCATTAAGTTATCAATCCCACTTAAAAAACACAGTGGAAATCGTATTTAGTCTAAGCTAATGGCCTTCAAAGTTTAACTTATTAAATTCATAGGGATCCCCCAAAGCCCTTTCAAGTTTTCCAAGTTGAAACTCTGCACAAAAAAGGCCTATAGAATTATATTACATTTATAAACCAATCTGGGGAGAAATGAAAGCTTAACCACTTTTCTCCATTTACTTAGGTCTTTAATTTCACTCAGCAATATTATGTACTCTTTGTGAATAGGTCTTCCAATCTTTTATCCCTAAGTATTTCATATACTTTCTTATTGACAAAGAATTCACATTTCATTCAGAGTTCCTTACTTTCTAAAGTTTAACACATAAAATACTGAAATCATACATACAATAGGATACCAGGTGATGTTTCAATACACATATACACTGTATGATGCTTAAATTAGGTTAAACATCTCCTCAGAAGTATTTCTGTATGATGGAAATAACCAAAATTCTTCCTTCTATGTTGTTGGAATGTAACTGTTATCTACTGTTTCTCTACTGTGTGACAGACAGCATGCCAGAATTTCTTACTCCCATCGAAGTGTAACTTAGAACCCACTGATTAACTTATCCCCATCCCTCCTACTCCCCAGCCTCTGGTAACCATCATTCTGTTCTCTTCTTCCATGAGATCAACTTTAGAATCCACATGTGTGAGATCATGTGGTACTTGTATTTCTATGCTGCAACCTGCAGTTCTATCATGCCGTCACAATGACAGGATTTTGTATTTCATAGCTGCATAGTATTCATTGTGTCTATGTACATTTTCTTTATCCATTCATCAGTTGATAAGACATTTAAGTTTCTTTTCTTGGCTATTTTAATAGTACTGCTAGTTTCCTTACTTTTTACCCAATGTCCTTTTTCTGTTCCAGAATCACACTCAGGATAACACATTACTTTTGTCTTCATGGTTCCTCACAGACTTTTGGTAATAGCTGCTTACACTGGTTTTCCAATACCTTGACCATTTTGCAGAATACTGGTCAAATAATTTGTATCCCTGAACTGAAATTTGTCTTTTTTTTTCTTAAAAGAATGTGGTTATGACTTTTTACAAGGAAAAACCTAGAGGTAAAGTGGAATTCTCATCCCACAATATCAAAGGTATGTCCTATTAACACACTGTTGATAACAGCCTTGCTCAATGGTAAGGTAGCATTTACCAGAATTGTTCACTATACAGTTTTTCTTATTTTGCTTCTTTCCATATGATACTCTGGAAGAAAGTCACTGTATGAAACTCAAAGTATGAAGGGACTTACTTATGTTTTATCTCCTTGAAAATGAAAAATCTACACCAATTATCTAAATTTCTTCTGCATGGGCGATTTTTCTTTTCTACCACATTCGTTTATTTGTTCAATTTATATCAATAGGGACCAAGATGTTTATTTAATCTTTGTGTTATAGTCCTATGTTGTTACTATTATTTTTACCTAAAGTGCTCTAGCATTAACATTCGAAAGCTCTTTCCTAGGTTAGCCGATATTCTCATTGTTGTGGCTTATTTGCCTGAACACATATTTACTTTCTGGCCACAACATGATATTATATGATAGTTCTATTTTTAATTTTTTGAAAACCACCATCCTATTTTCCATTATAGCTATACTAATTCACATTCCTACAAACAGCAGGCAATGAATGGGTCCCTTTTCTCCACAACTTTGCCATCATTTGTTAATTTTTTGATAACTACCAAGGGAATGTGATAAGTTAGCTCACAATACGTTTTGGTTTGCATTTCCCTCATGGCCATGATATGACTATTTGCATTTTTTCTTTTGATTTATTCAGATCATTTACCTATTTTTAACTGGATTACTTGTGTGGATTTTATTAAATTTTTTGAACTCAGGACAACCCTTTATCAGAAGAACAGCTGGTCAATATTTTTTCCAATTCTGTAGGTTCTCTCTCTTCACTCTGTTGATTTATTTTCTTCTTTGTGTAGAAATTTTTCAGTTTAATAAAATATTATTTTCCAATTTCTGCTTCTGTTTTCTGTCCTTTGGGGGTCTTGTCCACAGAATCCTGGCCCATCCCAATGTTCCAAAATGTTTCCCCTTCATTTCCTTCTAGTAGTTTCAGGTCTTATATTTGTCTCTTTAATCCATCTGAGTTAATTTTTATAACTGATGAGAAAGGGGTCTAGTTTCATTCTTCTGCATGTGGCTGTACAATTTTCCCACCAAAATCTATTGAAAAGATTGTCCTTTCTCCAAGATGTGTTCTAACAGCATTTCATGTTGTTATGCTATTGTAAATACCACTGTAAAGTGTACTATTTTTTTAATTCTGTAATTTCAAATTTCTAATTTTTGTTGCAAATAAACAACAAAAAATTGATTTTTAAAAAATGTTTATCTTATTATCCTGTAGGATGGCTAGAGCCTTGCAGCAACTGCCTGTAGCATTTTGAGACACTGTCTCAAGACTGCCATGACATAAAAAATCTAGATTGAAAGACCAATGAGGAGAACAGTGCAAATATTAAACTGTTATACTTTAAGTCACTAAATTTTTAAGTGTTTTTAAAAATACAGCAATAGATAATAGCAAAACTTACCAGAGATTATAGTAAAGAAAACAATTGGGTTTAGAAACTGCCAAAGAAGCAAAGTTATGCACAAATCAACACTTTTTGAGGTGGGAGTTTAGAATCAAAGAAGCCAGCCAGGTTTAATGAAACAGGGAGGCAGAAGACAGGCACAGTTTTGCTCTAAGAGAATTAACTGCACTGATGCTAAAGGGTCCTTTGCCTCAATTTAGTCAGATTAATCTGGCTAGTTTTAATTCAGAGGAGTTTGATCCCTCTTGGATATAAAAGATCAGGGGGCATTAAATCACTTGATTCCTTTTTGTGAAAGGGTCTTGTCCACTCAGATCATCTTAGTATGAGGAGAACATTATGGCTTCATGCATAGATGAGTTTTTCTTAGGGGTTCTGGATTCTTAAGGAATGGATATGAATTTTTCCTCCTAGGACATTAGGTTTCTCTTGCTTCAGTTTTCTTCTACCAAGACATGCTGCAGTAACTCTCAAGGAGTGTTGAGGTACTAGATAAGGCATCTTAATATAATTACTATATATAGCAGAATAAAAATAATTGTGTTAGTTGAACTGTAATGGGCAACTTGTTATAGTTATTTTTGTGGAAGACTCATTTATCTGACAAAATGTCCCATAACTGAAATAAGCTGATAAGTCTTTCTAAGCCTCTACCATAATCCACATGTATTGTGTGTCTTTACTTCTAAGGATTTACAAGAGAGGAAGAAATACAGGAGATCTGGCAGTATGAACAAGAAAATAGACTAAATGATCTGGGCCATTCCTTAACAAGGAATAAGATGTCTGAGCTCATTCTCATATTGAGAAATAATATGTTTAAGATAAAGGGCTTGTAAGAAGGACAAATAAATGCCTATCTAGGGCTGGGGTTATAGCTCGGTGGTAGAGTGCTTGCCGAGTATGTGTGAAGCCCTGGGTTCGATCCTCAGCTCCACATAAAGATAAAAGGTATTGTATCCATCTACAACTTAAAAAAAAAAGCCTATCTAATGTACTGTCACAGCTCTGAGAAGCTTGAGCAGTATCATACCAGAGTCAGAAACTTGAGTTTCTAAAATCTAACTATACTACTCTACTACTCTGTATATGTCTATCATTAGCCCCACTTTGCTTATTTTCTATAACAAGAAACTCCATTTTGAATTATTAATATTGATGCATTAATATTAAGCAGTATTAAGAGAAACCAGGAGAAGAGATCTTTTTTTCCCTTTTAAACTCACTTTAGAAGAGCATGATTTAAAATGTAGATGAGAATATGTCAACTAAAACTAATAGCACATTTAAGGGTTGGGGCTGGTTTTATACATGCCCTTTCTCACCAAAGACTTTCCTTCCACAGTTCTTGTATATTCAAAACTGACAGCATTTTATTGTAATTAGGAAAACAAGATCATTAAGAAGATTCAAAATTACTCAAGAATTGTGAAGACTGTATCCTGAGTATATCTGCACATCTTATTTTGCACAGAAACGCAAATGGTAAAAATTGAAGAAATGAGATTTCCTTGCTGGAATGAGATAAAAAAAACTGTAGTGCCTGTTCTATGAATTTAGAAACAATACAAATACTGTTTAACAATACTGGAAATGCGATGCATCTTTAAAAGATAGAAGAAACAATATTATGCTGTGAAGTTGTGAGTCAACAAAAGAGAACAATGTGATACAGGAGACTGATTTTAAAGGACAAAAAATAATAGAATGTATTTTAACACAGTAAAAATTAAATATTCTATTGGAATTAAAATTAAGAAAAGTGCTGAATGCCAACTGATTCTAATTTTTTTAAAATTGGGTAGCCAGGCATGCTGGTGAATCCCTATGATCCCAGCTATTCAGGAGGCTAAGGTGGGAGGATCCCAAGTTCAAGGCTGACACTGGCAACTTAGAAAGACTGATCAAAATGAAAAATGAAAAGGGATGGGGATGTAGCTCAGTGGTAAAGTGCCCCATGATTCAAACCCAAGAAGGAGGAAGAGTGATTGGTGGTCATAGGGGCAGGAACTGGAGAGATGACATGATCTATAAATTAGACTAAAATAACATAAAAACAAGTATCTGAGGATATGATCCAAGGAAGAGGGGGAAAAAAAAGCAGAACAAGCTAATATTTTGGTAATAATTACACATATTTTGCTGGTAATAAACTAGGTAACACAAACAGTTGAGAGTTAAACTGTCGTAAATAATCTAATTTCCAGATGTTATGAATTCATCTGATGACTAATCTTTGTCAAAGGTTACTTCTCTGTAACAGGAGTAACTGAAAACAGTAGAACTATTCTGAATAAAAGGTGAGCCTCAAAGTTTAATATAGTAAAAATTTTTAAGCAACAAGTACCCCAAAGTATGTTTTTCATAAACTGGTTTTATGAGATATTCTTTAGAGAGGGTTTCATAGTAAAATAAATTAGGCAACTGTTGTACATTTTGGTATTTACACTGCACAGTTCTTAAAAAAAGAAAAAAAAAATCCTGAGAAAACCTACAGTATATTCTAACATTAATGATTCAAAAACAGCCCACATTTACTTAACTCTGCAGTATTGACAATTATTCCACGAAATACCTAAAACATCCATTAGTAAACATTAAAGCATCACAGTCTCCAATTTTTATGTTAGATCTTAAGCAATTTTAACTATTATTAAGAATCCAAAAGACAGGAGAATTAGGTTTTATGTCTAGTTAGATACACGTCTTAGGTACCTATCTACTATTCTTAGGGTTGAGCAGCTACTCTAACAAGTGAACTAATGAAGACATGGAGGAGTCTGAGAGTACACAGACCCAGAGCATTTAACTAGTGAATTAAAGGGAGATAAGATTTTGAGACTGAATTGCCAAGAATACAGTTTCAATCTTTCCACAGCTGCACAACTAAATAGCACGCCAACTTCTGGTTTAATATTATCTACACAAACATCATTTATCTCCAAAAAGGGGCTCAAAAGTTCTACCACATTATCCAAGTTGTCCTCAAGTCAACCCAGAGTAATTTCTTTAGACACAGAGTAATTTTAGCTCTGATAAAGGCAGGTTGTTTTTAAAATAAGAGCTGCTCTGGTACTTGATTGTGATCTGTCTTTTCATTTTTTTCACATTATAAAAATCTAAAAAATGATCTCTGAACATAAGACCTTCCATTCTAGGCAGACATAACAGCTGTTTTCCAAGTAAAAACAGTAGCAACAAAAAACTCAGTAGACAAAATAATCATGCAAAGCTTTCTACACAAAACTTTGCTTAGTATATTTCTGCTTGAATACATATATGCATGTGTGTGTATGAAAGTAAATAAAAAAAATAAGCAGGCTGTAAATAAACCTTAAAAAATTAACTGGTAGCTAGGTATTGTGGCACATGCCTATAATTCCAGCTACTCAAGAGGCTGAGACAGAAGTATCTCAAGTTTGAGTTCAGCCTTAGCAACTTAGCAAGACTGTCTCAAAATAAAATAAGTGCTGGGTGTGGAGCTCAGTGGTAAAGTGTCCCTGAGTTTAATCCCCAGTATCACATAAAAAAACAAACAAAACAACTGGTCAATTCTCAACTATTAAGTGGACTCCATGAATTGGAAATTGGCTGTTAGAACGGAGTCAAAAGCATATACAATAAATGAAATATGAACAAGGGTATACTTGTCCGAGTTTTAAGGAGGAGCCCACATATTTGAATTTAACATTAAATAACAAGACCAACAACTAGAAAGGAAAAATGTAATGAATGAGCGCAACTGGCTCAACCAAGTGAGAATAACTCCAGTAACTCAATCTACAAAGCCAGGATAAAGTCTCTTAAAAAGTATTTAGAAAGAAAAAAGTGAACATCAGCTTCACTTCATAAATCAGGTAAACAGAACACTACATTCAATAAACATTTGATTAGCTAAAACATTACCTGGAAATAACCTAATAATTTCATTTAATTATTCACCAGGTTAAAATCTTAGAACATTTTCTTCCTGCATTCTTCAAACTGCAATTATAATTTTAGTCTTCACTAGTATAAGACTTTGCCCTACACTTTATTCTGTATACTGTGTATCATTTTCTCTCTTCATTACTTCACTAAAAAGGGCTAAATAGCTTTAAAAATTATAATAAATTGCCATCAAATTATAGTTCCTCATTGTCAAGTTTCTAAACTTTCAAGATATTTTTCTATCTAAATTTGGTTTATGTCATCTGAATAGGCCCTATCAACTCCACTAATGTTTTACTGAATAAAAGTTCCTTTTAAATGGGAACTTCTTTGAATCAGGCTGGAGCTTATTCTACTTTCTACCAGATTATAACATAGTGTCATCCATACATATACAAGTGAGGTAAGAATGACCAAGTCTTACCTTTATCAGTTGTTATTTTTTCTACGCATCTGTAAGAAATAAGAATCAAACATTAAATGAGTAATCCTGCACATTTGCTGAAACATACATATTTCTTTCTTTTAGATTCATCTCTAGAGTAATACAGAAAGCATCTAAAGCAGTTTTGTACAACAGTAAAATCTAACTTTCAGCAGTGATGGATATATTCTGCATCTGCACTGTGCAACATGTCAGTTATAGGCCTACTAAACACTTAAAACAGCTATTGGGACTAAGGAACTGAATTTTTAATTTTGATTTTGTCAACAGTCTTAAGTGGCTATCATACCTAAAAGCACAGAACTAAAGTATTACTTAAAACATACTTTAATTTTTAATTATATACAGATTGATAAGGAAAATACTGGTAATTTTGTTCTACTAAGTATTATAGAAAGCAACGAACGTCTTTATTTAATACAAATGCAGTAACTAGTGATGAAATGGCATAACATTTGGGGAGAGGCTCTAAAATACTTTTGCCACAAAAGGTGGGTTGGGGGTAGGTGTAGAAGGCATGGCAAAAATCTTAATAACTGCTGCATCTAGGTGCTAAATACTGGCATTCCATTTTCTCTGCTTTGTGTATATTTGACAATTTTTATAATAAAAAGGTCATGGACTTTAAAAGACCCTAAAAGTATCTGTTAAATCAAAATCTAATTTCAAGGGCAATAAAAAGAACCTTAGAAATATAATTTGC
This sequence comes from Xerus rutilus, assembly GCA_028644305.1. Classification (NCBI taxonomy): domain Eukaryota; kingdom Metazoa; phylum Chordata; class Mammalia; order Rodentia; family Sciuridae; genus Xerus; species Xerus rutilus. The sequence continues at coordinate 12,033,251 of CM053399.1, forward strand.
ACTTTTCAAATTAGATGCAGTAGTATGAAGTTTAAAGTGCCATAAGCCTACAGATAAAAAAATATTCCCATGTTTTTTATTTTGGGACAATTTCTGTCATTCATATATAGATGAATGACTAGTAGATATAGTATTGTGAACTCCTCCATACCCATTACCCAAATTCAAAAGCAAAGAGGCTTTGGATCTTTACCGTAAAGGTGCCATATAGCATCTCTCAATAATACAAAGGTTTTTCATTTTTCTTTTTTTCCAAGTAAACCTAATACAATTGAAGATCCTTATATTTTACAAAAGAATACCTCACTAACACAGAAGCCACAAAGTAATATATAAAAACTGTCCTCTTTTACAAAGAACAGTTATGTTTTGTTCCATGTTTTTTGAAAGACTGTAACTTTATTTTAAATATTACAAATGTCCAATTAATACAAGATAGCAGCCAGTCTTCCTAGCTTTAAATGAAAATAACAACAAAGAGCTAAATTTCTGAAAAATTTTTGAAATGGTTCAATGTTTTTACCACCATACTGATTGCTCTAGGATCCTGAATCACTCAAGATTCCAGTCTTGTACAACTGAACCCTTCTGAAAACAATGGGCTGTAAGTTTTTTCAATTCAAGATATTACTGCCTCTTCTCATATTCGTAGCCCTCAAAAGAGAAATAGCAAAACTATGGGGGGAAAAAAATGCCACCTAAAAGTTTACTACCATTTTACTTTCATCAACTCCTCCCCTAAAAAAACAAGAAAATAGAATCTCTACACCAGAAATTAAAAGCAATACTTCCCTTCCGCTGTAACTCATCTGAACCTGAAAGACGACCACTAAAAATACTCAAGTTTTTGCTGAACTTACATTATAAGTTTTAAAATGTTAATAAAGTTTTAAAATCTGAAATGCACAGGACAGCATGTATTGTACAGCAGAATGAAAAGTCATTTTATATTTTAACAATCTCATTATTTTCACATTAGCAGAAAGCAAGAACTTTTCTAACTTTAAAGTGGGGGTGGAGGTGGGGGGGAGAATCACATCCAAAAACTACTATTAATGATGCTACCATGTTTCTTGTATAATTATTTAAAAGATTAAATGAGTAGATAAACTGAGAATCCTAAGAATATAATTTACTGGCTGAAATACAGCAAATAGTGAGCCTAATTATTAAATAATAAGAATGCATAAACTTTGCTAAAATTTGGTGTCTTTCTTTACAATCAGCTGTTTAGGCTTTACTTTATAATGACTAGCATTTAAATTTCCTGCCTTTCTCATTCACTGAAAATTTTTTTTATTCCCCTTCATTTATAAATATCTCCTACTTTACCTGTTAACTCCCAAACATTTCAATGTGAATAAACATATTACAAATTCAGCCAGGTGTGCTTGTGCATGCCTGTAATCCCACAGGCTCAGGAGGCTGAGGCAGGAGGATCCCATGTTCAAGGTCAGCCTCAGCAACTTAGCAAGGCCCTAAGCTACTTAGCAAAACCTTGTCTCAAAATAAAAAATAAAAAGGGCTGAGGATGTGGCTTAGTCGTTAAACACCCCTGAATTCAATCCCCAGGACAATATATATATATTTAAGTTTATGAAACTATAACCTAATTATCATCCAACTGTGGTAGGTGAAAATGAAAGCAAATTTTAGCAGTTTTTCAAGTATTAACCTCTTTCATGTATAATACATTTTGTATAACTGACATGAAGAACTCCGTTACAAACCACTCATACCTACACCATGTCACCAATACTCAAAACATCAAATTTTATTTAGTACTTACTATATATGCCAAGCACTGTATGAAGTGCTTCAGACAATATATTTAATTTTCATAAACTCACATCACAGGAATAACCCCCATACCATATTTCACCACATAATTGTTGCCCCGATTTTTCAGAACAAAAATTGGTTTATACCTTTCATCATGTAATCATCACATGGTATAATTCTGTTGCTCACACTGCTTAAAATGTAAATGGAACAATGTATTCACCAGTGGCATATGGATGTGCATTTGTCTTCTAGTTCACTGCAAACTGTGAGCCTACAATTTTCAGCATATGTAAAATTGTCAGTGTATTTGTGAAAGGAGACTTGGCTGGTTTATTTGGAACACACCTTACATGAGCGGCACTGAGGACTTTGCATCACATAAGGAAACCAATGATAACCCAGCAACTTCTTTGGAGTCAGAAGATTAAATTTCCTAAGTTCATATTCTGCAAAACTGTAGTAAATTTTCTCAAGAGCAATGTTTTGTAATATTTTTACTCTAATGTATAAATCAGTAACAACTAACGTGTTAACTTTTTTTAGACAAGAAAAGTACTTTCTTTCTTTCTTTTTTTTTTTTGGTACCAGAGATTGAACTCAGGGGCACTCGACCACTGAGCCACATCCCCAGCCCTATTTTGTGTTTTATGTAGAGACAGGGTCTCACTGAGTTGCTTAGCACCTCGCCATTGCTGAGGCTCGCTTTGAGTTCGCGATTCTCCTGTCTCAGCCTCCCTAAGTGCTGGGATTACAAGAATGAGCCACCGCGCCCAGCTAAGAAAAGTATTTTCTAAGCTGCATAAAGAAATGATATGTGTGGATTTGGGCTACTTAATTTTAACATATATTCACAGGTATTCTGTGCATCCTAATCTTGCACCAAACATAATTTGGTAATAAATTATTTTTAAGTAATACCAGCACTTTAAAAAAATTTGTCACATAATGGTCTTACCGCATTTTTTGCAAGAAATTTGCAAAAAAAAACTGCAACAATTATGTAGTGAAATACAGTATGTAATTCCCTACAGATAAAGCACAGGTAAAGAAAGTCACCTAAGAAATTTATATATTTATAAGGTTAATGATATATATCTTTTCAAACAAAAAAATTTAAAATTTTTGTGAACATGAAATGCATCTACAGCAATTAGAATTCCAACTGCAGCTGAAAAATTTCTCGATACAAATTTTTATTGTCCACAGAACATCAATTTATACAGTAAATTCTCTAAATTACATTAACTTAAATGGCATTCAGAACTTTGAAAGCACATCTATATCACGAGGATACCTCTGAATTCTATTCCTTTTCCTGAGAGGTTTCTAACACAAGTATGCCAAGTCAGAGGTTTCTTTTAAGCTTTAAATGTACTGGGTCTAGTGCAAGCCAAACCCTGCCACTCTCTCTACTGGAGGAATGGAAACACAACTGACAATGCTTTCGATTTTCCCTGCTTTTACTAATTTTTTTCACTTGGAAGTCTAAGGACACAAATAATTTTATCAGCAATGAATTCAGTAGCTAATGTGATTAGCTTCCACAATTTATAAATTTGTGTGTTCCAGTGTTCTTAACAAATAAGCATTATTTTAACTATTTAAAATATTTATGCTCCATCTGTTTGTGGTTCTTCTATTATCTCTAAGTAGTAATTCCTTTCAGACTCTCATCTTAAGAAGCATATATTACTACTAAAATATATGCAAAAGGAAAGAAAAAACATGCTACTTGGCAAAAACAAAAATTAAGTATTCACCTAGTTTAGTTATATAGAATACTCTATACTTAACATTGACAGGGCTACGTTTTTACCCTGACGATAAGTTATCAGATTTTCACAAAAACTAAAAAGTGAATTTGACAATTGGGAAGAGTAAAAAGAAAAAGCTACGTAAGCATACTATTAGAATTGGCTCTTGAGCTAATTACTGGGGGGTGGGGGAGGATTCTTGAAGGCAAGGAACCTGCTGTTGATTTCCTAATGGGGATGTGATGTAATACTGGAAAGCCGCCGAACGCAGAGCGATAGGCTGACAAAGGGGGTGCAGATGCCAGAGAGAGGGACAAGCCCGCGGGTAGCAGGGAAGAGGTGGGGTCATCAGGGAGCAAAAGAGGAACATCCTACAAAAAGTGATTTCAGGGAGCGGGAAAGTGGCCACACAGAGGACACTAGGGTGCAGAGGAGCGACAGACCGCAAACCGGGAAACAGCGTGACATCTGGCGTGCGGAGCCGGCAGGGGGCAGAGCAGGCAGGGTGTCACGTGGAGTGGGCGCTACGGGAGCCGAGAGGGTTGTGTGCAGACAGAGGGGGGGTCTTTACCACCGCCTGAAACGCTGCGTTACTCACAGGAGTCGCGGACTCTTCTTGCCCTGAACTGGAGACGGGGCCTTGGCGGCCTGGGACTGCTGCCCTGGGGCGTCGGGAGGCCTGGCGCTGGGGCTGCTCCTCCGCCGGCGGGGATACTCGGCCTTCCTCCGGCGGGACACAGCGGCGGCGGCGGCGGCCGCAGCAGCTCGGCCTCGGTCCCGACCTCCCCTCAGCACGCGGCTGCTCGTGGTCCCCGCAGGCGCCGCCGCCGCCGCCTCAAGGGGCCGTTGTTGGGGCTCCTCTGGAGCCGCCTTGGCCGCCGCCGCCTCTCCCCCTTCCTGGTCCTGCTGCTCCGGGGGTCTCGGCTCTTCCGTCTCCCCCGGCATTGGGGCTCGTCCGTCCCCCACCCCCTCGTTCCAGGCGGTGGAGGCGGAGGCGGCGGCGGCCGCGACGCTGCTCCCCCCGCCCCCCTCGCCTCCTGGAGCGTCCGGCTCACTCTCACCCTGAGCTCCTCTTTCCCCCCTCCCCTCCGCCCGCTCCGAGGGCGCCCCCCCCGCCCCCTGCCACTCAAGGTCTGCCACTGCTGACGGCGGGCGCGCGCGCCCGCCACAAACGCTGAGAGAACCAATCGGAGCGGAGGATCGGCCTCCCTGTCCGGCCTCCCGCGGTCTCACACGCAGCGACGTATTAAGTTCCCTCCCCCACCCCTTCCCTCAGCCAATCAGGAAACGGCTCCAAGGGAGCGCGCGAGGTTTCCTTCCCCGCGCACCCGTTCTCACCGTTAAACGGCTGCGTCTCGCGACAATCACCAAGTGACCTTTCCCCCCCTCCGGAGTTCAACGCGCGCTAGGGACAGTGGGAGGGGTAGATCTAAGGAGGGAGGTGGGTGGTTAGAAAAAGTACCTCTTTCCCCGCCTTGCGCGCGCCCTGACCTAGCTGCGCGCGCACCTGCCACCCTAAGGAGCCGCTGTTGCCACAGTGCTGTTTCTAAGCTTCCTTAGGCCAGAAAAGTAGCTTGGGCGTTCTTCCGCCTCCACCCCTACCCCACTTCCCTGTCTCTGTCCTTTCTGTCCCCAGCGCCGCCAAGTCTTGCGGGGAGAAGGGGGGGAATTTTTTGAGCTGTCGCTTCTCCTTTAAGAAAAAAAGCCCCGTCGGCTGCCTGATGAAAGTCTCCGAAAAAATGGCGGCGGTATATCGGAGGCGGAGTAACGTGGCCCGCCTCTTAACGCATGCGCATGGCTAGTTTAGCCCAGGGCATCCTGGGAAATGAAGTCGTACTTAACCTACGCTTAAAATAAAGTGATAGGAAACCAGAGGCGGAGTGGACGCTGGGAGTTTTTGACCGAGTCACGATGGGAAAGGTAGTTTACTTTTCCAGGAGGCAGCGTTTCCGGGTTAGGCCGTGACGCCTACCTACATCCGGGCTAAGCTCCTGAGCCAATTGCTGGTAGGCTTGCCTGGAAGGCTTTCTCCGACTATTTGGTACTTTCTTGGCGTTCGCGTAGCTCTTCCGGGGTAGCCACATCATAGTCCTTTTTTTGCCTTGGTTTGTTCAAAAGACCCTTCGCCTGGGGTCGGCTAGTGTTCATATTACGTTATTCCTCTCGTCCTGTGTCAGACTCGCTCTGCTGCTAGTTCCTGGAAGCCAAGGAGCGAATCGGCGTCCGTCGGGTCTGCGAGGGCCTAGCAATGCCCACCACTCAATTCAGTTTTAATAAAATGTGTGGAATTCATTGTAAAGTGGCTCAGCTGCCAGATGTTGAGGTGTCCAAGGAGCTGGCTTCACTGTTTTGCGTGACTGTGGTCCCTGAGTTGGAGAGGGGTGAAGGGGTCGTTAGCGTGACTTTGGTGACCTCCTCCGAGAAGCTAGGTCTGTCTCAAACTCCCCACCCGGAAGCTTGAGGTTTATAAGTGTTTGTGCTGCACAGGAAGCACGGTCGGAATAGCAGCTTTGTCAGAAATTATTTTTTGCTCGCTAGCGTGTGCAAGCAAATTGTTTTCCTGATGCGTCAAAAGGGAATTTCCATTGCTCATCTTCAAGTTGTAGTCTGTGATGCCGTGGTCCTCTCTCATTCCTTCCCTTATTTCCTAATAATCAAGGAATGATTTACAAGAACAGTTCTTTGCCTCAGGAAAATAAAGCATCCTGGGTTAAAAGCCTCAAAAGGAAGATGGAAACAAGATCTAGGGGGGATCCAATTCCAAATACCACATTAATCATTGAGTTGAACTGTAGACAACTGCTGAAGTACATTTTTTTTCTTTGCAGTATTTTGATTTAGTTGCCACTTCAGATTAGGCAAATGTTTTATATTCTCTACTGAGTGTTTTGCACTTTGATAGAACTAATGTCATTTCCAGTTGTGAAAACTGGCATGGTGTTAATGGGGATTTTCACTGTTTGCAGTGAGCAGACTTTTAAAACAGCACTGACATCCAATGGCTGCATAAAGTAATACAGAGAAATCTCTTCAAAAAAACAGATGGTAGAATGATTCCCTAAGCGAAAGACCACTGTTTTGTAGAAGAAAGGTCATGGGCTTTGATGAAAAATATGAATTATTGTAGTAGAAAAGCTACTTAGTCTGTTATTTTACCAAATCACTATTCCTTGAGCCTGTTTCACTATTGCTAAAAACGGGGTGAAATGTATTTTGAGGGGCAATTATTACAGTTCTTTACCATCTTATGGTAAGCTTTTGGTAAATGTTTTATTTCACTCAAGATGAATAAAATAACTGGTAAAAAATTAATCTCAGTGTCACTTAAAAAACAACAACAACAAGGTAATGTCACTAGGCGGGAATTGTGCTTAAATCAAATGTCCACAGTCTAGTACCTTGTATCTTAAACTTTCCGGCTTCCTTTTTCATTCCTCCATGGATGTTTGCATTTTGAAACAATGAATAAGCTGGTGGTTGAGAATTCAACTTCTTCCCTGCTTTTAAAGGACTTACAAACTATACAGGAAAGCTTAATTTATGAATAATTTAGTGAAGACAGCAAAACGAACTTCATGTTGGTTAGCTCTGATGGGAATTTTAAGGAGGCTGTGCCTTCATGGTCCCTCAGCTTCACAGAAAAAAAAAAAAAAAAGCAAATGCTTAGTTATGTGAGTTATCTACACTTGGAAAAAAAGCCCACAAGTGTACATCTGCCATTCCCATTAATTCAAGATGAATCTTGGCACATAGTAGGTGTTCAAAATTTAAATCTTCATCACCCTGGGCAATGAACTACCAAAACTCAAATCTTCTAACCTGCTTTTATGTCAGTCCCATTTTAAAAACTGTGATCTACAAAAAAAGAAGAAGAAATTCGCCAAATCAAAAGAGAGGAAGTGTTAAGCAAATACAGGAACTAAAAAGAGTTCTAGAGGCTGCTGTACACTGTCTCATTCAGTTCCTTTGTGGTTCTCTTCTTTACCACATGCCAAAGCAGTTCTTCACAGCCTGTGAGATCAGAGCATCTTGGGTGTGGAACAATGGAAGAGTTGGGTGAGTGAGTGAGGAGTCTCTTGGAAGAGAAACTGAGAGAATGAATACTTGGCCACCATCTCCATGTATGGTGGGGTGTACTTGCTGTCAGACTGGGGATAATGCTGGAAGATTTTGTCATGTCTGTCCTCAACCCAGACAAGAGTGAGGCATGAGGAACTGTGACTGGGAGAACTGTAGGTTCACCTTTTGCAGTAGCACAGTACGCAGAGAGTTTGGTGCTAACCACAGTGTAAACTCTGGGACAAGTATTTCTGGACTGATTTGTGATTGAAACTGTCATTTTTATTGTGGGCATTTTTCCCTTTCGGGGTTGCTGGAGATCATAGGGTGGCTACACAACTAGACAACTGCAGAGATGTGATTTGGGGAGAAAACCTATGAAAGAAAGAAAATGTGGGGAAAGGAGGTTATGAGGAAGCCAAAGTAGAAGTACAGAGTAAAGGATCTGCAGAGGTTGAGGAACGGCCAGGGTGGTTTTATTTTTTCTATGGTGTAGTATTAAATCAAGAAGACATAGCACTGGAACTACAGTGATTTTGTTGGTAAGCTTTTTGTTCAGAGGAATCCAGGAGTAAATTTCTCTGACCTGAAAATATAATACCTCCTCCTGCCTCTTTGAGGCAAGTAAGTAAAATGGGCAGTGGAACTAATTTCAAACTTTGGAGTAATGTAAAGTTTGTCATTCTTGGTACTCATTCAATAGGCTTTGTGAACTTTTTATTTTTTCTGGGGATGAGGGTCCCCTAATATTGAGCCACTAACTCCTAAGTTTTCAACCTGTATTAATTCTGCAGTGTCCAGGGTTTGTGTGTGTTCACAGATAAGTCAAAAGTGCAAACAACAACCATAAACAAAATATCTTGTATATCTTCTTTAAGAAAAAGGTGGTTGGAATGTGATTTCAGAGCTGAAGAAAGAGGAAGGAAGATCAAATAGCAGAAGGGGAGAGGTATTAATGAAAAGGAAAAAGTTAATGTTTAATAAATATTAAGCTGTTTTGAAGTAAGGTCTATTTTGATACTGGAGATAGACTTAAAAAAAATCTAGTACTGGAGATTGAAGCAGGAACCATTGAGCTACATTCTCAACCTTAAAAAAAAATTTTTTTTTGAGGCAGAGTCTGGATAAATTGCTGAGGCTGGCCTCAAACTTAGGATCTTCCTGGCCTCAGCTTCCCAGCTATTAGGATTACAGGCCTGCAGCACCACACCTGACAGGAGATAGACTGTTTTGAACCTGGGATAGAATCCAAATTTTTAAATTGTGAGTGCTGGAAGAATTTGCATTTCTGCCTGAGTCCCATCAGGTTCTTCCCCCCCCTCCCCCAAGGGTACCAAATTTCATTAATATAATTGAAAGGAAACTAGTACTTAGTGACATAGGCTTAAATTAGACATATATGTGTGTGTGTGTGTGTGTGTGTGTGTGTGTATATATAATCATTTCAGTGTTTGCAGCAATCCTTTGAAATAGATATTATCTACTTTTTTTGCGGGCCGGGGGGAGGGGTGAAAAAGCAAAACAACTTGTTCAGTGTTCCTCCCAGGAGCACCTGACACCAAAACCAATTAAGCTACAAGGTGTTCTCCTATACTAAAATTGTGTTAGTTCAGGTATTCTGGTCAATGAAATAACCCCATTAAAAATTTTGTGAAGTTTTCTAGATTTCAAAAAGAAATCCTTTTGAGAAGTGTAGAAAGTACCAAGTAGCCTGTAAGCTAATGAGCAGATTATTCAGTGGGCTGTTGATGGCTGTACTCCATCAGTTTCTTCAACTGTCATCAGCTCCATAGTTATCTCTAAGACTGTTTTTTTTCCCCCTCCAGCAAATTAATACCATTGAGAACAGGGTGGCTTAAGTGAGCAAATTTTTCCTGTTTGTAGTACCGCCTTAGAGGTTAGGAGCTTGTAACCCCACACATTTTACCTAAACCTTCACTACATGAGGATGGCATATAAAAAGAACCAGGAGTAGAGTGGATCATTTCAACCTTGAGAGACCCCAAGAGCCCACACTGTACTCCTTTCATGTAAATGTAGATATTGATTTCCATGGTGAAGGTCTAGGGAGAAGGACTAAGGGTTTTCAGCCTAGAACTTCCCCATACCCAGTAATCTTGTATCTGTCATACTGAAATTAGTCATCTTCAAATTAGAGAATCTGGCAAAAGGCAGGACCTCCTCAGGGTGTTGGTGATATGTGCTCTTACAGGAAATAGGAAGAGAAAGCTCTGTTAACTCATGATCTAGAAAGGAGAGCTTTCGTGACTTTTGTTAACTGATGCTTCCTTTTACTTCATAGTATGGTCTCCCCTTTCCTGCAATTTTTACTGTAAGTGGCTTTTTATTAATCCAGGAAGAACTTTGACTTCTGGTTGCAATAAAGCTTAGTAGAAAAAAAAGAGGCTCTATTTTAATAGAATAAACATTTGGAATTCTGCAATTTAGAATTGAGTCTGGCCAATGAAATTCTGAGACAAAAAGTTGTACTTCTCTTTCTTAGTTTTCTTTTTCTTTGTTCTTTAAAACATTTCATTATAGACTGGGCACAGTGGCACATGCCTCTAGTTCCAGCTACTCAGGAGGCTAAGGCAGGAGGATGGCAAGTTGGAAGCTGATCTGGGCAACTTAGCAAGACCCTGTCTCAAAATGAAAAACAAAAAGGGCTGGGAGTTGCGCTCAGTGATAAAGCATCCCTTGGTTCAATCCACAGTACTAGACACACACACAAAACCTTTCATTATAATAAGGGAATTTTTAAATGTGCAAAAGTAGAATGTACATTATCATCAATTCTTCACCAATCTTATTTTATACACATACACACATACATAAAAATATATCTATATATATCTCTCTCTGTATCCACCTATTCCTCCCATCCCTGTATCATTTTAAAGCTACTTCTCATATTTCATCTGTAAATACATCAGCATTAATTTCTAACATAAATATGCATTTATACCGTAATATCCAGTATTACACCCACAACAGACTTAATAGTAATTTTTCTCAATATCATGAAATATTATCACACCTAAGACAACAGAAATCACTTAATGTTTTCAAATAATACTATCATACTTAGAATAAATTATCTGTACTTATTGACTAGTCAGTGTTCAAAAATGTATTCAAGTTTAGTGTTTTAAAGTGTATTTAATGAATAAGTATCATATATTGGAGTTAGTTATAAGGCCTGTAATTTTTTTTTAAATTAAGTTATTTTTTTGGTACCAGGGATTTGAACTCAAGGGTACTCGACCACTGAGCCACATCCCCAGCCCTATTTTGTATTTTATTTAGAGACAGGGTCTCACTGAGTTGCTTAGCAGCTTGCTTTTGCTGAGGCTGGCTTTGAACTCACAATCCTCCTGCCTCAGCCTCCTGAGCCACTAATGTTACAGGTTTGTGCCATGGCGCCTGGCCCTTAAATCTTTTTAAATATCTGGGTAGACCCTCTATATTCTCCCATTACCATTTACTCATTGAAGGGCAATTTGATCAGAAGAGTTGAGCTCAGTTTGCTAATCTGTAAAATGGTGCAGAAAGGTCAAATTTTTATGATATGGATGATTGAGAAAATTCTACAGAAGATATTATTTTGTAAAATACGATTAGATCTTTCCTTATGCCTTTAAGAAATATCCATCTTCCCCGAATCTGACATAAATTAACATAAATGTTTATTGTTTCTGAATGAATTGTAAAGTTCATTTTCCTTATTTGAGAACTTCAGAGCTAGGAAGGTTCTTAGAAATAATATAATCCAATGTTTTACAAACTTTAACCTGTGGTTAAAAAATCCACTAGAAATCCACTAATGAGTCTTGGTGTACAATTTGAAAAATACTGTTCTATCCAACTACTTCATTATGTAGATGAGGAAACAGCTTCAGAGGCATGTCTTGCTCCAGAAGACCTGGAGGATCCATGTGAGAAGGGGATTATGACCTCCAACTCTTTTAGTTTGGGGGATGGGTATCAGATAGCCCAGATTCAAATCCTGATTCTGTACCTATGCTGGTTATTTTTGTCTCTTTCTCAGTCTTCAAAATAAGGACAATAATATTATCTGCCTCAAAGGGTTAGGACAATTAAATGTGTAAACTTCTGAGCAGTATGACTGGTGTGTGTTAATTTTTATTAATTATTATTAATTTCATTACAACAGAATGATGCTAGTATAATGATTATAAAGTCTATTGGCTTTTCCCAAGAAAACTACAAGAGAAACAAGTCCCAACTATTTGAATTGCAACATCTTGATTTTACAATATTTGTTTTCTCTTCAACTTATTTTTCTCTCTACATCCAAAGAGACAGAATACTTACACTTTGAGAATTTTTTTTATGTGCTTGGAATCATTCTTGAAATTTAAAACAAACAAACAAAAAATCACCAAGGTTAAGAATGTGTTACTTCCTTGATATTTTTTAAAATGGTAATAAAATTGCTTATATATTTCTGATATGAAATATATTTAGGATTTATCTTTATGTTTAGGGTTATCTTTTTCTAATTGAGGATATTTGTGAGCAATCTGCCCTAAGTGAATGAATAAAATGAGTACCTACAATATAAGAAGTCAAATTATGGAGTGAGACTATGAAATTGAATGCGACCATGAGGCATTACCTATCTCCTGGTATAATAGGTCACACAGTAAGTGAAATGAGGAGGAAGGGAAGGTGCTTGAAAATAACCTTAATCCAAGAGAAGAAGGAGATGAATGGGGGCACTAGTTAAGGAGAAAATAATTCTGGAGACTATTCTATATTAGGATTTTCTTATTTCTTCTGTAGATGCCTTATTGGAGGAATTGGAACGCTCTACCCTCCAGGACAATGATGAGTATTCTAACCCAGCTCCTCCTTCCCTGGATCAGCATTCCAAAAAAGAGAGTAACCTTGCTGAAGCTTCAAAGATCCTGCCCCATCAGGGTAACACAAGTCCCTCCTCGGTAACTTTTCATTTATTGCAGTACCTTGAATATACAAGATGCTGGCTTTTAAAGTTAAGAACTCAAGCACAAACAGGGACAGCTGACTCCTCTGACCTTAGGGGTGGTAGTAGGAAAGTTTGTGAGGCTTTTCTCCCTGCTGGCCACTTTGTGTACTTGCTCATGCCCTTTCATGTCTGTGTGGTAGTATGAGTGAGAAATACAGGAAATTGTGGCTTAATGTCATACAAATGATGTTTAGGAAATAGAGGTGAAGCATTGTTGTCATAGAGTGTAGTGTAATCTGAATATTCTTGCTAATGCAGATTTTTTATTTGCTTTTGTAAGGTCTAAGGATTTGCTTTATTATTTGGCAACATTTTTTAACTTTACAATAAATCCTTTCAGAAGTTAGCTTAAAATGAAACCAAAACTTAATGTTTTGTTTGCTCAAAAAAGCCAATAATAAATGTGTAACTTGCACATAATATTTGCCAACATTTACCAAATCCACCATGGGGCAAGTAGAGATATCATTGTCCCTTGGAAAACCAGAAGGCACAAATATGGTGAAGAAGAATTGGCACCTACTTCAAAAGTTAAGACTTAAATTTAGACAAACGTGCAGCTGCAGGAGATGTGTTCACATGTCAATGTGAAGGACACCTTTCCCTTTGTATCAAATGACTTTTCCAAATTAAGTTTGCTCATTTTCCATTCCTAGTTTTCTTGTGCTTCTAGGTGAAGTGGTGATGATTAGAGTTGTTTCCCTTTAAACCATCAAATAATGTCAGTTTTATATCAATATTATCAGATGTCTCCACTAGAAAATCCGTTAATTCAAAAAGGGTTTGGTTGTTTCCATCCAATTGAAAAGATTATATTATGTGAATATAAAAAAAGGAAACATCTGATGTTACTAAGATTATTATAAGTTTAATTGAACAACTTGACCATTGAAGATAAAAAATTGTTTCTTGTGGTAATAACATAAATACAAATGTTGGTGAAGCACAGCTTTGTGGTAAAAACAATGTTTTTACCAACTCAAAACCTATGGAGCAGAAATGTACTCAGAATTACTTATGATATGCACAACATTCATGACTACATCCACACAATTCAGTAATCTAGGTTGGAGATATAGTTCAATGGGTAGAATTCTTGCTTCGCACGCACAAGGCCCTGCGTTCAATCCCCAACACCACAAAAAACATTAACCAAAATTTACAAATATTAGTATATATACACAGAGTTTATAAGTAACTGATGCACAAAACACATGTGACAGAAGCTAATACTGAATACAAATACACAATTTTGCATGGCTGTATATATTTTCTCTGTCTTGCCTGTCATCCTTAGGTTTTGGAAATGCCTCAGGTTTTGAAAAATCAATGAAACAACCCAGATTTAGCCTGCATTATGTGCAAAATTATTTGGAAGCTGAGTGAGGTGGTGCACACCTATAATCCCAGTGGCTTGGGAGACAGGCTGAGGCAGGAGGATCACAAGTTCAAAGCCAGCTTCAATAACGTAGCGAGAGCCTACCTCAAAATGGGGGGGAAAATGAGAAAAGGCTGTGGCTGTGGCTCAGTGTTTAAGTGCCTCTGGGTTAAATCCCTGGTTACCCCCCGCCCCAAAAAAAAACCCAAGAATTTGAAATCTTAAATTATTCAATGAATATAGCATAAAAATTCTTCTTTTGAAGCTTTTAGAGAATAACAATTTTGAAAAAGATGCAGCTCAGACTTTCCTAGCTCCAAAAGCTGAGAATTGAACAAATCTAAAGATGAGAGTTCAATGGTTTAATTACTAATTTGAAAATTGTGCTTCTAAAAAAATCTTGACTTTGACAGATTTTGACTCCTGTTTTAATTGAATAAATTTATATTCTCCACCAGAATGAAATAAAATTGTCAAAGTATATCAAAGTTTTGGCTTATAAGAATATTATTGAAGAAAGGTACTCTGAATGAAAAGCAGAAAGGCAGCACCTGTGAAAATATTGTCCCAAAATATTTACACATTTCAGTATAAAAAATAGAATTGAGAATATTTTCCGTGTAGCAGAATTTGCTCTGAATGTACAAATTCACAATAAGTTTTTTTTTAAATCAGTTAAAAACATTATGGTCTACAAACAGGCATAAATAAACAACTATCAGCAATTCAAATGTATTAACCATAAAATGCAGCCTTGAAGGAGATTACAGTTTTGTGAAAACAATAGCACCATATTGAAAAGAATATATTTTCTAGAAAATTTTTAACATGACAGTGTCAGAGACAACAATGCTAAGGAACTGATTAAGGTTTGTGACTATGTATCAAGAATAATTAATTTAGTTGTGCTATTTAAATGTTCAGATGAGTTTTTAAAATTTGCCTTAATGTCTGTAAATACAGTCACTTAAAAATATTTTAGAAAATTTTATTTAGAAAATGAGTATTGAGTAGAATTATTTTATAGGTCCACCAATATAATAAAAATCAAATTTTTGATAAAAATGCATATTTCAAAAATTATACATGAATTGTTCTTAGAACTCCCTTTTGCCCTCAAAAGTGCCCCAGTAGGTTAAATGGTCACTTTGTATGCATGATCTTGCCTCTTTCTCCCTGGTGCCCACTCTTCAGGCTCCAAGATGCTCCAGAGTGTTTTCTAGTCATTTCTAGCCATTGCTTCCACATGGATCATGTTACCCCGATATATGTGTATTTTCTTCGTCTCCTCTAAGTTCTTGCTCAAGCACCTTCTACTCAGTGAGTGATTCCTTGATTAATACAGTAATAACTGCCATCACTCCCCTACTTTGCATCTTCTACCTGCTGATTAACTTTACCTATTAATTTGTTACTTATCAGTTTCTTACCATCAGATGCAGGGTATTCAGTTTTATGTGATTGTTATGTTTTGTTTTTTGACCTGCTACATCCTCTGATCTGGTACATGACAGGCACTCAGTATTTATTCAGTGAATCACCATGGATTCATACGTATTTCTTTTCCAATGTCAGGTTTGATTGTGTTGTAGCCTTACTCTGGGCACCATCTTGAGTGCTTAAATAAAGGGGCTTTACTCTGGCCCATTCTGTTTGTTTTATGGTTCCTATGTGAGGAGGGTGTACTTCCCTATTTCATTGCTTTTCAGGCAGGGAGAGACTGCTAGTATTTGTTCTCATGCCAACTACTCTTTAAAATTTGGCCTTTCTCTATAGGAGGGTTGGTAATTCCTCTGTCTTGGGAAAGGAGATCTCAGAAATGCATTCTAATATCTCAGAACTGTCAGTCCCCTTTAGAAGCAAAAAACATCCTCTAACTCCTACTGTTGATAAGCATCAACATTCTAAGAACAGAAATCATTCTTTGCTTTTCTCTGTCACTTATGTTTTAGGTGCAGCTTGTGTGTACTACAGGTATCCAGGAGTCCAATGTCTACAGGTAGGTTTTTGTTTTTACTAAATATTTTAAAAATTGAAGTTATTAGATAATAACTTTGATTTATCAGTCTTTGGGCAATTCGTTTACAAGTGTCAATAGTTACCATTCCTCTACCTCCTCTTTCCATAGTCTTTGAGCAGTCTTTGCTCACCTGACTTGGCAGCTTCTCCAGGTGCCTGGCCTCCAGACAGGCTGTCCAGACTGGTGGGCTCTGCTATTTCCTTTACCATCTGAAACAGTGTACATAGTCCCAGAGTCACCGCAGATGTTTTGGCCCATCTATTCCAGATATGTGCTATAGTTCATATAAGAGAAAACACACCCAAGAAACTTAAGGAAGATTCCAACAACATCAGATAGTGAGGCTCGATGGCAGACTTGAATATACTTCTTTCCTGAATGTTTCTTCAAATTTTATTTAGCTAGCAAAGAGTTTCCTTTAGTAAAAATTACATGCGGAAACAGATTCACTTACTAAATCCTTTCTCCTGGCCCAAGCAGCATTGATAGTCTGAAAAATTTAAAAAGCCATTTTTTTGTTCTCTCTTCAGTCGTAGCTTGCCGTTTTTAACATCAGACAACGTTCTGGGAAACAGGTCAAAGGGCTTGCAATGTTAGATAGTGAAGACTCTTGCATGTTCTACCACACTATTTTGGTTTCAGAATCATAGTTAGTACTACATCCACATGAGGACAAGATAGCAGGAGAACTCAGGGCATAAGAAGTCTTTATAAAACTCCTTACTTGAAGGCATTTTCTACTTTGGTGAGGGTGAAGCCAGTTTATTAATATATATGTTGCCAGTTAGTTCTAGTTCCGGAAAGTTGTAGAGAAGCTATTCCCCTGGACTCCTCCTCCCTGCCCCAGTAAAAAACCCAAAGAAAGCAAAACAATAAGAAAGTAGTGCCTGGTACACAAAAGGCACTTAGTAAAATACTCGGTTTTTTAATGCCATGAAGGCAGGAAGGAAAGTAGAAATACAAGTGAACAAATACATGACATGAAAACCAGCTCGAGCAACACCGGATCAGTTGATAACACACTAATACTAACTCATCAACACCCTTTGCCCTGCACTGGGTCTCTGGCCAGCTCCTGTCGCTTCTTTCCCCCTTCTCTTCTGTATTCCAGGGAGCTGACCCTGCAGTTCAGGTTTTCCTGTTAACTCTTGCTGACTGTGACCAATATGAGGCACTGTGGGAAGACTGGAGGGTGCAGAGGAAAGAAATCCAGGGCATTTCTCCCAGCTGTTGTCTTTCCACAGTATATCTGTCATCAGCTACATCTTTATGGCTTCAGCTGGAGCGTGACAGATCTGCTGTGGTTCCAGCTTCTTGAGCCGGCCCTTGGATTCTGGCAGCTTTTCCTCTTTTCTTTATCCTTTTGGTTTAAGGCGGTGATGAATTCCTGCTGTGGCTAATCTCTGAGTTACCTTATTGTCTTCTTTTTGCTTGTTGGCTGTCCCATCACCTGTGTAATCAAGTTTCTAGATTAAATTCCTTTTGTTTACTCACTGGTTTCTGTTTCCTGACTGGACTTTGATATATTCCCGGTTCAGAATGAGACTTGCTATGTAGGCATGTGTGGGAGAGTTATGTAAAATCCACTTGTAAATATGTTATAGACTTTTGTAAATCCCAGAGGCAGTATAATTCAGAGCCAGGAATGCTAGCTTGCGCAGACAGAATATTAGACTCAGAACCTTGATCCCTGCATGTTTCCACCATTACTCTGGCTTGCTTCAGTGAACTGAACCTTGCTTTCAAGATCACTTGAGAAATTATTCAATGCCAGCTGTGGATATGGTAATGGAATAATAGTGCTAGAAGTTGTACATCAATAGTAATATGAGCAATAATTTAAGAATTGTATGTTTTACATGAACAAAATAATAATTTTGATAATAAACGGGAGCAGCATTCATAAAAATAGAACAGAGGAATAAATGGGAAAAATTCCAGCACAGTGAAGCCCCTTACTTAAGAAGTCCAGATTGTTTTAAATATATGTCTTGTGATTTGTGTTACTAAAACCTCTGAGTAATGAAGTAAGTCATTTCTGGTGACATAGCGAAGCACTTATACTATCTTTAAAAATTCAGGGGACAAATCAAAGACTTCTGATTTGAAGTTTCTTTCTTTCCAGGAATATTTCCCTCAGTGGGCACATTATAAGTTGATGATTACAACTCTTCAAGGTCTCATTTCTTATTTAGAATATTATGTGGTTGATTCAATTATTTTTAGAGTATTAGGACAGTGATCTATTTCTTTGTATATGCTACAGTAGGACTCCAGGTAAAAACCAGTGGGAATTCTTTGAGTAAGTATAAGTACCAGGCAGAGGGGTGGGGGTTATGAATGAGCAGATCCTGATAAGAAACTACATTTATTCTATACTTGGGCACAGAGCAGCAGGACATGCTTGCATTGCTGCCCAGGAGCATGCCTGTGGCGGCAAGTACTAAGAGATTATGATTGAAAGACTGAGGAAGAGCTCTGTACCAAGAAGAACTGAATCAGTCACTTGCATACCTGACCAATTGTTCACAAATTTAAAAACAAAAATAAACCATTAGCACCTGCCAGAGGGCCATGCAGTACTTAAGAGACAAAATCTTTTCTTTTAAGAGAGGAAGATATTAATTTTCCTTCCATATTTTCCTTGTTGTTAAATACTGAAAAATAACTAAGCCAGCTTTGGAACATGAACCTAAATGAGTCCTTTTTCCTTGAGAGAGGAGGATAATATTTTCCTTCTACGTTTTTCTTGGCTGGCACATACATAATAATAAGTAAAGCAGTCAGGCTATGTTTTTATTCTTGAAATAGTTTTAGTGAAAGAATATTTGCTCTTGTTTATGGTTTTTCTCAGTCTCTCTCTCTGCCCCCTCTCTCCCTCACCACCTCTCTCACCCTCCCCCCTCTTTCTCATTAGTGTTGATTTGGTGACTTATTAGCTAAGTTCTCTTGGTTAAGGTTTATTACAAACATGATTCCAGAGTCAGTTACCTGTCATACCTTTTGATCTAGTGATTCCACTTCTTAAAATTAACTCTATGGAAATAGTTGGATATGAGTGTGAATATTTATTTAACAGTATTGATTATATTAGCAAAAGTGAGAAAACTCTACATGCCCAACAATAAACTTGGTTTGATAAATTATAACGCAGTATATATTTGGAAACCATGTAGCCTTTAAGCATTATTTTGGAAGATAGATAACACAAACTTTGCAGCCTACAGTCCCAAACTCTTATTTGCCACCTGTATTATGTTGAGAAAAAATTTTAACTTCTCCTTAGTCCCAGTTTTTCTCATCTGAGATAACAGTGCCTAGCAATTAAGGTTGTTGTAAAGATTTAAAGAGGACCAATATTCTCTTTATTAAGGGTCAGTCATACTATAGGCACATAATAAATGCTAGCCATTACAGTTACAAAACATACATGCATAGCATATGAATAAAATACCATTTAAATTTTCTAAAATTAGACAAAATTATAAAAGAGTGCAATGATAGTAGCCAAAATGTATGAAGTAATTGTCTACTCAAAGGGGAATTATGTATGGTTTAAATTTTTTCTTTATATTTCTTTCCAAGTTTTCTGCATTTAACATGTGTTACTTTCATATTTTAAAACAAATTTTAAATAAGGACCTCCATATGGTGACTGTATTTATTTTACTAAAGGTTGTTTATACAATCATTATATATTTGTGTGTGTGTGTGTGTGTGTGTGTGTGTGTGTCTAGGTCTAGGTAACAACTGATAAATAACTGTAAGTTTCACTACAGCTGGCCCCATCTGCTATGCCCACCACTTTATCTGTTGGCCATGCTCATTAGCTATTTTTCTAGGATAGATGACCCTTGTTTTTTTTGAAAATACAGCTTACGATACAAAAATATTTCAGAAATTCATGTATGTAAAGTCAGTGAATTCTGAAATATAAAGGGTAAAATGTCAGACACTCCACGTCCCCTTGGAATCTTTCTTCCCTCTAACTAATTACCAGCTCCACAGGTAACTACTGGGAAGTGTATCTCTTTACAGACTTGTGTGCACATGTTCACACTTATCTATATGTACTTCAAATTTATATGAATGAGCCAGGAGCAGTGGCACATGCCTCTAATTCCAGTGGCTTGGGAGGCTGAAGCAGGAGGATCACGAGTTCAAAGCCAGCCTCAGCAATTGACAAGGCCCTCAGCTACTTAGTGAGAACTATCTTAAAATGAAAAATAAAAAAGGCTGAGGCTGTGGCTTGGTGGCTGAGTGCCTATGGGTTCAATCTCCAGTACAAAAAAAAAATGTATTTTAATTTGTCTCAAGTTTACTCAGCTATATGGTATTTGAGGGTTCTAAATTTATTGTGCTCCAAATAGCTTGTTATTTCTTGAGTATAATAGCCTGTTTCTGATTATTTGAAAAGCTATATTTATCATATAGGTGTAAGATTCTGTTTCTGGGTTTTGTAGTCTACTTCATATTTATCTGTTTCTTAATAAATATCACACATATTTAATTACTGTTACTTTATAAGATGTTACATTTATTGGAACACATTTTCCTTCATCAACTCTTTTTTTTTTTTAGCTTTTCTTAGGTGTTCTAGCCCATGAGTTTTAGCATCTGGTTAATAGCTTGAATAATTCTATTAGGATTTTATTTGAATTAAACTGAATTTAAAGTTTAATTGGAGGAAAGTGACATCATAGCATGCATCTCTGCTTGTGTGGGTATTTTTAAAAAAATAAATATTATGGTGAATATTTAAGGCTCATTATGTATGTTGATGTTCTGGATACATATAGATAGTAAAATGGTTACTTTAATGATGCAAATTAACATATCCATCATCTTAAAATTTTCTTTTTAAATTTTTTGTGGCAAGAGCAGGTAAAATTTACTCATTTAGTAGAAATCCTAAATACAGTACCTATAGCACTCATGTTGTACATTAGTTCACTAGACTTGAGTTACGTATCATTTTTTTAATCTCTGACCTACATTTCCTCATTTCCTATCCTCTACCTCACTCATGACAGCCCTTGTTTTATTTTGTTTCTGTATATTTAATTTTTTTTCAGTTTCCACATATGAGATCATGCAATGTTTTCTTTCTGTGTCTGTCTTAGTCCACTTAGCATAATGTACTCCAGATTCATCCATGTTGTGGCAAGTGGCGGGAGCTCCATCTTTTCTAAGGCTAAATTATATTCCAGTACATATCTGTTTGTATGTATGTGTGTGTGTGTGTATATATGTATCTACCTACATACCTGCCTACCTATTTCATTTTAAGTGTTTATCAACACTTTAGCTGTTTCTAGATCTTGAGTATTGTGAATAATGCTGTAGTGAACATGAGAGCGCAGATATCTTTATCAAGTGGTGATTTCATTTCCTTTGTGTATCTGCTTAGAAGAGGGATTGCTGGATCATGTGCCAGCAATTTTTAATTGTTCTATTTTTAATTTCTTTGGCAACCTCCACACTCTTTTTCTCAATGACTGCACCTATCTACATCCCTGCCAACAGTGTACAAGGGTTTCCTTTTCTCCACATCTTCCCTAATATTTATCTTTGATATTTTGATAATATCCATCCTCCAAGTATGAGATAGCATTCATAGTGATTTGGATTTGCATTTTCTGATGATTAAGGATAGTTAGCACCTTTTCACATACCTTTTGGTCATTCATATGTCTTCTTTGGCGAATTGTCTATTCAAGTTCTTTGCCCATTCTATAATTAGATATGTGGGTCTTCTTTTATGTCTTCCAGTGTTTTTTTCTTCATAGAAATCTTACATTTTTGTTAGGCTTATTCTTTGATATTTTATAATTTTTTCTTGGTATTATGGATCCCATTTAATTTTCTAATTGCTTAGTGCTGGTTGATAGGAAATATATTGTTTCATTTTATTCTTGTATATACTAACGGTCCTGGTGTTTTATCTTCATTCTAATAGTTGTTCAATCACTTTTTTTTTTTCATTTTCTGCGTCAGTGATCATATTACCTATCTTAAAAGAAAATAAAAGAGAGAGTGCTTTGCCTTTTTTCTTCAAATACACTTTTATTTTTAAATGTATTTGATAATGCATTCTGGAATAATATTGAAAATTAGAAATAATAGTAATATTTGTGTTCTGCTTATATCTTAATTAAAATGTTTTATATTTGATTAGTAAATATGGAGGCTAGTATAGATTTCTTTTTTTTTTTTTTTTTTTGGTACTGGGGATTGAACTCAGGGGCACTCGACCACTGAGCCACATCCCCAGCCCTATTTTGTGTTTTTTTTTTTATGTAGAGACAGGGTCTCACTGAGTTGCTTAGCGCCTCGCCATTGCTGAGGCTGGCTTTGAACTCGCGATTCTCCTGTCTCAGCCTCCCTAAGTGCTGGGATTACAGGCTTGAGCCACCGCGCCCGGCTAGTATAGATTTCTTACAGATACATTTGATCAGATTAAGGACTTTCTTTTTTTCCTTAATCTTCAACAATAGGAATGATAATTAAATTTGATTCCTACTGCTTTTCCAGCATCTGTCAACATGTTTAGAAAGCTTTCCTCTTATTTGTTAGCATAATGAATTATATTATTCCTTTTCCTAATCTTGAACCCTTCAGGATAATTGATAGAAACACTACTTAGCCATGATTGTTTAAAAAAAGTATTTCTGGGTTTTTGTTTGTTTGTTTGTACGTACTAGAGATTGAACCACTGAGCCACATCCCTGGCCCTTTTTATTTTTTATTTTGAGACAGGATCTCACTAAGTTGTTTAGGGCTCACTAAGTTGCAGAGTCTGGCTGTAAACTTGTGATCCTCCTGCCTCAGCCTCCTGAGCTGCAGGGATAACAGGCGTGTGACACCAAACCAGGCTCTGCTATTCTCTCTTAAGATTCCTCTCTCACACACAATGCTCTTTGTCTAATTTTAATATCAAGTTCCTGTAATTTCATAGAATTAATTGAGTCATTTTCCATATTTTTCTTTATACTTGAAAATTTTAAACAATACTCCCCAAAGCTGTCAGGTTTTTTTTTTTGTTTTCTGCTTTATTAATTTAAGCTTTAACTCATTTTAAATACAACATGTTGGAAAGTATTTTAGGGCTCTTCTTTAGAGTTGTGAGTTATAAATTTTGTTTGGGATCTCATTTATTTTTCAGTATTTCACTTAACTACATTCATATATTTTCCTTTCATTAACACTTTGTTTTCAACTCCAAGGGTATATGTGTGTGTGTGTATGTGTGTGTATGTATGTGTGTTTTCTCATTTGCTATTTATAAATTATTTGAAAATTCAATTTTAATTTTTTTTAATCCTAATAATTATTATATAGAAGTAGTCTCTTTTTTCTTAAGTAGATAATTTTTGGTTAACTTGTACTTTTACTTACGCAATATAAAATATAGTCTCTTTGATTTGCTTTTAAAATTTATTAAACTTTATTTTGATTCCTCATACTTGGTTAATTTTACTAATGATTATGCAGTTACTTAAATAGCTTCTATATTTCTACTTTTAGGCCCAATGTTTTATTTATTTTCAATTATATAAATATGGAATCATCATGATATAAATTATTTCAATTTTCCATACCAAGGATTTTTAAAATTTTTCTTCAAAGAATCAGATAATTAACATGTGAGGTTTTGTGGACCAAAGGTCTCTGTAGCAACTAATCAGTCCTGCAGAGAACATCTATAGGCAGCACGTAAATGGATGGACATGGCCAGAGTTATCCCATGGACCTTAGCTTTTTGATGCCTGCTTTATATTCTTATTTATTTATTTTTTTTTACTTTTTTATTTTTGCTGGACAGTATCTGAGGGGAGATACTAGTACCTTATAATTTTAAAAAGAATATGATTAAAATAAAAAAAATGTAGGGCAATGGTTTTAAAGCTTTATTTAGTGGCTGCTTGGTACCTCGTACTTGGGGGAAAATGCCCTCTCAGTTACATGTTAAGCACTTTCCTTCACACGCTTGAAAACATTATTTTTTGAGATGACCAGGAAAAAATAGAGACAAAAAGCAGAGAGACCTTGTTCAAATTTTTAATCTAGGAGCTATTTTTTGATTATTCTTCCTCTGATTTTAGATTCACACCTAAGGGGTTAATAGTTAAATTGCATTTTATGTGTGACTTAACATTTATTTAAATTTTGATATATGATTTTTTTCTCTCTCTCTTTATAGTGAGATTCAAGAGCCAAAGGAATCACCACCACTTCCTAAAACCTCAGCAGCTGCTCAGCTGGATGAACTCATGGCCCATCTGAGTGAAATGCAGGCCAACGTGAGTGCAGTCTGGATGAGCTAAGTTCCTCAAAGATAAACTGGCCCCTCCAGGGCCCAGAGAAGCACAGTTTATCTTTGAGGAACTTAGCTCTGCCTTCCTCTGCTTAGAAATTTTCCTAGACTAAATTCAATTCATGGAGGAACTCAACTTTGTACTGTGTTATTTGGACACAAAAGATAATATGATGCAGGTTTTGATATCAAGGAGCTTGGAGTATGCTTGGTAAAATGAGACATAAGCCTCTGTAACACTTATGGAGTAAAAGGTAGGTTGTTTGCCAAAATATGTGGAGCAAACTTTAGGGACTTGGTGAGGTTACACGGATTTTACTGGAGAGGTGAGGATGGGTCGGTGGGGTGGACTCTGAAGAAGGGGTAGGGTTTGGGCATAGATGATATGTGTGGTCCTTTTATTTGCAGCAAGCCCAGAGGGTAGTTGTACCTAAGGACTGTTAGGGAGACCTGACTGCGCAGGATGAGAGGCCAGTGGGCAAACTGAGACAAAGCAGGGGAGTCAAAGTAGGAAAATGAATATTCCCAAGCCCATATTGAGATAAAACCTACCACCTCATTCTTGCCTGTAGGACATAAACAACAAGCTCACATATCCTGGCAGGGAATGGAAATCAAATAAATGGACTTAAGAATTTAGGGGAATATAATCTAGAATTCTCAAGGTAGAGGATTCAACCACTCTAAATCTGGTTGGAAGAGTTGATATACATTCATGACATAACTATATAATAATTTTAAGGCTGAATATTAAAAATATATGTGATTGGAGAGGTTAGGGACCTTATCTCTGTGATTCACCTTGGGATTCACAGTGCCCAGCACATTGCTGTGCCAGGTATATAGTGAGTAACACATATTTATTAGAGAGAGAAATGAATAAACATTCCAAACAAGTTTTCTTTAATAAGTTAATATTCTTTGATTAGCTAATATCTGCAATCAATCTGGGTAAACTGGCTCATTATGCTGTATATCTGAAAATGCTAGAAAAAATTTACATTAGGATATTTAAATTGTGTTTTGTGATTGATTTGGCATGTGTCTTATTATATTTAAATTTTAATTTAAAATATTTGGTTTTAATTAAACCGTACATTCACATTGTACAAAAATCAAAAGTACAAACAAGTTTACACTAAACTATCTTCCTATTATGTTTGTTTTCCCAGTCATCCAATATCCTGTTTCTTATATATCTAAAAGTATTCTGGAATATACAAGCAAGAGGTATATACAGATGTAGATGTAGCTATACTGTGGTATTTTTATTTTAGTTGTTTTTATACTTAGTATTGGTCACCCTTTCAGGGCCTTCAGATGTTAACCTTTTGAAAACTTACCTCTTGAACATTAACTAGTATTATGTAATAGAGGAGAAAGGAAATTAGCATTATTATTGGTGAGATAATACGAGGTTATTCCAGGCAGTGAAATAGAATAAGTAGAGGTCTGAAGGCAGAGAATAACCATCAAGATCAGAAGGCCATAGGAACCTGCTGGCATTGAACGAAGAGGCCTTTTGCTGCATAATAAAAGGTAGACTGGAAAGGGAAAGTGAAGGTCATAGATGAGAGGCTTTGAAGGTCTTTCTGATGAGTGCACATTTGATGTGGAGGCAAGAGAGCCATTGTAGCTTCTGATCAGCTAAGCTAGCATTAGATAGAAGGTAGTGGTAGCCCAGTTGGAAGGGAATAGGAAAATCCAGAATGAGGACATGTAGTGGTGAGGGACAAGTTAAACATCCTTTTTTTTTTTTTTTTTTTTTTTTTTGTAATTTGAGAATCTCCCTTTGATTGGTTTATAATAATTAGCTTGGAATTTTGCTTTAAAAATCCAATTTATTGGCAAGTCTTATTTGACCATTTCTCCCACTCTCTTCCCTAATACTGGTCTAAGTCATTGTGTAATAGTCTTTCTGCATCCCCTTTGGCTTATGGATACTTAGTTCTACATTGAACTATCACAGGGATATTGTCAGTCAGATTCTTTCATTCTCATACTTGCAATCCTTCAGTGCACCTTGAATAAAACCTCAGTATTTACCACAAGGGTCCCATGTGATCTTAGCCTTTCTCTTCATCATCTTCTACAGTCATGATCAATCTTAGTCCCTAAACTCTAGGCCTCCAGCATTTTTTCTTCTCTTCTGATGTACTAGGAGCTGAAGATTTAGCTCAGTGGTAGAGCACTTGCCTAGCATGTGCAAGGCCCTGGGTTCTAGCTCAGTACCTCAAAGTCTTCTAATATGCCAAACTATTTCCTTCCTCAGTGCCTTCTCTCCCTCTCGAATGCATTCCCCACAGCTGTCTATATTTCTGTGTCCCTAAGTACCACACAAATATCTGCTCAAATATCATTTCCTCAGAGGGATCTTCTCTGATTACCCCATCTAAAACAGTTCTTCCTCACCATCTCACCCTCCATTTTTAGCTTTACCTGACATTACAGCATGTTTGTTTGTTTACTGTGTACCACAAATGCAATTCTATCTGGCTAGAAACTTGGTTTGTCTTATACATTGCTTTATTCCAAGTGCCTAGAGCAGTGATTGGCACAGACTAGGTATTCAACAAAGATTGTAGAATAAATGAATAAAAGGAAGACATGACTAATTGTCAACTTGGCTCATTGTAAGAGCTGGAAAGGATATCATATTCATGTACTCAATTTTCTATAGTCAGAAAAGATTTGCAAATAGAAGAAGGTTGGTCAATTTTCATTTGGCCTGAGGAATTTAGAATGTAAGAGAAGTGAAAATGTTTCTATTGGTGTTAAAATGTTGGATTCCTCCAGATCTTGGAGGAAGGTTAAGGGAAGACCAAGAGATCAATCAGTAGAGGTGAGCTTCCTGGGTTATGTGGAAAAGACTAAGAAAATGGTTTTAGTCAGCTTTTTCTCTGCTGTGACTAAAATAAAAGACCTGACAAGAACAATATTAGAGGTAAAAAAGTTTATTCACAGGCTTGCAGTTTCAGAGGTCTCAGTCCATAGACAGCAGGCTTTATTCCCCAGGGCTCCAGGTGAGGCAGAACATCATGGCAGAAGATTGTGGTGCAGGAAAGTGGCTCACATGATGATTGGCAAGCAGAAAGAGACTGTGTCTGCTAGATACAAAATATATACTCCAAAGTACCCTACCCCTCTTCAGTTACCACTCAGTTAATCCCAAAGGGGATTCATTCCTTGGTTGGGTTAAGGCTCTCCATAACCCAATCATTTCTCTAAACTTTTTGCATTGTCTGACATGTGAGCTTTTCAAGGATACTTCATATCCAAACTATAACAAAAGCACTTGAAGGTTAACTGTCTTTGTGGTTTCCTTGTACCAGGTTGTGGTGAAAGCAGATGCCAAAAAGAAACAGTTACCAGACAAGCATGATCATAAGGCCTCCCTGGACTCAATGCTTGGGGGTTTGGAGCAGGAATTGCAGGACCTTGGAATTGCCACGGTGCCCAAAGGCCACTGTGCTTCCTGTCGGAAGCCAATTGTTGGGAAGGTAGGATGGGCCAAGTTTGGTCCTACAGCATTTGCATCTGTGTGTTTGTCTCTCTGCTCTGCCAAGAAAAGTGCTTTCTACTTATATCCGAAGACATTTAAGTAATCATTAATAATTACTGATCACTTACAGCGCTCTGGGCATGGAGCTAAGTGCTTTATAAGTATTTCCCCATTTAGTGGTCCCACTGGCCATTACTGTTCCCTTTGTAAAGACAAGGGAGTTGAGAGCTGAGAGGCATTAACTGACAGTCTAGTAAGAGACAGAGGTAAGGTTTGAAACCAGGAGAATCTGATGCCTGAGTTTGAGTTCTTAAATATTTTTTTCAGTGCCTTTACTGATATGACCTTTCTCACTGCTTCCTTTGTTCAAACATTTCTGCTCTAAATTGATTGATTAGTTTTCAGCTGAATGTATCTTCAAATATTAGCCGCAAAATCCTGCTCTGAATTATCCTTCACCAAATCCATATAGAGGGCTTTCACACTGGACTCGGTGTAGGGTATGAGATGAAGTGCTCAGAGAAGAGGAGTTAAAACTTACTTAGTCTTTTCCTCTTCCAAGGATCCTTTCATATGAAAGCTGGAGTTATCTCTTGTGTATCACCTAGATGCTCTGTTTTTTATACTGCTTACTGGGGCAATAGAATAAGGAACATGTATCTATGTTTATCAGAGTGATCAGTCAGGAAAGTGGACACCCTTTTACTATCCATTAAGCATGATAACAGACCACCTCAAGTGGAACCTAAGTCCAGACCTCAGTGTGGTATAAGTTCAGGGGTGGTTGTCTACATAGAATGCAGTGCCCTATAGAGTTGTGCAACCTCAGGCCTTAAAAGTACTCAGCTGGTCTCCTATTTCTGGCTCTCTGTCATCCCCCAGATGATCCATGCCCTAGGGCAGTCATGGCATCCAGAGCACTTTGTCTGTACTCACTGCAAAGAAGAGATTGGCTCCAGTCCCTTCTTTGAGCGGAGTGGCTCGGCCTACTGCCCCAAAGACTACCACCACCTTTTTTCTCCACGCTGTGCCTATTGTGCTGCTCCTATTGTGGATGTAAGTAAATCTCTTTTCTCTCAGGTTTTGTGTAGCTTTTAATCATTAATTTAGAACCCAGATCATGTTGATAATTCTTCAGTCTTCTAATACCTCTCTGTGTGTTCCTTTTTTAGAAAGTGCTAACAGCAATGAACCAGACATGGCACCCGGAGCACTTCTTCTGCTCTCACTGTGGAGAGGTGTTTGGTACAGAAGGTAGGACTGGGAGGCTGCGTCTTAAATCCCAGGGGCTGGTGATGATGAGGACAGCAGTGATTTTCCTTGGAGCCTGTTGTTCACTGCTATAGAAGTCCTAGTTTCTATCAGTACCATCTAAGTGCCCTTTGTTAGCTTCCCATTGCTGTGACAAAATCCTAAGAAAAACCATCTTAAAGGAGAAGAGGTTTATTTTATCTCATTGATTCAGAGGTTTTGCCCATGGTCACCTGGCTCCATTGTTGTGGGGCTTGTGATAAGGCAGAACATCACAGGGAGCACATGACAGAGCAAAGCTTTTTATCACATGGTGGTCGGGAAGCAAGAAGAGAGAGAAAGAGAGAAACAAAATGTACCTTTAACCCTGTCTCTACATAAAACATAAAATAGGGCTGGGGATGTGGTTCAGTGGTTGAGTGTCCCTGAGTTCAATCCTCGGTACCAAAAAAAAAAAATGTACCTTTTAAGCGCATACCTCCAGTGACCTACTTCCTCCAACTAGACCCCACATCCTAAAGTTTGCACTACGTGCTGAAAGCCCATTAAATTGTGAATCCATAAATGGATTAGTCCATTTATGAGGTCAGAGCCCTTATAATCCAATCACTTCTCAAAGGCCCCACCTCTGAACACTGCTGCATCAGGGACCAAACCTTTAGTATGAACTTTTGGGTACATTTCAGATCCAAACCATAACTTGCTCATTTTAGTAGTAGATGCTGTCCCTAACACTTAAATTTTTGTTTAAATTGATTTTTTAATCAAAGTGATACAAATGCATAGTTTAAAAAGTCAAATATTCCTTCATGATTAGTATGGCTTAACTCGTCAATGTATTTACTCCACAGACTCATTTTTTAAATGTTTTTTTGAACAACTATGACTCATGCATAGAATTTGGAAATTTCTTTGTCTCTTCACATACTTTTAGAATTAATTCAGTGGGGAAAATTTTCATCTCTTCCTAAATAAAAACTTGGGCAGTTCCATGTCTTTTTTGATTACCTTAATAAACAGTTCTAAGTATAACATCAATTTAAGACACAAAACAAAAAACTAAGTCCTTAGGTAATTTAGTCACACAGTGTTTGGTTTAGTAGTGAACAAGCAGTAGTAAAGCTTGTAGCTTTTTTAAAGTGGAAAAGTTGCTCTTTTTCCTGGAAAGGCCTTCAACCCATAGGAGGCCAGCATAAGGGTGTGGCTTTTCACCTCTCCTGACCTGCCTTTGCCCCTACCACCCTCACCCTAATTGCAAGCCATTTCAGGGTTGAAACATGGGGGAGAAAGATGAGAACGGAGGACAAGAAAGTTCTACCTCATATGGTGGTGGTGTTAAATTGAGTTTTTGCACTCTGGGTCTATGCAATGTTTAACTCTCTTTCTATGCATTAAGTACAGGTCCCAGAGTGAACTCTTGATTGCCCTCTGCATGTGTGCTGGCTGTTCTGTCCTTGTCGTATTTCTTTGAGGAATGGCTCCTAAGAGATTCTTTTTTCATAGGATTTTCATTTTTTCCTCCTGATGTTTCCTTAGAAATCATTAAAATGTTTCCATTCATCTCTTTCAATTTTTCATATAAGAACTTTAGGAAACCTGCACTTTTCTCCATCAGCCAATGGAATTGCAGTTCATTCACAGCTACTTCTTTATATTCAACTGCCCCGGGCCCCTTCAGCCAGGCTCTCCCCTATGGAGGTTTTGCAGGGATGAGTCATATACCATCAGCTGTATCCCACTAACAACAGGGCACACATATTCAGCTCTCTGAGTAGTCCTATTGAAGTG
>CM053399.1:12064215-12081643 GCA_028644305.1 Xerus rutilus
ATAACTTCCCCTTGACTGTGAAGTTATTGGATCTCTTTACTTTCTTAGTACCAATGTGATGTGCTTTATTTGACAGTAGACCCAGATACAGTGGCATGGACATAATCCACCAGCAAAGTGCTTTGTGGTAATTGGTTCACTGGAGTTTGCTCAGTTCATTTTACAAATCATTAGGTATTTTGTTTCTAGATTTACCTTCAGTTAAGCAACATTTTTCATTAAGACTTGTCACAGTAAATTTAAATTATAATCATAGCCATAGAAGTTGAGAATGTTGAGTAGGATAGTCAGCAAGTGAATAGTGCCCATGGATGATTGTGATAAAGAAGTTTCCTGGAAACAGAATAACAGGATAGAGACACATTTTAGGCAGAGATATAAGTTAGTTACTAAAGAAAAATACCCAATACATAGGATGCCCAGGAAGCACAATACAGGTGACTAGTTTCATTGTTCTTGACTTGGGCCTCTTGTAAATAGACAAGATTGATTGAGTCATTTATGATTTTATATAAACATTAAAATATACTTAAAATATATTTATTAATGAAGACACTTGACAGAAAGTACCATTTATTAATCAGAAGCTCCTGTTGTATTTTCATTTGTGTGCCTGACTTTCTTATAAATGTACTTTCTTAGTACCAATGTGATGTGCTTTAATTAGGTCAGTCCATTAATTAGGTGGCATCCTGCCTTTTACCCCAAGTCACATAGTCACACATAGAGTTTTAATGACAGTTTAACCACAGAGTCTCATGGGAAATTAAATTCATCTGCATTTTTTCTTTAGTTCAGAGAATTCCTCTTTAAGGCTCAAGTTTCTAAGCACATTGGGCCTCCGTATCCTCAGCATCCTCCTGTGGGGACTAGGTCCTCGGTGCCTACCTGTCTTTCATTTTCATTGTTCATTATCCAGGCCATGCAGGTGCTCCCTAATTTCCCCTGTTGCTAAAGTCTCACCAGAGTATAAACACCCTCCCTCTCTCTGTGACACTTTTAATTGTCAGTGTTTCACATTCATCCTCCAGAGGTAATTGGCCCCAGAGAGAGCTTCTGGGAAAGTAAGTGCTGAAACTTTCTCAAGTTATTGGATTACTAAATGCAGCAACATCACAACAAGTTTGGCTGATTTCTTTTGATTCTTTTCCCAAGATTCACCCAAGTTGACACAGTGGCTGTTACTTCCATGCCGTCTCACTTTTGAGACCAGCTGCCCTGCAAATGCCTAGATGAGGGTCATTCCTAGATTAGCCAGCATGTCTTACAGTTTTCCCATGTAATACCTATTTATAGGCAAGCTCAAAATTTTTTGTCCTTTGCTTTATGCAGCATCAGCATCACCTAGGGACTAACTAAAAATGCAAACTCTGAGACTCCACTTCATAACTATGGAACAAAAAAATAGGGGGTTGGGGGAAGAACCCAGTAATCTTCTTAGGTGAATGATGCATGCAAAAGTTTAAGAAATGATCTGCTACACAAAAGCTAGAAAGATGGCAGTTAGTGTTTGTTTTTCTTATATAGTAGAACTTTCTATATTCATTTTCTTTTGAACAGACTCTAGAAATCTTTTGGGGGTGGGAGGGAGGAAAATAAAGTGAGCTCTTCTGTGTCTCAGGCATTCAGAGGGAGGAACACAGGGTTGCTTATAATACTAGTTTGGATTCTTGGACCTGTAGGCCTCAGAGTTCTGCTAAATTGTCTGGATTTAAAAAAAACAAAAAACAGGCCTGGCTTTAACAGAGCAAACCATGTCAAAAAGTACCAAAAAATAAGGGAGAAACAACAGTTACATGATTTGGGTCCCAACCCCTGGCTATACCTATTGTAATTTTGTGACCTGGCCACTACCATCCTAGTAGATTTCTAGAAATATTTCTTGGGTAGGCTGTTATGTGGTCCACTGTGCATGCTTTGCTTGCCTGTGATTTTAGTGAGATACAAATAGAGTGCTTATATTTATAAAACTAGTGGTTTATGATATTTGGGCTCAGCTGAGTTCCCATGGAGAGATCAATGCCAGGATGCATTTAAGTTAGGAGTATGACATTGAAGTTGGGTCTATGTTTGAGTCTCAGCTTCTCCATTGACTAGTTATGAGTAATTTCTTTAAGTTTCTTTTTTTTTTCCTTTGTAAAATGAGGTTAAAACTCACTTCAAAGGATTGCTAGAAAGGATCTAATTTCAATTTAGTACTATAGGTAGAGTCCTCAGCAGAAACAGTGGATTGCTGATTATTTTTATTTTAGGTGGCCTCCCCCAGTAAGTACTAAGGAGAATTCCTTACAGAAAAGTTCCCCTATTTATACATATTCTAGTCAGTGCTGAACTGAAGCTCTCAAACTACAGTAAACTTCTGGAGCTGATGATCTCAACTTTGCTCTTCTATTATTAGTTTCATGTTTATCATTCAAAAATATTCATTAAGCAACTACTATGTATATGTCAGGTACTGTTGTGGGTACTAGGGATAAATAACAGAAAAGAAAGTTCCTGCTGTCATGGTATTTACATTCCAGTGAAAGAGATGGATAATAATCAAACAAGCCAACTGATTAGGTAGTGTTTGAGATAGGGTGGTTGGGTCAATTGTTCTCTGAAGCAGAATCCTGAGTTAAGTGAAGGACTAAGCCACATGGGTCTCTTGGAGAAGTTAGTTCTAAAGCTAAGAGTACATTGGCTGGGGTATAGCTCAGGGGTAGAGCATTTGTTTAGCATTCATGAGGCCCTGAGTTCATATTCCCAGCCTCACAAATGTGTGTGCTTGCATGCGTGTGCACACGTAGAGGGAATGATCACTTGAGCAGGTGCTTGAAGATCAAGGATTTGAAGATGGATTAGTTTATTCTATTATTATTATTTTAAATGTAGAGACAATATAAAGATCTCACAGAAAATTTCAAGTGTAACTTATTCTGTTAATTTAAGTAAGCAACATAATTTTTTCTTAAAATTTTTACATTTATTCAGATTTATAGATACTTAAGTTATAGTGTGCCTAAAATTCTTTTTCTACACTTAAGTACCTCTCCATATTGTTTCACAATTTTTTAGAATTTTAACAGTGTCAACTATTCCATTTATGTAAATGAACTTTAAAAAGATAAAATACTGCATGCCTAAAGATGTTCACTGAGCCATCATTTATGGTTCCAAATATTGGAGACAGTTAAATGTGTTCACAATAGCATATTTAAATTACCTTTTGTATTATAATAGTGTTGCAGTGAGTATCTTTAAACATTTTTCTTCTTTCTTTTGATTATTGGTATATGTTGATTCCAAGGATTAATATATCTATATCTTGCTTTTTAATTCTTGATACACATTATTAAATAAATTTCTAAAGACCTGGTAACAGTTTATTAGTAGGAATATATGAAATGAATTATTTCATATATTTTCCAGTATTGGGTATATTTATTTAACAGTTTTTACTACTTAAAATGAGAAATTGAATGACTAATTAGGAAAAATTAGAACTTAATTGTTTTATCTTGAGTTTCATGGTTTATACATAATGGCTTACAAATTATAACTAAAAGTAGTTCTCCCTGGGCTATCTGTCTGCTGATGAAATGTACTTAAATCACATCATGAGGTGTTTAATGAATTACTTGACCACTTTTATTGATGCTAAGATGGACCACTGACTTCAAGCAGTGTTAGCTTGATCCCTTCCTTCTATTTATTTATTTATTTATTTATTTTGCTGGGGTTGAATCCTATCTTTCCATTTTAAAGTTCCCCATTGATTGTTTTCTAGGTCCAATGGTCCAATGGTCTAGGTAACAAATTGCTGATATATCTGTCATTTTTTGTATGTTTATTAGCTAGGATTCTATAAAAACTAACTTTCTATCATTGGTTATTTGATTATCTTAAAATAAATTTAATACAGAAAGGGTGGGATAAATGTTTGATCCTTTCCCTTTTTAAGAGTAATTATAAGACCAATGAGTGTATTAATTAACAAACCCAAGAGACTAAGTTTTTATTTTTAAAAAATCATTGTGAACTTATAGAATTGTATATACTTAAGGGATCTGATCAGTTGCAGTTTCTCTTTATATTCAAATTATTTTATCTGAAGGCTGGGGATATGGCTCAGTGGTAAAGCACTTGCTTAACATGCATGAGGCCCTAGTTCAGTTCTCAGTATTGAAAAAAAAATTTATCTGAGGCCAGACATAACTCCTTCAGGTTGGTTACTGTATATTTTGACATGGCCCCAATAATTTATGACACCTTTCTATTTTCTTGGCACATTAAGGTTTATCACATTATGTTGTCAACTCTGCCCCATACTTGGAATTATCCATTTCTCCAAGGAGATGTCTTCAGTATGTGTACTTGGAAACCACACTCTGGGTTCAAGGAATGTTCATTACTTCTAAGACGTCATTTTTTCTAGGGTTTTCAGTGGACAGGCGTAGAATCCATTTTTTAAAAAGAGAAAATAAATCATGAGTTTATACCTATATTTATGATTTTAATGAAAGATTACAGGTTTTTTTTACTTGTTTGGTATTTATATCTTTTTTGCACTGAAAATCTTGCTTTGTAAAGGCAATGATATAACTAATCATTTGCTTCATTAGAAAATTACCTATATTAATTTCTAAAAAGAAATATAAACATTGCAAATAATATTATTTTATTATATATATTTAAGAGGTACAACACGATGTTTTTTTATTATTGGTTCTTTTTAGTTATACATAACATTAGGATTTTTTTTTTTTTTTTTGGTGTTGGGAACTGAACCCCAGGCCTTGTGCATATGAAGCAAGCACTCTACCAACTGAACTATAGTGAACTATATCCCCAGCCCACATTAGGATTTATTTTGACATAAATATAAAAGCATGGAATATAATTTGCTCTAATTCAGTTCCCTGTATTTCCCATTTCCCTCCCTTCCTCTAGTTCCCTTCACTCACTCTACTAATCTTTCTGTTATTTCTTTTAGGTTTTCTTTCTTTTTTTCTTTCTTGCTTTCTTTCTTTCTTTCTTTCTGTCTTTTTTAAAAAAATTAGTGTCTTGTAATTAACTAGACACTAATTTTTAAAAAAAATTTAAAAAAAATTTTTTTAAAAAATTAGTGTCTTCTAATATAGTAACAAAAACTATGCTGTTTTGTTACTATAGCTCTGCAGTATATTTTGATATATGTGATAGTGAGATTCACTGTGGTATATTCCTATGTTACGGTTTGGACTTGAGGTGTCCCCCAAAAGCTCATGTGTGAAACAATGAGAGAGACTTCAGAGGGGAAGTTATTGAGTTGTGAGAGCTTTAACGTAATCGGTGAATTAATTTCTGATAGGATTAACTGAGTGGTAACTGGAGGCAGGTGGAGTGTGGCTGGAGGAGGTGGGTCATTGGGGGCCTGGCTTTGGAGTACATATTTGTATTTGGCAAATGGAGATCTCTCTCTCTGCTCCCTGACCATCATGTGAGCTACTTCCTTTTGCCACACCTTTCCACCATGATGTTCAGCCTCACTTGAGCCCCAAGGAATGGAGCCTGCTGTCTGTAGACTGAGATCTCTGAAACCATAAGCCCTTAAATAAACTTTTCCTCCTCTACAGTTGTTCTAGTTGGGTTCTTTAGTCACAGCAGCAAAAAAGCTGACTAAAACATCATATGTGTACATAGGAAAGTTAGGTTGGATTC
Source organism: Xerus rutilus (assembly GCA_028644305.1). Taxonomy (NCBI): domain Eukaryota; kingdom Metazoa; phylum Chordata; class Mammalia; order Rodentia; family Sciuridae; genus Xerus; species Xerus rutilus. The sequence continues at coordinate 12,069,898 of CM053399.1, forward strand.
ATTCTGCTGTTCTTCCCTTATCCCATCCCGTTTTCCTCCCTATGTCCCCTTCATCTGGCCCCCTAGTCTTCTATTTTGATGGAATTCCCCCTGCCATCCCTCTTCCCTTTCTCTTTCTCTCTCTTTCCTCACTCCTTATTTTGGACTAGCTTCCACATATCAGAGAAAACATTCGACTTTTGGCTTCCTGAGTCTGGCTTTTATCACTTAGCATGGCGCACACCAGTTCCATCCACTTGCCAATGAATGTCATAATTTCATTCTTCTTTATGGCTGAATAATACTCCATTGTGTATATATACCACATTTTCTTTATCCATTCATCTGTGGAAGGACACCTTGGTGGATTCCATAGTTTGGCTATTACGAATTATGCCAACATTGATGTGGCTGTATTCCTAGAGTATACTTATTTTAGTCCTTTTGGATATATACCAAGAAGTGGAATATCCAGATCATATGGTGGTTCCATTCCTAGTTTTTTGAGAAATCTCTATACTGCTTTCCAGAGTGGTTATGCGAGTTTGCAGTCCCACCACCAATGTGTGAGTACATTTTTTCCCACATCATTGCCAACACTTATTATTTATATTCTTGATAATTGCCATTCTAAGGTGAGATGAAATCTCAGTGTTATTTTGATTTGCATTTTCCTGATTACTAGAGATGTTGAACATTTTGCATGCATTTGTTGTCCAATTGTATTTCTTCTTTTGAGAAATGTCTGTTTAGTTCTTTTGCCCATTTATTAATTGGGTTATTTGGATTTTTTGATGTTTTTTGAGTTCTTTATATATTCTGGATACTAATGCCCTATCTGAGGAACAAATGGCAAAGATCTCCCTGGTAGTCTTTTTAAGGAAAAAGATTTCTGTGCCAATATGTTGAAATGGTGGGCGTATATTTTCTTGTAGCAGTTTCAGGGTTTCTGGTCTAATTTCTAGGTCTTTGGTTCACTTTGAGTTGAATTTTGTGCAGGGTGAGAGAGAGAGGTTATGTTTCATCCTTCTACATATGGATTTCCAGTTTTCTCAGCACCATTCGTTGAAAAGGCTGTCTTTTCTCCAACAAATGTTTTTGGAACATTTGTTTAGTATCAGATAATTGTATGTATGTGGGTTTATCTCTGTGTCTTCTATTCTATTCCATTGATCTTTATGTCTGGTGCCTGTACGATGCTGTTTTTGTTACTATAGCTCTGCAGTATATTTTGAGGTCTGGTATTGTGATGCCTCCAGCATTACTCTTTTTGCTCAGGATTGCTTTGGCTATTCTGGGACTCTTATTTTTCCAAATGAGTTTTAGAATTGCTTTTTCTAGTTCTGTGAAGAATGTCATTGGTATTTTGATGGAAATTGCATTGAATTTATATAATGCTTGTGGTAATATGGCCATATTAGTAATATTGATATTTTAATAATATGGATTCTGCCTACCCAAGAACATGGGAGATCTTTCTATCTTCTAAGATCTTCATCAGTTTCATTCTTCAGTGTTCTATAGTTTTCATTGTAGAGGTCCTTGACATCCTTCCTTAGATTAATTCCCAAATATTTTTATTTTTTTAGGTCATTGTGAATAGAATAGTTCTCCTAATTTCTTTTTCAACAGGTTCATTATTGGAGTATAAGAAAGTGATTGATTTATGTATGTTGATTTTTTTATCCTGCTACTTTACTAAATTTGTTTATCAGCTCTAGAAATCTTCTGTATTTTGAATATTCTAAATTATGATCATGTCACAAGCAAACAAATAATTTGAGCTTTTCTTTTCCTATTTGTATCCCCTTTAATTTTCTTCTCTTACCTAATTGCTCTGGCTAGAGTTTAAAGGACTATATTGACTCAAAGTGAAAGTGGGTATCTTTTCTTATTCCCGTTTTAAGAAGAAATGCTTTCAGTTTTTCTCCATTCAGTATGATATTGGCTTTGGGTTTGTCACATATAGCCTTTACAATATTGAAGTAAGTTCCTTTTATCCCTAGTTTCTCTAGTGCTTTAATGAGTATTGCACTTTGTCAAAAGCATTTTTTTGCATTTATTGAGATAATCATGTCATTATTGTTCTTAGTGTATTTATGTGGTGAATTTAATTTATTGATTTGTGTATGTTGAACCAACCTTGCATCCCTGTAATGAAACCTACTTGATCATGGTACACTATCTTTTAAATGCAGCATGATGTTTGATATACATAGTAAAATATTTATGGTAGCCAAGCAAGTTAACATATTTATCTTCTTGCATAGTTACCCCCCCTTTTTTGCATGTGGTAAAAACAAAAAAATCTACTTTCTTAGCAAAATTTCAATGTGCATAATAGCAATTTAATATTTCTTTGTAGTTTTTTTTTTTTTTGCAAAGTGTATGTACATCCATTAGGACTAAATGGTCAAAATACTGTTTTAAAGTCATTTGAATGAATCATTTTCTTTCTTTGGTCATATTATCTGCTTTGTATACATTTAATATGCTTCAGCTTGACTCACTTTTTAGGGATTTTTTTCCCAATTAAATTTTTTTCACTTTTTCAATATTTTCAAACCAGTGATTTTTTTTTCTGGTACTGGGGATTGAACTCAGGGGTGCTCCACTCCTGAGCTACATTCTCAGCCCTTTTAATTTTTTGAGACAGGGTGTCACTAGGTCACTGAGGCTGTCTTCAAACTTGTAATGCTCCAGCCTCAGCTTCCAGAGTCTCTGGCATTATAGGTCTGTGCCATCATGCCTGGCAATTTTTTCACTTTTCAATTTGATGCAATAATTTACATCATATGTACATTTAGAAGCTTCTTATATTAGCCATGTTTTTCTAGGATATAATTAGCAAATATTTCTCTTCACATTGTTCTTTCTCTTAGACATTGTTTTGATGTTTTTCAATATTCATGAGTCAGTCATGCATGTATTTTTATGTTACTAAATATATTAATCTTTAGCTTGCTTTCTAAATATTTGAACCATTTTTATGGCTTCCTATTTCCAGATTAAAGAAGGACTGATACATTTTAATTTAAGTATTTGTGTGGTCTGAATTGAGATCTTGCATTCATTTAGAAATTATTATTTAGTAGTGTTTTATCTTAAAATACTAAGCACTTTTTTTTGAGATGCCATTTTATATATTGAGGATGTAATGGTGACAAGACCAATAATATCTCTGTTTTTCTTTTTTTGGTACTGGAGATCGAACTCAGGGGCACTCGACCACTGAGCCATATCCCCAGCCCTATTTTATGTTTTATGTAGAGATAGGGTCTCACTGAGTTGCTTAGTGCCTCGCCTTTGCTGAGGCTAGCTTTGAACTCATGATTCTCCTGTCTCAGCCTCCCTAAGTGCTGGGATTACAGGCTTCTGCCACGGCGCCCGGCTAATAATACCTTGTTTCTCTCAGAGCTAATATTCAGTGAGGGAAGACAGACTCAATAAAGATGCTTTCAGATAATGGTAAATGCTTTAAGGCCAATGAAAAAAGATGAAGTAATAAAGAGGAATGGAAGATATGCCTTCCTGATAAGATGACATTTGAGCTGATTCCTGAGTGGTAAGAAGAGGTTAGCTGTATCAAGTCTGGGGCACAACTGTTCAGAGTGAAGGAATACTTAGGACAAAGGCAGTGAGGAAGAACAACACTTAACACTTGTTAAATGCTTCCTGTGATCCAGGCACAACTCTGAAACACTTTACCTGCATCGTCTCATTTATTTTTTCCAGGAGCCCTTTGTAGATATTTGTAATTACCCTGTTTTGATATGAGGACACTGAGGTTGGGAGAGGTTAGCTCATTGACTTCTTCTCTGCTTCTGACATAGCTTTCAGGGCTCAAATTACAACTGTGAATCCTTGATTTTATCTCTGCAGGCTTTCATGAGAAGGACAAGAAGCCATATTGCCGAAAAGATTTCTTAGCCATGTTTTCGCCCAAGTGTGGTGGTTGCAACCGCCCTGTGTTGGAAAACTACCTTTCAGCAATGGACAACGTCTGGCATCCAGAATGCTTTGTGTGTGGGGTCTGTATTTTCCATTGTATTTTGGATTTAGGGAAAATCTAGGATTCTCTCTCAAGAAGAGCTGAAACTTGTAAAAGGGTTTATGGTCTTGGGTGAGGAATTCACATGGGCTTCCTAAAGGAGAAATAAGTCACAGCACCCACTGTGAGCATTTGCTGGTCTGTTTTGCAAGTGGGTAATCTAGCCTCCATTTGTCCATGACCTGGAGCTAAATTCCTACAACTAGGAGATAACTGACGAGAATTTCAGGTCTGAATATTTTACTTTGCTGATATTTCACCTCTTGACACATGCATTCCTATTCTGCCTTTTTTCCACCCCCAGGACTGCTTCAGCAGTTTTTCTACTGGCTCCTTCTTTGAATTGGATGGACGTCCATTCTGTGAGCTTCACTACCACCACCGCCGGGGAACCCTCTGCCATGGGTGTGGGCAGCCCATCACTGGTCGCTGCATCAGTGCCATGGGGCATAAGTTCCATCCTGAGCACTTTGTGTGTGCTTTCTGCCTGACACAGTTGTCAAAGGGCATCTTCCGGGAGCAGAATGACAAGACCTATTGTCAATCCTGCTTCAATAAGCTCTTCTCACTGTGATCTCAACCTATGTACAACTTTGTCAAATGGCCTAGAAAATTTAAACCAAGAGAGGAGAAGAGTGTATTTGCTATTACTGACTTTTTATGTAATAGGCTTATAGAGAATGTAAAGGTGATGAGCACATAAGGGAACTTCTAGACATTACATGATTATGCTCAGAGTCTTTTATTTTAGGGTTCTAGTTTTATTTCTTTTTAATCAGGTACTTGGATTTAGATCTAGGTCTTACTGTTAAGTCCCTCTGCAGATGTATTTTCTACATGCACCTTTTGTTCTACCTCTGGTTTTCTCTTTCTCATTTCTACCTCTACTGGTGGCCCTGCTCTTCTTTGGCCTTCAGACTTGTCCTGCTTCAAGCTTCCCCATTTCCCTGTATAATCACTGCTGTGTCGTTTTCCTGGCTGTGAGGAATTGCAATACCACTCTTAGGTTCTTTGCATCTCCCTTCAATGCATTTCTCCTTTTCACGGGGAAATAGATTTTAACTGACATCCTTGATAAATAAAATGGCTTGTGGTTTTGATGACTCATTTTCTTATTTATTTGGTAGATAAACTTTCTGCTTCCTATGTTATATCTGAGGCCTCATTTAGCAAGTACCGTCATGCCCAGCACTTCATAGGTTTCTAAAGAATCTGACTTTCTTATATCTTATCCATTTGCTTATAAAAGCCTCTCAAGGAATCATCCTTCTTTAAAACAGAAATTGAATAAAGTATGTTCTATATCTTAACATAGTCTTAAAAATAATTGTATAATTGCTTGTTATGACAGAAAAATCATTTTTAGAATCCTGGTTTCTGAAATAGAGTACTAATGAAGACTTCTTTACTGGAGGTATTTTAAAAAATAGGGATGAATTTGTCATCTTTAGACTGGTATGGGAATAGCACTTCTTGGAGTACTGAAATGGATTAAATGATTCTTGCCAAGACTTATAACATCTATCTCCTCTGTTAGAATGTATAATAAGGCAATTTTGAGAGAAAAGGAAGTAGTGACAGTTACTTCTATAAAATAGGAACTTTGAATGTGTGTAAGGCATGTGGGAGGCCACACAGATACACAGCCATCTGCCTTCTATCCTTTTCTGCTGTCTGAACACGCAGACTAAGCAAAGAATACTTTTCCTCTTCAAAACACCCTCTTCACTGAGTCTTCACTATGATGTCATGTGCATGTGCAGGTGTTCATGGTCATGCTAATTTGTCAAAGGAAACTTGGGTTTTAGCCCTTCAGATGCAATGTTCAGGTGCTAAAAGTTTTTGTTTAATTGTATGTTTTTCTAAGAATTAGCTACTTTGAGATTCTTTTCAAATTTAAATATTAATAATGTCAGAGAAAAGCCAGAGTTCACTAACACATGAGAACATTTTCTTTTTGTGCTAAGCCAAAGTGATTTATATTTGCTCAAAAAGATACAGCATTAAGGACCAGTGGTTTAGCAAGAGGGAAACCATTCACAAGTAAAAAGTTTTTCTTTAAAAAACATAACACCAGAAATACTATTACTCAGGCAGGACACCTATCCATTTACTCTTTATTCTGAGTAATTTCTAGGTGTTTGAAAAATAAAATCCACCCTCCAAGGATAGTACTTTTCCAATATTGAGAAGAGAGAGAGAGAGAGAGGGAGGGAAAGAGGGAGCAAGAGAAAGAAAGAAATGCTATAGGCTCAGAACTGTTTTATCAGAGAAGTTCTTCAGTTAGTTTGGCCAATTATTCTTTGAAATAAAAGTGATATCCAAGATGATACTGTGATTAGAGGATGTATTAAGTGTCTGGAAACCCAAGGGCTCTGTGGAAGAAATACAAACATTTAAAAATCTAGGTATTGGTAAGAAGGAGGAAGTAGGTAATGAGACTTGAATTTATATGTTCAAAAGCAAAAATATTAAAAAAGAGTTTCTGAGTTTCAATATAAGACAGAAGGTAAGAAGTAGGTGTTGCCAGTGCATTGAAGAAACAGTCTAAGAACTTTTCAAAAGCAGAGGAGAGCCAGGAATGATGTCGTCATGAGGAACATTTGTGGTGCTGGTCTCCTCTAGGAACGTGACATTAAAAAGCATCAAAAGCAATTTCAGTTTGGGATTCTGAAAAGGAGGACTTCCTACTGAAATAAAGTTGAAAAAGGGAAATACCTTCCTGTAGAAGCAAGCTTCTTAGGCATAAGCAGACCTTCAAAAAGAGAAGTGGCAATAACCACTAAAATAGAAAACTAAAAAGTGACTGCCTGCCCTCAAGATACAGCAGAGGTTTTCCCTACACAGAACTTGCCATCCATGTAGCACTTAAGTACTGGAGAAAGAAATCTATTAGAGTCCACAGGATGAAAAAAGAAAGAAAACTCAGAGCCAGTGCTTGGGTTGTGCTTGCTGCGACTTCAGACCTTTGCCAGAAGACTGTAATATCTCAAATGTATTCTGTAGGAACAGAGACAACTTATGTAGGAGGCTCTCCACTCCAGATATGATAAATACATATGCCTCAATGAATATCCTCTGGGAAGATAATTCCTACCTAAGGTTAGAGACCATAGATTTTGGACCATTGTATAGTCTTCCTGGCATCCTAGTGAGGTAAATCCATCTTACCTTCCTATTTCAGACATTACCAAATCTTAACAAATGCTATGTTCTTGGAAGAATCTTTTGCCCGGGATAACTACCCCAATTCCAGTGAGAAATCACTCAGATCACAGGTGCTAATAGAAAAACTATAGCTGAGAATAAGCAGATCAAGATATCAAAGAGGACTTTCTTTGAGCTTTAACTCAGAGGACAATTTGATTTTAGATATGAATGCTTTTTGACTTCAACAGGCTGTGGTGAGTAATGTTGAAAGGACACAATTGGGGATGTCAAATAGAGTGGGAACAAATTCCTCAGCTTTCTATAGTCCTGGCCCCCTAGTCTAGTTTTTCCACAAGGAATTGCATCTTCCATGTTTTGTCCTGTGTTTAGGAAGGGCTGATTTTACTTTTAGCTCCTGAAATGGACATAGTCCTATGTCTAACCAATGTCTGACCTTGTTCTGGACTAAGGTAGGTAATTGGATCAAGGTAGACACATGACCTTAGCAAAGTGGATTATATTGTTCCCTTGCTCCTTTGCTGGATATATTTGGAAAGGAGCATCTTATTTGTTGAAATAATAGCTGTGAATAAAAACCCATTGCTGTTCAGAAATATCTTTGTCATTAATGGGGAGCTTGCCAACACAGAGTTTCTTCTGAGTAGGGCTAAGTAATGGAGAGGCTGTGTTTTCTTTCTTCTCCCTCTTCCCCTCCTCCTCCTCCTCCTCATCTTCTCCCTCCCCCCCCTTTTCTTTCTTTCTTGTGTGTGGTACTGGGGATTAAACCCAGGGCTCCACATGCTAGCCAATGTTCTGCCACTGAGCTACATCCCTGTCTCCATGTTTTCTCTCTTAAGAGGCCCACTCAATTCTACCATATCAACAACCTAACCTTAGACTGGGAAATTATGTGAGCAAATAAATTATTTTCTTTGTTTAAGTTGATTTGAGTTGAGGTTCTATCTATAATCATTTGAGTAAGCAAAATGGACATATGCTCTCTTTTATCCATTTAAAGTGTAGTGAAAGAATGAATGAATAAATGAACAAATAAACTCAACATGGGCACAAAAATTACATTGCATGTCATCTTAAAAACTAATGGATTATAATGTAAGATCACTTCTCAATGCTTTCTACACTAGAGCAGTGAAACATTCTGTATTTTAAGGTTAAGGCATCCCGTGGGTAGTTCATATATTTAGAATAAAATATATATATTCTTGAAATTGTTATTCCTGTCCAATTTCCCCACAAAGATGAGTAATGCATTTCAGAAAAATCAGAAAATAATAAGAGAAACAGATTTTCATTTATATTGGGTCTTAGTTTCCTTAGCTTCCATAAAAAAAATACTATAGACTGAGTGTCTTGGGCAATGGAAATTAATTTTCTCATAGATCTGGAAATTATAAGCTCCAGATGAAGGACTGGTGGGCTTGGTTTCTGGTGAGGGCTCTCTTCTTGACTTAAAAACAGCTAGCTTCTTGCTGTGTCTTCACAAAGTGGAGGGAGAGAAAGAGGGAGGGGGAAGAGAGAGTGAGAGATTGCTCTGGTATGTCATTTTATAAAGAGAACAATCCTGTTAGATCAGGGTCTCACCCTTATGATCCCATTTAACCTTAACTACTTCCTTATTCCAAATGGAGGAATATGCATTGGCAGTTAATGTTTCAACACATTTTGGGGGTCATACAATATTCAGTCATAACATCCTGAAAGGTTGATACTAAAAGAAAATTGGGTTTACAAGAGACTGAGGAAGAGAAGATATTTCTAGTGATCCTGAGAGAAGAGCTTGGGCACATTTACCAGTGTTTTGGATGTTGAAGGTGATGATTTTCATTACATTCAACAACACTTAGAAAATATGGCATTCACTCTCCAGGTTCTCTTTCATTTTTTCAGATATGAATTAAGAAATGTTGGAGACTCAAAAAAATAAAATGAGGTGCTTAGAGGGAGATTTCTCAAGATAGTCTGAAGAATGAATATAAAGATGAGGAAAAGTAGGAGGGAAAAAAGAGGATATATAAGAGAACTTGTGAGTTGGGCAAAGTGAGATTTCCAGAGTTTTCAGTGAAGGAGGTAACATAGGAAATGAGAAGGGGGATAAATAATACAGCCAATGTGAGGAAAAGAAGGCAAGGGGTGTGAGGGCTATCACTCAGTTCCCACACAGACTGCCTGGTAAACCACTACTTATCATGTGAAGTGTCTTTTAGTTTAGGTTTTCCTAGAAGTAAACCCAGAGACTAGGACTTGTGCACAATAGTCTATTCAAGAGGTGATCTCTGAATGTACAGTTAGGAGAGTGAGGAAGTAGGAGAGCAAAAAGAAGGCCAACTCTGCATTAATGGTCAGGGTATTACTATGGGCAATTGCAGCTCAATACTTTTGAAGACCTCTGGGATTTATTGAAGAACACAAGAGCTACCAACCAAGAGCTACCAATCCTTCCACCTTACCTCTTCCTTGTCTGGCCTTCTCTGCATAAGCTACATGTGTTTCTGTGGCTAAAGAAAGCCCTTCTCAGTTACAGGCACTTTCAGTAGGGAGCATCCATGTGCACCGAGCAGGGAATGCTAACAGATATGGATGGGGAACTGATAGCACCAGTTGGGAAAAGTTATGGAGGAGTAAGCTTAAAAAAATCATTGCAAACATCCTCAAATAACTGGCAATCACTACGTGCTTTGAATGTGTGCTAAGTCTATCATTTGCAAAGCTTTATGATACTCTCAGCTTTAGGAAGCTTATAGTATTTCATCTAGAGTAGTGTTAGTAGAGGAGATAAAGGCAGAGAATGGGCAGTAATTATTTACCTATGAAAAAAGTGATCGATTACATGAGTAGAACAAGGCCACTCAATTTAGTAGTAAAGCTGGAACTGGAACCATTGTTTGCTTATTCCTCACTATAGATGCTTTCCTTAGGCTCTGTATCAATAGTGCAAAGTGCCTCCAAGAGATATGGACCATGAGGTGAATTTTCACAGCATAAACAAGGGCACCAATGCATCCAGGCGATCCACTGCTCTAGGCTTTGCTGTTTGGAGTATTGTGACAAAAACAAGGGTCTTGGCATCAGACAAACCCATGTTCAAATATTGATTTTACCATTTACAAATGGTTTAAAGCTTGACTAAGCCACTTATCTTCTCCAAACTTCAGTTTCATAATATGCTAAATGCGGGTAATACTTTACATGTGGGTTTGCTGTGAGGATTAACTGAGATAATAAGCAAGAAAAGGCTTTGTAAACTGCCAAGTACCATACGTAAAAGGCATTAACAAAATAGTCTAAGAGATATGTGTAAGACATTAACACAGCACCTATCTCTAGCATTTCCATGGAGACCGTGAATTCATAGCAGGCTTTTAGTTGTTTTTGTGTGATTTTAGAAGTCTTTTTTAAGGCTCAGGATGAAAGCTGACGGAATTGAAAGTACTGGGAGATTAAGAGAAGAGCTTAAGTTTCAGCCCATAATCTTCCTTTGCGGCAACATATTGACAAAGTAATTCTCAGGAGTGAATGATTTCCATGGCATAAGGCAACCATCCAGTGAACTGCTTTCCTTAGGTAGAAAACAGCTAACCCAGGTCAAGGAAGCATAATCATGGTGGAATAATCCATGAACCTTCTAATGCCAAAGGTTACACTGCCTGCCATCAATCTAGCCAGCAATCTAGCCAAAATCCAAGGGAAATTCCAGGGAAAAGCTTTATGGTTACTATTACTTAAAAGAGTAGCAAAGATTCATGTCTATATTCTTCCTGATCACCTGAATCCCAGACTCACCAATGGGAAAATTATGGTCTTTGGTGTGTGGCTCATTTCAAACTGACTCATTTGGAGAAAAGGCCTTTGATAAAGTACAGCAACCATTCATGTTAAATATACTGGAGAAATGAGGACTTGGCTCAATATTATAAAGACAAACCCATAGCCAACAACATACTGAATGGATAAAAACTGAAAGTTTTTCCCTCTAAAATCAGAAATAATATAAGGATGTCCACTCTCACCACTTTTATTCAGTATAGTTCTAGAAACTCTAGCTAGGGCAATCAGGCAAGAGAAGGAAATTAAAGGGCTACAAACTGGAAAAGAAGTCAAACTATCACTGTTTGCTGCTGACATGATCCTGTATCTAGAAGACCCCAAAATTTCACCAGATGACTTCTAGAACTGATTAATGAATTTATCAAAGTAGCAGGATACAAAATCAACATTCACAAATCAATAGCTTTTCTATACTCCAACAGTGATTCAGCTGAGAAAGAAATCAAGAAACCCATCCCCTTCACAAGAACCTTAAAAAAAAAAAGGTAACAACAACAACGAAACCTTGGGAATTAATCTAACCAAGGAGATTAAAGATCTGTACTATGAAAACGAATAGCCAAAGCAATTCTGGACAAGAAAAGTGATGCAGGAGGCATCACAATGATCTCAAATTATACTACAGGGCTATCATAGCAAAACCAGCATGGTACTAGCAAAGAATAGTCTAGTAGGTAAACTAGTAGAATAGAAGACAGAGACAAGCCCAATTTTTTTTTT
>CM053399.1:12081743-12109620 GCA_028644305.1 Xerus rutilus
TGTACCACAGTTTCTTTATCCATTCATCTATTGAAGGACATCTGGGTTGCTTCCACAGTTTTGCAATTGTGGACAAGCCCAATTTTTAAACGTCCATTTGATAGTTACCAAAGTTGTTGAAAATATATGTTGGAGGGGCTGGGATTGTCGCTCAGTGGTAGAGTGCTTGCCTAGCACATGTGAGGCACTGGGTTCAATCCTCAGCACCCATAAAAATAAATAATAAATAAAGATGTCCATCTACAACTAAAAAATATTTTTTAAAAAAGAAAATATATGTTGGAGAAAGGCAGTTTTTAAATAAATGGTGCTGGGAAAACTGGAGATCCACATGTAGAAAAATAAATTTAGGTACCTATCTTTCACTCTGCACAAAAGTCAAATCAAAATGGATCAAAACTTAGAAATTAGAACAAAAACCTTGAAACTGGTAGAAGAAAACATAGGGTCAATACTTCATCATATAGGTGCAGGCATTGACTTCCTCAGCAAAATCCCTAAAGTGCAAGAAATAAAACCAAAAATCAATAAGGGAGATGCCATCAAATTAAAAAGCTTCTGCATAGCAAAGGAAACAATTTAAAGAGTGAAAAGACAGCCTATAGAATGGGAGAAAATCTTGCCACCTACTCCTCTGACAGAGGAATAATATCCAGAATATATAAAGAACTCAAAAAACTCTATGCCAAAAACAAAACACAAATACAAAAAAATGAAAACAAACAGCTCAATTAATAAATGGGCAAAAGAACTAATAAACTCTTCAAAAGAAGAAACTAATAAACTCTTCAAAAGAAGAAACACAAATGGCCAAGAAATACATGAAAAAATGTTCAGCATTTCTAGCAATTAGGGAAATGCTAATCAAAACTAAGATTTCATTTCACTCCTACCAGAATGGCAATAATCAAGAGCATGAATAATAATGTTAGTGAGGGTGTGGGGGAAAAGGTATACTTTTACATTGTTGGTGGGACTGCAAAACAACCACTCTGGAAAAGCACTCTTAAAAAACTATGACCCAGCTGTTCCACTCCTCAGTATTTATCCAAAAGAACTAAAATTGGTATATGACAGTGATATAGCCACCTCAATATTTATAACAGCACAATTCACAATAGCCAAATTGTGGAATCAAACCAGATGCCTGTCAATTGATGAACGGATAAAGAAAATGTGGTACATATGCACAATGGAATTTTACTCAACTATAAAGAAAAATGAAACAATGGCATGTGCTAGCAAATGGAGGAAAATGGAGAAAATCATGCTGAGTGAAATAAGCCAGACTCAAAAAATCAAGGGCTGAATGTTTTCTCTCATGTGGAAGCTAGAGCAAAGCAAGGGAAAGAAGGCTGTTGGAAAAGGGATTGGATATCATAAAGATACAGGGAAGATCAATGGAATAGGGATAGAAGAACTAGAATGAAGGAGAAAGGAAGGGACGGGACGATAAGTGGAATGAATTTAACATAATCATATTATACCCATATATAAAGGCACCAAAGGGAATTTCACCTTTATGTACATGTAGAAGAAAGGGAGTAGAGGAGAGAGAATGGGGGAAGGAAATGAGAACTGAAATCAAATTCCTTGCACATATGATTTTGACAAAATGAACCCCAATTCTATGTGTAATTATAATGCTCCAGTTTAAAAAAATCATGCACTGGAGTTGCCAGTGAACACTAGGAGGGACTGTATCCTGTGAGTCTTGACCTCAGGTATAAGTTTCTTTTCCAGCTCCACTGCTTACTAATTCTGTCTTCTCAGAAATATCATCAAGTTTTTGAATCATTTGTTCATTCACTCAGGGAATATGAACACTTCTTTGGAGGTGTTATGTGGAAGTGAAAGGTGGGTTAGAAGGTAGCTCTAAAGATGAGCTAATACTTTTTTTAAAATATTTTTTTAGTTGTAGATGGACACAATATTTTTATTTTATTTTTTTATGTGGTGCTGAGGATCGAACTCAGTGCCTCATGCATGCGAGGCAAGCACTCTACCACTGAGCTACAATCCCAGCCCCTGAGAAGTACTTTTTAAATGTGATCAGGAAAATAAAAAGAGCTGGAGAGATGGAGATATTGGAGATTTAAGAGATTGAAGATAAAGTAAGGCTCTTGAGGGGTGGATTGTATGGAGACAGGAGCCCAGATGACAGTGTTATCTGTAGGAAGTAAGATGGCCCATCTTCTGTGTGGTTTCATATGCAAACATACTGTGGTATGGGTTATACTGCTGGTTTCTTTGTCCAAAGTGGGAGAATAGTCTATTTCAAGACACCAGTTTAAACTGTTTCTTTTGAAACAAATAGCTCTTGGGGTTTATCAATCTACAAATTAATAATTTCCAACTTTGGTTCCTAATGAGAACATGCGGTACTATTTTCAACCACTATACCTGGTGATCTGAACATTAGTTTGCTGAGCTAAAAACAAATTTCCCTGAAGTGGCCTCCTTAACTGACATCTCCGTGCCACATCCAGTTTACTAAATGGAGAATCAGGTGTGATTTGGAGAATCTGTGGTTTGTTTTCATCTACAGGCACTCTTCTAGGTCTCAGGGGAGCTTCAGGAATAAGGCATTATCTCTGTCCTCAAAGAATTTGCAGTCTGGAAGAGGTCACACAGTTAGTACTTAATACTAGCTTGTCCCTACAGGATGATTTCTTCCCTGGGGGCACAAATCACAGTAGTGGATGGTATGGTAGATAGGAAAGTGGAAGGGGGAGAAGCTAAAGTATTAGGTTCTGGGAAAGGAAGCAAGGAGAAACAATGCATGGATTTAAATAATGCAGGGCAATTTGGCAAAGTGTTATAAATAGAAAGACACACATACAGTTTCATAACCTCAAAGGAAAAACCCCACAGTGGAGGTGGTTTTCATTTGAACCTGTAAGTGAAAGAGATAAAGAGATAAAACTGGGGCATTCCAACCTGAGGGAACCGCGGGCAGAAGTGGAAGCATGCATGGTTTGGGGGTGGAGAAAGCAGTTAGTCTCCTGAGGATCCTGTTTGCCCTTCAGGGTCTCCTTGGATAGAAAGTAAGTAGTTATCAAGAGGAACAAAACCTGAAAAGGCCGTTGGGGGCTAGATTGCTCTGAATATTAGGCTGGGGAGATTGGACATTATTTTGTTGGCAACCAACAGTCATCAATGATTTCAACATGGTGGTGGACTGAGGAGAGAATGGGAGGGAGCAGCATCTGTAACTGTACAGGAGCCAAGGGTCCAAGCTACCTGTTCATGCTCAATAATTCCATCCAACTTTACTTAAAAATACACATATGAAGATAAAGTTTCCATCAATTTGAAGATGGTAACCATAGGGCATTAAATTTCAAGTGTGGGACGTTTCTGAGCACAGGGTCTTGAGTGACTATGACCACATGGGTTTGTCCATCTGTGAAACCAGACCTGACGTTACCTTTAAGAATATTATTTCACTGTGTGTGTGTGTGAGAGAGAGAGAGAGAGAGAAAGAGAGAGAGAGTGAGCGAGAGAGAATGGCTGGGGCTATGACATAGTAGACTGAGGACAGAGGGGAGGTAATGTGGACCACTCATAATTATTTTGATGGTAGAAGGAAGGATACTGGTCTAGTACAAGGGTATGTTAGGGTGGGCAAAAAATTTTTTGAGAATTTTTTGGGAAGAGATTTTTTTTTGGATAGGAGTGAGCAAGAGGGTGGAAGGGACAGGGAGTAAGTGCTGTATAATTAAAGGTCTTGCAAAGTGGATATAGGAGAAGTGGTACAGGAGAGAGGGAGCACTTTACAGAAAGGAGCACAGGAAGTTCTGAGATGGGAAGTTCAAGAAAACAGGATGGATTTAGGTGGAGAGTTTGAAGTGGAGCTAACTTTAGACAGCGCTAATCTTAGTGAAAGGAGAGGACAAGGCCATCTGCGGAGAGTGCAGATACCTGAGTGGGGCCAAGGAGTCGACAGACACCCAGGAAATTCTGGAGAAGCCAAGGGACAGAAAGAAGTACGTCAGTGTTGGAGCCACAAGTTTCAGTTACAGTGCTGATCAATTGTGCACTTTAGCAAACATTTCACCCCATTGAATCTCAGTTTTGTCCTTCAAATATTAGATGTTTACAATGACAAACAGTTATGCAGTGCTCAGGATTCCAGTCTTCACACCTACTAGCTTTATGAATTCTTTTAAAAACCCATAGTGAGTGAGGAATGGAGGGGTTTAGTGACTTACCTATGCCCTCAGGTAAGGAGAGAACTGGAATTTGAATCATGCATGGCCTTATGGCTCCAGGACTGTAGGGATCCCCTCTGGCCTACCCTGCATATCTTAACATCTAGATGATCAGTAAGGTCCTAAGGGAGCGGTATTAGAAATAGAGGTAGCTTCTTGATTCTTCTTGTAATTTTAGGGCATTTTTCCTAGGTCAGCATTACAAGATGTCTTTCTTTTGCCAGCCCCACCAGGGGCAACAGCTCATCGCATGTAAAACCTGAAATGACCTCAAGGTGGCAGCATTAACTCAAAGATGGATGGACAGAATTGTGCACCTGGTTTTGAACTAATCCAAAAGTCAGAATGGCCCTTACCTTTTTCCATAAAATTCAAAGGTGTAACTGTTTAGAGTTAAAGAATTGAATTAAACTTGTGAGGAGACCAAAGAGTGAAGGAGCCAGAAGAGTCAAATCAGCATTCTATCCCCTGGGAATTGAGCACCTTTCTTTAGGAGGGAAAAGGGAGAGAATACATTCCAGGACAGGAGGCACTGATAAGCTGTAAACAGATTAATGACAATTTACCTAAATTGTACTTTCAGTAAGGGGCAGATTTTCACTTGCCAAAACCCAGGGCCATTGTACTTCACAGTACTTCAGTTTAAGTTGTTTAATTTTTTAGAATATTAAATACTAATAAAGAAGAGTACCAATCCTTTTATAGAGTCAAAGGGTTAGGTTAGATTGTCTCAGTTGTTAGGGTGTTGAATTTACAGGTGAAGTGTTTTTTCCTCATCTGCTTCTTCTCCCTGCCCTCCCCCTTTTCTCTTTTCATCTCTCTCCTTGTCTCTCCTTTTCTTTCTATAATTTTTGTGCTAATTGCATTAGATAACAAGCAGGACATCAAAATCTTTGGAGTTGCATGCATGGGTCAGGACATTAGACAATACAAAATTCTAGGAGTGGTGCAAAAAATATCCTGGGACTCCTATTGCCTAGCTCCATCACCTCTCATTTCTTCTTTTATCAAAAACTTCAGCTTATTCTTACAGCAAATTTTTGCAAGTGAATATTTTCATGAGAGAAAAGTCAATAAATAAGATTTACTTTTTGCTACTGACTGTACTGGAACACACATTTGTGTAGAATCTAGGAGAAGAAAGACAGTTTTCTAGATTCTGAGAGCACCCTACTTTTCTAAATGGACTCCCAGAGGAGGAGTAGAGCACAGTGTGAAAGTGTAGGAACTCTGGGACAGACAGACTTGCCTATTTTCTTTGTGTAATCACCAACCACAGTCTTGCTTGTTTGGTGTGTTCCCTTCGGCAATCCTACAACCAGCCATTTTCCCTAAAAGCTCTGGTTCCTTTCATTGGAGAACAACATTAGAAAAACATCTATGTGCTTGGTGTAGACCAAAGTTTTCACATCTGTAAAACTGGAAAGACAATTCGCTTTTCATAGAGTTGTGTGAACCTCAAGTGAAATATGCATACGTATAAGAGGACTTGAAATGTAGGAGGCATCCCATGGATATTAGTCAAGTAAATTAACATTTTGAAATAAATAAAATTCTTTGCTTCTTGTAAGCTCATTTAAAACCAGGCTGGTTGAAAAGCAATTTCCTGAAATTGTTATGATTCACCAAGCACTTTGAACTTGGAGTTCTGTAGTCAGAGAAAGTTTTAAGCAAAATGGAGATTTTGAGAAAGCTTATTTTCCATTAAGTTTTAAAAATTCTTCCCCATGTTATCTTAGAGGAAGAGCCAGCTTCCGATGCAAGAAATCTTCGGTGGGCTGAGCACAGAGTAGTTATTCCCACACACTCTTTTGAAAATATTTTTCATGGAACTGTCTCATCAATAATCTCAGCCTGTTACCAGAAGAACTGGGGCTCCTCTTTATCTCTTGAGGAGTCTTTGAGGATCCCTAATATCACAGTAACGTTCCCTCAGGAAAGGTTGTTTTGATTATTTGTTTGCATGTCATTGAGCCCTAGATTGGAGTGACAACCTTCGGGAACTTCTCTCCAGAGGATCCTAAATCTACACAGGCATCAGGTTCTCCCTGATCTCAGACATCTCACACAGCTGAGTGTGACTCACTTAGGGTCTCAAGCAAACTACAGCAGCAGCTGATTTGCATTGGCACCTTTATGGCAGCACCTCAGGAAATCTTTTGCTACTTTAAATCCAAGCTTTTCGGAGCCCAAACAGCTTTTCTTTCTTTTTAGGTCAGACTTCAAAAAGTCCAGTTGTTGAAGGTAATTCTGAATTCAGATCTGATAATTCCCAAGGACATAGGTGTGTTTTGTGTTTTTTCAAAGCAGCATTCTTCACATTGTGAATAGATGTAATGTGTTTTGTTTTTTTTTTTTCTGGGAGAAACAGGCTCTGGATTAGGTGTAAGACTTTCAATTCCATTTTCCCTAAGCTCCTCCGTCTCATCTCACAAGAATGGAGACCAAAGGAGTTCATTATGTAAACACATTCACTTAGACAGTGACAGTCATCTCTAACTGAGATGTTGCTGCCAACTGGTGTTAATAAGTCTGCGGAACAAGTTTGTATGTTTGATCTGTAGTTTACCAGAGAGAGAGAGAGAGAGAGAGAGAGGGAAATTAGTTTGTATTGAGCACCTACCATAGACTGTACAGTGACTGGATTTTCCCATGTTTTATCTTACTTCACCCTCCTGGACAGGGGGAAATTGACTGGCTTATAATTCCAAAGCAAGTAAGCATTAAAGCTATTGTTCTAATTCCACTGCTGAGATGCTAATCCACTAATTCACTTAACAAATATTTCAGTGTACTGTGCGCCTGACACCAGTGGATGATAAGGGACAAAACAGTGACAAAGATCACAGACTTTGTCTCTTCCTTCCTGGAATTTAGTCATTCTGTTGAAAGTAGTTGGAACTTGCCAAATGGAGTGTGATGCCTGGGAGTGATTCTTCAAACCCCTTTTCAAGCAATCTTGATGAGACTTTTTATTCTAAACTGTCTGGATGGCTTAGACTCTTCCTTTCTCTTTATAATGATAATAATTTCTTAAATTATAATGCTTTTTCATGTTTTAAATACCCTTTCCTTAGATTTTTTTCCAATGATTTTTTTTTTCCTTTCAAGAACCTTTCTGATATTTATTTGAGGCCAATGAGAAAAGCCCAGTCTTTGCAGGACTTGGGTAGAAGACACAAAGCAGCAACACCAGGATTTAGATGTAGGCCTCACAACCCTTCAAGAGTGGTGCTGAGTATAACAGACCTTTCCTCTCTCCTCTGACTACAGAATTCTCCTTGCTGCTCTGGATCCAGGCAGGTTTATTAATAGAAATTATAATGCATAAAGGAAAGGATTGTTTATCAAGAGAACCCATAAAGGAACTTGAATATTAATTGATATTAGATAAAGATGGCAATTTGGTATAGTTCAATATGGAGAACATGTTGTAATCCTCAGATGGTTAGTAATAATTTTTTAAAAATGATTACATAAGTCCTTGAGGTGTTTTGGAAAAGAATTTGGAATTTACCTCAAGTCAGCTGCATTTTGTTCTTGGAATTTTTTCCAAGTTTTTAAATCCTACCTTGTGTCAGGGAAAAGAGGTTGGTTTATGATGTGAGAGGGTTGATATTTCCTGAGTGAAAGAACCACAGTGGTTTGCAAGAAGTTATTTCTTCCTGGACTCCATCTACCAACAGGCCGCAAGATCTGGCTGGAGCTTTAGACCTTGAACTATTCACTTCATCTTTCCATGCCTCAGATTCTTCACATCTATATTTATCTTTCTTTCTCTCTTCCTTTCTTTCTTTCTTTCTTTCTTTCTTTCTTTCTTTCTTTCTTTCTTTCTTTCTTTCTTTCTTTCTTTCTTTCCATCTATCTCTACCTATCATCTATTCAATCGTATAATTATTGAATGAAGACATGAACACAAATATTTTATAAACTCTAGAACTACTTCTTCTTTTTTTAATATATATAAACTCTAAAACATGGTTCTCAACCAAGGGAGAACATTTGAAATATTTGGGACATGTTGTCACCAATTGGTGGCAGTGGGTGATATTTGTAGAATCTAGTGGATAAAGGCCAGAGAAACTGCTAAATATTTTATAATACACAGAACAGCTCTTCTGCACCCAAGAATTGTCTAGCCCATCATGTTAATAGTGCTGATGTTGAGAAATATGGTCTTGGAAAAGTGTACAGATATACAATGATGTAGTGTGATTGTGAGGGGCACTACATATGTAAGATCAGGACACTGCCTATCACAGGTGATAAAACATTATGTCCGTCAAAAAGTCCAAAGTGCTGGATAGATGTAATGGATAGTGCTGCTGACCAGATGGAAATCTACAAAGTGAAAAAGGCTGAAAAACATAATATTCTAGGAAGTTGTTCTAAGGAAAAATAGGAGGCATGAGAAGATATCTAGGGGGTACTACTGCAGGATTCTTTATAAAGATGAAAAGCTGGAGGAGAGGGTGTGGAGTATTATCAGTGTCTCTGTCTCATAGTTCCTCCCATGCTGGCTAAGCCAGGTCTTGCGGACTAGCCACATGGCTTGCATGGTTGTCCAAATAGGACAAGCTGGGTTGTCTTCTTCTTTATGTGATATAGAAACGATCTTCTCACTAATCTGATCAATGTCGCTGTTGTCCAAGACCAGCTGAGGTCAAGCAGAACTGAAGCATTTTTTTTTTCTCCCTTCTATTCCATTTTCTCCTTGTCTCTCCTCTCTTTCCTCTTCTTAGCTTGCTCCTGTCCACTCGGCTACCAGAGGCAGGGAAAGCTTGTGAACAACTCAGGGTGAGGAAAAACAATAGGGGGGAATGGTGCTCTGAAATTACCACATGAGCCTTTTTCCAGGCCCCACAATCTCCAAACAAATTGTTCTTTCTGAATATTTTTCATTCCATAAGTCTAAGCTAATATTTGGCAGGAAGTGTGGATCCAGCTAGACAAGAGAACAATAGCCTGTTTGTTATGAGATTAAATAGTTTGAAAAAATATTTCAATACTTTGTCATTGATGTTCTTTTCAATTTATCAAATATTTATTTGTGTGTGCAAGGGGCCATGGTAGACTGTGTGAGCCCAGAAGGGATGATTACAGGAGCACAGAACATGCTGAAGAACTGGGTGGTTGCCCAACTAATTGTGTGACAATCAGCCGAGATCAAGAGCTTTGGGGGTGCAGAGAAGGGAGGACTTAATTGTAACCAGGATCAACTATGAAGGCTTCTGATACAAGGTGGATGTGTGTGTGTGTGTGTGTGTGTGTGTGTATGAATTCATATATGCATATACTTATATTTATGTATATTAAATGGGTATTTATATAGTAAATTTATATTACTACAGAGCAATATATAGTATAGTAGTTCAGTTTCAACTGAGAGAATAAACTCAGTTTTTTTGTTTCTTTGTTTTTTGGTACTAGAGATTGAACCCAGGGACACTTAACAAGTAGCCATGTCCTCAGTCCTTTTTAAATATTTTATTAGAGACAGAGTCTCACTGAGTTGCTTTGGGCCTCACTAAGTTGCTGAGGCTGGCTTTGAACTTGCAATCCTCCTGCCTCAGCCTCCCGAGTCACTGGGGATTACAGGCACCAACGTGCCCAGCTAAACTCAGTTTTAATTGAAGAGTAAACTCACAAAGACCTTAAACAATGTGGTTAAAATCTCTGGATGTAGTATCAAACACATCAGTTTTTTTTCCTTTCCTTTTATATTCCTTTCCTTTTATATTCCTTTTTTGTAGTACTAGGGATTGAATTTGGGCTTTCTACCACTGAGGTGCATTCCCACCCCTTTTTATTTTGTGATAAGATCATACTAATTTGTACAAGTTGTCCTTGATCTTGTGATTCTTCTATCTCATCCTCCCAAGTAGCTGGGATTATTGGTGAATGCCACTATGCATGGCAAGTGTTTTAATTCCACCTCCAACACTTATGCATTATGTGATTTTGGTTAATATTCACTTAATTATTATTATTATTACTACTATTGCTATTTTATAACAATACCTCTCCAGTTCCAATGAAAAGATTCTTAATTTTAGGAGAAGATAGTAGTTGGGAAGAGGAAACTAGATATAAAATATACTGTCAATTGGAAATAGCCTAAAGTAAGAAGGAAAAGTACTCTGCTTACATGTTTTCAATCATGGAGCATTGTTTATAAAAGTAAATTATAAACTGTAAATGAAAGAGTAGAAGATTATCATAAATAATGCTCTATCATTTTCTTGTGCTAAAATGAGGAAAATAAAAGATTTCTTCCTAAAGTGTTAGAATGAGGGTTAAATGGACTAAATGCAAGTAGAGCCCTTGGAGGAGTATCTGTCATACAGATATTATGACTTCTCTAATTAATAGTATTAATCATAAATACACAGAAAATCTCAGAGAAACTTTAGTGAAGCTATAATTTGAAGTGGAGTGAGAAAGACATAGAATGATGGACTTCTATTTCATAGTTTTCTCTTTTGGATTTTACAAACTTGAGTAAAATTTTAAATACTATGCTGTCAGACACATCCACATTATAATTTGTATTTTTATAATTGAAGAATTAAAGCTTTAAGTGCATGGACTTTGATTTGAGAAACATAAAAGGATAAACTTTGATTTTGTCTTTTTCTCATTAGATAATTTTGCCCAATAGTAAACATAGTCTCAATTTTCTTATCTGTAAAACAGGCATAATAACACCTATGTCATTGGATTAAAAACTATAGTAAAATAGAATGGTCTAGCATGTATCTCATTTGAGTACATTCTCAGTGTATATTAGTTTTTCTTTTTTCATTTTGCAGCACTGGGGATCAAACCAGGGCTCCATGCACCCTCTGCGAGCACTTTACCACTAAGCTACGTCCCCAGCCCAGTTTCCTATTTTTATATTGTTATATCATCCTTTCTTATAGTTTTATTTGAATTTCATTGCCTTTTCCTCCTCTAATCACCAGGTGACTTCAAGTTGACTTCAATGGAGAATAACACAGAAGTGACAGAGTTCATCCTCTTAGGATTAACAAATGGCCCCAAACTTTAGGTGCTGCTCCTCCTGGTATTTTTATTCATCTACCTTATCACTCTGTTTGGGAATGGCGGTATGATGGTGATCATCCTCTTAAACTCACGTCTCCACACTCCCATGTACTTCTTCCTCAGTAACCTCTCCTTTGTAGATCTGGTTACTTGTCAGCTGTGGCTCCCAAGATGGTGGCTGCAATGCAGACAGGGGACAAGGTCGTCTCCTACAATGGACGTGCTGCTCAGTTGTTCTTTGTGGGTTTTGCCACCGTAGAGTGCTACTTCCTGGCCTCCATGGACTGTGACCGCTATGCAGCAGTGAGTAGGCCTCTTCAATACACCACCGCCGTGACAGTAGGTGTGTGCACCCTCCTGACTATTGGTTCCTATGTCTGTGGCTTCCTCAGTGCCTCAATCCACACAGCAGACACCTCCAGCCTCTCCTTCTATGGGACTAATGAAATAAGTCATTTTTTTGGCCACAAGTCCCCACTCCTGTCTCTCGCATGTTCTGACACACACACCAGCAAGTTGGATGTCTTGTTTGCTGTGGGCTTCAATGTCCTGGTCACCCTCCTGGTCATCCTCATCTCTTACCTCTTCATCTACATCACCATTCAATACATGCATTCTTCTGAAGGATGGAAGAAGGTCTTCTCCATCTGTGCTTCCCGCCTCACCGCGGTATCCATGTTCTATGCCACAATTATCTTAATGTACTTACAGCCCAGCTCTGACCAGTTCATGGACACAGACAAAGTGGCATCTGAGTTCTACTCTATAGTGATTGCCACGTTGAACTCCTTGATCTACAGCCCCAGGAACAAAGAAGTGAAAAGCGCACTCTGGAAACTAATTAACCAAATTTATCCCCAATCTAAGTATGAGTAGGAAGTAGGCAGGAAACTAAGGGATAAACCTTCTCTCAGACCCAAATGCCTTCATGACTTTTGAGGTCTAGGAGATTTCAGTTCTTTCTATCCTAAGAACAGTGGTTATTTCCTCAATGAACAGAAATTGTAAAAAGCAGCACTTTGAAATGTCTCACTCAGGAAGATAATCTGAGGTTTAGAGAACAACCATATGGGACATTTAGACCCTTCCTGCATTCGTTTCTTGATGTGGTTTAAAGCAGGAGATTAAAGGACATAGCTGAACGTATTGAATTTCCCCTCCTTACTTTTAACTGTAAGATAACTTCCATTCACTATTAAATTTGGAATAAGGATCATATCTTCATTTATAATATTTGTCAACTAAAATGCACAATATTGTGTTTTGAAATTTGTTGGCCTATGGATTTGAAAGTTAAAGTTTCTGTTTTTATTATTGATTATTTTAATTATATATATTTATGGGTTATTGTGATAATTTAATACACATAATGTATAAAGATCAAATTAGAATAATTAGCATTTCCATTTCCTTAAGCTTTTTTTTAGTCAAATTTCTGATTAACATGTAATTGTCTAATGCTGACAAAAGATGCTTCAGTGATTATTTTATTTATTTATTTTTATGGTACTAGGGATTGAACCCAGGGGCACTTTGCCACTGAGTCATGACCCCAGACCTTTTTACTTTTTATTTTGAGATAAGGTCTTCACTTTGAGATAAGTTACTAAAACTGACCTCAAAATTGTGGTCTTCCTGTCTCAGCCTTCTGAGTTACTAGGATTACAGGTATGTGCCACTGTGCCCAGCTTTGGTGGTTTTAAGGTGAAAACAAAGGTGGTGATTTAAAGAAGAGGGGGCACTAGACCAAAAGCCAGATGATCTGGGGTTGAATCCTTCCACACTTCCAGCTCTACTCACTTTCCACTCTCTCACTGGTTCTATACCATTCTATCCTCCATCACCTTCAACTGAAGTTGTGAGATCATTCTAGTAAATTAATATTATCATATTATTATATAATAATAACAATTATTATTCTATAACAAGCTGCCTTTTATATGGAAGGAGGGAGCAGTTTCAGTAGATGAATTGCTTATAATTTAACCTGAATAAACATACTTTCTTTAGAGATCCTGTGCTGTGCTCTACACATTTGGTTTCTGTCTAGTTTAATTACCAAAGCTTGCAAAAGATTTGGAGAATAAAAGCAGTTTTTCCAAGGGCTGTGAAAGAAGACATTTGTCTTCTGAATTAGATTATTACATTTCTCATTACCCTTAAGTTTGGTCAGTTATTATGGATACACATAATAGTTTTCTACGTCCTATTTTACTTATTTTTTTTTTTAAATAATTCATCTCACTTTTGGATTCCTGTTGCATTCTGATGCTCTGTAATGAGGTGCTATCAGAATGTTAAAAAATCTACCTAGAAAAAAAAATTCTGCCTGGAAACTTACTTAAGATGGGTGGCATGATGACGCACAGCGCTAGTCCACCTTCAGGTCTTATTTCATGTGCTAAATGGTGTGAGCAATGTGTGTGCGTGGGTAGAGAGTGGTGATTAATTTCACTTCTCACATATCAACTGCTTGGTGGTGTTTATAGCTACAATTAATCTAAGTCACCATGTAGTTCAAAATTTCATAAAAAAAAAATCTCTCCAAAAGCAAACAATTCAGTTTAAATATGAAGCCCAGAAATCTTAGTTGTCTAAATCAGGTGGCTTATAAGATCAACTTAGTTTTGAGACTCTCAGACACCATTACACACAGGGCAGTCTCTTTCTGAGGAGGGTAAATCATAGGTCTGATGGAGAAAGGAACAAAGAAGGACTTTTGGAACAGGAGGCCAACTTGTAGGAAAAGTTTTCCCTGGCACATGGCCACCATCACCTGGAAAGTTTCTGAGTCCATGGCCTGGACAACCTGTAGCTGCCTCATCTCTCCTCCTGCCTCCCCTCTTCTTCAGCAGGTGGCCCCATGCAGCAACAGACATGGAAAAACAGCCTTTAAAGGCCAGGATGTACTGCACATAGGAGTCCTTCCAGGATGCAGAGGGCCTCCAGGGCTTAAGAGTTGAAGATGAGCTGGCAGCAGCTCTCCGAGCACCAAGCGCAGTTCCCTCAGTTCAGTGGTTTTCCCCACTTGATGTGGTTGACTTTTCTTCCTCTTCCTGCTCTTCCCTCTTTATATGCTCTTTCCCTTCTTCTCTTCCTCCTTTTCATCCTCCTCTTCTCATCCTTCTTCTATGCTTAATTCTAGCAAAAACTTTCCCCATAGCTAAGTCCCTCAATCTGGATGAAAAACAGAAGTTTGGAATCCATGTGTCGTAACTGTTACAGGACACAGTGAGGTGAGTTTCTGGGTGTGTTTCTGTATGCCCCTACGCTCCAGATTAGGCAGAGAAGTGTAGGTCTTCTAAAAGTTAATAATTAGATGCCTACATAGTTTTATTTTCTGTCGAAATCACCTCAGAAAAGGGTAGTATTTGACAGCAAATGGGCATACAAGGATACTAGTTTTACAATCAAGAGCTGAACGAAAATCATTACTCTTCTCATCAATCTATGGCCTCAGAGATGTCATAGGATAAACTATGTCAACAGCATGACACAAGTATGTGAACATGCCCGTCATGAGGAACTCATGTTTAATACAGCAGAGATCCCTATGCCAGCCCTTCACCTCAGATCCCTCACTGCCACCACCCCGTCCAAGCCCAAGCTTTTACTTTCAGCCCTTGTTCAACTTCCTGACCTTCAGTCTCCCAGTTCTATGGTGGACTCACTTCAAACTGACATGGCACAAGTATTCACTTACAGAAGCTCTCAGAAGGAGATGTCTTGTTGCCAGCAAGGTGTCGGTGGGCAGAGCACACATTGTAATGGGGAGCTTTCTACTTCTCCACGGGAGATCTGTCAACTGAGACTGGATGCCCTGGTGGCTATTAGCAATGCCCTCTCTCTTCCTGCAGGAATGAAGAGGAGGCGCTGTGAGGAGGGCCTGCAGCTCCAGGCGATGCCACAAGGTGCAGGGAGTCTTCCTATCTGAAATGTGCGAAGCAGAATGTGAAACCACATACATCAGGGCAATGACATATATCACGTTGGATTATTCTTTTGAAAAATAATACGAGCCTTTCTCTGTGTGTTAGATGATTTGTTTGGCTTTCTGTATATGGAATGAAAAATTAAAATGTTAGAATTCCTTGACAATTGATGCTGGAATTGCAGAGTCATGGAGTCCTTCATCCTCATAGAACCTTTAAAAATAATCCCAATAGTACAATTACTGTGTGTCAATTAAAAAGAAAATTTAAGAAAACAAACAAAACAATCTAAACCAATTCTCACATTTTACAATTGAAAGCCTGAGCCCCACAGTGTAACTTGCTTGTTAAACTTACAGAGAAGCAAATCTTGCTTGACTCTTTTTCATACTCTGTATGCTGCACAGTGATTGATGTGTCAATAGATATTCTTACTTTTTTATCCCACATCCTTTTTTTTGGGTGCATTATATTTGTACCTAATGGTGGGATTTATTGTTAGATAGTCATACATACACACAATATAATATTATAATTTGGTCAATATCCCTCCCCAGCACTTTCCTTCTCTATCCCCTCCTCCCACTCCTTGGTCCCTTTCCTCTATGTTGCTGATCTTCCTTTAATTTTCATGAGATATTCTCACCTTTCTTTTTCTTTTTCTTCTTTTTCAGATAGGAGACATTTTCTTTGCTTCTGACTTCTGTTCCTTAGCCCCCCTAAAATTGCACTTAACATAACATCCTCAAGTACCATCAAATGACAAGATTTCATTCTTTAAGGCTGAGTAAAACTTCATTGTGCATATGTACTACATTTTCTTTATCCATTCATCTGTTGAAGGACACCTAAGCTGGTTCCATGGTTTGGTTATTGTGAATTGTACTGCTATACACATGCATGTATCACTGTAATATGCTAATATTAAAAAATTTTTTAGACATTTTTACTCTCATTTGTTTACCATAAAATAGATTTTGAGACTTCAGTTTTGCAGTTGAGGAAGCCAAAGCTTTCAGAAATTACCTTACCTGCCTACTATTAAAAAGAAGAGTGAAGATTTGTATCTCTTTGTCTTCCCGGCCCAATCTGCTAAGAAAAGAAAAGCAGCCATGTATTTAGCAAATTTCAAAACAGGTCTTATTTGATGTTCAAATTGCTTAATGTCTTTCATGAGGAATCCCTACCATGTGGAAGGTACACTGGAGAACACAAAGACATGTCAGAATCTAAGATGTGATTCCCACTTCAGCAAAACAAAGCTTCCTGAATATGTGTTGACTGATGTAATGCACTTTGAGGTTAATGACTCAAGTGTTTAATAACCTTGCCAGCAGGAATATTTCCTGTACTCCACAGAACATGAATGGATGAGGGCATATTTGTGTTCAGTCCCGGTGGTTGCAGTTGGCTCTTTGAATGCTGCAGCCCACAGAGACATCCAAGCTCCAGCCAATGTTTACTGGCACAAGCTACAGGGAAGACATGGTGTGAGGTCTGTGAGGGAACCAAATGATAGACAATAGTGCCTTCTTCAAGAGCAGCTTATAAATAATGCAGTGGAACAAGACACATATTTCTAGATAGATGGCAGTTCAAGGCATTCATGTCCACTGTCAAATGAGTAATATAGAGAATAATAATTAGAGCTCTTTAAGGATAAAAAAGAAACATCTGAACAGGGGAGGCTCCTAGGAGGAGGTAGGACTTGAGCCACAGAATTCCAAGAAAAGAGACACCTACTCTGTGAGACTAATATACGCCACTTGTTTCTGAGCCAGTTACTTCACCATCAGAGTGGAGATTAAGGCACCAGCCTTTATCCTCCTCAAGGCTCTTGTGAGAGTCAAATGAAATAACTGGCAAGAAAGCATTTTCAAAATCGCTACCCTATCCTAACTACTGTAGTGCTGTCGGTAGTGCCATTATAAGCAGAGCTGAACGAGATATTCTTTTTAATTTATTTATTTTTATGTGGTGCTGAGGATTGAGCCTAGCACCTCACACGTGCCAGGCAAGTGCTCTGCCACTGAGCCACAACCCCTGTCCCAAACAGGGTGTTCTTAACCAACCATTGAAACCTGCGTATGGAAATGAGATTGTACATGGCATGGTGGCAGGAGCTTGAAAGAAAGTAGACAATTCAGATTAAGTGAATAGACCACTAATTCCGCAATCCATTACTTCTACAGGCGATTGGGACTTGTTCCTGTGAGACTAGATGCAGAACCTGAGAGTAATTACATCCCTACAGAGAAATCACACTTTCACAGAGGAATTTCTGTAAGATCCTACTAAGATTTCCAGCTCCAGGCCCAAGGATCTCACCCCTTGTTCATGATCTAGAATTTCTCAGTTGCCTCTCTGTATTTCACAAGGCCTGTGTGTGTGTGTGTGTGTGTGTGTGTGTGTGTGTTTGTGAGAGAGAGAAAGAAAAAGATATTTTTAGTATATTTAATACAAAAATTTAGTGCACATACACATATGTACACATAAACCCACAGTACGCACACATATACTGAATTTTTATATATGTATATAATATAGTTATTTAAAAATACAGTAAAATTTTCAAGAAAGTATACCATACATAGCTCCTATATTTAACAAATTTATATAAATTTCTGCTAGACATGTTTCTATATGTATCTCTCAGTTCAAAAATTATGTGCAACAGACTAGTTCCTATATTCAACAAGTTTATAGTATAAAGGGGGGAGATACGACCTACAAATAAGTAACTTTAATTACATATAGTAAATGATATCAACTCCCCCCAAAAGATACATATAATACAGTGAGTAGATAAAGGCAGATCTCAGGGTGGGAGATTAAAGAAGATAGCATTTGTTCTAGACAAAAAATGATAGAGTGAAATGGGAAGGAAGCCAGGCAGCTATATTAGAAGACAGTGTTAGGTAACATTTGTTAAAAGGAGCACTGGAAAATAAGTTTGGAATGATATGATGGAGCCTGACAGCAGCAGGTATTCTCATTCAGATTAAGGTTTTCGGGGTTGGGGATTTAGCTCAGTGGCAGAGCACTTGCCTAGCACTCGCAAGGCCCTGGGTTCAGTCCTCAGCTCTGGAAAGAACCTCCCTTCCTTGCTCTCTGGAGAGAGCTCCTGACAGAGAAATACATGGAGGCAGATAGACTGGCAGGCACAAGTTCTGCACTCACCTCATGAGTTATCACTTCCCTAAACTTGGATCTGAAACATAGAGCCAGGGCAGCATGGAGGCCTGGAGTTCATTTGCTCCAATCTGGATTCTGTCCTAATTGTTCCAGACAGTTGACAGTTTGTTTGCTTCTGACTTCTGTTCCTTAGCCCCCCTAAAATGCTCTTGTTTCCTGAAATTTTCCAGTTTTCCTTTGATTCTGTGCATTAGTATCCTTTCAATTACCTCTTTTTCCCCCATTTAAGGTAACCTGAGTTGGTTTCTATCATAAAATAAAACCAATGTCTCTAGCATGTAAGGGGTACTCTCCCAGAGACTCCACAGTGAACAAGAGATAAGTCATTAACCACATGAAACTGAAAAAGCCATACAAATGGAAAATGTTAAAGACTAGGGCAAAAAAAAAAAAAAAAGCCCTCAATAATACCAGAGAAGTCTATATTTATTGCAAGTGGAAAACCAGCAGGAAAATAAATAATGCAGAGAAAATATCACCACAAAATTTAACTTAGCAGAAAATGAAGTAATTATAAAGGCATCCATTTTGTAGTCATTTTTTTTGCTAACAATTATAATAAAGATTTGCACTTATTTCATAAATGATGAAAGAAACCTTTGGGCTATGTTCGTTCTACCATCACACGCTACTGACAAGGAAGTCGAAGCCTGGGGAGAGGAAGTGGCCTCCCACAGACTCCTGTCCAGGAAGTGGCTGAGCCAGATTTTGCACTGTATTCTACCATTGCACATTGCCTCACACACCACAGCTGCTCTGGCAGGTGACCACAAGTCCTTGCATGCTTGTGAGCACTATTTAGTTTGCTTCTCCCTGGAGGTTTTCAATACTGTCACTCTTTGTCCTTATGAATGCATTACTTATTCTCTGTTCAGATCATAGCCACTTTCTATTTGAGTCACTTGTGGGTGTGGCCAAAGCAAGAGGACGGTCATGTCTGGGAGCCAATATGTTGCTGTTAGAGTTCATTGCAGCAGCCAAATCTCTGTAGATTCCTAGTCAAGTGTTGGTTATATCTTCACATGTCCCTTCTTCAATTCCAAGCATCATTTATGTCAATACTAGAGTTTCCTATAGTGGAAGCAGCCTCCTGGCTTTCACAGCCAAATGCCTTCCAGGAATTGCCACCTCTCCCAGGCTGCGATCCCTTCCTCAAGTAGCTGGCATCCAAGACTGGTCATCCAGGGGTACAGAGATTTGGTTTCCTTGTCCTGATTTGTTGAGACATCCTGAGGGCCGTCCTAGCTCCCCAGCTCCCTGGAAGGTTGGCTAAGCCTTGTTGCAATTGCATCTCAGCTGGACTTCTGCTACTCTGTGCTGCTGCCGCTAGTTATCACAGGTGCTCATCCTGAGAACACACCCTGGTAAGCCACCTTGGATCATAGTCTCAGGGTCTATTACAGCCAATCTGTGAGCTCTCCTCACTCATGCTCAGTTCTATGAGAACATTTGATGTTCGAATAATATTGTTTTACCTCCTTCAGTTTTGTGATTTGTATTTCTAACAATTTCAGAGTTAAAATTCTCAAGTTCCAGGCTTGGTTTTTGAAGTAAGAAGAACATAGTGGCCTTGAGATTGGTACACTCAAAATTCTCATTTCCTGGAGATGCAAAGAACTCTAGAGATTCCTATTCCCAAACATTTTCTGAGGGTTTCTTGCATGCTATGATCTTAGCTAAGCATTGACACCTTTATTGTTTCTCATAATTACCGTTATCATTTATTATCCTACCTTTATAGTTGATAAAACCAAGGCTCAGAGACATGAAGTGACTGACTGAAGACCAAACAGCTGGAGAAATGTCTCCAACTTCTACGAAATGATAACCTGTGATTTGTGAATCAAATTTCCCATTTTATAGATAGTGAAGCTGAGACTCAGATACATAGGCATTAAGTGGTAGAACCGGGATTCCAATCCATTCTTTGGTTGACTCTGAAAATCTTTTCCTTTATCCTGACCTCCCTATCATCTCCTGGTTTTCAGATGGGGAAACTGAGGCAAAACAATAAGAACCTGAGGCTCTCCCCACACCACGTAGCTCGAGTGACAGCACTGAGTCTGATCTTAGCTTTTCTATCTTCCACTCCCCAGCATCAGCTAGCTGTCCTGCTCAGCAGGACCAGTCTGTAGGACTCCAGCCACCTTATCCAAACGCAGCTGGTAGAACAGCATTCTCACTTAGATTGTAAAACTTGCCACATATAAGGCTGAGAATGTAGGCCACCTGCGCATGTGATTGTATTTCATAACAGAGCTAAAGATAGCTCTCAGCTTGCTTGCCCTGTGTACAACATATTGAAAGCTCATATTCAAATTCTTTCACTTCTTGGATTAGTGTTAAGATGATGGCTTCTCAGGCGCCTTTCTCTCACTTCTATCTCACCCAGCAGGGAGTGGATTATGCTTGTCCACGGTATTTTCCACAGGGATAACTGAGCTCTTATTTTTAAAGACAGATTTCATAATGTTACACAATTTGTTACACCTGCAGAATTCATTTTGGAAGGCAGGGGAGTGAAGTGCTTAGAGGTGTAGGCTCTACAGCAAGACGGTGGGATAAGGCTGGGATCCTCGGCAAGACATGAAACCTTTGTCTTAATCTTCTCATCTGCGAAATGGGGGCAAAGTCATACCTGTTTCCTGGGAGTGTTGTGAGGATTAAACCAAGTAGCTTATGGCCAGTGTTTAGTGTTTTGTAAACACAGAAAGAGGGGAAACAAATAGTATCACTAAAACTCCAAACCAACAACTACAAAAAGTCACCGCCACCTAGCATGACCAACTTGTCTTGGTTTCCCTGCAACTTTCTGGTTTTAGCACTAAGAGTCTCACATCCCAGGAAACTTCTTAATCCTGGGCTAATCGGAATACTCGATGATTACTTAATTCACTATCAGTGAAATGAACAAGAAGTTCTGTGTTATTCAGTTGTTCAAGAATTATTTATTGATAGTTATTACATTCCTGAAAGTTTGATAGGATTTTAAGGTAAACATGGAAAAGAATGTGTCCTTTTGGAGCATTCCAGTGAATGAAAGGGAATCATGAACATTGGGAAAATTATATACGCGCTCTCCTGAAAGTTGTCATGGAATGTTCAAAGAAAATAAATAACTGCAAGATACATTGCTCCCAGGGGGACACACTGTAGGAATTTCATGGATTAAACACAACTGTCTAATACTGGAACTTTTTCATGTGTGTGGTGCTGGGGATTGAACCCAGAGCCTTGTGCATGCAAGGCAAGCACTCTACCAACTGAGCTATATCCCCAGCTCCAATATTGGATCTTTTTGCAAGCACTAGTATTATGAGGAGTAAGTAGGGTTACATAGGAAAAAGCATTTTCATAAGTGGGTAAGTTATATAGCTTGTTGCTACTTTATAATGGAACGTCTTGGAATCTTAAGTAGATTGATGGGCATTTGACTCTCCAGGAGGGGAGTATTTTAAGCATTATTTTCAAACTTTAAACATTTTTTGACAACCTAATTATTTTGGGGGTGCACAATGGGACCAATATTCCACAGAGCTTTGACAGAAAGAAAATCTAACTGATACCGGGCATTGGACATAGAAAGTTCAGATTAGGGAGAAAAGTGTCAAATCCCAACTCTGATAAATAGAGAAGCCACCCTTCAGTCATATTCAGTCATGAAGCTTCAACCCACAGGGTTGAATTTTTCAGAGCATACTGTAGAGACGCTAAGTCTTCTTAAGAATTGAAAAAATTTCATTCTCTGAGTGAATTTTGAGCCTTCATATCAGCAGAGATGGACAAAGTCAGCCAAGACTGAAATAAATTCTGATACAAGAAAGAAATACCCAGGTGTGGATTAGCATGGGATAAGAATAGTGTATAATGC
The DNA here is from genome assembly GCA_028644305.1 of Xerus rutilus. Taxonomy (NCBI): domain Eukaryota; kingdom Metazoa; phylum Chordata; class Mammalia; order Rodentia; family Sciuridae; genus Xerus; species Xerus rutilus. The sequence continues at coordinate 12,104,003 of CM053399.1, forward strand.
ATGAAAGCAACAGTTGGACAAAATAATAGTAATCACTTTTACGTGTTGAGTGCTTTCTATAACATATGTTATCTTGCTTAATCATGGTAGTTTAGGATGTGGCTCCTGAAATCAGAATCCAAGGTTTCAAATATTATTTTATCATTCACCAGTGATACAATCCTGGGGAAACTACTAAAATTCCTGATTTATAATTTCTATATTTAAAGTGGCAATCATAATAGCATCTTTTTCACAAAGCTTATAGAAGTTTCATGACCTAATTGCTATAGACCATTTCCTAATTCATAGTCAAGCTTAGTACACACTAGAAAATATTTTTAGTATTATTAGTAGGTGGGTATTATCATTATCATTTTTATTTCACTGAGGAGTTAACTGAGGACAGCAATAATCTGTAATAGACTTATTCTAGCAACCTCATTTACTCCAGAGATTACCATAGTTTATAAGTGAGGAGGAACTGGAAACCATGTATTTCAGCCTAGTTTTTAATGTCCTTGATCTCATTCTAAATTACTTTTTGTCTGAACCATCACTTACATTTATATCTTTGTGTATCACACCAGGCTTGGTGAGTTCTCTCCTTGGATGAGAGGTGCTTTAAACATGTCTCAACAGAGATGTTAGCAAGTGATATAGAACCTTAAGATACTCTCTTCTGATATAGGAGGCGTTCTCCTATTTCCAGGATCTTCTGCTGAAGTCATTATTCACAGGTTTAAACTCTCCCTGATCTGTCCTCCATCCAGCCTACATAACAGCAGAAGTGAGAGGAGAGAGAGAGAGGGAGGGAAAGAGAGAGAAAGCAGCTGAATCATAAATGTTCTGTCATTGTCTTTTAGGTCAGAAGTAAATATCCTTATTTCTTTCTTCTTTAACATGATATCTACGCTCCTAATGTATTTTTAAGTGCACAATTCAGTCTTATTAACTCTAGGCACAGCATACACAGCAGATCTCTAGAACTTATTCAACTTGCATAACTGAAACTTCATTTCCACTGGGAAACTCTACAAGCCTCCCTCTACTCAGGCCCCAGCCCCCACCACTCTGCTTTGCCTTCTACAGGTTTGACCATGGATGTGGAATATAGTGGTCTCTGTCCTGTGCCTGGCTGATTTGACTCAGCATTACCTCCTCTGGGTTCATTCTCGTTGTTGTATGTGGTAGGATTTCCTCCTTTTTAAAGGCTGAGTGACATTTCTCACAGGCTTCCTGTAATCTGTTCTCTACCCAGCCTGCAAGACAGGAGCGAGAGATTGAGAATGAGGATGAGAAAGAGAAAAAAAAGAAGTAGACAAATAGGGAGGTGGGAAGGGGAGGCAGAGGGAGAGAAAGGCAGGAGGAATTCCGAAACAGAAGCATTCTGTAATTCTGTGACTGTTTTGTAAGTCAGAAGTGAACAATTTATATATTTGCAAGTACAACAGGAAATTACCTTAAAAGCCCATGAAATGTCCATAATTGTTTTCTGATCAGTGTTTGTTCATTCAGGGAGTGTTTTCATCAGTCCACATCCAAGAAAACTCCTTTAGAAAGCACTTCAGATTCCCTGGGGGGTGGAGAGGGGGGTGGGGGGTGCTAGCTTGACTATTCCAGGCAGCCCCTTTATGTTCTAGTTAGATAGGATGAATGAGTTGGGCTGCTCTATTGCACAGCAGGGTGACTATAGTTAACAATAATTCATTGTATGTCTCAAAATAGAAGACACGATTTTGAATGAACTGAGTATAAAAATGATAAAACTTTAAGGTGGATATGATAATTACCCTGATTGGATAATTACACAGTGTATTCTTGAGTCAAAATATCCCATGGTAGCCCATAAACGTGTGCTATTACTATATAAAAATAATAAAGACATATATTCCAAAAAAAAAAAACTTCCAATGTTCATTGACTGAATGATTGGCAGATATGTTCTTTCAGTATACATGTGTGGAGCACCTGATATGTGCTAGACTCTAGTATGCATATTGACTGTCCCATAATTGACATCATTGATGAATTGATATGTGGAAGTTAAATTTTATTTAGTTCACTGAAGTCATGTTGCATTTTCTGTTTGTCTCTCTTTATTTCTGTTTTGCCCATCTCTCTGGTCCTCTGTGCCACAGGAAGTTCAAGTCATGAAACACATCATCTACACTCTTTTTTCTTGTGGCCTGTTGATGTATTTTGCCAGCAGGTGATCAAAAGGAAAGAGGAAAGAGATGTTGCAGTATTTATACCCTAAACTCCCTGCCTACCGGTCTGAGGATTCAAGTAGCTCTTAAATTTTGAGCCCTGCCAGGCTGCCTCTCTCCCATGGTTACTTCTTGCTGCATGAAAAATAAGGTTACTTATATATAAATATAATAAAGTCACTTTATACAAAGTTATATTGATTTAAACATTATCTGACATATAAACTTACCCAGATTGCAATTGGAAGATTGTCTATTGGCATGTAGTTCAAATTATAGAATACACATTTTCACTTCTTAGCATACAAAAATCAGAATATTCTTCATTTCGCTTTTGCAAATCTTCAGCACACAATTTCATGTCCTTTAAGACTGACACACCGTTTACTTCTTAAAGAACAATGGAGGATAGGAGAAGGACTCTCAAATTTGGCAATCATTTTCTCTGGCCAAGCATTACTTTTGGTACTTTATATAGGTAGTACATGCAAGCATCTACCACTGAGCTGCATCCTTAGCCCTTTATTTTATTTTATTTTGAGACCTGATTTTTCTAAGTTGCCAAGGCTGGCCTTGAACGTGTGATCCTTCTGCTTCAGCCCCCTAGTAGCTGGGATTATAGGCATGCTTTATATTTTTTGTTTTAGTGAATTTTCATAAAATATTTATTAAGCTTATGCTATAATTTCTGTTATTTTAATCTGGGAACTAAAATTTAAAGGTACTACATAACTTTCTACATATCTGATAGAGGTAGATCTGCTATTCAGACTTGCTGTCTGACTTGAAAATTTATGTTCCATGAAACCTGTGTTCTCTGAAACTATACTCTTCCATTTCTTCTGAATGGCAATTGCCAGCTGAGCCTATAAGTGCCCTGATGTTCAGGAGCAGTCCAATTAACTTCTGTATCCCTGGTATCTAGCTGGATGGAGAAGAGGCTAAGTGCTGGAATGAGGGTATGGAGTTACTTACCCTTCTAGGAAACTTCAGTTCTCATTTGAGACGTCTTAGAGCATTCCTGTTGCCAGGCCCGCTAATGTCTTCCAAGGCAAATATGTGTGGCTGTTTCCAATGACATTTCTGTAGTATAAACAAACCCTAAACTTATAAAAATGCCTGAGCTATGAAGGAAAATCCTCCAAAATTTGCTATTGGTCTTTTCTTTTGGACAGAACGGATAAATTCTATTCCATGGAATATCTGGGATAACTGAGTGGATCTTATGTTAAGGAATTTCTTTCATGTTCACTGTTAGATTTATATTGGGCCAATATAGTTTCATTTGAGAATAAAACAGTTGTTTTCATTCTGTAAATTTTCCATTTTTTTTTGCTGTTGTTGAGAGAACTGCTTTCTGCCCAGAGAATTATTTGGTGTGGGTGCTCATGTACTTATTGAGTGTCATACACTGTTTGTGGGGTTGAAGAACACAGAGTCATAAAGTACAGCTAGTCATGCTCCACGGTTCTTGGCAATCCACCTTCTTTGGTCTCTGCCTCTCCATCTTATTATTTAATACATTTCATCTTAATGTTAACCCCCAACCCTGCCTCATTTCCTTTGTTGCAAAGACATTAGCTCTAATACATTTAGGCATATATATTTCCTTGGAAATGATAGCATCATTTATAAATAAATTTTAAACTTACATTAAGTGTCAAGCTGTAGATCTCATTCTTTTCATTGCCTCTTCACTCAGTGGTGTGCTTTAGGGAACTCTCCATGTGCTGCTGTATTTAATTCTACCGAATTGGCATGGACTCCCTCCCTCCCTCCCTCCCTCCCTATCTCCTTCCCTCTCTCCCTTCCTTCCTTCCTTTCTTCTTTGTAACAGCTTTGCTGATATATCTTATATGCCTCAATATTCATGCTTTAAAATGTAAAACCCAGTAGATTTTATTATATTTACAATGTTTTATAACCATGACCACTATCTAAATCTGTCACCTGCAAGAAGGCATATTGGCAGTAACTTTACATTCTCTCCCATCTAAATTCAGAAAAATCACAAATCCACTCTCTGTTGTTATGTTATGATAACTGCCAGCCCTTCATTTCTTTTTAATAACTGGATGATATTCAGATCCACGGGTGTACCACAGTTTGTGTACATTTGATTTTTTTTGTATTTTGGCTTTGATGTTTCTGTATACATTTGTGTATAGAGTTTTGTTATGGACAGTATTTTAATTCTTTTCGTGATATACATAGGAGTTGAATTGCTGGATCTTACAGTAACTTTATGAGTAGTTTCTGAAGAAAAATTCTAGCAGAAATGAATGAGATCTCCAGTATCACAAATCCTCAACACTGGTTATGATCTGTCTTTTTGACTTTAGTAAAGTGATATTTCATCGGAGTAAGTTTTAAAATTAGGAAGTTTAAGTTCTCCAATTCTTTCTTTTTCAAGATTATTTTGGCGATTTTGGATTCCTTGCATGTCTTTATGAATTTTAAGATTAGCTTGCAATTTTATTTTTGAAGAAAAGCAGATAGGATTTCTAGGAATTGTTTTGAATACGTCGATCAGTTTGGGGGATATTTATACATTTGCCTTGACCTTTACTTCTTGTTTTACAGAGCCTCACATCAGCCAAGAGATAAGAGATCAGGGAGTTCTCAGGTCTCTCATAGACAAGGACATAATCCTGCATACATGTGTTCTGTACAACTCTCATCGCCCTATTATTTTTAGCATTTTATATTTTATTTAATTGGTCATTATAGTAGATTATAAGGTATTGGCTTATGTGAATATGCTGGATGAGAAGACTCATGATCTTCTGTCTGCAAACTGGAAGATAGGAAATTCAGTGGTGTAGTTCAGAGGCTTGAGAGTCAGAGAGTTGATGGTGTAGATTCCAACAAGAGTCAGAAGATCTGAGAGTTAGGGAAACCAAGCACAGGGAAAGATCAGTTATCTTTGTTCACTCTCATAAAATTAGAGAGTGGATTCTGAAAACCCCGAAAGAAAGTCCATCCTTAAAATTCTGTTCCTTTAGATTCAGTTTTGATACCTAAATCTGTACCCATAAGGGCTTTGCAGAGAAACATTCAAAAGAGATGGATGGAGAGATTGGATAGACAGATGATAGGTAGATAATTATAAGACACTGGTTCACATGACTACAGAGGCTGACAAGTCCCACAATTTTCTCTCTATAAACTGGAGATCCAGGGAAGATAGTAGTGTATTTTGAAGTCTTAGAATTAGAAGCACCAAAGACCAGAAAAAATTGATGTTCCTCATCAAAGAGTCAGGAAGAGAGCAAATTCAGCCTTTTATTTTTCCAGGTCCCTCCCTCCCTCCCTCCCTCCCTTCCTTCCTTCTTTCCTTCCTTCCTTCCTTCCTTCCTTCCTTCCTTCCTTCCTTCCTTCCTTCCTTCCTTCCTTCTTCCTTTTTTCTACCTTTCTTCCCTCTTTCTT
>CM053399.1:12110120-12152853 GCA_028644305.1 Xerus rutilus
CTGGAGCAGTGAGAAAGGAGAATCAGAATGACAGGGGCAGGCAGGACTGCGCTGAGCTCAATCAGCATGTCCCCTCTGTGCCTGATGCAGTATTGCAGCAACTTGTTTCCAGGAGTCCTGGTCTGAAGCATGCTGTGACTACAGAAGGCAGCTCTACCTTGATAGTAGATCGTACGCTGTCCCCCATAAAAGGATTTTGAGGATAATATATTTCTGTTTTCTAGCTTTATGGGTGGCAGAACTAAGTAAGATACCAAAAAGAAAAGAGTTTTCTAAGATCATCAGATTACTGGAAAAGGCCAAACTTCTTATTCAAACTTTCCAAAATAAATATAAATTATGTGTTTCACTAAACTATAATAACTATTTTCTCAGTCTATTCAGGCTGCTTTAACAAAATACCTTATAGTAGACAGCTTCTATTTGTTTTGCTGCTTCTTTATTTTGTTTTTGTTTGCTTGTGGTTCTAGGGATCACACCAGGGCCTAGTACATGCTAGGCAAGGTCTCTACCTCTTTGGTGACTTTTGTCTTTGTCTTCATTTGGTGGAAGAGGATAGCTAGTTCTCTGAGTTCTCTTTTTTGAGGGCTCCAACCCAACCACAAGAACTCTCCTCTCAGTACCTAATCTAAGGACCCACATTGTGATATCATTAGCTTGGTGGGTTAGCATTTCCACATAGGAATTCTGGCATTTAGTCATATTAATTTGGTACTTTGTAAAATTAATGTGAAATTGAATTAATTTTACCATGACTTACACTTGTTTTTGGTCTTTTGATTATTTCCAGAACAGCATTTTATGAGAGTGAAAGATAAGTGAAACATCCTTCACCTAGCACAGTCTCATGGCACAGTATGGGACATAGGATATGGAATTTATGTACAAGGCAAAATGACATCTATAAAATAAGAGTTATTAACTTTATCCCATTAAGCACTTTTTAACATTCACATGCAGATATTCTTGATCTTGAGCCTTAGACATAGCTCCAGAGCAGGGACATGGGTATTCGAGTCACAGCTATCCCTCCTACAGCACTGATGAACTTGTGTAGTGTGTCCCATTGCTTGACCATCAGTTCTCCTATCATCTCCTTATAAGGTTTTAAAGCAAACTGGAACTATAGAACTTGGAGATTTCAATTCAGTCAGGGGGCTTGTATCTGTAATTTGAGCAGTGATAATGAAAGATGGAGCTTCTAGGGATAAGTGAAATCACCCAGGCCATTTGCTTCTTCCTAACCATCTACTCTCCTGCTTACATGGTCTCCTCCAGTTTTTCACACAGCATTCCTCTCTGTGCATGCAAGTGGCCATTCCAGTTTTGCCAAGTATAAGAAGTTTTCTATCTCCTGAGTTAGCCTGGGCATAAACTAATATGTCTAGGCCTATTTTTCCACCATGAAATGGGGATAATAATATTGTCTGGCACTTAAGCATTCAATAAAGGTTTTATTTTTCCTTATGGGATTCAAAGTACAGGTGAGTTTTCCTTTTGTATCATTATCCTTCCATTCTCAGAACCTGAGAAATCTTGGATTAAGACATAATAGGTATAAAAAAATACAAATTTTGTGTGTTATCATGGATGTTATGAACTACATAAGAAATATTTTGAAGCCTACATAAACGCTTAATATGGAATCTCCACTTTATTTTTAGACATGTCTAAAATTTTTGTTGTCTCTAAAATTTTTAGTTAAATAGTTTAGACTTTGAAAACCCTTAAAGAGATTAGCCTATGCTATAGTAATTAGATATTTAATTCAATTGTGAATTTTACTGAGTAAGTCTTCGTTTACTGTGTTCTAGAGACACTGCTTTTCTTGAAGCTGTCTCTAGTGGTAGACAGCTGTCCCACATATTGGAAATAAAAGGATAAACAAATTTCTATGAAAACTGATTTTGAAAAATGGAGGCAAATGTAAAAGGAAACAAATGGGAAAATACATGGTATATGCAGAAATGTTCTAAAAAGCTGAGTGAGGGATAGACAAGATTGGAGACACGTGAGTATAATTTAAAATACGATGGTCTGGGAAACCTCATGATAAAAATCAAACTTTCCAGCGAACACCTGGGGGAAGCAGGGGTACAGGTCTTAGACTTGCAGATGTTTAGGGGAGAGTATTCCAGGCAAAGACAACAGCAAATACATGGTGCTGGTGTTTGAATGCCCAGATCATTCCAAGGACAGCAAGAAAATCAGTATGGTTCTCAAAGTAAGGGAAGCTGAGGTCATACAAGGGATGAGCATTTGCCGTGTTCTTATCACCAAATAGAGGCTGTATCACTTTACCTCAGATAACCTTCCAACATCATGTGCAATATTATTTCTTAATTCATTGATGCTGAAACTGAAATTGACTGACAGTTAGTTACATGCTAAGGACTGAAGAAAGTAACAGAGGTGAGATTTAAAGTCAAGTTACTCTAATCTAAATCCTTAGCTCTTTATAATGAAAGAATATTCTTTAAATTTTTTTACTTTTAATCTAAACTTGGCATAAGATGTATCTTTTTCAGTTGATTGATTAACTGATTAAGTGATTCAATCTATCATGGAAATTAATGTGAATAATTGAAAAGATGAACTTGGTGATCAAATACACTTACGAGTTTGGGTGATTTTGTTTAAAGAACGTATCTTTCAGGATCTCAGTGGAATGACAAGAACTGTTCACAAATGCTTATAATCCACCACCCCCGCCATAGCTCTCCAACTCTGAATAGTTATAGGAGGACATGGCTTTTTAGAAGCAACCAGTAAGCAGCATTAATTGCTGGCTGCATTTTGTCCTTCACTCTCTCTGCTCTCACTGAGTCTCCATGGTAAACTAGAGGTTTTGCTTTTCTCTGGGTCTCAAGTGATGCCCATGACGCTTTTCCTGACCTCGAGATGCAACACAGGAGGAGTCAATCTTACATGTTGCTCTCATTCTCCACTCCCGAGGAGAGAGCACTGCTTTCTCATTTGCTTACAACTCTGTGGTGAGGGTTGATCTATTTACCCTACAGCACATCATATGATAATTAATCAACCTCAGACATAACATCCAACATCAGATAACTCTTTAGTGGCAGAACTAGAATATCATCATATTATCATAATTAATGTCTTGTGTAATTTTATAGCTTTCTATCTCATTTCCATTTTGTAACTGGTGCCTAAGCTTGCATGATTTATTTCCTTGTGTATTAATATCCATTCCTTCTCTTAAAAATATTAGTGTGATCTTCCATATTACAATAATATTTTACCTTGATATCTCATTTGATTGTCTCAGTAAGCCTGGGATATTAAGATAACTAGTATTATCACATTCCCTGAAAAAGAAAACTGGGTTTGTAACAATTTAAATACCCAGTTTAAAATTGTACAAGCTCATACTTATCAAAGCAGGAATTCAAGGCCCTTCTGTACTTTGTCACTTGACACACATATTCTAACAGGATCTTGACAGCATTTGGCCACACGACCTCTGATTGTATGATATGGAATATAAGAAATGAAACTCTGAATAAGCCCACGGAGAAACGGTTGCCTTCTGCTCCTGCAGCTCTGTGCCGACAGCAAATCTGACCCCGAAGCTTACCTTCTTCCTTGAGCAATAAAACATGTAACTCCAGCACCTTCATTCAGGATCATGTCTCATGTCACAAGTTCAGCACTTCAAAGAAGGAACACACCCCATCTGGAGACTCTTCTTTAGTGTTTAGCAGAAAAGTTTAACATTCTCTAGGGGTGGGAGAGAAAAAGTGCTGTTGGCCTTGGAATCAGGTAGCATAAGTTCTAGTCCTGGACAAGCTGCTCTCTCTTCTTAGGTTCAGCTAGTCCCTTTGAACCACAATAGCTTCTTTTATAAAAAGGAAGTAGTGGAAAGGAGCCCACCTGGATGATATCTCCCCTGAAGGGCTGTTGCAGTGCTGAGCAAAGAGTCTCTGCAATGTCTTATACCTGGTGAGGGTTGATCATCATGATCACAATTAACACTCCCGTTCCTCCCCGTGGACCCTGTTATAGGCTCTGAGCAATAAGTTTTCTGGGGGGAAAGGTCATTGTTGGTTCTAGACAACTACTAACATCTAGATGAATAATGAATGGCCAAAGAGGCTCTTGTTCTTGGACTACTTCCTCCAAAATGAGGCATGTGGGGTTTGCAATGTTAAAAAGTGGTAGCCAGGAGGGAGTTAACCCATCAGGGAGCTCTCATGGGACAAGTACTCCATGCAGACTACAACAAGCTCTTTTCTCACAGGACCAGGGAGTAGGCAATTAAGGGCTTTATGGGGATTCAACTTTGCTTGTTGAGGGAGATCATGGGATTATTTTCTTTACATTAAGTAATTATTTTTGATAATTTACAAATCAAGCTAAGGTATTACCTGTAGGATTGTAATTGGATGTAAACATTGCGAGATAGGAACACAGGTTCTATCATTAAATACAACAGGTATGCCCTATAAAGTAGCACTTCTCTTAATTCCCCTTAACTATTTGAACTGTTTGGATAAAATATCAATGTATTCAACTGTTTATTGAGCCCAAATGGGTTTCAGCTAGAGGACCGAGCCTTGGGAATATAAACCCACACAAAATATCAATGTAAAGGTGACTACACCACTGTATGTGTTGAAGAATCTGCATTTGATGAGCAGGGTCATTTCCATGACTTTTGTAATTAAAACTCTACTGACCTATCTCTTTTTGTTCTGAAGCTGAGGAAGATAATTTAACAAGATTATAAACTTAAAGGTCATCAGATCTAAGACCATACAAATGAGCAAAGGGTAACCATAAATTTCCTCTAACAAGTGTTGCTACAAAGATATCAGCAAAAAAGTACTGGGAACATGTTACATATTTATAGTTTCATCACTGAATAAAAATCCTTGATTACATTCCCTCAAACAAGCATTGTTCTTGTGTTCAATGCTGCTTAAGTCTGATGAAGAAATAGACACTAAATAAGAAAACATGCTAAGAAGTGCATAACTACATGCAGAGAAAAATACAGGCATTACATATAAAATAAGCAAATAATTATATGTAGAAAAGTGAAAGACAAAAAAATACTACTTTATATTGGTTGACTAGAATGTTTTCTGAGGAAAGCTAATGTTTTACCGAGGCCAAAAAGTGAAAAAGAACCAGCCTGGGAATGCTTGTTTCAAGCAAAATGTAATAAAGGCCCTGAGTTTCAAGGAAATGGCAGAATCTAAAAGAAGCCATGCGGCATAGGTAATAAGATCTTCCTTGGCAGTTTTCATTTCGCTATCACCCTAGAGAAAACCTTGCAGACAAAGCAAAATCAAACCAACCATCACCAATACCAAACCTTCATCAAGGTCCTGGTCTGGATCACAAGACCAGAAGCAGAGGCCCCTGGGATTCACCAATAATTTCATTATGAAAACCATTTGCTGAATAAAAAGAAGGTAGGGACAGTCTGGAACAGTCATCTTAGCTGTTGATAAGTAGCAAGGACACTATTGGGATTTGTAACTATTAGAAAGAAATAGCTCATACTGGGCCTCTAATAATTCATCACATTTCTGGCTTAATCATCCTCACAATTATATGGCATCTCATGTGTTCCATTCCAGTTAAAGTAATTGTTGGGTTCTGTTATTCCATATTCACTTTCCTCCTTTGAGATTTTGGGATGTAACTTTAGTTCTCTAATGGGTCCATTTTATAAGCAAAGGAACTGTCTTCTAGATAAGGATTCAGGAAGTCATGTGGCTGAGTGCCAACACTACCTATGTAACTCTGTCAAGAACAGATAACTCCAAGTAATATAAATATACTAGGAGCTATGTCAACACATGGAGCCATGCCTACTCACGCAGTTTAATTGCTGCTTCTCTTGTTGACTGAAGTGGGAGAATGATCACTCCCAGGGGCACCTACTCCCTGGAGGACTTTAAGATGTATAAATCCCTCTGAATACCAGAGTTGGTCTCTAACATCCTAATATGACTCTATTTAACATCATCGAAGAAGGGCCAGTCTGTGTGCCAAAGGCCTTTTGGTGTTCATTTATTGATCTTAATATAAAAGACTGCCTGTTTCTCTAAGTGGCTTCCTTTCACACAGATGTATTACCATGAGCCTGCACAGTGTCCAGCTCAAAAAAAAAATCCCCAGTTAAAGATGTTTGTGGTCAGTATGATAATCCCTTAGAGTTGCTCATCACTTTACAAGAGTGAATGTGGAGACTTCCATTTGTCCTTGCATCAGTCCTATGTGACCGGTTGAAGAATATTTTATATCTGCACCCAATAATCACCTACTTCTCATCTCTCTCTGCCTCTAGAGCACCTCGGTCTTTGCAATTAGATATTAATAAATAACTTCCTCAACAGGAACTCTTTTTCTTTGGGTGGGACCTGCGATTTGAAGACACCAGGTGAAGTTGTGACATCTTCCTTGAAGAGGAAGGTAAGTTTCTAGCTCAGTCCTATGTGTGATCTGTTCAGATTGTGGTAACAGAAGACAAGCTGTGTAAAAGCACAGGGCAGCCATTTTCAAATGGAGTATTCAGAGTTTAGTATCCTAAGATTTAATATTTTCATACTTTCATGCTGTTTAGTCTATCACAACAACCTCCATTGATAGGAAAAATGGTGATTCCAACAGTAGAAGATAGTATTATTCTCATCATTTAAAATCCTTTTACATAGGAAAGCACTTAGCAGATGGTGGGTACTCAGTGAATGTTTGTTGACACAATGAGCAAAGAAATGGATGAATGAATGAATGAATGAAGAGAATCAATGAATGACAGTGCCCTATTGATTGAGCACATTGTGAAATACATAGTCCTGTGCTACCACACAGTCTCATGCATAACTTTGCATAGGATATTTATAGTCTCTTCATCAAAAGTTTTAGACTTTTTTGATTAAGGCTGTCACAAAAAGAGATATAATTCACATTGCAACCCACCACACCCATGTGTGTGCACACACACACACACAAACACCTTTCATGGAGCCCAGCTTACCCTTTGACTTTAAATTCATCTTCACTGTTTTTTTTTTTATCTTAAATGAATTAACAGAATTAAATGAGCAAACAGAAGGACTGTGAATACTATCTGCTACATATGTTAGAAATTATTACTAATAATAGCAGTGGTATGTAATTCAATTTTATATTTTGAAAAACATGATGATTTTGTCCCACTATTTGATTTCACCATTCACCAATGGATCATGACCTGCTGTTTGTGAAACACTGTCTTTGAACAATCTGTGGTAAATTAATTCTTGAAAACTTACCCCAAACCAATTAATGGAAGGCTTATACTAGGCTTACTAGTATTTGAATAAATATAAAAATATATTAATAATATACTTTGTACTAGAAAATGTTTGTGGAATATTCTTCTTGGTTATGTTCCAATAAATTTAAACATATTTCTCTTTTGATTTCAATATTTTTATTGGGTATAGTCTCAGAAACATCCATAGTGATTTCCAGAGTAGTTGCATTAATCTGCAGTCCTACAAACAACGTATGAGTGTACTTGTTCCTCACATCCTCACCAGTGTTTATCATTATTTGTGTTCTTGATGATTGCCATTCTAACTGGAGTGTGATGAAATTTCATTGTAGTTTTGATTTGCATTTCCCTGATTGCCAAGGATGTTGAAAGCTTTTTAAATTTATTTGTTGACCATTTGTTTTTCTTCTTTTGAGAAATGTCTGTTTAGTTCTTTTACCTATTTATTGATAGGGTTATTTGTTTTTTGGTGTTAAGTTCTTTGAGTTCTTTGTATATTCTGGATATTAATCCTCTTTCAGAGGAGTAACCGGCAAAATTTTTTTCCTGTCCTGTGGGCTCTCTTTTCACATTCTTGTTTCCTTTGCTGTTAAGAAGCTTTTTAATTTGAAGCCATCCTGCTTACTGACTCTTGATTTTATTTTTTTGAGTGTTAGGAGTCTTAATAAGGAAATTGGTGTCTGCACCAATATGTTGGAGTGTTGAGCTTTTTTTTTTTTTATTGTAGAAGTTGCAGTGTTTCTAAGTCCTTGGTCTACTTTGAATTTGTTTTTCTGCAGGGCAAGAGATGGGGATCTAGCTTCATTCTTCCATGTAAGGACATTCAGTTTTCCTTTCACCATTTGTTGAAAAGGCTATCTTTTCTCCAGTGTATGTTTTTGGTACTTTTGTCAAGGATCAGATAACTGTATTTATGTGGTTTGTCTCTGTATATTCTATCCTATTCCACTGGTCCTCATGTCTGTTTTGATGCTAATACCATGCTGTTTTTGTTACTATAGCTTTGTAATATAATTTGAATCAGGTACTGTGCTGCCTCCAGCATCACTCTCTTGTTCAGTATTGCTTTGGTTATTCTGAGTCTTTCATTTTTCCTTAAAAATTTTGGCACTGATTTTTCTAGTTCTGTAAAGAATGTCACTGGTATTTTTATGGAGATCACATGAATATGTGTGTCAATTTTGGTAATGTGACCATTCTGACAATATTAATTCTACCTATTCAAGAAGATGAGAGATATTTTCATTTTCTGAGGTCATCTTCAGTTTCTTTCTCCAGGGGTCTTCTTCAGTTTCCAGTGTTCTATAATTTTCATTGTAGAGGTTTTTCACATCCTTGGTTAGATTTATCCCCTAAAATGTATTAGTGATCAAGTGGCCCTAACAGTCATCTACAGAATATGTCATTCATCAATAATTAAATTCACTTTCTTATCAGCTCCACACAGAACCTTCTCCATATAGACCATATTTTAGGACACAAAGTAAGTCTTAAATACAAAAAAATTGAGAAAATTCCTTGCATCTTACTGTAATACAATGGTATGAAATTGGAAACCAATAACAAGATAAAAAACAGAAACAGTTTTAACAAATGAGATTAAATAATATGCTTTTGAACAATAAATGGTGATAGAAGAAATAAGGGGAAAAATAAAAAAAATCTTAGAAACCAATTAACACAGAGATACAAGTCAAAATCTCTGGAAATTTATGAAGTCAGTAAGTGCAAAATGTATAGCATTGAGTGCTTACATAAGAAAAAAAAAAACCAATAAATAATCTAATGTTCCAATTCAAGATCTAGAAAAGCAAGAGCAAACTAATTCCAGAACTGGTAATAATTAAGATGAGGGCCAAAATTAAAGAGAAGGAAATTAAAAATAAAAACAGAAAAAAGAAGAATTCAATTTATCTCTCTTTTTTAAGGACATGATCCTATATTTGGATGACTCAAAAACCTCCACCAGAAGACTTCTAGAGCTGATAAACAAATTCAGCAAAGTAGCAGGATATAAGATCAACATACAAAAATCAGTAGATTTCTTTTACTCCAATAATGAACCTGCTCAGAAAGAAATTAGAAGAACAATTTCATTCACAGTAGCCTCAAAAAACACTTGGGAATAAATTCTCCCTGTTTTAAACTGTGGCACAGAAAGATCTTGACCTGCCCAAGGTTACCCAACCAGTAAGTGGAAATGCCAGAATTTCAATGTAGACAGGTCATGACCAGAGATGATGTTCTTTACCACTACAATATCCACCTCTTTAAATTCTTGTATTGTTTCAAAATGCCTTTTAAAATTGCTATAGGAATCTTGTGACTCTAAACATAGGAAACCCAATGATCATTTTATTTTATTTTGTTTTGTTTCAGATGAATACATTTCAGGATAAATGAAATAATTGGGGGAATGAATAACCCAGGGATGGTTACATTCTTGTCCATGGGTGTAAATAAGGATGAGCATCTTCCTGTATTCTGTGCTGCTTCCCCAAGTAGGTAAAGTGAGGCACAGGCCGTGTTGAGGAGTGTTCATTTGAGTGGTCATAGTTTTGAACCTTGACACTTTTTGGCATGTCTTTCAAAGAGAACAGTTCTCCAAGGAGTGAAAAGGAGCTGTTTAATTAGACTTCAGATAAATCATAGCTGGATGGATGATAACCTCATCTTTCACAGTATTTCACAACCAGAAAGGCAACAAGGCAACAATGTATCACTGTTATCAGGCAATCATCTAATAGGACATCTGGAAAGACTAAATGAGATAATACTCATCTTAGACTACGGGGCATGTAGTGTTCAATTAATCCGAATGTTATCTGAATCTGGACAGACAGTGATAAAAGGAAGAATTATTTACAGAGGAAGGACAAGCTTTCAACCCAAATGAAAATATGTAGTAAGTATTTGAAGACAACTTAAGACATTTTGAGTTGGGTCTGGAACTAGCAGATATAGTATAAATTTCTCCAGATTGTCAGACAGAGGTCAGAAGATGCCAGTCTCTGTGTTATTGGGATCAAGGCATGCTCATGCCATTTGGGTGACATTGATGTATGTGCTGTGACTCATTTCCCATGCATAAGTAATTTATCCATTTTTTTTTGTTTGTTTGTTTGTTTTTTTTTGGACTGGTGAAGCATTTGAAGATGTCATACATGGAGAATGGTACTAAGGGGAATGAGTTTAGACTCTTGGGATTGATCGACACTCCAGAGCTGCAAGACTCCCTCTCCATAATGTTCACCCTCATCTACCTCCTCACTCTCACTGGGAACCTGGGGATGATCCTGCTGATCCTGCTGGACTCCGTCTCCACACTCCCATGTGCTTTGCCCTCAGTAACCTCTCCCTGGTGGACTGCATTTACTCCTCAGCCGTGACTCCCATGGTGATGGCTGGGCTTCTCCTGGGGGATAAAGGGATCTCTTATGGCGAGTGTGCTGCTCGAATGTTCTTCTTTGTAGCTTTTGCCAGCGTGGACTGCTTCCTGCTTGCTGCCATGGCCTGTGCCCGTCATGCCACAGTGTGTAAGCCCTCGCATCACACCACCACCATGAGGACAGCTGTGTGTGTCCACATGGCTGGGGCCTGCGACATCGGGGGCTTTGTCAAATCTGCCACAAACTGGGCTCACCTTCTCCCTCTCCGGCTGTTCTAATGTGGTTCATCACTTTTTCTGTGGTATCCCCCCAATCCTTGCCCTCTCCTGCTCTGCTGTCTACTTGAATGAGATGGTGCTTTTCATCTTAGCAGCATTCAAAGTCTTTTTTGCCCCGACAGCCCTCCTGATCTCCTATCTGTTCCTATTCATTGCTATCCTGAGGATGCGCTCAGCAGGACAGAAGAAAGCCTTCTCCCCTGTGCATCTCACCTCACTGCTGTGACCCTATGCTATGGAACCATGATCTTCATGTACTTACAGCCCAGCTCTAGTCATTCCACGGACAATGACCAAGTGGCCTCTGTCTTCTATACAATATTAGTTCCCATGTTGAATCCAGTCGTCTGTAGCTTAAGGAATAAAGAGGTTCATAATGCTTTCAAGAAAGCCATTGAGAAGGTGAGGACTCCTTTTTGCACATGATTTTCATTAGGAAGATCATACAATCTGTACAGTTAATCAGTTATCTATTGTTGTATAACAAACTGCCCTGAAATTTAGTGGCTTGTTTACTATTTTTCATAATTCTATGAACAGGGCAGTTTCTTTTTACCTGGGCTTGCTCATGTGTATGTTCTAATCACAGTAGCAGTGTGACGTGAACTGCCTGACTGTTATGACCTCTCTGCCATTTTTGGATGGAGAATGGAGTAGAGTATTGAAATCTTTCTTTGTCATAAATATTCTACTTGGAGGAAAGCAGAAAGAGAAAAGATGAAAGAAAGGCAATGTTTTCTCAGTCAAGCTTTTCCCATGACTTTTGAGCACACTACTGTCAAGAATTCAATTATTTGGACACAACCAGTTGCAAAGAGACTGCCTTGCTGAGATGCCAGTACTTTGGAAGAAAAAGAGAACAGGTTTTTGGAGAAAACTAGATGTCTTCCAAATGATTTCTTCCTGAATCTGAACTAGCTTGTGTTTTCCCCCTCCTGGAACCTCTTTTCCTAGACCTTACCTGGCTTCTTCAAATAACTTTTTCTTTTCCCCTCACCCTCCTTTATCTTTGTCACAGAATTTAAACAAATCTCTGAAATTATATTTCATGTTGGCTCAAACACTTAATTTTATTATATTTCATGTTGGCTCAAATACTTAATTTCTATTTCGTCTGAGTCATGTGTAATACTGCATAAATAACCTGGACTCTTATGTTAGCTAGATTATTTGTGTTTGATAAGTGGAGACTATGATTTGCTGGTATATTAAATGCAAGTGTGTGGAAAATGGTAGTTCAGTTGCCTAAATAACTAGAAAGCCAAATGACCACTATGGAGATGTTAGATTATGCTAGTAGAAGGTTTGTAGTGGGGGGAGGCCATGAGTCTCCTTTGGGGGCTTTCTTATCTGGAGATGTCTCTTAGATACTATAGGAGAAGTTTAATCCTGGAATTAAGAAATAAATTTGGGAATTCTTAGCATGTAGATGGTATTTCATGCCATGAGAATTAGTGTTATCCACAGAGGGAACACAAGGCTGAGACCTGGGGAGCTTTCTCAGTAAGATGAAGTGGTCTTAAAGTTCCATTAGAGAAAAATACTCCAAGCATCACTATTTTGGTAGAGTCATACTGGAATGAGAACTACAAAAATTCAGAGTATTGCCTTAACCAGACTCAGAATTATTGTTGAAGGAGCTAGGAACTATAAGTAAAACAAATTTTAATCTGGAAGGAATATTCAGGATCATCTAATTTGACAGCTCACTCCTGTAAATGAGGAAAACACATGCCCACTGGCTACTGGCTGCTTATCTGTATGAACTCTAATATATATACCAAGTACATCTTCCAATTTCCCATGGGTGTTCATCCATTTTTTTTTCTACAAAGATCCCTACTCTGGCATCTCATGTGCCTCAATGTACATTCCAAATGATATTATATTCACTTATCCAGTGATGTTGAATTTGCTTATAGTCAACTCTCCAGTGGAAATTCATGAGTGGAACCCAAGTAGCCAGACTGGCTCTTATAATTCCACCTTTGTTGATACATTATTGAATCCAGTCAAGGCAATAAGCCTATCCATTCTCCATTCATTCATTATGGATCCTAAAATGTATTCAACTACACTGGTCCCCACCTATCCATGCTTTTGCTTTCTATAATAAGTAGCCTGCAGTCAATCCTTGTCTGAAATATTGAATGGAAAATTACAGAAGTCAACAATCCATTTTTTTAAAATTGCATGCCATTCTGAGTAGCATGATGAAATTGCATGCTGTCCTGTTCTGTCTCTTCGAGGACGTGGATCATCTATTTGTCCAGCATAATCATTCTCTATACATTACTGTCCACTGGTTGCTTAGTGGCCTTCATGGTTTTCAGATCAACTTTTGTAGTATCACAGTGCTTGTTCATGTAACCCCTTTTTACCTAATAATGACTTAAAATACAAGAGTAGTGATGGTGAGAAATTTATTACAGTGTATTGTTATAATTTTCTTTTATTAGTTATTATTGTTAACCTCTCATTGTGCCCAATTTCTAAATTAAACTTTATCAAAAGTATGTATGTGTAGGAAAAACATAATATATATAGGGTTCAGTGCTATCTGTAGTTTCAGGTATCTCTTGGGGGTCTTTGGATGTATTCCCTACAGGTAAGAAAGATTACCATATTATCTTTTTAGAGTCTTTTAAAATAGGATATTGAATTTTCTCTTCTTTAGATTTACCACCATACCCACCTTGAGCATATGTTGCACACACACGATCTATGACTTAGGGTTATATTCTGATAAACCTGAGTTGAAAATAGCCCAAGTTGAAAATTTATTTAATACCCTAATAAACCCATCAAAGATCAAAAAAATAACAAATTGAATCATTGTTAAACCAGGGAACCTCTGTGTGTTTGTGTGTGTGTCTATTTGTCTCTGTTACGTAAGCTTAAAGATGTTACAGATTTTAAACTATTTTCTGTCCACAAATTTTAGAAGAGAGGATGGACTGTAGTAGATATTCAGTGAACACATACTTCTGATGAATTAAATAGATTAAGTCCACATTTCTGTGCTGAGGACAAGATTCCATTTAAGTATTTATTTAGAGACAGTCTTGCTATATTGCTTAAGCTGGCCTTGAACTCCTGGCCTCAAGTTATTCTCCTGACTCAGCCTCCTGAGTAGCTGGCACTACAGGTGCATGCCACCATACCCCGCATGGACCAGACTCTTAATGATATCTCCTTTGATATCGCCACTTTGCTGTTGCAGAGGTATCTCAAATACACCAAGTCCAAAAGAACTGTCATTTTTTGTCCCCGTAGCCTGTTTCTCCTGAGTCATTTCTATATCAGCAAGTGGCAGCAACACTAACCCAATGACACTGAGTCATTCTTGAGCTCTTCCATTTCCATACTTCCTGCATTCTATCCATCAGCATATTCTTTATATTGTACCTGTATGTATCCATCTGTCATTAGTGTGTTCTTTTTCTTCATTTTTAATGGTACGAACCTAGTCCCAGCAACTCTCCTATCACCTGCATCTCTACCATAACCTCCAACATACTCATCTTTTCACCACTTTTGTGGTTTTTTTCTTTCCCCCCAGTATTAAGGATTGATCCATAGCCTCAAGCACAGTGGACAAGCACTCTACCACTGAGCTATCCCCCAGCTCCACCCCTTGCTTTAGTGCTCCACTACCCATGGCCTTCATCAGGTCATGGAGCCCATCAATTTCTTTTATATAGAAGACATCTTCTTTTGCTATTCTTCTGCCTGGAAAACTCTTTCTCTATCTCTTGATATGACCAGCTTAGTTTCATTTTTCAGGTGTCATCTTAAATCCATTTCTGTTTGGATTTTACTTTCGTAACCAGTTTTTGCTTTATTCTTTTTTTTTCAAGATTGCTTTGACTATTCACAGTATCTCGAGGTTTCAATCAAATTGCAGGATTTTTTTCTGTATTTGGAAAAATTTCATTAGAATTGTAATAGGAATTGCATTTAATCAGTAGATTGCTTTGGGAAAGCATGGGTTTTTCAACAATATGAACTTCTCCAATTCATGAAAATGTATCTCTTGATTTTGGCATTTCCCCTGTTTGCAGATGACATAATTATATATATATATATATATATGATTTAGGGTATATATATATATATATGCATATATATGTATGTGTACATATAGTTTGCTTTTAATGTATAAAACTATTATTGCTTTTTGTATGTTGGTATTGTGTCCTACAACTTCATTTAATTTATTCATTAGTCCTAACATTTTTAATGGAGTCTTTTGGGAGATTATACCCTAAATCATATATATATATATATATATATATATATATATATATGATGTCATCTGCAAACAGGGAAAATGCCATTTCCCTATTTCCCATTTGGATGCCTTTTACATCTTTCTGTTGATGAATTGCTTTGAGTTCCATAGTGCTTTCAGTACCATATTGAAAAGAAATGACAAGCATGGGCATCCTCATCTCATTCTTGAACTGAGAGGAAAAACTTCCACCTTTCATCATTGAGTAGGACATTAGCTGCCCGTATGTCACACAGGGTTTTGTTGTGTTTTTAAGTCTAATTTGTTGAAAGTTTTGTCCATAAAAGTTATTGAAGTCACTTAAGTGTTTTTTTCCTGAATCTATTGAAATGACAATATAGTTTTCATTCTATTATGTATGTTTAGCTATCCTTGCATCCCAGGGAACAATCCAAATAGGTTATCATGAATGATCCTTATAATGTGCTTTTGAACTCAGTTTGTTAGAATTCTGTGGAAGATTTTTGTGCCTGTGTTCATCAGGGATACTAGCTTGTAATGTTCTTTTCTTGTAGCATCCTTTTCTGGTTTTGATGACAAGGTAATGTTGGCCTCATAAAAAGAGTTCAGAAATATTCTCTCTTCTTTTGGAAATGTTTAAGAAGTACTGGGATTATTTTTCCTTTAGAAGTTGGGAAGAATTAAACAGTGAAAGAACTGGTTCCTAGATTTTTCTTTGATAGATTTTTTAAAAATTATTGATTCAATCTCTTTTATCTTTATGGGTTAGTTCGGATTTTATATTTCTTCATGATTCAGTCTCGGTAAGTTTCATGTTGTTAGGATTTATCCATTTATTCTAAATGATTCAGTTTGTTCTTAGCACCTACTGGATGCCAGCAGTCCTTCCTTTTTTATGTATAACAAAAAATGTCTCCAGATATTGCTAAATGTTCCCTAGAGGGACAAATTCACTTCTGCTTGAGAACCACTGGTCTAAATAATTGGAATAGTAAAAAAAAATGCAGTTAAAATGACTGTTTTATTGAGCTCTTTCTTAGTCCATTTGTGGGTTATAAAAGTATGTCTGAGACTAAGTAATTTATGAAGAACAACATTGTATTTTCTCACAGACGTGGAGGCTATGAAGTCCAAGTTCAAGACACCAGTGAGTTCGGCTGTTTGGCAAGACCTATATCTTCTGGAGAGGAGGAACACTGTATTCACATTATAAAAGGGTGAGAGGCAAGGTTGCCAAATGCTGCATGGACCTTCTTCATAAGGATCTTAATTTCATCCATGGTAGAGGAGCTATCCTGATGTAATTGCATCTTAACGGCCTTACTCTTGATATTATCATATTAGCAACATAGAATTTTGGAGAGGACACATTAAAATCACAGTATTCATTCATAACCACCCCCACATTCATGTCCTTCTCACATCAAAATATATTCATTCCGTCCCAATATCCCTAAGTAGTCTTACTTGCTCCAGCAGCAACTTGAAAATCTAAAGTCCAGAGTCTCATCAATATCAGATATGGGTAAGACTCAAGGCATAATTCATTATGGGGAAAATTTCCCTTCAGCTGTGATCCTGTGAAGTCAAACAAGGTACATTCTTTGAAACCACAGTTGTGGGCAGACATAGGATAGACATTCTTACTCCAAACGAGAAAAATAGGCATGACAACAGGAATAGCAGATTCCAAGTCAGAAAAAAATTCAACAATGCAAATTTACATCTCAAGTCTCCACAATGATCCTGTGTTCTAAGTCCCACCATCTGGACACACTGGGATGGGGGTTGGGTTCTAAGACCCTAAAGAGCCCATTTGCCCCATTTCCCCAAGGACCCATGACTTTGCTGGGTCTAGCCCACACAACAGCTCTCAAGAATGGTGTTTAATGTCCAGGATTCTCCCAGACTACATTTGCACTCTTGGTTGTATGGGTCTGGGATGCTGGGGGCAGACCTATCACCATGGTTCTGCTGAGTCATGGTAACCCCATAGGGCCTCTGCAGCTGCCCTGCCTCTGGCAAGTGACATTCTTTGAAATCAAAGTGGAGGTATCTGTGCCTTTACAGCTCTTATGCTCTCTGTTCGTGCAGAATTTGCACAACATGGATGCTGATGCCAGTCACTGCTTCTACTCCTAGAATTGGGGGCATGAATTGCATCTGGTCTTCCCTGAGCCACAGGTGGAGCAGCCAAAGAGTGCATCTCTGGAATGTGGAGGCAGAGACTTTCCAGGTCTTCCTGGGCAGCAAGTCTCAAGGTTGTGTAAGCATGGTTCTGCCCTGAAGGCCTTGGCACTGTAGGTCTGTGAGGGGTGTGGTAGCCTCCATGATCTTTAAACCCTTTTCAGGATCATTGTCCCATTACCTTGCTGAACAGCATTTGACTTCCTTCTAGCAATACTAATCTCCCTATCAAATGGTCTCTGGGCTACACTCTTGATTTCTTCTTAAGCATGCTTTTTTTTTTTTTTTGTGGCACAATGTTTATTTTAAAAGATATTAAAGACAGTGCCTTGTGTAAAATGGATCACAGTTGCCCAATTCTCTCTGCTTCAGTCTATTTCTTAAGCATGCTTTTTAAATTCTTTATATGAATAGACAGAGACTTTTCCAAATCTTTACATTCTGATTCCCTTTTCATTATATAGTCCATCTTTAAATAATTTATCTTTTTACATATTTTGCCATTAGCAGTGTAGAGAAGCCATGCAGTGTCCCAACCACTTTGTTATTTAGCTTTTTCTTCCTCCAAGTACCCTAGTTCATCATTCTAGCCTTCTCACGTCTGTCTCAACCTCTGGTAGTCACTATTATATGGATGACTTTCTAAAATATCCATGTAGAAGACAAAACATGAAGAATTTGTCTTTCCATGTCTGACTTATTTTATTTAACATGATGAGCTCCAGTCTCATCCATTTTGCGGAAAGCAATAGGGCATCATTCTTTATATGGCTGAATTAATGTGCATATATAGCAGTTCTTTAAAATTAATTCATCCATTGATGAGCATCAAGGTTGATTGCATAACTTATCTATTGAGAGTAAACATGGAGTGCAGATATCCCTGTGATATGCTGATATAATTTCTTGGATATTTCAGAGCTTTGCAATACCAACTTGCCTATATCACTCCATAGATAAACTTTAAATTTTTGTCCTCTTCTTTGCTTTCCCCAGAGCACCATGCCTTAGGCATCTGTGATTTAACCTTTCCTAATTTTTCCAATAAGTTCAATGGACTTCTCTAAGTTCCTTAAGCAGCACAAATTCCTTGAAACC
This sequence comes from Xerus rutilus, assembly GCA_028644305.1. Taxonomy (NCBI): domain Eukaryota; kingdom Metazoa; phylum Chordata; class Mammalia; order Rodentia; family Sciuridae; genus Xerus; species Xerus rutilus. Next base: position 12,128,622 of record CM053399.1, read on the forward strand.
TTAAGATATTTCACCCAGAATTTTAATTTTGTCAGGAATATACTTTCTCTACCCTGGCAGATAGTGCTAAAGGTTAGCAATGATATAAAGTAATTAAAATTATCATGCATTATCAGTGGAATGCAAAATGGCACACCACTTTAAAAACATTTTTTTAATGTCTTATAATGTTAAATATGAACTTATGTCAGCCCACAATCCTGATACCATCAGTTACTGGTGACGAGTTCTGCTTCTTCTTTTTTTTTTTTTTTTGTACCGAGATTGAACTTAGTGGTACTCGACCACAGAGCCACATCTCCAGCCCTATTTTGTGTTTTATGTAGAGACAGGGTCTCACTGAGTTGCTTAGCACCTTGCTGTTACTGAGGCTGGCTTTGAACTGGCGATTCTCCTGTCTCAGCCTCCCAAAGTGCAGGGATTACAGATGTGTGCCACTGCGTCCAGCTGAGTTCTGCTTTTTCACATGTTGAAGTTTGAACATTAGAGAAGCAGGCCGAGGCAAGCATATAAAGCAGAATTTATTTAAAAAGGGGGAATATAGACTTCTTCTGGGAGGGAGAAGGGGCCCATAGCTGGTATCCTGGTATCCCTAGAAGTGAGAGTGTTCTGCCTTTTTATGTCCTAGGCTTCCTTTGTTCTCCTGTTCTCTTTCCCTTATCTCTCTCCTTCCTGCATCTGTGAGTAGGCCCAGGAGATGCTCTGGTTGGATGGCCAAAAGGTGAGAAGCAGATGGACAGGGGATCAAGGTGAAGTGATCTGGGCAGGAAGTGGGTGTAATTAACAATTCCCTGTAGGGAGGGACTATCCTGGGACAAGTTACCTTAGCAACAGGTTGAAGCAGGGGAAAATTATCTTGATAAGAGTGGAGGGAGGGCTATAAAGGCATAACATTTCAGTATCTCTCCAACTTCCCAGACCCAAGTTGGCCTCTTTGGATCTCCCTGACTTGATTTACCTATCTACATTGACTGCCTGTCTAATTCTGGTGATGAACCCAGCCTAATTCCATCTTAAGATTGGGAGTCATCTGGTCAGGAAGTTATAAAAAGTTCATTTCTGTTTTACTTGCTTGGAATTCCTTCCCATGTCTTGAACTTATCTGTGCCTGGCTTTGATTAGACAATGGTGTCTGGCTTTGACTAGGTAACTACCCTTCCTGAAATCTCAGCAATGCCTCCTAAATTCTGATGTTAAAATCTGAGTTTACTCCCTATCTAGAGATGTTAAGCCATGAGGATCATTAATTTGTTATCTGTTTTTGTATTATGCTTGCCATAACCCTGTCAACTGTAAATTCCCAAGATACCTACCTTTGTAACTCTTTGTGTTATAAAAAACTCTCTGTTCTTGGACCAGGCACTGTCCTCTGGCCCTGCTTTTGGGCAAGATGGTTGCTGATCAGCTCTCTTGCGTACACAATATAAACTTCCTTGGTTTACAACTGGAGTCAGTGGTCTTTTCTTTGTGTCATGGGTTCAACACTGGCTTCAATCCTAATTCAGTGTACTTACTCTAGTGAAATGCAAGCCAATGTTCATATGCAAACCTGTATGTTCATAGCATATTTAATTGTTTTTTGTCTTCTTTTTTATTTGTTCTAATTAGTTTTACATGATGGCAGAATGCATCTTGACTCATTGTACACAAATGGAGCACACCTTCTCATTCCTCTGGCTGTACACGATGCAGTCATACCAGTCGGGCAATCATACGTGTACCTAGGGTGATAATGTCTGTCTCATTCCACCATCCTTTGCACCCCAAACCCCCTCCACTTCCCCTACTCCCCTCTGCCCAATCCAAAATTTCTCCATTCTTCCCTAGTCTCCTTTCCTATTATGGATAAGCATCCACATATCAGAGAAAACATTTGACCTTTGGGTTTTGGGGATTGGCTTATTTCACTTAGCATGATATTCTTCAGTTCTATCCATTTACCTGCAAATGCCATTATTTCATTCTTTAAGGCTGACTAATATTCCATTGTGTATATATACCACATTTTCTTTATCCATTCATCTGTTGCAGGGCACCTAGTTTGGCTATTGTGAATTGAGCCACTATAAACATTGATGTGGCTGCATCACTGTAGCATGCTGATTTTAAGTCCCTTGGGTTTAAACTGAGGAGTGGGATAGCTGGGTCAAATGGTGGATCCATTCCAAGTTTTCAGAGGCATTTCCATACTGTTTTCCATTACAGTTGCACCAATTTTCATTCCTACCAGCAATGTATAAGTGTATCCCTCCACCCTTGCCAACACTTACTGTTGCTTGTATTCTTGATAACTGCCACTGACTGGAGTGAGATGAAGTCTTAGAGTAGTTTTGATTTCCATTTCTCTAATTGCTAGAGATGTTGAACATTTTTTCATATATTTATTGATCGATTGTATTTCTTTTTCTGTGAAGTATTAATTGTAATTAATAAAAACTAGCAATAGAAATCTACCTAGATCTATATAATTCTATTTGACAATGAAAAGGAACAAACTATCTATACATGAAACAAATAGATGAATCTCATATATACATTTTGCTAGGGGGAAGAAGCTAGACTCAAGAGATTGTGTTTCATTTTATATTCCATTTATCTGATCTCTCTCTCTCTCTCTTTCTCTCTTTGCAAAGGAAATATCTATATGGACAAAATCAGTAGATTTTAGAAGCTAACAGTGACAGGATGGTTGTAATATAAAAGAATAAAGAAATGTTTTAGACTGATGGGGCTGTTCTTTATTTTGAATGTGGTTGTGGGGACATGATCATATACACACATTTGTCCAAACTCGGAACTGTATGCTCAAATACAGAATTTTACTATATATAAATTATACATCAGCTGAAAAAAACCCAATCACAAACAAAACAAACCAAAACAAGCCCACAGACATATTTGTGTGCTTATTCAACAGGTCAAGATAGGTGCCACAGGCAGCTTAATTGCTGCTTCTTTAAGTAAGTGGAGTAAATATCTGTGGCTGCCTTCACAAGAGGCCTGTTCCCCTGGGATCTTCATGGGTCTAAACTCCCTCTTGGGCCCCATTTATTGGCCTCTAAAGTCCCACACCATCTTCCTTTTGACATCATTTTAGCAGGACTAGAAACAGAGCCTCTTGGTAACTTATTTACTCTTCTGAATGGGAATAACCGTTAGTTCACACGGCAGCCCTTCCCAAGCAGGATTTGCTGTGGGTCTGCAATCATTTATAGGGAGAACATCCCAAGGTAAAAATTATATTGAATGTGGTTAAAATTATAACCCATACCAAGCTGTTTCATCGATTTTCTTTTATTTGCTCTTTACAGATACATTTCTGTGATCTACCCAGGCATACTGATGATATCATTTCAGTTTCACAAATGAAGAAACTGATCTTGGAATAAAGTAAGTGACAATTATAGGAGTGCTTTTTTGACCAGTCCCTGAGAGAAAGAGCTGTTCTAAAGAAATGTAAGCACTCTTCCCTGGCAGAGTTTCAGATAATAGAAAGTTCAGGATTTCTAGCACTTTTATTTAAGGAGCGAAGTAAGTTTTTATTTTCCATACTTTTTTTTTTAGTGAGAATTATAATATATGTAAAAGCAATAAGGAACTTGATATCATGAATTACATGAGCTTAGTAAAGGATGTCATGAGCATTTTTTTTTCTTTTTTCTTTTTTTGAGTAACAGGCTAGAGTCTCAATGGCAAAATACTTCCCTAAGTAGGAAGTTCAGGGATGCTTATGAAACAGGAGGTGACGTCCTCGAAGATGGGAGAGATCATAAGGCGGATGAGGCTCTGACTGTGTGGGTGGTGATTTCATCCTGTGTACTATCTTCCTTTATCATTGTGGAGGAAACTAACAAGAACAGCTTGAACTGAAACTTCTTTAGACTCCATGAAAGTATCTGGAGTCATACTCCATTTCAAAGTCCTTATGCATAATCTCACCTTTTCATCTACATCTAAGTTGGTAGAGAAGCTGTTCAGATTTTACTCTTGTAGAATCATTCATACCTGCCAGAGAATTCTGAATCTATTTCATATTAAACAAATAGTTTTAGTAAATAATTTAACTTTTAAAACTCTTAGCTTTCTTATCTGTAAATATTGATAATAATGTTACATTTATTGTTGTGAAAATGAAGTGAAATTTATATTTAAATATATAATTCTCTTATTAGTGTTCGTAGACCATAGCATATGCTAAAAAGTGTTTTAGGTTATATTATCATGTATGTTGAAATTTGTAAACACAAATGACTGTAGAGAATAACAATGCCAAATAAATTTGCAAAATAACCAGAAGGCTGAAGAGAGAAGTTGTTTACCAGAGAATGGATGCCATACCAAGGTCTCCAAAATCAAATTTAAAATACATAAGCATGGAACCCGTGATCCTGTGAATTTCCAAAGCTCATTTCCATGATTCAGCTGATGGATGAGAGTGATATAAGTGAGAATAAGTTTTAGATAAAGCAACTCTTTCATCTGTGAATTGGAAGTAAATTTAAGAAAAAGTAGGCTGAATGTCCCTGTATTCTCACACAAATGGTTGTTAGATAGTAAGAAACACCGGAGGGGATAGAATAGACAGTACACTCAGCAAATGAGGAAAAGCAAATTCAAGAGTGAGCCTGCCAGACTTCAAGTTCAACACAAGTGGAAGCCCCAGAGTTAGCACTCAGCATTCCCAGGCTAAGATGGAGACCATCCTCCTACCCCATGGCTCACTTCACAGCAAACACTCATCAGGACTGTGCTGGACACCCATGTTGTGCTCTTCTTTTGTAAAAATGTATTATATAATTTAAGTGTTAACAATAATCCCTTTTGAGAGGTCACGTTATCATTTTTGTATTATAAATAGAGAAAAACAGTATCAAAGAAGTCAGGGCCCATGTTCCCGGGTACGGAGTGGGGTGGAGCTACTATTTAATTGCATGTGCATCTCTTTTCAGAGGCTAAGCCCTACCAGGACGCCAGATCTCTTCAGAATTGCTTGCTGATGATATGTGTCTCCCCTGATGCAGCTCTAAAACTTGGTCTACTTTACATGTGCCTCTCGGTTACTTTACTATATGCTCAAAAGCATTGAGTTTGGTCTAATGGATGCATGAATAAATATGAATCGAGCTGAATTAAATCCAATTAAACTTATTTTAAGAATATAGGTTTTGGGCCTGGCATGGTGGTAAATGCTTGTAATCCCAGCGGCTCAGGAGGTGGAGGCAGGAGGATCTAGCGTTCAAAGCTTGCCTCAGCAAAAGTGAGGTGCTAAGCAACTCAGTGAAACTCTGTCTCTAAATAAAATACAAAATAGGGCTGAAGATATGGCTCTGTGGTCAAGTGCCCCAGAGTTCCATCCTTGGTACTAATAAACAAACAAACAAAAAATGATATATATATGTATGTTTTGGGAATCAATCTGAGCAAATGGAAGGCTCAGCTTTGTCAGTAGATACTCATGTAAACAAGCACAAAATCTTAACCTTTTGTAGGTTTGTTGAGAAGTTTAACTGTATAAGCATGTCAAGTGTGTGTATTTGTAATAAGCACTATAAAAATATAAACTCTTAATAGACTCAGGTGATATAATTTGAGAAATATATTTTTTGAAATTATGTGATCTTAGGCAAATATCTCATCTTTCTGAACCTCAGTTTGTTCATTATACAGGTGTGATTTTGGTTGTGTGATCCACAAGGATACTTCAGCTTCAGTAATCTACAACTATATAGATTATCTGTCCCTTAGCTTTTTGTTCCAATCTTTGCTTTAGATCAGCAAACCACAAAGAAGAAAGAAAAGGATGAAATAGCAGAATTTATATGTTTTAGTGCTATTCCTTTTCCCTTCACCCACTGTTCCTTCCTTCCTCCTTACCACAGAGAATTTTTACTCACCATGCTTAACAGCACAGAAGTGAAGGATTTCATCCTGGAGGGTCTAACCAACGCCCCAGAACTACAGATTCCCTTCTTTATCTTGTTCAGCCTCATCTACCTCATCACTGTTTGGGGAAACCTGGGGATGGTCCTGTTGATTGTCTTGGATACTCGTCTCCACACTCCCATGTACTTTTTCCTCAGTAACTTTTCTTTGGTGGACTTTGGTTACTCTTCATCTGTCACGCCCAAAGTGATGGCTGGGTTCCTCAAAACAGACAAGGCCATCTCTTACAATGCATGTGCTGCTCAGATGTTCTTTTTTACAGCCTTTGCTTCTATGGAAAATATCATCTTGGCATTGATGGCTTATGACCGCTATGTGGCAGTATGCAAACCCTTACATTACACCACCGTCATGACCAAAGGTGTGTGTGTGCGTCTGGTCCTCGGTTCCTACCTCTGTGGTTTCCTGAATGCCTCCATACACACGATGAACACATTTGGGCTCTCCTTCTGTAAGTCCAATGTGGTCCATCACTTTTTCTGTGATCTTCCCGCAGTCATGGTTCTCTCTTGTTCTGATAAACACATTAGTGAGATGGTTCTTATTGTTGCTTCAAGTTTCAATGTCATTTGTGCTCTTCTGGTTGTATTGATTTCCTACCTGTTTATATTTATTACCGTCTTGAAAATGCACTCAACTAAAGGTTTGTCAACCTGTGCTTCTCACCTGATTGTAGTCTCCATATTTTATGGGACAGTCATCTTCATGTATTTTCAACCCAGCTCCAGTCATTCCATGGACACAGACAAAATGGCATCCGTTTTCTATGTGATAATCATCCCCATGCTGAACCCTATGGTCTACAGTCTGAGGAACAAGGAGGTGAAAAGTGCATTCCAGAAGATTCTCAAGAAGGCCACATCATCTCTAGGAAAGGGACTTTAATGTTGTAATATGCATATAACTAATCTCATGTCTCTTGGATCATCTTCATTTATATTTTAAGTACCAAGTTGGGCTTAATTCCCAAAGCCATACTCTATCACTTCAAAAATGTATTGTCTAATAAAAAGAAAACATATCCAAACATTTTGTACCTGAATAAAAATGGGTCAGGGAAAACATGAGATATTTTGGATTCTGATTGTCAGAAACCTTATTGATGGCATTTTAAATTTTTTATTAACATGCTTTAATTATATACATTAATAGGATTCTATGTGACATGTCAATACATGCATGCAGCATGCAGTGACCAAATGCAGCCTCTCTTTGTTCACTCCCTCCTGACCTTCTTTCCTCTAGTAATCACTATTTTCACTATCTTGCATCAGGTCAACTTTTTACTTTTAAAAAATTTTTAAATATGAAAAAAAACACGTGGTACTTGTCTTTCTATATCTGGCTTATTCCACTTCAGATAAATTCTTCCCATTCCATTTATTTTGCTGTAAATTATACTCTTTACAGTAGAGTAATATTCCATTGTCTATGTGCAACACATTTTTTAATCCATTGATGGGAACCTAGATTGATTTCATATCTTAGTTATTGTGAATAGCCCAGCAATAAACATGGACATTTGGATTGCACTTCAATGTACTGATTTCATTTCCTCTGGACATATAACCCATTGTGGTATTGCTACATAATATTGTAGTTCTGTTTTTAACTTTTTGAGGATCCTTATACTGCTTATTGTAATGGCTGTACAAATTTACCTTTCATCCATGGTGTTCATGAGTCCCTTTTCTCCATGTCCTCACCAACACTTGTTTTTTGTCTTCTTGATGGAAGGCATTCTAAAAGGTGCAAGGTGGTAACTGTTTGTAGTTTTGTTTTGTTTTGTTTATTGTTACTAGAGATTGAACTCAGGGGTACTCAACCACTTATTTTGTGTTTTATTTAGAAACAGGGTCTCCCTGAGTTGCTTAGGGCTTTGCTGTTGCTGAGGCTGGCTTTGAACCCGCGATTCTCCTGTCTCAGCGCCTGGCAACTGTTTGTAGTTCTAACTTGCGTTTCCCTGATGACTCTTTGTATAGTTTTTGTCTCATCCTGGCATCAGGGTAATGCTGACCTCATAGAATAATTCAGGAAGTGTTTCCTAAATGACTTCTTTTCTCTTTTTTGGGAAAGAATTTAAGAAAAATTGGTATTAATTCTCATTTAAAATGTTTTTTAGAATTTACCAGTTAAGACTTCTGATCCTGTCCTTTCACTTATTAAGAGATTATTTATTATTGATTCAATTTCTTCTCTTATTAAATGACCATTCAGATTTAATACTCTCCTTGATTCATTATTTGTAGTTTGTGTATTTCTAAGAATTTCTGTTTTTTCATCTGGCTTTACTCAATTTACTGCTGTACAGTTAGTTTATATTTTATTAAAATCTTTAGAAAAATTTCTGTAGGGTTGGTAGTGATATCTTCATTTTTATTTCATTTTTTGTACTTTGTGTGTTTTCTTTTTTCTTTCATGATTGGTCTGTGGAATTATTTTTATTGATCTTTTCAAAGAATCAGCTTTTGGTTTTACTGATTAAATTTTTTTTCAATTGTTAATGGATATTTATTTATTTATTTATTTATTTATTTATATGCAGTGCTGAGTATTGAACCCAGTGCCTCACACATGCTGAGCAAGCGCTCTACTACTGAGCTACAACCCTAGCCCCTGATTTCTTTATTGTTATTCTATTGTTCATTTCACTTACCTTCACTCTAAACTTTACAATTTCCTTACTTCTAGCTATGGACTTACTTTGCATTTCTTTTTTTTCTAGTTTCTTAAGCATATTTTATTTATTTGAATTCTTATTCATTTTGATATAGAAAATCACAACTCAAAATGTCCCTATAAACACTGCTTTTGCTGCCTGCCATGGATTTTGGTATACAACGTTTGCATTTTCTTATTTTGACTTATTTTCTATTTCATTAAAAAGAACTCTTCTTTAACTCATTGGCTATTTAAAAGTTTGTTTTTAAATTTCCACATATATGTGTATTTTCAAAATGGGAATAATTTTGGCTTCATTTCTTAAAATATTCTTTCTTTTTTCTCTCATTTTGAAACTCCCATTGTGCAATGTTAGTATGCTTACAGGTGTTCAACAACATCTGTATTTCAAGATAGGGCCAAAAAAAAAAAAAAAGAAATAACTTAGGTTAATGAGGGCATAAAAGGGCTCTAATCTAGTGCTGTTGGTGTCTTCTAAGAAGAGGAACAGACACCAGAGCTCCATCTCTCCACCACGTGAGGACACTAAGAAAGTGTCATCAACAGTCCAGGAACAAACTTCACCAGGAACAGATACGGTTGATTCCTTGATCTTGGAATTACAAATCTTCAGAACTGTGAGAAAATAAATTTCTGTTGCCTTAAGTTACCTAGTCTGTGGTGTTTTGATTCACATACATGACTATATGTCTATCCCACACAGGTGGCCTTGGGAAGAAAAGGTCTATGTACTCACGGTCATTGAAAGATATTAGCTCATAAAATCTTCACCATATGTGTCTGTATGTGCTGGGACATCAAGCCTTCTTCTCTACGGCAGAGACAATAGGAATGTTGTGCTATGCTTCAACCCTCCCAGAAATGGTGTATATCAGTTCTTCCTCAATCCATTGCCTAGAACTAGCACATGTCTCCTTGAGTTGTAGTGGAACAGGTGCACATAGAGAAGCAAACGGAATATTTAAGCAATATTTTTGTAATGCATGCTGTGGCAACTTTCTATTGCTAAGTAATAGTAAAATTCAATCTTTTTTTTGTGTGTGTGGTGCTGGGGATTGAACCCAAGGCCTTGTGCATGCAAGGCAAGCACTCTACCAACTGAACTATACCCCTATCCCCTAAAATTTAATCTTTATAAAATACTTTCTATGTGCTAGAAATTGCTCTATTTTATGTGTGTGTGTATGTATATATATACACATACATACACACACACACCCCCACACACCATCTTATATTCTTCTTTGTGTGAGGGTTACATTATATTATTGTTATTATTATTTTTTTGCAAATGAGAATTTGAATTTTGAAAGTGTTAAATCACTTAGCTGAATTTAAGGACAAGCCATCTGAGTGCATAAAACAGGATTTGCAACCAATAATCTTGCCTCACTGAGCAAGGTGTGATAGGTCTTTTTGTAAGTATGATTTACAGGTGATTATATGGAGGATAGAAAAGATCTATTCCTAGTACTGGAAAAAGAAAACTCCCAGGAGCCGGGTGCGGTGGCGCAAGCCTGTAATCCCAGCACTTAAGGAGGCTGAGACAGGAGAATGGTGAGTTCAAAGCCAGCCTCAGCAATGGCGAGGCACTAAGCAACTCAGTGAGACCCTGTCTCTACATAAAACAAAAAATAAGGCTGGGGATGTGTCTCAGTGGTCGAGTGCCCCTGAGTTCAATCTCCAGTACCAAAAAGAAAAAAAAGAAAATTCTCAGGTCTGAAATCTGGTAATAAAACAAATGATTATTTTGAAAATAATTTTTGCTGAGGAGATTTCTTGAGACATTTCTGCAAAAGAACAAGTAATAAAAATAAAAACTAAATCAAATTTTAAATAATCTTAAAATAACAAATGCTGGTGAAGATATGAAAGAATTGCAATGCACTGCAAGTAGAAACAAAACGATACAGCAACTTTGGAAAACAATTTGCAGTTCCATTTTTAATTAAATACACATTTGCTATATGTCTAAATGCAATCATTCTCATACTTATTTACCCCAGTGAAATAAAAACTATGCTAACTGGAATGGAGAAGCTCTAAGGTTCCCAGCACAAAGAAATAAAAAGTATTTAAGAAAACTGAAATGCTAATTACCTTGATTTGTTTATTACATATTGTATACATATATGAAATTATTGCACTGAACCCATGCATATGTACAACTATTATGTGTCAATTAAAAAAACTTTAGGCATGCATAAAGCTGCAGAAGCTTCATTTATAATCTCCAAACACTGGACCCGACACAATGTAGCTCAAATGGAGAGTGAATAAACAACCTGTAATGTCCATACAATGAAATACTATGCTGTAGTAAAAGATTCCACTATTGACAACGGTAATGATATTGATGGATTTCAAATGCATTCTACTAAGTGAACAAAGCAAGATTACATAGGCTAGGTTTCTTCCAAAGATCAAATTATATGGACAAAAACAAAAAAAGAGTTGAGTGGTTTCTGGAGGAAGAAGTTGGAAGAAGAGGTTCACCAAAAAGAATCTTGGGGTTTTGCTTAAGTAAGGAAGCGTCCTATAGTATCTTGGTTGTGGTAATGACGATGTCACTATAGGCATTTGATCAAACTCTTAGAATTGTTATTCTAATTATTATTTCTAATATTACATTAACATATATTTATAATATTCCAATAGTTAATTATTATTACAGTAGGGGTTTTGCTGTTTATAAATTATGCATTAAATATAAGATATAAAAGTAACAACAAGCAACGCAAAAGCATGTGTGCATACTTGACCTACCCAGCTAGGTCCCTGCAGGCGGTTTAATTGCTTCTTTCATGGGAAAGTAGGATGAGGAACAGTAGATGCCTTCCTGTAGGGTGTCTCCTGAGAGCTTCATGTTCCTATAATTCCCTCCTGATTGCTTTGCATCAACCTATGAAATCCCAACAAGATCCCATATGACCTCATGGGAAGGGTGAAGAGTATGTGCTCCTTTATTTATCTGAATGCTGATAGTTGTCAGTACCTGTAAGCCTTCCCTTCTCCAGACCTGAGGATATCCTGAGTCTGCAACCATGGCTTCAAGACAAAAATTATATTGAATGAATTTAAAATGATAACTCCTTAGCAAGTTGTTTTAAAGACCTCCTCTCATTTTGTTTTCTTAGATTTAATCCTGTATAGGACTGGTAATTTTATTATGCTTATTTTCCAAATAAGGAGCAATACACCTCTCTGCATACAGTAAGAATGAATGATAAATTCAAGACTTGAATGCAGGTGCCTGGACCTGCGTTGGTGTTTTCCCCTGCATCTTTCTTTGTCTTAAAGATGTCCACCTGTGGGAGAAACTTCTCTAACAGCATGTGTGTATTATCCCTTGGCTGAATTTCTGATCCCAAACTCTCTGCTTAGAATCAACTATCCTTTCTTTTCCAGCAGCAAGGTAAGCTTCTGTATTCCATATACATGTTTAGTGAAAAGTTTTTAAAAACCACTTTATTGAGGTGTAATCGGTATATAAATGGTTGCAGAGGTATTTTTAGTGGAAAGCTTAATTCATTCAAAAGCACAGGGACAGCTATACATGCCCAAATCTCCATTAGGAGAGAGGGGAGTGATATTTATGAAATATTACCCTGCTTTCCTGAAGAAGTTGAACCAAAACTTAGATAAATGTTGCTCTGGTTAAGTTTTACATTAATTTTATTTACTATCCATTAGCCTTCCACTGAAGGTAAAATGGATAAAAATAACAAGTGTACACTGACTGTTCTTTAAGTATCAAAGGGAAGTAAATGGATTAGCACTATCTGAACTGCAATTTAAGCTTCCTCCCATACTTCATGCTTATTATTACTAGCACATCTAAACATGCTGACATTGAGGTGGCTAGGAGCCTAGATTTTGAAACTGTCTCTCAATCTTCAGTCCTGAACATTTTTCATACTGTGTGATTGTAAACCATCACACCAACCATTCAAATCTCTAATTCCTATGGTTAATAATAATACTTATCACATACATTCACACACACGTTCACACATGTGAAAAGCTCTTAACATTAGTTCTAAAACACAGTGATTATGTGTGTTAAGATTGGCAAATTGTGCTTTTAGGGACTAAGCTTATAAACTGTGGTGTGAAAAGACACTCAGGAATAGTAGTTGCCAGATGATACAGATGACTTTTCTAATTTGACACACTGTTCCCACACAAGAACTTAATCAAATAATTATACAAATGGAGCTTCCCAGCAAATCAGATTTGTAAGCTAAGGTGAACCACAAAATATATGCTTTAAACTATAAGTATCTGTATTCAACTAAGGGATGACAATTGTAAGAGGAAAATGGTTTAACAAGACTATTACAAACCAAGCTGAAATATGGATTTCTAGGAAAAAAATTAGACACATGGACTCACCAGAGCCTTCAGTCACATGCATGAAGAAATGGCAGAGTAAGAATAATAATAGCAAATTCAAGTGGCCCTACTAAGTGAGAAGCTGCCAATTCAAGGGGAGGCTACAAGACTTCCAAGTTACCTGCATGCTGCCATCCATGCCTATCAAACTAACATACAGATCCCAATGCCATGCTGATACTATAGCTAGCTCTCATCAGGCTGTACGAAACATACAGAATTTTATTCATAGTTTAGAATAGGATTATTTTGCTGGGTATGGTGAGTGCCCACCCGTAATCCCAGTGGCTTGGGAGGCTAAGGCAGGATGATTGTGAGTTCAAAGCCAGCCCCAGCACACGTGAGGCACTAAGCAACTCAGTGAGACCCTGTCTCTAAATAAGATCCAAAATAGGGCTTGGGATGTGGCTCAGTGGTTGAGTGCTTCTGAGTTCAATCCCCAGTAACTCTTCCCCCCTAAAAAAGAATTATTTTATTTAATCCCAAAATAATACCTTGAGGGTAGTTTTTTTTTTTTTTTTTTTTAATTTTCATTTTGCAGATGGAACAAATGAGCTTCAAGGAAGTTGGGATGAGACCAGGGCTGGCTATATAGTAATGGAGGAGTCAGTAAACAGTTGCTGCCTTTTGCCTTCAGAATTGGCCCTGCCTGTTTTGCAGGCTCCCAGTGCCCCAGTTATGCTAAGACATCTACTGTGCACATATCTCAGTTACTACACTTGAAAACAAACACTGGATTTGAACCTATGAAATGATGAGATTGCAAACTGTTTCAAATTCAATTTGATTTGGATTTAGTGAAGACCATTGAACTTGAGAACCACTCTCCTGGGCCCAAAACTTGGCTTACCAATTAGTACTATATAAATATGAATATGTTACTTAATCTCATAATATAATAATCAATAACATATCAATCATAATCTCATAGTCAATCTCATAATATTGTTGAGAGGAATCAATAAATATACATGTAAATTATCTGCAGAACAGTATCCAGTAGATGACCAACATGAATACCAGCTTTTATTAGAGTAGAGAAAACTGAATTTGAATATATATTCAATCCAGATGATTCATCTTGGATAATTTATTGAATATTCTATATATCAGTTTATAAAGATAAAATTTAAAAATTGGGAGATGATTCATAAAGATCCTTTGGATTGAATAGATTGTAAAGATAATTAGTATATATTGTTAATCCTATGATTTAAGATCTATGAAATTTTGAAGTCTAAATTTATGCTGTAATTAAAAAATGCACATGGCACTTATACATCTCAATTTCCCTAAATCTCTTTTTTAGCATTATATTTACTTATTTGTAAAATTCTAACTCAACTACATCACAAATGTGACCCATCTAAAGTAAAGATTTGTTAAAAGTGACCCATTAAATGTGCAATGTAGATAATATATTTTAATTTACTTATTGAAGGTTAAGGTGGTCCATTTTTAATTTTAATTTTTTTTTCATATTTTATTTATTTGTTCTATTTAGGCTTACATGATAACAGAATGCAATTTGATTCATTGTACATAGATAGAGGATAACATATCAATTCTCTAGTTGTAAGTTGTATAGAATCACAACATATATGCAGTCATACATAAAGTTAGGGCTATGATGACCATCATATTCCACCACCTTTACTGTCCCCATACCCTCTCCCCCCTTACACTCCTGGCATGGTGGCACACACCTGTGATCCCAGCACTTTGGGAGGCTGAGACAGGAGAATCTCAAGTTCAAAGCCAGCCTCAGCAACGGCGAGGTGCTAAGCAACTCAGTGAAACCCTGTCTCTAAATAAAACAAAAAATAGGCGGGGATGTGGCTCAGTGGTCAAGTGCCCCTGAGTTCAATCCCCAGTACCAAAAAAAAAAAAATTAAAAAATTAAAAAAAATAAAGATAGTATCAATTTTAATTTTTTGATTAATTTTTGATTAACATGTAATAATTGTACATATTTGTGGGGAATAGTGTAATACTTCAACACAGGTATACAGTATATACTGATCAAATCAGGGTAATGAGTATTTCCATCTCCTTATCATTTCTTTGCTTGAAGACTTCAAATTCCTTCCTTTCAATTCTTCACAGTCATAGAGCAGGTTATTGTGAAATATAGTCCCTAGAGCTTATTACTTTCATTTGACTATGGTTTTTGAATTAAATATCCAACCTCTCTCTGTCCCCTGTCCCTCCTGTCTTCTCAGGCTGCAGTAATCACTATTCTAGGTTTAGATAGATGTTTTTTGGTTTTCACATATGAATGTGATCATGAAGTACCTGACTTCCTGTGTCTGGCTTCTTTCACTTAGCGTAATGTCCTCCAGGTCCATCTACTTTGCTGCAAATGACATGAATTTATTATTTTTATGGATGAATTACACACCATACTGATATCAAATGTTCATCCCTTGGTGGTAACCTAGGTTGATTTCACATGTGATTGTGTGAATAGTGGTGCCATATACATGGGAGTACAGGTGTTTCTTTGATAGACTGATTCCATTTGGATATCTACTCAGAAGTGAGATTGCTGGATCACATAGAAGATCTATTTTTAACTTTCTGAGGAACTTTCATACTGTACTCTGTAATGGCTATATGGATTTACATTCTAACCAGTAGTTTTTAAGAGTTCCCTTTTCTTCATATCCTTGCCAGCATCTGTTAATTTTTTTGATAGTAGTCATTCTGATTAGGGTGACATGATATCTCATTGCTGTTTTAATTTGCAATTGTCTCTATTTTTGTTTATTCCTTTATTTA
The DNA here is from genome assembly GCA_028644305.1 of Xerus rutilus. Classification (NCBI taxonomy): domain Eukaryota; kingdom Metazoa; phylum Chordata; class Mammalia; order Rodentia; family Sciuridae; genus Xerus; species Xerus rutilus. The sequence goes on from CM053399.1 coordinate 12,144,423, forward strand.
TCATTGCCACAGGATATCTCAGGATTCCCAAATAATTGATGGAAAACTGTACAGAAGTGGCAGAGTTCATCCTCCTAGGACTAACTGATGCCCCGGAACTGCAGGTTCCCCTCTTCATCATGTTCACCCTCATTTACTTCATCAATGCCATTGGGAACCTGGGGATGATCATATTGATTGTGCTGGACTCTCATCTCCACCTTCCCATGTATTTTTTCCTCAGTAACTTGTCTCTGGTGGACTTTGGATATTCCTCAGCTGTCACTCCCACAGTTATGGCCAAGTTCCTTACAGAATATGAGATAGTCTCCTACAATGCATGTGCAACTCAGATGTTCTTTTTTATAGCTTTTGCGACTGTGGAAAATTACCTCTTGGCCTCAATGGCCTATGACCGCTACATAGCAGTGTGTAAGCCCTTGCATTACACCACAACCTTGACACCAAGTGTATGTACTCGTCTGGCCATAGGCTCTTATATCTGTGGTTTCCTGAATGCCATTTTTCACATTTGGGCCATATTCAGTCTCTCTTTTGGTAAATACAATGTGGTCCATCACTTTTTCTGTGATGTTCCAGCAGTCATGGCTCTGTCTTGCTCTGCTACACACCTTAGTGAACTTATTCTGGTTTTTATGTCAAGCTTTAATGTCTTTTTTGCTCTTATGATTATCTTGATCTCCTATATGTTCATATTTATCACAATATTGAAGATGCATTCTGATCAGGGCCACCAAAAGGCTTTGTCCACCTGTGCCTCACACTTCACTGCAGTCACCATATTTTATGGAACAGTCATCTTTATGTACTTACAACCCAGCTCCAGTCACTCCATGGATACAGACAAAATGGCATCTGTGTTTTATACTATGGTCATCCCTATGCTGAACCCTATGGTCTATAGTCTGAGGAACAAGGAGGTCAAGAGTGCATTAAAAAAGATGATTGAGAAGGTAAAAACTTCTATGTAACATTGAGATTTTAATATTGTGTGTGCAGAGTAATTTTATTTCTTTGCTCTCAGACCTTCCTCTTGCAATGAGTTACATGTTTAAGCTCCGTAGTGCATAGAAATCCCTGTGGTAATATGCTTGCCTCTTCAGAAGTCTGTTGTCAAGTAAAAAAAGAGAAAACATTGGAAAATATGAATGGGGAAAGCTGAGGGGAATGGTCAAACCTTAGTACTGACATTGGAACTTGCTTATCAAAACTTAATAATGACATTTGATTTATTTACTTGTTCCATTTATGTTTTCCCTACCACATTCCAATACAAGCATACATGTTGAACAGGAAAATTCACATACATATATGTGTTTCTTGTGGGCACCTACATATTGGAGTAGAAAATTTGTCAGAGGTAAGTGGAGTAGGGCTAGTTTTTAATAAAAATTAATAATTGATTGGATGTTACAGTATAAATTCATGTTTATTTTCTGAATAAATATATCCCAGTGATACATGATTGGTTCAACATACTCAAATCAAAAAATGTAATTTATCACATAAATAGAATAAAGAACAAAAATCACATGATCACCTCAATAGATTTAGAAAAAGCCTTTAACAAAATTTTGTACCCATGCATGATAAAAACACTGAATAAACTAGGACAGAAGGAACTTACCTCAATATCATGAAGGCTATATTTGACAAACTCAAAGTGAACATTGTACAGAATGGAAAATTTCCTCTACAATCAGGAATAAGAAAAGGGTGTCTACTTTTACCATTCCTATTCCATTTATAGTTATTGAAACTCTAGCCATAGCAATTGAGCAAGAGAAGAAAATTAAGGAGATACTAGTAGGAAAGGAAGTCAGACTATCTCTGTTTGCTGATAACATGATCCTATAATTAGAAGACCCAAAAATCTCCATGAGAAGACAACTAAAAATGATAAATAACATCTATTAAAGTACTAGGCTACAAGACTAACATACAAAAATCTATTTTTAATATTTTGAGTAACTACCTTACAGTTTTTCGTAGTGGTTATATCATTCCCAAAACCACTGCAGAAAGGTTCCACTATCTCCAAGTTGTTAGCATACTTGTTACTTTTTTAAAAAAACTATCCTCACAACTATTAAGTAGTATCTATTTGTTGTTTGGCTGCACTTTCCTGATAATTACTGATGCTGAACAACCTTTTCTAAATATCTCATCCATCCATCAGTCTTCTTTGGAGAAATGTTCTTTCAAATACTTTGTCCATTTTTAAATTTGGTTATTTGTTTTCATGATATGGAGTTGTAGGGGTTCTTTACATATTTTGGTTATCATTATGATTTGGATATTTAAATCCCCCAAAAGATCATGTGTTGAAGATTTTGTCCTCAGCTGATGGCACTGTTGGGAGATGATTGAACCTTTAGGAGGCAAGACCTTGTAGAAGGAAGTTACATAATTGGAGACATGCTCTTCAAAGGGATATTGGTACCCTGGCAGTATCTTTCTATGTCTTTTCCATCTCTCCCTCTTCCTCTCCCTCTCCCTCTCCCTCTCCTTTTTTCTCTCTTTTCTCTCTCTCTCTCTCTCCTTCCTGGTCACCCTGAGAAGAGCAGATTTTCTCTGACATATATTCCCCACCATGATGTTTTTTCCTTATCACAGGCCCACTGACAACAGGGCCAAGTGATCATGGACTGAAACCTCTGAAACCATGAGCTAAAATAATCTTTCTTCCTTATGAATTGATCTTTGCAGATATTTTGTCACAACTACAGAAATATGGCTAACATAATTATTAATCACTTTTCAGATTCATAGTTTAAAACTGTTTCCTCCCATTCTGAAATGAACATAAATTTGTGTCTAATTTTAATTATTTTTTAAGTTGACTACTTTCAAAGTCTCCATTCTGAATAAACACAAAAAGTGGTGAGTTTTAAATGAATGTGTTTTAGCACTTTACTGAGAGATACAGAAACACCCATTGATGTAGAAATGTTTTAAACCTTTTTTTTCCTTAGAGGAGGAAAAGCTTATTTGGGGGTCACAGTATCAGAGATCTTAGTTCATAGGTGGTTGACCCTATTGCTCTGAGCTCAAGGAGAGGCAGAAATGTTGTGGAGAAAGGGCCCAGTTGAGTAAAGCTGCTCAACTCATGGTGGGGTCAGGAAATGGAGAAAGAGAGCTCCACTTAACAGGGAAAAAACATAAACAACAAAGATACATCTCAGTGACCAACTTCCTTCAGCCACACCCTTCCTTCCTACAATTACCACCAAGTTAGTCCATATCAGTGGTTAGAGTTCTCAATCTAATAACTTCATCTCTGAATATTCTTGCATTGTTTCATACATGGACTTTTAGGGGACAATTTATATCTAAACCATAACATTCTCTCCCTTCCACCCAAAAGTTTATGCCTATTTCACAATGCAAAATACATTTAGTTCATTTTCAAGAATTCCTATGGTCTTGAAGTTATTCTGGTTTTTATGTCAAGCTTTAATGTCTTTTTTGCTCTTCTGGTTATCTTGATCTCCTATATGTTCATATGTTCATATGCTCTTCTGATTATCTTGATCTCCTATATGTTCCAGTATTGCCCCCAAATCCAAGTTGAAAATCTTGTCTGCGACTCAAGGCAAATTCTTGCATATTTTTTCCTTGTAAAGGATAAAAGTAAGTTATGTATCTAATATGTAATGGCACAGAGTAATAATTTCTGTTTCAAAAGGAGGAAATAGTGGCATAGAAGGAATGGATTGGACAAAAGCAAGACTGAAATTCAGGTGGACAAATGTAAGGAGCATGTGCCATAGACATGCCTGGACATGCTAGGACTCACTAAGTTGTGGGCCATAAGAAACAGCAGCCACTGACATGCTTAGTCATGCCTGCTTGCAATTGATATGGGGCTGTAAGGGGCCCTAGCCATAGGCATGCTTAGCAATGACTGGTTACAATTGGTAGAGAGCCCAGCTCCATGAACATGTGCAAAGAATATGTCCAGTTGCAAATTACATCACTTTGATGGAGATAATCAATGGACATTGACTTTCACTGGGTGTAACCAATCACTAGATTATACCACCAACTTGGAACTGTATTTAAACTGCTTGTCCTGCCACACTGGGGGCTTTTGCTCCAAGAACATGAGTGAGACTGGCCACCTTGCTGTCTGTCCCTGGATAAACTCCACCATTCCCTGATATCCAACCATTGACTGAAGAGGACCACTGGACAAAGACAATGTCTGCTCTTTGGCTAATAGTAGTTGTGTGGTACAGGAAGTATTTGGGGGCTTGTGGTTGCCCTAGGATTGTGTGACTTGCTTATAGTGTTTAATTAGTATGCATCGCTCCAGCACACTCAACACTTTTTGCATTAATTGTTTATATTTGATGATTGATGTGATCAAATATATGCTCGTATTTAAAGCCAATTCACTTCTGAGTAATTATTAATAGCACTGCTTGTGACAAAGCATAAATTAGAGAAGCGAACCAAGGCAAGTATATAAAGCAGAGTTTATTTAAGAAGTAATACAGACTTTTCTTAGGTAGGAGAAAGGGGCCATAGCTGGTATCCTGATATCCCAAGAAGTGAGGGCATTCTACCTCTTTTATACATTCTAGATTTTCTTTGTTCTCCTGCTCTCTTTCCCCTTGTCTCTCTCCCTCCTGTGACTAGGCCCAGGAGATGCTCCAGTGAGATTGCCAAAAGGTAAATAGCAGATGGACTGTAGGGGCCAAGGTGGAGTGATCCAGACAAGAAGGGGGCCTGTGTGCATTTATTAACAACTTACAACTCCCTGTAGGGAGGGACAATTCCTGGGACATGTTACCTTAGTAACAGATTGGAGCAAGTGATGAACCCAGCCTAATTCTTTTTTAAGATTTGGAGCTATCTTGAACTGAGGTCATAAAAAGGTTATTTCTGTTTTACAAGTATAAACAGACTATAAACTGCCCTCCCTGAAATCTTGGCTTTGACTAGATAATCATGTCTGGCTTTGACTAGAGTCATGTGAATCATTAATTTGCTATCTGCTTTTGTATTATGCTTGCCAGAACTCTGTCAACTGTAAATTCCTAAGATACCTACCTTTGTAACTCTTTGTGTTATAAAAATCTTCCTGCTGTTGGACAAGGCACTGTCCTCATTTTTGAATGAGGCAGCTGCTGATCATTGATTTAAAATTGGAATTGGTGGTATTTTCTTTGCATCCTGGCTTCGACATTTTGGAGGCCCCAGTGAGATTCAGACTACCAAAATTCTGAAGCTGAACCTTCACTCTGGGACTCTGAGGCTGAAGTGCTGCCAAAGAGGTTGCACATCTTGAGACATTCCAAAGTCCTAGGGTGTGTCTTTGGTTTAGTGGATTGCTGGAGTGAACTTCCACACTAAAAAAATTAGCAAGCATCTAGTGGAGGAGGCTTCCACAGGTAAGTGGTACCTCCATAACATATGGTATTAAATTTTAAGAGAGATCCCTACTGGGGACAGTGAGTTGCCCGGCGAGACACATGACTTCCTGTCTGGGGCAGTAGTGAGGTGTCGCACTGCCCCCTGGTACTGGTTTGGTGAAATTCCTTTCGGGGATAGTGAGGTGTCTGATGAGGCACATATGAACTCCTGTCCAGAGCATTAGCAAGACATTGCACTGCTCTCTGGGTTTTGGTACCTGGTTTTATGATCCCTGTGTCTCATTCTGTGTTTTATATGTTTTCTCTGCCTTTTTGTTGTGTGTCTTCTCTGTAATAGACTTAAGATAATTGAACAACAAAATGAGTAATAAGGCAAATATGCATGACACTCCTTTGATCTGTGTTTTAAGAAATTTTGACAAACTTTACCTGCCTTTCTTTAAACGGGACAGTGGGATACCACACATGCATTTTGCTTGGGGCTTGCAGATGTGCTGCCATACAAGCCGGCTGCGGCTACCACTGTGGCTCCTTCCTCTTGGGCTCAGCACCGCATCACCACCATCTCCTATTTGTTATTAATTTTCACATCCCTTCTCTAAAAGCCTAAGGCAGTTCCTGCCCCAGGGGGTTCCTCTCCCGAATCTTCCACCTGGGAAACAAAGCCTAACTGCTCAGGTTAGCACATCAAAAGAACACCACTACTGCTTATCTGCCCCCAATTTTAAGGTGACCAATCCGTAGCTCGCCACGTGGTTTGTAGTGGGCTCTATAAAATCCCTCCCGCATGTCCTCTCTCTCTCTCTTGCCTCTTTCCTTTGCCCAGGCGCCCATCCCCTGAATAAAGGATTTCCTGGCTACAAGAGGTGTCCATGTCTGGCTGGCTGATACCCCAACATTTGGTGCTGGTGACTCAGATGGGGGAGTAATCTCTATTGAGACCCCTCATCCTGAACTGCTGACCACACCTCACAGCCTTGCTCATTCTTTTGATCGCTACTTGTCCACGCCCACCACGAACTTCATTTGGTGAGTTTCCCTTTCAAGGAGACTGCAACTTTTCAGGCAGAGAATCAGAGGTGACCAGACGTGACCATCTGGTGGTCCCTCTGACTGCCTCAAAGGGAAGACCGCACCCCACCATGATCTTCACGGTTATGGTGGACTTCCAAAATCTCCACCCCACTTTCCTAGATTCTCCGTCCCTCAGGTCCATTTACTCTCTCTCCCTCCCTCCTTTCCTTTTAGCTCAAATTCTGCCAGCTGGGAGTTCCTGATCCCTCCCTGTTTACCTCTGTCCGCCCAGGATCAAATTTTCCGACTCCTCTGGGAGGAGTCTCCAAAATTCTGGCGCCAGGTTGATCTGGGGCCCTGCCTCTCTGGGAGAGGTTATACCCAGGGGGACTCGGGTGATGACCCTTCTACCCCTGTTTGGTCTCATCCTTGTCTATTGGTGGCTCCACTGGGATGCCTCTGGAGCTGTACTAATAGACATTTCTAGGTAGCACAATGGGATCAAACTCTTCCCTCCCAGCAGACTCTCCATTACATTGCCTTGTTAAAAATCTTTCCACTCTAAATCTTCTTCCCAATATTGAACCAAAGAAACTTATAAAATTTTGCACTCAGGATTGGCCTGCCTACCGATTGGATAACTCTCTTAGCCACCTATGTGTTCCTTACATCCAAGTCTCCTTAGAAATCTACATAACTATTGCCAGCAATCGAAAAAATGGGCGGAGATCCCTTTATTCAAACCTTCTCCTTTCTCCAAGCTAACCCCTCCCTCTGCACTCTCTGTAAGTCTCACCATGTTCTTCTAACTTACAAACCAAATTCATCCAAGTTTCTGTCAACTCCGAAATTTGAACCCCCCCATACCACCACGGCCACTCATCCCCTCAATCTCCTGACACTCCACTTCGCACCCCACAGTCTACCCCTCCCACATCCACATCGCAGCCACTCTTAGCCCTCACATCGCTTTCTTCCCTGGATACAACAGACTCCAATCACAAGCTTCTCGGCTGTCTGCCCTCTTCTGGCTTATTTACACCTCCCCCCCACCTCCAGCTTCTCCTTCCCCTTACAAGCTGTCTTCTAAAACATCTCGACAAACTTTAGCCCCTTTTTCTTAAATCAAATACACAATACAATATCCCAGCCCACAGCAATTAAGCCCAACTATTCCCTTGTGATACCCACTGGGCTGTCTCTCTGCCAATTTAAAAACCCACTATTCCCACACTGGACTCAAACTAAAATGTATTATTAAATTTAGCACTAAAATCTGGCCAAAATACCAATTAAAAAGCCACCTTACGTGGCCAAAATATGGAACACCACGGGCACCCCCATCCAATCCTTGGCTCCTCAGCACAAAATGATTGGAATGAGGGTTCTGACTTTTCACTCAGACAAAACAGCCAGAGCTTTTCACAGCCTGGCCTGCTACCTGGCCTGCTGTGGCAGCCCTTCCCCTACAAATCCATTTTTCAGACCTTAAATAAAAAAAGAGTTAAAATCCCTAAGCAGCAATTTCCCAGGCCAGACCACCTTCCATTCCCTGTCTTCTTTCTACTCCCCTCCCTTCTTTTCTCACGTTGCTTTATAATTCACAGCCATCATTTTCTCTCTCTAGGACTCTTCACTCTTACATTTTTAAAACTTATAACTTTAATTCTGTGCACTAAAGTAAAAACCTCTGATCAGATGTATTTTATCCAACTATAAAAGTTTTTTACACTCTACTGAGACCAGGTGTACCTACTTTTAATTCAAAAGGCCTTCTGCATGCTCTATTTTTGTGTTTATGTAAACCGAGTGCTCATAAACTAAAATTACAAATGGATCCAAATACCTTTAATTCACGTGATTTAAAAACTTCAATTTAAATTGGATAAGTAGACAGAGATAAAGACGTCTTTAAAATTACTCAACTCACAAGTCTTTCCATGTAGTCAAAGGACTAATAACATGTTAATGTCTATAAAATGTCTAATATATATCTCATTGTCAAAAATTTCTTCAAGGGAAAAATGTTACTGTTA
>CM053399.1:12153353-12218669 GCA_028644305.1 Xerus rutilus
AGATGTCAGTAACCCCAAAGAGATAAGCTCATGGGTTTTCTTTTCAAAATTCCCTTGTATAGTGTACTTTTCCTGATTTGCCTCCCCCTGCCATGTCTGCTCAAATTTATTCAATCTTAAATCCAACAGGTTTCTAATCAGACATTTAATCAGCTTCTCCTCAGGGATCTTCAGATTCTCAAGGAGGACAGCAACTCAGCTGCAACTGTTTGCTGAGACTCTACTCCAGCATTCCTGGCTCCTGCCTCCACACCTACATTCTGGCCCCACCAGCTGGCAATGCTATAGCTACAAGGCACCTTTCAGACTTCTCACCTTGGGAGACCCTAACCTTTGGGGCCTGGGTGCTCTACCTTCTTCCCCTACTCCCCATCCTGCTCAACAGACGTCACCCCAAATCCGCTCAAAGTAGCCAGAAGAGCCAACTTTGTCCATGTTCCCATCCTTATGAAATCAAAAATGGGGGAATGTAAGATAAAAAATAGCCCTTTTGTTATTAATTTTCACATCCCCTCTCTAAAAGCCTAAGGCAGTTCCTGCCCCAGGGGGTTTCTCTCCCAAATCTTCCACCTGGGAAACAAAGCCTAACTGCTCAGGTTAGCACATCAAAAGAAGACCGCTACTGCTTATCTGCCCCCAATTTTAAAGTGACCAATCCGTAGCTCCCACGCAGTTTGTAGTGGGCTCTATAAAATCCCTCCCGCATGTCCTCTCTCTCTCTCTTTCCTCTTTCCTTCACCCGGGCGACCATCCCCTGAATAAAGGATTTCCTGGCTGCACGAGGTGTCTGTGTCTGGCTGGCTGATACCCAACAGTACCACTTGTGGCATCCTTGAGTTGCTACCTTTCTGTGGCCCTATTACCTCACATCTGCTCCCCCTTTGTCCCTAGCTTACCTATGGAGCATGATTTAACCTATTTGTCACTGAGAAAAGAGAAATAGCCCTGGGAATAGTCACACAAAAGATTGGACCTGCTTAACAGTCAATAGCTTACCTCAGTAAAGAGCTTAAACATAGTAGATTTGTTCTCAAAAGTAATGAAAAACTAAGGTATCATAATTTTGGGCATCCAAACTTCTCTAATTACCAAATAGAAAAAAAAATAGTTAAAATGTCTTTCTGCTCAGAACAGCAGTTGCTCCCATCTCCTTCCAGATCTCAGCCAGGACTTACATTGAAATGTAAATGAAAGAAGCCTGCAGGCTTAATAGACCAGTTTGAGACCCAAGGAAAAAGGAAAAAGTGTCTTTTAATATGGCAAGCCTGAACCAAAACTGTCTTGGTTTTTATAATAAGAATAAATAAATTAGATTTGACATGGGATTACTCAAATGTGTTTGTTAGACATATAATTAACTTACAGTTAAAATGCTAACTATTAAATCTAACATCAAATACTTTTAACTCCTTTGAATTCCGTAGGGGAACATTGTTGGTGTTTTGGTAAATAAAAAAAAGAAGGGTTTAAAATTTCTTTGTCATCATTAAAAACAAGGTTACTAAATTTAAAGTCCCAATAAGTATAATTCTATATACTGGAATATTATGTTTTCATAAAATGGTAAACAGATGTGATTCTATATCCAAAGTTTATAGAAAATTTCTATATATGAAAGCCCAAAAGTTTCAACTGTTTCAATTAGAATATTATAAATAACATAAAGTATTTCTTCTCATTAAAATGGAGTAATTTATCTAAATTCAGAAATTTACAATGATTGTTTCAGAATGTGCACAGAAGGAAATAATAGATGGAAAGCAGAAATTAAAGGTTCTAGATATGGAAACTATATTTACTGGAAGGAAAAGAAAGTGTTTCTGGGTAAGGAAGTCTTTATATGATAAAATAAATAAGAGTTTAAGCAAGTGATAAAGAATCTTCTGAGTAAGTGATGTAGAAAGTTCTGAGTATGTGACAAGAGGGTCTAAATAAAGGGTAAATTTCAAAAAGTTTGTGTTTGTGATTGAATTGGCTATAATTAGCACAAATTTATTTAAAATTTAATGTACTGGTATAAAATAAAGTCTAAACCATTGTTCTGCATTTATCAAGATAATTTTCTTGTTTTTGTCAGTTTTTAATCACTTGGGGACACTAATCTCAAAGAAATTAAGGTTTATATAACTATGGTTACAGAACAACTGTTATTTTGGAGTATTGTACTATGTGGTCCATCAAAGGCAGGGATAAAGTTTCAGGGGTGCAGTCTTGCTTTCATGATGTCTTGTAGTCAGTGGGTTGATTGGCATCTTGGCAAGTCACACCCATTTCTGAGAAACTGTGTAGCTACAGCAGGTCACTCCATCTCCAGTGCTGTGTGGGACCAGGCAGAGCTTGAATAGGGCTCCAAATGTGTTTGGGCAGTCTTACCCTGTGGGATGCCATGGGAAGTTCCCAAACAGCAGATGTTCTTATTCACTAGACTGTGATGCTGATATAGTCCACACACGCCCACGATGGCTCTCGATACACACACACACACACACACACACACAGACACCATATTTTGTTTATCCATTCATCTGTTGATGAACACCTAGGCTACCTAGGCTGGTTCTATAGTTTGGCTATTGTGAATTATACTGCTATAAACAGGGATATGCAGATATCACTATAGAATGCTGACTTTATTTCTTTTGGATAAGTACCAAAAAGTCGTATAGGTGGGTCATATGGTGATTATATTCCTAGCCTTTTGAGGAACTTTCATGCTGATTCCCATGGTGCTTTTATTAATTTACAGTCAGACCAATAGCATGACATTGTTCCTTTATCCTTATATCCTCACTAGCATTTATTACAATTTGTATTCATGATGATTCGAGATCTCGCATTTCTTCTCGCGAGGCGGACGCAGAGCGTACAACGTGGTGAGCTCCACGTGGCAGCAGCAGACGCAGGACGTGCAGTGTGGTGGATTCCACGCAGCTGCTGCAGGTGTAGGGCATCGGTGTGGAGCAGCTGCGGGGAATGAAGCATTAAGCAGCCCGCATGCGCAAAGGAATGGCCTACCAGACGCTGATATGTAAGAAGCAATGGCACCTCCTACCAATAGGTGGACTTTTCCTGACTCATCCTGGAAGGACTCTGATCTGGGCAGGATCCCCTGACCAATCCCAGACTCTAGATACCTCCTCATCCTATCTCATAGCCCCTCCATTCCTGCCTTAAGACCTCCCCTTCCTGACCGGGTCCTTTAAGTTTTCTTTACCGTGGAACACTTGTGCCACTCTCCCAGACACACTCTGATGGACGGGGGAGTTTAGCCCCAGAGCGTGCATTTCCAATAAAGCCTTGCCCAGCGGTTTTAATTCGCTGCCTTTTGGTCATCTGGCTTTACAATTACCAATCTAACTAGATGGGAGATGAATTCTCAGTGTATAAAACAAACCCTGCATTGACAATGTGATCAATCTGCTTAGGAGTGTAGGCTCAGAGGAAAATATGCAAGCAAAATAATAGATCTGTTTCCTTTGTTTAAAAAAATTCTAGGTCAGAACTGTTAATTTTTAGCACAAAAAGATGAGGCAGGACGCAAACTTCACGGATCAGCTTAAGCCTTTTTTCAGGAATGGAATTACACCTCTAATGGACCCACTCTCCTGGTGGAAAATGAGCCACTGATCAAAGGAGGAGTCTGGGCTTATATAGGTTGCATTGAGGGGTGACTTAATTAATGACAGAGTGTACCAGTTTTGGAGGGGACTTAATTGAAGACAGAGCATGTCACTCAGGAATTTGAGATTTTGGTTTTACTGGGCAAGATGGAGGGTCTGGGGTCAGTGGCCAGCATCTGGAAAGGATTTGTTTTGGGAGAGATCAATGCTTAAGTCTCTTCCCAGGGACTGTCATTCTAGGTTTGATGGATACCTTCTCCCCAGGGCTTATTTTGTCACCAGCAAAGAATGTATAGGGAAAGGATCAATGTTATCAGTGTGTAGCATTCCTTCTCACGTCCTTTCCCCGGGCCACACTATTTTGTGGTTTGTCATTTTATACATCCAACAGTTATGACAAGGAAGATCACAAGGTGGTTTATAAAAATGATTCACTAAGGGAAATTCTTGAGACATTTTGAGAAAAGGTTTCCAGGTGCAATGTATGAGATAAGGGTGTACCAAAAGACAAACCTGGAGAGCTTGTTTAGGTGATGGTAACAGGGTTGTATGACTATGGCTTGACAAAATCCTCAGATTTACACACCCAAAGTGTGGCTTTCTCTTTGTAAATTATACATTAATCAGAAAGTAAGTAAAGGAATAATAAGTAATAAAAATGTGTACACATGGAAAACAATCTATTTTGTCCCCACAGGCAGTTTAATTGCTTCTTTCCTAGGAAAGTGAAGTGAGAAGCTATGGAGACTCTCACAGGGGACATTCCTGAGCTTTCATGCCTCCATGCATAAGCACCTAAAATCCCACTATGACTCCATGTGACTCATCTAAGAGACCACACTGTTTGCTGAGCCCATTTGGTTATCGTTTGCTCATTAGAATATTAATAGTTATTGGTGTATAGAAACTTCAACTCTGGTCAAGGAAAACTCCTCAACATAAGGGATATATTGACAGATCTAAAATGGTACACCTTAATAAGATGTTTTATAGACCTTTTCTTATCTCTTATTACAGATATATTTTAATGTGAGACAGGTCATTATATTGTGTTTATTTTACAATTAAGGAGGAGATGGTGACTTCTTTAAGGGCACACAAAGAATTGGTTGATTCAGGATTTGACTCATGTTAGTGTTCTTACATTTTCCCCTACCTTGGGAGCCTTGGAGTCTTTTGATTACTGCCCTGTATATAGTGAGAATTATAATGGATGCAAAAGCTTTGGGATTAGCTGTACTTATTGGAAAGTATTTGAAAACAGAAATAAATAATTTGAATTTTTTAAAAACATACTGAATTGTCAGGAGTATAAACGTAAAAACTTTCATGATTCTTATGACACATCTGCTGCATTTCAAAGGGAAAGAAAAACAACCACAACAAAGGTGGATGATGTGCTGATGCATAGGCGGTTACTTATTTTCCGTGTGCTGGCCTGTCACCAGAGGTTAGAAAAACAAAGGACCGAAATAATCAATCTTGAAACTACAATAGGCTCTTAAATGAATTAACAAAGTCCTAAATGCACTTTTAACCTTCCCCATATGTTTTCATGTTTATTGTTACTAATACATCTTCAGAAGTGGATAGGGATGAAACTAAAATCCCAGCCTTTTGAATAGGCAGAAAATGACTTTAGTCCTTGAATTTTGACCGCTGCTCATATTGGTAATTTCAGATCATTGTATAACTTTTCAAATCCTCATGAATCAATGATAAAATATGAATAATAATCCAACCTACCTTAGTCTCACACATACACACATAACATTAATATATAAAACTTCTATCATTAGTTGTATAGTGTAGCGAAAAGTGGTTATGTGTATTAATATTGACAAATATGTTCTCATGAACTTGGCTTGGAAAGAGAAGTTGCCAAAATTTGGGAGGAAGATGGTAGTGAGTAGTAGTTAGCAGACAATAGAGCCCTTCAAAAAATCTTCAAACTCAGATGAAAAGATTTAAAATACTGTTCCTATACAAGAATCTTCAAATAAAATACAACACAGAGCTTTCCAATAAGTCCGCAGGCTAAAAGATAGCTCACCAAAACTCAGGACTTGCGACTTTTAATTTCTGATTGATTTATGAGAATGAGAGAAAAATTAGGTGTAAGATATGGGACTCTTTCATTCAATCATAAGCATGATGAACCCAGTGTTCTATTCATCGTTTTTATGCATTAACTGATTTCATTCTCACAATAATATTGTAACGTAGGTCTCATTACTCTCTTCGTTTTGCAGATAAAACAACCAGGTTTGGAGTATTTAATGTAGAATAGATTCCTTCATCATAAGTGGTGGGATTGAAATGCACTGCTTCCAAAAACCTGGGTTTGATAGTACAGTTGCTTAGCCTTCTCTTCAGAATGGCTGCTGCTGGAGGAACATGCCCCTGAGGTTCCTGCCTACTGCATTCACTATTCATATCTCTCTCAGATACGTCACTGGGGAATCCTAAACACTAAGTTTGGATCAGTGGAGAAAATTATTAATTACATATCGAGTTAAATTTAATATTATTTAAATTGAACTAAGATCATTCATTGTACTTAAGAATTCCTCTGCCTGGGTCTAAAGTTTAGCTTGGGCCAGAGGCTTGGCTTGCAATGACTACTTGTGTACACATGAATAAATTATTCAACATCTTGTGTCTCAAATGAATGAAAGAATTAATTAACTTTATAATATTCTTGAGAAGAGTTGATGAATATGTATGTAAGCTGTCCTGAGAATTTCCTGGCAGGTGAACAAAATCGAAGTGTAAGACTATACTAGACTCAGGGAAAGAGGATTAGAAGGTATAGCAGACATATCATTTTGGATCATTTAATTTTTTACATCTCAGCTTGAAAATTTATAAAGTCAAAAAGTTAGAAGAATATTTTTACAGATTTCTCAGATTCAATAATTCATAATTCTAAATATGCATAACATATAAAAATTTCTGTCCATCCTTATCTAGTGAACCTTGTAGAACAAATTATTGCTGTAGTAAAATAATACATATTATATTTTACATTTATTTTTACTTCAATCTTTTTTATTGTTTAGCATTCATTATTATTACGGGGCATCTCATAATTCTCAAATAATATTGATGTAGAACAGGATAGAAGTAACAAGATTCATCCCACTGGGACTAACCAGTGACTGCAGGTCCCCTCTTTAAAATATTCACCCAGATCGACTTCATTGTCTTGTTGGGAACTTGGAAATTAATGCATTATTCTCCTGGACTCTCATCTTTTCACTCCCCTGTGGTTTTTTCCTCAGTATCATATCTCTAGTGGCATTTTAAAAATCTTCAGCTGTCACTCCCACAGTGATGGGAGTCTCCTTCTAGAAGAAAAGGTCATTTGTTTAGAATGTTTAGTATGCTCAGATCTTCTTTTCAAATAGCCTTTGCCACTGTGAAAATTTACGTCTTGGCTTCAATGGCCTATGTGTGCAAACCTCTACACTGCATCACCTTCATGACTGAAAGTCTGAGTGCTTGTTTACCACAGGCTTCTACATCTTTGGTTGTTTGAATGCTTTTATCCACCATGGGGACACACAGCCTCTCATTCAGAATGTCCATGTGCTGTATCACTTCTGTGATATGCCAGAAGTCATAGTTCTCTTTTGTTCTGATAGACATGTTAGTGAGCTGGAGTTTCTTTGTGCCATGACCTTCAATCTCTTTTTTGCTCATCTGGTTATCTTGATATACTATGTATTCATTTTCATCATCATCATCACAAGGTGCTCCACTTCACAAGGGAAGATATCTTTGTACACTTGTACATCCCGCCTCACTTCAGTCTTCATCTCCAAGTACCTCCAGCCCAGCTCCAGTCATTCCATGGACTCAGAAAAAATGCCATCTGTGTTCTATGCTTGGTCACTCCCATTCTGAACCCTGTGGTTTATAGCCTGTGGAACAAGAAGGGAATGGTGCATTCAAAAAGTTTCTTTGGGAAACAAAATTGTGTTTAGGATGGTGATTTTAACACAGTAGACTGCACAAGACCTGGATTCATCCCCCTCAGATCTTCTCCATGCACTGAGTCACATTCTAAGGTTCACACTGAAGTTAACCTTCTGCAGCATATCGATACCCTTACATGTGCAGTCTGTTGTCTAGAAAAAAAGGAAACACTATGTTCAGAAATCAATATTAACTATAGAAGAATGGTTAAGATGTCTTGGGCCCTGCTAAAAACTTTATTAAAAATGTTGATATGTCCTCATTCTAGGTGTATTACTTTATATCACATACTCATTAAACATGCATGTAGAACAGTGGCATGAATGAGTGCATGTGTAGGAGTACCTGTGTGTGCCTCTTGAGGACACACACACACATGTATAGTGAATTTGTCAGAATTAAATGGAATGCAGCAAGGATTTAATGGTAATAATAAACAAAACATTTAATTCAGCTTTTAGAATATAATGTAAGTGTAATATTATTTATTTCTTTAGTTGAATAATATTCTATGAGCCTTAATTTGAGAGAACATTACATATCTTAGAGTAGAAGAATTTTCTTCTTTTTGCAATATTTTATCTAGAGAAACATACATATAACATCTTAAATGAATTAACAGTTCTGGCTTGACCATGTCGTTATATAAAACTAACATGTTCATGTTATAATGAACTCTCTAGCCAGCATACAAGAAACATTTAGAGAAAACAATACTATATTTTTAGATTCTCTTGTGTATCACTACTAAATTTCACACTAAGAAACCAATCAAGCCAGTGTTTCTCTCTGTTAGAACTTGAAATGGTCAGTGCTGCTCAGGTTTTCTTACCTTTCTAGAGACTCATCCTTTCTTGTCGTTCCTGTCTTTTACCCCACTTTGTTTGCATGAATCTCTTCCCTGTTTGTCCTCAGCTCCACGCATGCTCTTGCTTGGAGCCTCTGAACTTGCTGTTCTCTTCATGGGATGTTCTCACTCCTTTCACATCCTTACTAAAATGCCACCCTGTCATGGAGGTGACCCCTGACCACCTGTGCTAACATAGTCACTCTCCACTCAGCAAATAAGCTGTCCTCCCACTCTGCTTTATCCTTTATGGTTCTTATCAGTTTTACTTTTATTTTCATTTTACATTTATTTTCCCTTTTTTATTGCTTATTTCTCAACTGGAATTTAAACTCCATGGGAGCACCGAGCTTGTTTGTTTCCTTCAGAACATGATTTTCAGCAGCCTTTGTGTGTGTGTTGTATTGCAGATTATCAATAAGTGTTTGTTAAATAAGTGAATAAAATAAGCAAGCTTTGATTCCAATTGTATTAATATGTTGAATTTTGGAACCAGTGATAATCATAGTGCACCATGCATAGTATAAACTTCTTAGATATAATTTGAGAGCATTTCAATAGGACCAGGGAACTTTCTATTCTCTCTGGTGAAACATTTTTAACTATATCCAAATTCAGTTCTTGCACTCCTTGCTTCTGTTTATAGTGATGTCCTGGATCCTATCATCAAGTAGATCATTTGAAACCATCTCATAGTTTTTACTTAGAAATGATATCTCATTAAGTGGCAAGGAACTTATCAGTGAAATATTATTAATAAACCACAACATTCATTCAATATGAGATTATTTAAAGCTCATATCTGATTATATTTTTAAAATTTCTTTTTATATTTGAATTATATAATTAACTAAAATGATTTTAGCCATCCACGTAGAATATAAATATATTCTAATAGAGATAATATGCATTCAATATTCAACTACACTGTATAATCTTTTTCTTTAAATTTTGACCCATAGGAAGCTCAATATTATGGAAAACATAAGCAGAGCAATGTGATTCCATGTCTAATTTATTATAACTATAAAATAGGAGACCTCAACATCTTAATATTTGCAATATTGAGCTTGGGTGTGCTAAAATTATCTCTCTGTTACTTTTGGAACACTGTAGTATAACACAAATATTCTCATAAGCATAGTAGTAATATTTCACCTATTGGAACCATTTCTAGTTATTATTTTAAATTATTATTTAATTTTAGATTTAAAGAAACACTTCAAAGATAGTGTAGATCATTGCCATACAATGCTGTGACAAGCTCAATAACAGCTCATAAAAAGATTCAAGTCCTGATTTGGAAACCTTTCAGTATTACTCTATGTGGCTCAGAAGACTATGCAGATGCGATTAAATAAGGATTAGAAAATTTTAAAAAAGAATGAGAAATTATCAGGATTATCCATGTGTACCCTAAAAGTTATCCCATGTATCCTTATAAAGTAGAGTAAGAAGATTTGAACATAGAAAAAGAGGAGCTGACACTGTGAGCTTAGAAACAAGCAGCTATGTCATGCCTGCAACCGCCAGAGGAGGGAAGAAGATACAGAGAGTGCCCTGCAGCCCATGAAGGGGTCATGGTTTCAGCTCTCTGAAACTGATTATGGACTTTCAGTTTCTAGACTTGAGAATGAATAAAAACTTGTTGTGGTAAGCCTCAATATTTGCAGTAATTTGTTAGAGCAGCCATTGGAAACTAATACAGACTTTTGTCTGGTTTCTTCTCCGTCAATCTTATACTGCTATTGTATGTTTGGGAGAATTCCCATGTGAAGCTATCTGTTCCTCAGCTTTTTTTGGGGGGGAAGTTATTTAATATTAGTTCAATCTTTTCACATGTTATAGGTATATTCAGATTTTCTATTTCTCTGGAGCTGGTTTTGACAATGTGTGTATTTACAAGAATTTGTATTATATCTACATTATCCAACATGTTGTGATGGTTATTCCATATTCTAGTGATGGAAATCTATTTGGATAAACTGGCTTATTTGTAGTCAGGGGCAGTGGGTTGGAGAAGTTATTAAAGATAAATTGCTTTAGGTGATTATGATTGTGGTTAGATGACCATGCATTTGACAACATTATTATAGTTATACACTAAAAATGAGGGTATTACTGTATATGAATTATGCATTAATAAAAAATAAAAAGAAATAAAAATAATACCAAAAATATGCACACTTGAAAGCTAACTAGCTTGATCCCTATAGACAGTTTAATTGCTTCTTCCATAGGAAAGTTGTATCAGGAGCTGTAGATAGTCTCATGGGGACAATCTCTAGAGGTCTCAACTCTGTACAATTCTCTCCGTATCTCCATGTGTTAGCCTCTGAAATCCCCGTATGACTCCAATCGACCTATATTAGAAGAAATACACTGATTTCAGTGCTTTGTTGGACATCCTTCATTCATATAAATGGCACATAGAGGCCTTCTTTTGATCTGAGCATATGCTATGAACCTTTAACCATGGTCAGGGAAACAAAGATAAAAATCACATTGACAGACTTTTTAATTGATATCCAACACATGAGATTCTGTAGACCTCCTGTATTTCTTATTTACAGGCACAATTCTATGAAAGATATAATATTATCATGCTTATTATGTAAATAAGGACAAGGTAATTGACTCTTCTAAAGAAACAAAGAATTCATGGTTGATCAGAATTGATCCATGTTAACAATTCTTTCCTCCATTTTTCCCCTGAGTTAGAGAAGTTGGAACATTGTTACCTCCATCTGAGAGACTCCAATAGTCTTACGCAGTATTTCCTGCCTGACTTCATGATTTCAAACACACTATTCTGGATTGACTGGTTCTTTCTTCTCCAGCAAAGTGGTAAGCTTCTATATTCCATAAACATTTTCATGAGGCGTGTAATCATACAAAAACAGCAGGGTGACTATACCTACTAGGAATTATTTAAAAAGAGAAAGAGATGGGTTTAACATATTTCAAAGAAATGGAGGTGAGTTGGGAGTTATGAAGGAGAAAACTTCCAAGAGAGAGCATTTAGAGATTCTCATGACAAATCATGGCTGTATCTCCAAAAATGTGAACAAAATTTAAGACATGTGATAAGGTAACATTTTCAGCTTGTGAACTACATATTTGCTTCTCATTGGAGGTATGTGAACAAGAAAAGCAAATTCTGGAAAAGTGAAATTATCATGATTTAAACCACAAAAGGGTCTTAAATTAATTACTAAACTCTGAACCACATTTGAATCTTTCCTCCATAATCTCATGCTGAGTATTGCTGTCACATGTACACGTGCTGACAAAGACATGGATAAAAAAACTTGATTAGGTTGGGGGTTTCCTTAACTCTTGAATGTGGAATCTTTCTGTTACTTGCTGTGCAATTTTAGAGTATCACAGAATTTCTCGAATCCTCAATTCCATGAGGATGAGGTTAAGAATGAAAATGTTACTTGTCTACCATCCAGCACTTATGCATACAAAATCCTTTTCACTGGTTGTAAAACAGAAAGGGTGATAAAGAGTGTTTTGTGTGCTAAAGATTGCAACACTGTTCAGTGACTGACTTGTAAAATGAAGTTGACAGAGACTCAGGAGAAAGATGGTAAAGAATAGTGTTAGTGTTGGATGACTCTCCTTCCAGAACTACAGTTCCAATAAAAACATTGAAAATACTGTTATTACACAAAAATAAGTTTACAACATGGGAGTTCCCTTGAGAACACATCTGAGTTAAAGACAAACCATAACCTGGGAACTTTGAACACTTGTCTCTGGGATTTGGCTATGGCATGATGGTAATGAGAGAAATAATGAATTTAAGAAAAATAAATTCTTTTACTCAAACTAAAATATGGATTTCAAGGAAGAAATTTTGAAAAGAAATGGCTCAGGTGGAATTTCAGGAGCAGTAACCTTACGCTTGGAATAAGGATAGGCTGAGAAAGAGCAGCACAGAAAATCTCAGTAGACCTAGTGTAGGAGAAAAGCTAAACTGGGCAGAGAAGCTTAAAGACTTCATATTTACCCACATCTGAAGGCCTGCATTTCAACATTCACCTGATCAAACCAACACAAAGATGCTTATTCCATTATAATAATAATATTGCAGCTATTCATTTATTTGTGAATTATCGTACTCATTTCTCACCATAATATCTGAAAGTAGGTCTCATTACCATCTTCATTTTGCAGATAAAAATAATGAGGTTCAGGGGAGTTAGGTTTGGACCAATGATGGCGAGGAGGTAAATGGTGGATGGGAATGCATCTCCCCCTGCCAAATCTGATCTCCATGTTTACTAAATCTGATACTATGTCTTCTCAAAGAATTGCCTCTGCAGTTTGAACATACTCCCATCACCTGTTATTCCAGCAAATCTGTTGTACATAGAGATGTGCTATTGAGTGACATGAATTAAACCCTTCTTCACCCTAAGCTAACGTTTATGCTTTTAATCTTAATCACTGTCAGCCCATAGATGTGCTGTTGATTAAGCATGAGATTGTGGGGAAAAGGTTAAAAATGCAGGTCGCAGCTTGTTAATTCCTTTTAGGATCCTCTTGAAGTTGAATGGACCATTTCAATTTATGCTTGTTTTTTGGCTTGCTTGCTTTTCCTCTAGAGAGAGGCAAATATAACAAGCTGGAATTACCACCTAATCAGTCACTCACTCAGTTCACTGCAAAACCCCAAACACGGAGATTGAACCAGAGAAGACATGGAGCAATTATAAAGTGAGTTAAATTCAACTTGATTTAAATTAATTTTAAACCATTAGACTTAGGAAACACTCAGTATGGTTAAAGGTTGCCACGGTTCCAGAGTAGACATTGAGAAGTAGTACTTGGGTGAATATTAACAAATTACCCAACCTCTTGTGCTGATAATTTACATGAGTGCAACGACCAACTAAACTGTTGAAAGACTCCAGTGAATGCACATCTAAAATGTCCAGTGCAGTTCTTGAAGGTGAGCAACATGGAAGTGGCAGTTCTGGAGAAAAGGGTGGGCAGGTAGATTCATCCAGATGTCATTTTGATCAAGTCGTTAAAATATCTAAATCTTAGTCAACAAAGGTATAAAAACTTAATCTAAGGTATATGATAAATTATAAACACTTACCCTGTTTATAATTAACACACTAAATTTGGTTTTTCAAGTACCCATCACACTTTTATATCTCAAAGTACAAATGACTGAAACAAAGAAATGCTTATTATGTTTTCCAGTTTCAATTTTTTTTTTATCATTTTGTGTTTTCTTTTTCTCAAGGCTGTAGAACATCTAGAGATTCTCAGACAATATTGATGGAGAATAGGACAGAAGTGACAGAGTTCATCCTGCTGGGACTGACCAGTGACCCAGGTCTGCAGCTTCCCCTCTTTGTGACCTTCCTCCTCATCTACACCATCACTCTGGTTGGTAACCTGGGGATGATCCTGCTGATAGTCTTGGACTCTCGTCTCCACACTCCCATGTACTTTTTCCTTGGCAACCTGTCTCTGGCAGACATCTGCTACTCTTCAGCTGTCACTCCCACGGTCATGGCTGGGCTCCTTCTAGGAAATGAGGTCATCTCCTACAATGCTTGTGCTGCTCAGATGTTCTTTTTTACAAGCTTTGCTACTGTGGAAAATTACCTCTTGTGTTCAATGGCCTATGATCGCTATGCAGCAGTGTGTAAGCCCCTGCACTACACCACCACCATGACAACTAGTGTGTGTGCGTGTGTGGTCACAGGCTGCTATGTCTGTGGTTTTTTGAGTGCCTCCTTCTACACTGGAGACACATTCAGTCTCACCTTCTGTAAGTCCAATGTGGTCCACCATTTTTTCTGTGATATTCCAGCAGTCATGGCTCTCTCTTGCTCTGACAGACATGTGAAAGAGCTGGTTCTGATTTACATTGCCAGCTTTGTTATCCTCGTTGCTCTCTCCATTATCTTAATATCTTACATAATGATTTTTATCGCAATCTTGAAGATGCGCTCAGGTGCAGGACATCGGAAGGCTATATCCACCTGTGCCTCCCACTTCACTGCAGTCTCCATTTTCTATGGGACCACCATCTTCATGTATTTACAGCCCAGCTCCAGTCATTCTATGGACACTGACAAAATTGTTTCTGTGTTTTATACTATGATCATCCCCATGTTGAACCCTATGGTCTATAGTCTGAGGAACAAGGAGGTCAAGAGTGCATTCTCAAAGATTTTTTTTTGAGGCAAAATAATCTTTTTTAAATTAATTAATTTGAATTAGTTCTTTTTAGCCATAAATAACATTAAGATTCATTTTGACATAATTATAAAAACATGAAATATAATTTGCTCTAATTCAGTTCCCACTATTTCCCCTTTCCTTCCCCTCCTCCTTCTTCCTGTTTCAATTCTTCTACTCTACTGATCTTTCTGCTATATACTTACATTTTTTAATATTAGTGCCTTGTAGATATATGTGAAGGTGAGATTCACTGTGATATATTCGTATTCATATATTAACATAGGAAAGTTTGGTTAGATTCATTCTCTGTTCTTCTCTCATCCTGTCTCACCTCCCTTTCCCTCAAATCCCTTCCGCTATTCCACTAATCTTTCTTCTATGTTAATGGAATCCTACTCTCCTTTTGTTTTTTTTTTTTTTCCTCTCCTTATTTTGGACTAGCTTTTGCATATCAGAGAAAAAGTTCTCTCTTGACTTTCTGACTCTGGTGTATTTCACTTAGTGTGATGATCTTCAGTTCCATTCAGTTACTGGCAAATGCAATTATTTCATTCTTCTTTATTGCTGAGTAGTGCTCCATTGTGTATATATACCACATTTTCTGTATCCTGTCATCTGTGCAAGAGCATCTAGGTTTGTTCCATAGCTTGGCTATTGTAAATTGTGCTGCTATAAACATTGATGTGCCTCATCCCTATAATATTCTGATTTTAGATCTTTTGAATATATGCCAAGGATTGGGATAGCTGGATCATATGGTGTTTCCATTCTTAGTTTTTTGAGGAATCTCCATACGGGTTTCTAGAGTGGTTATATTAATTTTCAGTCCCATCAACAATGTATGATTTTGCCTCCCCCCCACATCCTTGTTGGAGGCAAAATAATCTTAATGATTTAGATTAGAATTTGTTGGATGCATAGTACTCGAATCCATTCACCTCAGAACTTCTCCACGTGCTGTGTCATATTTTTAAGACCCACACTAAATCTAAGCTACTAGAGTGGTATCATTACCTCTTAAAAAGTGTGTTGCCTAGAAAAAAAAGGAACGTTATATCCAGAATCATAATATATGAATAAGAATGATTATGATTTCCTGCATTCTGCTTGTCAGACCCTTATTAAAGATATTGTTATTACTAAATGTGGCTACACTGGTGTTGAGTTTTATGTGTTCATTTGACTGGATTAAAGGATATGAAGAGAGCCAGTAAGACATTTTCTTTGCATGTCTGTGGGGGATATTTCTGAAAGAGAATACAAGTTGAAGCAGTAGACTAAGTAAAGAAGACCTACCATCATCAGCGTGGATGGTCATCATCCAATCTATTGAGTGCTCACTTGAATAGAAATAATATTAGAGAATTTATTGCTTCTTGGTCACTGGACCAGTCACCTTCATGTCATCAATGTAAAGGCTCAATATTGTATCTTATGGAAGGGAAAGGTGCTCAAGACTCTTGAGGACTAAATGATCACAAAAGTCTTGGCAGATGATGTAGTCTTCAGATAGGACATTGAAAGTGTATTTCTGGCCTTGACAACTGAAAGCAAATTCTGAGTCTATCAACATGCTCAAGTCAGGGAACTGATTGACAGGTTGAGGCTACAGTTCTGAGATTCAGATAGATTCTGTTCACCTGACTTAGAATTTCTCTATGCATATCCAAGAAGAATTTCTTAGGCTTACTTTCTACTTCACATCCAAGAACACCAGAATGATCTTGTTAATGTGATACAATCACATAAGTCAGAATTCTGACAGGTGTTTAAATCTGCTATTTATCAAAATAACACCACCCATATTCCATTTGGCAATTGATTGCTGGCAGTTTATCCCTGCCTCTTTGGGATCCCTCCACTCTCATTATTTTAGATTTTCCCAAATCAGTGGCCTGAGTTCTCATTTAAAGATCTCATCTTCAGGGAAATGTGATCACAGAGTTTTTCAAAGACGCTTGGGCTCCCCTCAAAAAATCCTTTATTCTCATAACCATGGTAAAAACTATATCTTTCTCTCACCATCTTACAGTGCGTATGCAGTAAAATAGTAAATCCAAGTTCTTGAAGGTTTATAATCTCTTCTTCTACATTAAATAAAAGATCCTTGTGTAATTCTAATTCAAATTGTAATGATCACCTTTGTTCTATGTTTTAGATGACAAAAATAAATGTTTAGACCCATTTCTAACTTCCCAAACACAAAATTTAATGTGAAATGTCTGGATTGTGAGCCTCTTGTACTTATTTTTATTAAATATTTTAGTTGTTTTTCTTTTTTCCATATTTTTATTGGTGCATTATAATTATACATAATGGTGGGATCCTTTGTTACATATTTGTAAGTGCACATGATATAACAGCATACAACTTATTTTGACCTGATCAGCTTTCTTTTCCTTCCATAATTCCACATCCTCAATATCTATCCCCACATATATGCTCAAGATTTCCTTCTATATATATTGGAAACTCAGTAATTCCTTTGAAGATTAGCATGTCTCTCCATAGATCACAAACTGTAGAGGCCTTCTGGGACTTGAGTTTACTTAGAAATCAGAAGCAAAGAGCAATAGGGTGGGTACTGAAGAGAAATATTCCTTATGCACAGTTACTGCATAAGGGTAGGCCATTAAACTTACCTTGGGTAATATAGAGTTCCACTAATCTTTCATTGAGCCATGTAAGCTTAATCACTTAATCAACTAAGACAGCTTGCCGAGGTTGGCTTTACTCTGAGTAGTAAGTCTAATTATACTTATAAAAAGACATCAGAATTTAGTGAATTGATAAAGAAAATGTTATTATATATACATATACACAATAGACTATTACTTAGCCATTCAAAAGAATGCAAGTATGGCATTTGCTGATAAATTGATGGAACTGGAGACTGTCATGGTAAGTGAAATAAATCAGATCCTACAAGTCAAAGGTTGAATGTTTTCTGACAGCCAAAAGTTAGTCTAAAACAAGGAGAGAGAGATGAGAGAGAGAGAGAGAGAGAGAGAGAGAGAGAGAGGTGGCATTACATCAAAATAGAAGAAAGATGGAGGAGAACTGAGGGGGAGGGACAAGGGACAGGATAAGGAAGAACAGTGGAATGAATCTGACCTAACTTTCTATGTACGTGATATACCACAGTGAATCTCACCATTCTGTGTATCCACAAGACATTAATTTAAAAAAGAAATACTATAAGTAAATAGCAGAAAGTTCAGTAGAGTAGAGGGAAGGGAACAGGGAAGAGAGGAAGGGAAGGATGAGGAAGTACTGGGAACTGAATTAGAGTGAATTTTATTCCATGCTTTTATATCATGTCAATATGAGTCATAATGTTATATATAAATAAAAATAACTGGGCCGGGCATGGTGGTGTGCACCTATAATTCCAGTGGCTTGGAAAAATTGTGAGTTCAAAGCCAGCCTCAGCAGCAGTGAGGCGCTAAAAACTCAGTGAGACTCTGTGTCTAAATAAAATACAAATTAGGGCTGGGGATGTGGCTCAGTGGTCAAATGCCCCTGAGTTCAATCCCTGATACCAAAAAGAAAAAACAAAAAGAAGTAATAAAATATGTATTAAAAAAGACATCAGAATTTAGGAGATCAATGTTCCAGTTTTATCAGGGCTGTCTTCATATCTACATTCCAACTTTTAGGATCCCACACCTTCACAACCAGTGCCCTAATGTACATTGCACACACTACTATGTAGGAGTTCAGTTTGTATTTTAATTATCCGCTTACAAGACTGGGTTGGGTTTAGCAGTTTCAGCACTGTAGCTACAGAAGCCAAGGATCTCTTTCAGGACAAAACCAGAAGATTTCAGGTCATTCCTTTAAGGTTAAACATCATAATTCAACCCCCTGACCTCATGTTTTTTCCTACTTTCTCCAGCAATATTAGGAATAATCTATACTTTTATTATACACCTTAGTTTGACAAAAATATTCGAAAGTATCACAAACACTACGTCAGTGTCCAGTATTTTTTAAGGAATAGAAATGTGTTCCTCTATAGTTCAACTAGATCAGGCTGCCAGGGATTTGGTGTCTGGGTATGCCCTATTCTTCGTAAGGCACCTTCTTGCTATAATTTCACATGGTGGAGAGGGAATAGAATAATGCTATTGCATTCCTGCATTAGGACTGGAGAATTCTGCATCTTCATGTAAAGGAAATGAGAACTGAATAGTGGTTACCAGGGGCTAGAGAGTGGGTGGGGGTGCTGGAGGAAGAATGGGGAGAGTTGATCATTTGGTATTAATGTACAGTTAAATAGGGGCAAGAAGTTTGTGTGCCTTTTTTTTTGCACAGTAGGGTGACTATAGCTAGCAATTACTCATTGTATAATCTAAAAATCCAGAAGAAAGGATTTTTAGGGCTTTCACCATAAAGAAATACAAGCATTTGAGGAGATAGACATATTTAACCTGATTTAAACATTCCACATGTGTCCGTGTGTGGTGAAATGACATGGAAACCAATCATCTTGTACAATTTTTAGGTTTATCGGTTAAAAAAAATTTAAATTAAAAATATAATAACCAGCTTAATCTCCACCAGCAGTTTAATTACTTCTTTCTTAGGAAAACAAGATGTGAATCTGTAGATAGTCTCATAAGGAAAATCTCCAGAGATCTCCAAGTCTGTATAGTCCTCGCCAGATCTTCATGTATTAGTTTCTGAAATCCCCAAATGACTCAGAATAGCATTGTTTTAAGAGGCATACACTGTACGACTTGCTCCCCTGAATGTTGTTCTTTCATCTGGTAAATAATCATTGTTAGTGCTATAGACCTTCTGACATGAGGACTTGCTGTGAGCTTCGAAGCATGGTCAGGGAAAACACCCAAATATAAATGGCACAATGACTGATTTTTAAATGATAACATCTCCATGAGATATTCTGTGCCTCTCATTTATTTACAAACATGATCTACAAATTATGTGAGAGAGAAATAATGTTATCATGTTTATTTTCCATAGCACAAGGAGGTAAGTGATTCTACCCCCAGTACAGAAAGAATTCGTGTTAGATTTGGAACTGGATCCATGTTAATTTTCTTTCCTTTTTTTTTCTCTGCCTTAGAGAACTTGGAACTTGAATGGAACCTCTTATAATAGCACTAACATTCCATGGCTGATTTTATCATTTCAAAATCACCACTTTGGATAAACTGTTCGTTAACTTCTAGCAAAGTGGTAAAGTCTATGTGCCGTCAACATCAGTGAGAGGTTAAGTCATGCAAAAGCAGTAGGCTACATATATATATGAGTCATTTGACAACAGAAAGAAATAATCTTCAAAAATATTTCTAAAAGCTGAGATGAGTCCATGGTACTAATGTCAAAATGTCTATCATAGGATTTTTGTTGTTTCATGTGATTTTATTATAGTATGATAGTAATAAGAGAAAGATGTTTTAATAACAATGGATTCTGTTACCCAAACCAAAATATGGATTTTTAAGGAAGAAAATGTTGATAAGATTAGCCAACATGGAGCTGCAGGAGCAGTAATTTTATGCTTGGTTAATCAGAGACTGAGAAACATTGAAGAACACAAAAAAAATCTCAGTGGCCCAAGTGAGAGAGAAAAGGAAATTTTTTTTTTTTTTTTTACACTGGGGCTTGAACTCAGAGGCACTAGACCACTGAGCCACATCCCCAGCCCTAGTTTGTATTTTGCTTAGAAACAGGGTCTCACTGAATTGCTTATTGCCTTGCATTTGCTGAGGCTGGCTTTGAACTCGTGATCCTCCTGCCTCAGCTTCCTGAGCCTAGGATTATAGGCGTGTGCCATGGTGCCCTTCTAGAAAAGAAAAATTGGTAAGAGAAGCTTTGGGATTTCCAAGCCTCAAAGTGAAGGTGTGCATTTCAACAGCCACTTTGATCAAAAACAACAACAATAAAAAATCCAAAAAATTTCCCACAAAAAAATCAAAACCAAAATGTGAACCATTATCTCCTCCTAATAATATGATAGCTAGTGCTCATCAAGATGTGCTTTTTATTTTTCTTTATGTATTTTGTTGCTAGTTATTACAATGGTGCTCAAAGTGAGTTTCATTACTGTATTCATTTTGCAGATGGAAATTTGATGTTCAGAGGAGTTAGTCTAGGATCAGTGACTCTTAGGTGGTAAATGATAGATTTGTGTCTCTAAATTCTGTGTCAGATTATCTGATGATATACCTTTATATACGAAACAAAATTAGATTACCACCTAATCAATCACTCTCCCAGTTCACTATGAAATCCCAAACACTAATTGAAATTCACTTTAGACCCTTAGATTTAGGAACCTCTCAGCATGAGTTTAATGTTGGCATGAGTCCAGAGCAGAGACTGATAAATAACACTTTTGTGAATCTGAATAATTTACCTAATAAATTCACATGAGTATAACAACCAGACTCATAATGTTGTTAGAAGACAGGAAATGCATACCTAAATTGTCTAAAACATTCTTTTCAGGTGAGAAAAATAGAAGAATCAGCTTTGATTGAGATCAGGAAAAGTGGATTGGCCCATGAATTCATCCAGACAAATAATTTTTTATCAGGTTATTAAATTGTCTACATACCAGTTAACAAATGGCTAAAATTTCCAAATAGGGAATATGATTATCTATGATTCCCGAGATTCAGAATATCATTCTCTTTATATAATATAAAACACTGAATTTGGTTTATAAGCCCATGCTATTTTTGGAGAATGTCAGGGTACAGGTTGCTGCTACAATATAACAATACATCTTGCACTCAATACTTTCTTATTCAATTCAATATTTTTTTTATCACTCTGTTCCTTTCTTCTCATGATTATAGAGCACCCAGTGATTCTCAGTTAACATTAATGGAAAACAGGACAGAAGTGACAGAGTTCATCCTGCTGGGACTGACCAATGACCCAGGTCTGCAGCTTCACCTCTTTGTGACCTTCTTCCTCATCTACACCGTCACTCTGGTTGGGAACCTGGGGATGATCCTGCTGATCCTCTTGGACTCCCGTCTCCACACTCCCATGTACTTTTTCCTTGGCAACCTGTCTCTGGTGGACTTGTGCTACTCTTCAGCTGTCACTCCCGCAATCATGGCTGGGTTCCTCCCAGGACACAAGGTCATCTCCTACAATGCTTGTGCTGCTCAGATGTTCTTTGTAACAGGCTTTGCTACTGTGGAAAACTACCTCCTGGCCTCCATGGCCTATGATCGCTTTGCAGCAGTGTGTAAGCCCCTGCACTACACCACCACCATGACAACTAGTGTCTGTGCATGTCTGGTCATGGGCTGCTATGTCTTTGGATTTTTGAGTGCTTCAATCTACACTGGGAACACATTCATCCTCTTTTTCTGTAAGTCCAATGTGGTCCATCATTTTTTCTGTGATATTCCAGCAATTATGATTCTTTCTTGCTCTAGCAAACATGTGAACGATCTGGTTCTTATTTATGTCGCCAGCTTTAATATCTTTTTTGCTCTACTCATTATCTCAATATCCTATATATTGCTTTTTATCACAATCCTAAAGATGCACTCAGGTACAGGACATCAGAAGGCTCTATCCACCTGTGCCTCCCACTTCACCGCAGTCTTCATTTTCTATGGGACTGTTATTTTCATGTATTTACAGCCCAGCTCCAGACACTCCATGGACACAGACAAAATTGCATCTGTGTTCTACACTATGGTCATCCCCATGCTGAACCCTGTGGTCTACAGTCTGAGGAACAAGGAGGTCAAGAGTGCATTCACAAAGATTTTTCAGAGAGAAAATAGTCTTTAGGTTTTAGAATTAACCGTTTTGAGATTGTATACCTCTCAGATCTTCTCCAGGTTGGCGTTACTTTTTAAGATTCACAGTGAAGTTAAGTTACTGAAGTGACACCCTTATCTGGCATAAATCTGTTGTCTAGGAAAAAAAAAAGAAATATTGCATTCAGAATTATAATACCTTAATGAGAATGTCTACAATATCTTGTGTTCTGCTTATCAAAATCCTGATTAAAGATATTTATTATTTAATTTTTTCTATGCAAACATATAAAACAAGTGCATAAATAAACCTTTGAATAAAAGTGCATGCAGGTGACCTATGAGGACTCATGTACATGAGTATAGTAAACCTGTGGGAATTAATTGTAATGTGGGTATTTGTGGTGGTTAATTTGACTAGACTAACGTTTACTCAGATAGTTTTAAATTTTTTTTCCTATGTGTCCTTGATGATATTTCCAAAGAGACTACTATTTCAAGCAGTAGACTTAAAAGAACATCTTCTCCCATCAAGGTGGGCACCCATCAGCCAATCAATTGAAGGCTTGGTTGAGTAGAACAAATTGGTGGAGAAAGGGAAATTTCTCTCTCTTTTTCTAATTCTGTCTCTTTTTTTATTGGTACATTTGTCTTCTCTCATGCTTGAACATCAGAGCCACAGACTTTCAGATCTTTAGCCTTCAAGACTTACAGTAGCCAAGCTTTACTTCTTTCTCTCATGCCTTTCAACTTGGACTGAATTACTCTATGGCTCTTCCTTGTTGGGTCTGCAGATAGTAAACTAGGGCACTTCTCAACTTCCATAATCACCTGAGCTCTGGAGAACCCCGACTAGTCAACTAGTGTTTGACGACTATAAAAATGTCAATACTCAACTTGTATATTAGAATATAAATGTATGGGCTGGAGATGTAGCTTAATGGTAGAGCACTTACCTAGAATATAAATGTATAATTAAATTTTAAAAATTTCTTTCCCTAGTATTCTAAGAGTCCTAAGTTGAAAAAACACGATATATTATCATATAAAAGTATGTGCCTTTTCTTTTCACATTTTAACGAGATATATAAATCTGCCATCTCACGTGAATTAATATTTCTTTTTTTTAATTTTTTTTTTTTTAGTTGTAGATGGGCACAATGTCTTTATTTTCTTGCTTTGTATGTGGTGCTGAAGATCGAACCCAGGGCCTCACACATGTGAGGCAAGCGCTCTACCACTGAGCTACAATCCCAGCCCATAAATTAATATTTCTGTTTGAGTCATCATATACATCAAATACATTTATGTTTTAACTCTTGAGGCAATAAATGCCAGCGTACCCAGCAAATGCAGAAACAATACAAGAAATAATACAATCAGGCTGAGGTTGTGGCTCAGTAGTACAGCGCTCATCTAGCATGCACGAGGCACTGGGTTTGATCCTCAGCACCACATAAAAATAAAAATAGAAAAGGTATTGTGTCCACCTACGACTAAAAAATATATATTAAAAAAGAAACATACAATCGTTTAAATGTATTCATATATTTGTACCATTTTTCAGATTACTTAACAATTATTGAAAATGAATACTGCACATTTTATAAATTCTTTGATATTGTTAATGCTGTCCATTCTTTTTTCACTTTAGTTGAGTTATATTGTCT
The DNA here is from genome assembly GCA_028644305.1 of Xerus rutilus. Classification (NCBI taxonomy): domain Eukaryota; kingdom Metazoa; phylum Chordata; class Mammalia; order Rodentia; family Sciuridae; genus Xerus; species Xerus rutilus. Next base: position 12,177,448 of record CM053399.1, read on the forward strand.
CTTGTCACTCCCATGGTGTTTCATCCCTCTTCATTCTAATTGAATTCCTTGCTATTTCAATTTCAAGTGTATTCAAGCCTCAGGGCCTTTGCACTTGCTGTTCCCTGGGTGGAAAGCTCTCATTCCATTCAGGTCTTTGAAGTAGTGTTTTCTTGTCATAGAGTCCTTCCCTGACCACCTGCATAAAATAGTCGCTGTCTGCTCACCAAATAAACTGTCCTCTCAACCTAAGTCATTCTTTAGTCCTTATCAACACCTACTAATATATTTGCTTTCATGGGTTTTATCATTTCTCGCTAGAATGTGAACTCCGCATTAGCACCGACTTTATCTGTATTGCTTACAACGTGATTGCCAGTACCTGGATAAATGTGTTTTATAGTGAATTGGAATATGCATTTGTTAAATGAAAAAATAATTGAGCTTTGAGTGCAACTGCACCAACAATTGACCTTTGAAACAGGTAGTAGTGAATCTTGCACAAGATAAGCCTAGATAAGTGTGCAGGGCATTTCCAGAGACAGAACTAATTTTCTGCTTTGTTGAAACACTTTTTAAAAATATTCTCAAAGTTTACACTCCTTCCTTTAAGACAACAGGATTTTTGAAAATCCCACCATGGAGCAGATCATTTCAGATCATCTAATAAATTTGCTTAGAACTGATGTGTTGTTAAGTGGCAAATAACACATCAAATAAGTCCTACTTAGGAAATGTTAAGAGCATGTTAATTATAAAATTATTTAAAGGTTCTATACCTGGTTTTATTTTCAAAATTATTTCATGTGCAATGATATCCAATATGTTGGTGTACAGGTATTCATATTGTGCTGTTTTCATCATTCTTATTTCCATAAGTTGATTAGCTATATCATCACGCACATTTATGATTCCAGTAACTGGAGTCCTCTCTCTATCTCTCTCTATCTCTATCTCTGTCTTTATCTCATCTATATCTCCTATTGAGGAACTGGAGATTGAACCCAGGACTTTGCATATATTAGTCAAATGCTCTACTTCAGAGCTACACCCCAAGCTCATTTTATTTTTTCCTTTTCCATATTACTTTGAAGCAAGGTCTCACCAAATTTCCCAGGTGGGCATCAGACTTGTGATCCTCCTGCCTCATTCTCCTGAGTATCTGGGATTATAGGTGTGCCCCACTGTGCTCGGCTATTTTTTTTTTTTTTTAATTGTTGGTCTAGAAATATTTTTCCTTGAAGGTGAAATTCCTACAGACTCCATTTTGATTTTGTTGATTTTCCTCCATTCCAATTATATGTTCTATTTTGTTTTATCTACTCCATCTATGTTCAGTTTTTTTTTACTTTCTAATATTATTTCCTCAATTTTTAAAATTAAAATTTCCTTGAGATCACTCTTACTTTTTAATATACATACGTAGAGTTTTAAATTTCCTGAACACAGTGCTTTTACTTGCTACCATATGTGGTATGTTGTTTTTATTTGATTGCAGTGTGTTCTTAAATATATGTGAATATTCCAATTTCCTTGTTATCAATTTCTACTGCAATTGCATTTGGGTTGGTGAAGATATTTTACATGATTTCAATCTTTTTCAATTTATTGAAGTTATTTTTGGCCTAATAAATGGCCTAATAAATGGTTTGCTTTGGGACACGTTTCCTGTGCAATGGAAAACTTCTCTGTTCTTGGGCTGAGTGGTTTGTCTATATGTTAGCACTTGCTGAATTTTGGTGGTGTTCGCATCCTCTACCTCTTATTGATCTTCTCTCTAGCCATTCTATTAGTATTGGAAATGAGGTATTGAAGTCTTTATCTCATCATAGAACTAGTTTTCCCTTCAATTTTGGCAACAATTGCTTTATATATTTTGGGTTCCTATTTTTTTGGATAACATTTTTAAAATCACAGTCTTCTCATTCATTGGCTCAACAATGAAAATATGTTTTTTTCTCTATTTTTTAATTGCAGACAGTCTTGTTTAAGAGTAAACTTTTTTAGATACAAGTAGCACAGAATATAGATTTTTCTATTTTTTCACTTTTTATACTATTTGTGCATTTTAATGTAATTAGGCCTTTTGTAAACATTAACAGTTTAATCCTGTTTTCTGTTATTATGTGTGGAAAGTTTAATCCACATACAATTAATTAATGATAGAAAAATACTTACTTTGCCAATTTTATCATTTAAATAAATTTATTTTTTACTTGTAGATGGACACAATATGTTTATTTTATTTTGTTTTTATGTGGATGTGGTGCTGAGGTTCAAACCCAGTGTCTTGCACATGCTAGGCAAGTGCTCTACCACTGAGCCACAACCCCAGCCCATTGGCATTTATTTTTTTGATTTTTCTTTTGGACATTGTTCCCCAATTCTCCCATTACAGTTTTCATTTGTGTTGATTGTTTCTGTTGTGCGTCTTTTTTGTGGGGAGTGGTCTTGAAGTCTGATATTTATTTACTCTTTCCACATTTTTTATTGGTGTATTATAGTTGTGCATAAGGATTTGTTGTTGTTACAAATTTGCACATGCACACCATATAATATACTTTAGCCTATATCACTCCCTAGCACTTCCTTGCTCCCTCTCCATCTCCCTCCTCTTTGTCTCTTTCCTCTACTAATCTCTCTTTGATTATCATAAGATCCCTGCTTCCCCACCTTTCTTTTCTTTTTCGTCTTTAGCTTCCACATATGAGAGAAAACATACAACGCTTGACCTTCTGAGTTTGGCTTATTTTATTTAACATGATGATCTCCAGCTTCATCCATTGTTCTGCAAAGTACATAATATTTTTTTAATAGCTGAATAAAACTCCATTATGTGTTGTGTATTTTTTGATTCTCACCACATTTGTGTATTAAATATCCTGTTGGTGATATGAGTCAGGTTTCTTCATAGAAAAATGAGTATGTGTGTGTTTGTGTGTGTGTGTGTTCAGAGAGAGAAAGAGAGAGAGAGAGACAAAGACAGAAACTGATATATTCAAATATGGATCTTGGCAAGACCAACCTGCAGTGTGGCCAGCAGACATCTCTATGTGAACTGGTGCTGAGGGTGTGATCAGTCCTAAGGTAGTGTTGGAGAATTCTCACTTACTCATGGAGCCCAGTATTTATTTTATGTTCAGGCTTTCAGTTGATTGAATGGATTATGGTGGGCAACTGCCCTACCCAATGTTCACTGGCTTAAATGTGAACAATCTAAAGCAATTACCAAGGTGACACATAAAAATTCATAGCCACAAATACACCCTTTGTCCTCTTGTGCATTTCTATATCAGCTTCCCCTTTGTATTTCCCGCCGTAATTGCCATTACTCCTCAAGTCAGGGAAATAATGTGTGGCTTTTCCTAGCTGCTGAGTATGACTACTCCAATTGTACATTTGGAATTATGGAAATAACCATAGAATGGGTTTGGGGACCAAAGTGGTCTACTGTGAGATTGACTTGACTTTAAATTCCAGTGGTAGCTTGACCTCCATAAGGCCCTTCTCTTATTGGTATGCCACAGGGATGTTTTGGGGCTTCTAAAATTAGTGGTAGTTTATAATCATTATTGAATAGTCACTAAAAAGTTCTGGTTATTTTCTTCACCAGATTGAGTTACCCTGATTTAAAAATATAATCACAAATTTTAGACAAGCCTAGCACAACATTTATCAGTCTAATTTTAGACTGTATATTGGGATCCTTGGTCTATAAACTTCCTCAAGTAGGGAATTGATTCACACGTTGTGACTGTCTGGTGTTAAGATTCAGGGTAATTTTGTTCACTTGATCTAGACATTCTGCTTGTGCACAACCATAAGAATTTAGTAGGCTTAATTTGTATTTTACTTTCAGGAATAACATGATCAACTTGCAAATACCACAGGAATACACAACAATACTCTTCTTACTTCCAATTTTAATCTGCTATTTGTTATAGTAACCACACCCATATTGATTTTGTCAGCTAAGTGCTGACAATTGGCCTCTGCCATGTTGGGACTCAATCGCTCTGATTATTTTAAAGTTTCTCAATTCAGTGTCATTGGTTCTTACTTTAAGAACCAAGGTAAGTGTGATCACAGAGCTATTCAATAATGCTTGGGCTCCCTCTCACGAATACTTCTTCTCCTAGAAGTAATAAAAGGTATATTTCTCAGCCATCCCACAGTGGTTAATCAGTGTTCAAAATGACAAATCCACTCTACCATTCCAATTTTCCTAAGGCTTTGAATACCATTTTGTATAGTAAGTTAAATTGCTAGAGATGGCATATTGTTGCCATCTTTAGTTACTTTTCAGCCAGCCAAACAAACAACCAACCTTCCAAATTATTTAAGCCTTTTCTAACTCCCTGAAATAAAACATTTAATGAACAATCTCTGCTTTGGGGGCAGAACAATGTTCAGAGGTGAAAAATGATTGATTGTGAGGGCTTGGATCTCATTAATGGATTGATTTGCTGATGGGTTCATAGCTGAAAGAGCTAGTAGAAGCTGGAGGATGTAGGTCACTAAGGGCATGCAGGAAATATCTTCTCCTGGGCCTCAGTCATCCTGTATTTCTTTCTATCTCTGCCTCCTGGGTGCCACGTGGTGAGCAACTTTCCTCCACCATGGTCTCAAAGTGCAATCTCTAAAACTATGAAATTACTACAAGAGAACATAGGGGAGATGTTTTGAGATATTGGAAAGGGAAAAGATTTTGGTGTGGAGCAAAAGCACAGAAAACAAAGGCAAAGTCAACAAATGGGATTAAAAAACATCTGCAGGGAAAAAGAAACAGACAATAAACATTAAGAAAAAACATACTGGGAATAGGGCTATAGCTCAGTGGTAGAGTGCTTGCCTAGCAAACATATGGACAGGCCAAGGCCCAGGACCACCTTCAGGGACTGCCTTGGGAGCCCAGCCAAAGGCAGACCCGAGATTGCTAGCCGCCAATCACAGGGAATCCCAGTCCCAGGTGAAGGACTGACTCTGGGGACCTTTGCAGGAGACCTGGCCAAAGTGAGGCCCAGAACCACACCTAGTTACATGCCAGAGTTTCTGCCAACCAGCAGGAGCACAGACCAAGGCCCAGGATGAACTTCAGTGACCACCGTGGGAGCCCAGCCAAGGTCAGGCCCAAGATTGCTACCCACCTACTCGCTGACCCATAGGGAACCCAGACCCAGGCAAAGGAGTGCTTCCAGGGAACCCAGTGGCTGAGGCCTGAAATCATTTGCAGTTCAGCACCAGAGCCCCTACAGATTTGCTGGAGCTCAGGCCCAGGGCTAGACCCACCACTTGGAATTTCTGAGGAAGTCTAGGGCAAGATCAGTCTTAGGACAGCCCTCACAGGTCTGTGGGACAGCCCAGGCCCAGGACTCTCCAGCACATAGTGGGGATCCACACTGTTGCTCTCTTCCTGTATCCATCTTGTACACTGCAGCCATCCCCATAGTTCTTCTCATGTATTAGCCTCTATCTTGGGTCAACAGACAGGGCCTGGAGGCAACAGCCCCCAAAGCACTGCATCTCTGATCAATCAGCCCAAAGCCATTATAGGTCCCGACCCATCTCTGGAAGTGTTTGCATCCATCTTGGGCCACTCCTACAGCCATCTTGAGTTACCTCCACTACCACCACCACCATCTTTAGTGGCAGTAGTGTCCATCTGGGGACACCAGTTGAGGAATGGAAGTCAATTCCAAGGTGAGATAGAGGTAATTTGTAGTATCACTACAAGATTATAGGATAGAAACTGCAATACCTCAAATTGCATTGCAAGAAATGAAGATACATAATCAACTTGAAAAAACAAAGGAAAGTGCCCCAAATAAAACAAAGATACTACAATAATAGAATCCACCCACAGCAGAGTTGATGAAATGTCAGAGAAAGAATTCAGAATGTACGTAATTACAATGATCTGCAAATTAAAGAATGACTTAAGTGAGCAAATACAGGCAAAAATTGATCACTCCAACAAAGAAATAAGAGCAAATAAAGGCAACAATTGATCACATCAACAAAGAGATAAGAGAGCAAATATAGGTAGCAAAAAATTACTTTAAGAAAGAGCTAGAGATTGTGAAGAAAAAAAACAATCAGAAATTCTTGAAATGAAGGAAACAACAAACCAAATAAAAAATATAGGAGGTTTCATTTACCTCCTATACTATTAATGCTTTCTACTTTTCAATAGAAAGCATTAATAGTAGACTAGATCACTTGAAAGACAGAACCTTAGATAATAAAGACAAAATATACAATCTTGAAAATAAAGTTGACCATACAGTGAAGATGGTAAGAAATCATGAACAGAACATCTAAGAATTATGGAATGGCATCAAAGACCAAATCTAAGATTTATTGGGATAGAACAAGGCACAGAATTTCAAACCAAAGGAATACACAATCTCTTCAATGAAATAATATCAGGAAACTTCCCAAACATGAAAAATGAATTGGAAAATCAAATACAAGAGGCTAACAGGACACCAAATGTACAAAATTTCAACAGATCTACACCAAGGCACATTACCATGAAAATGCCCAGCATACAGAATAAGGATAGATTTTCGGATCTCAGCAGATTTTTCAACCCAGACCCTAAAAGCCAGAAGATCATGGAACAACATATACCAAGCTCTGAAAGAAAATGGATGCCAACCAAGGATCTTGGCAAAATTAAGCTTCAGATTTGATGATGAAATAAAAACCTTCCATAATAAACAAAGGTTAAAAGCATTTATAGCAAGAAAGCCTGCACTACACAACATTCTCAGCAAAATATCCCACGAGGAGGAAATGATAACCAACAATGAACAAAATATACAAAGAGAGGAACTACACTAAAGAAAAAGGTCAATCAAAGGAGAAACCATGTCAAGGTAAAAACCAAAAATAAACCAAAATGGGATTACAAATCATATTTCAATAATAACCCTGAATGTGAATAGCCTAAACTCATCAATTAAAAGACATAGACTGACAGACTGGATATTTAAAAAAGACCCAAAAATATGCTGCCTTCAAGAGAGTCATCTCACAGGAAAAGACATCCACAGACTGAAAGTGAAAGGGTGGAAAAAAGTGTATCACTCACATGGACCTCATAAACAAGCAGGAGTTTCCATCTTCTTAAACAAGCAGGAGTTTCCATCCTCTTATCAGATCAAGTGGACTCCAAACCAAAGTTAGTGAAAAGGGATAAAGAAGGACATTTCATACTTCTTAAGGGAATCATGCATCAACAAGACATAACAATCATAAGTATCTATGCCCCAATGAGGCATCTACATATATAAAACAAATCCTTCTCAACTACAAGAATCAAATAGACCACAACACAATAATACTTGGTGACTTTAATACAGCTCTCTCACCACTGGATAGATCTTCCAAACAAAAACTAAACAAAGAAACCACAGAATTCAATAAAACAGTCAATAATTTAGATTTAACAGAAATATAGAGTATTCCATCCATCAATGAGTCAATACACTTTTTTCTCAGCAGCATGGATCCTAATCCAAAATATATCATATATTATGTCACAAAGCAAGTCTTAGCAAATACAAAAAAATAGAGATTCTACCCTGCATCCTATCTGACCACAAGGGAATAAAATTAGAAATCAATGACAGATTAAAAAACAGAAACTACTCCAACACCTGGAAATTAAATAATATGTTATTGAATAATGCATGGATAACAGAAGACATCAGAAAAGAGATAAAAAATAATTCTTAGAGGTAAATGAAACCTCCAATACAACATGTAAAAATCTCTGGGACACCATTAAGGCAGTGCTAAGAGGAAAGTTCATTGCATTAAGCTCGTTCATTAAAAGAAAGAAAAGTCAACAAATAAATGACTTGACTCTACATCTCAAAGCCCTAGAAAAAGAATAAAAAACCAACACCAAAAGAAGTAGAAGACAGGAAATAATCAAAATCAGGGTTGAAATCAACAAAAATTGAAACAAAAGAAAAAATTCAAAAAATTGACAAAAAATCCCGTGGTTCTTTGAAAAAATAAATAAAATTGACAAACTCTTAGCCACCTTAATGAAAAGAAAAAGAGAAAAAAACCAAAATTACTAAAATTCGTGGTGAAAGAGGAAATATCACGACAGACACTACTGAAATACACAGGATAATCAGAAACTATTTTGAAAATTTATACTCCAGTAAAATAGAAAACCCTGAAGACACCAACAAATTTCTAGAGGCATATGACCTACCCAAACTGAATCAGGAGGACATACACAACTTAAACAGATCAATTTCAAGCAAGGAAATAAAAGATGCCATCAAGAGCCTGCCAACCAAGAAAAGCCCAGGTCCAGATGGATTCTCAGCTGAGTTCTACAAGACCTACAAAGAAGAATTAATACCAGTATTCCTCAAACTGTTTCATGAAATAGGAAAGGAGGGAACCCTCCCAAACTCATTCTATGAGGTGAGTATCACCCTGATTCCAAACCAGACAGAGACACATGAAGAAAGAAAATTTCAGAGCAATATCCCTGTTGAACATATGTGCAAAAAATTCTCAATAAAATTCTGGTGAATCACATACAATAACATATTAAAAAGATAGAGCACAACACTCAAGTGGGTTTCATCCCAGGTATGCAAGTTTGGTTCAACATATGGAAATCAATTAATGTAATTCATCACATCAATAGACTTAAAGATAAGAGTCATATTATTTTATCAATTGATGCAGAGAAAGCATTTGACAAAATACATCACTCTTTTATGCTCAAAACACTAGAAAAACTAGGGATAGTAGGAATATACCTCAACTTTGTAAAAGCTATCTATGCTAAACCCAAAGCCAACATCATCCTAAATGGAGAAAAATTAGAACCTTTCCCTCTAAAACGGGAACAGGACAGGGATGCCCTCTTTCACCACTGCTATTCAACATAGTCCTTGAAACATTAGCCAGAGCAATTAGATGAAATAAATTAAAGGGATACGAATCGGAAAAGAAGAACTCAAACTATCATTATTTGCTGATGACATGATTCTATACTTAGAGGATCCAAAAAATTGCACCAGAAAACTTCTAGAATTAATAAATGAATTCAGCAAAGTAGCAGGATATACAATAAATACCCATAAATCAATTGCATTTCTATACATCAGTGATAAAACCTCTGAAAGAGAAATTAGGAAAACTATCCCATTCAAAATAGCCTCAAAAAAAAAAATACTGGGGAATCAAACAAAAGAAATGAAAGACCTCTACAATGAAAACTACAAGACACTAAAGGAAGAAATTGTTCAAGACCTTAGAAGATGGAAAAATCTCCCTTGCTCTTGGATAAGCAGAATCAATATTGTCAAAATGGCCATACTACCCAAAGCACTATATAGAGTAAATATGATTCCAATTAAAATCCCAATGTCATTCCTTATAGAAATAGAGAAGGCAATCATGAAATTCATTTGGAAGAATAAGAGACCCAGAATAGCCAAAGCAAACCTTAGCAAGAAGAGTGAAGCAGAGGTATCACAATACCAGATCTTAAACTATACTACAAATCTGTAGTAACAAAAAGGGCGTGGTACTGGCACCAAAGCAGACATGTAGCCCAATGGTATAGAATAGAAGACACAGAGACTAATACACTTAAATACAGTTTTCTTATACTAGACAAAGGTGCTAAACATGTACATTGGAGAAAAGATAGCCTCTTCAACAAATGGTGCTGGGAAAACTGGAAATCCATAGGAAGCAAAATGAAACTAAACCCCTATCTCTCACTATGCACAAAATTCAACTCAAAGTGGATCAAGGACCTGGGAATTAGACCAGAGACCCTATGAAGATTTGGGCCTACTGTTTCTAATAAAAGAAACAGTAGGCCCAAATCTTCATCATGTTGGATTAGGACATTACTTCCTTAACAAGACTCCTATAGTGCAAGAAGTAAAATCAAGAATCAATAAATGGAATGGATTCAAACTAAAAAGCTTCTTCTCAGCAAAGGAAACAATGAAGTGAACAGAGAGCCGACATTCTGGGAACATATTTTTGCCACATGCATATCTGATAGAACACTAATCTCCAGGATATATAAAGAACTCAGAAAACTTAACACCAAAAAACCAAACAACCCAATCAATAAATGGGATCCTTAAGCTGAACAGACACCTCTCAGAAGAAGATATACAATTGATCAACAGACATATGAAAAAATGTTCAACATCTTTAGCAATTAGAGAAATGCAAATCAAAACCACTCGAAGATTTCATCTCACACCAGTCAGAATGGCAATTATCAAGAATACAAACAACAATAAGTGTTGGCGAGGTTGTGGGGGAAAAGGCATGCTCATACATTGCTGATGGGATTGCAAATTGGTGCAACCAGTCTGGAAAGCAGTATGGAGATTCCTTAGAAAACTTGAAATGGAACCATCATTTGACCCAGCTACTCCACTCCTTGGTCTATACCCCAAAGACTTAAAAACAGCATACTACAATGACACAGCCAATTCAATGTTTATAGTAGCTCAATTCACAATAGCTAAACTGTGGAACCAACCTAGATGCCCTTTGATAGATAAATGGATAAAGAAACTTTGGTATATATACACAATGGAATATTACTCAGCAATAAAAGAGAATAAAATTATGGCATTTGCAGGTATATGGACGGAGCTGCAGAATATCATGCTAAGCGAAGTAAGCCAATCACAAAAAAAACAGATGCCAAATGTTGCCTCTGATAAGTGGATGCTGATCCATAATGGAGGAGAGGACACGGGAGGAATGGAGGAACTTTGGTCAAAGGGGAAAGAGAGAGGAGGGGTCATGGGGATAGTAAAGAAGGTGGAATTGATGGACATCATAGCCCTAGCTTCATGTATGACTGCATATATGATGTGATTCTACATCACGTACAACCAGAGAAATGAAAAGTTGTGCTCCATCTGTGTACAACAAAATTAATTAATCATTTAATTAATTAAAATACAAAAACAAGAAAGAAAAAGAAAAAGAAAAACTATACAGAATGGGAAAAATATTTGGAAACTATACATCTGAATAACGATTTGTGTCCAGAATATAAAACTAACTTGAAAATCTCAATAGCAAAATCTTCAGAAAATGGGAAATAGATCGAAGTAGACATTTCTCAAAAAAGACCCACAAAGACCCAGAGTAATGAATTGATCCTTCTTTAAACTATAAAAGGATACTAAAGGTACTAACTATCATGCTCTAAACTGTGTTTAACCTTTTCACCATTATCTCTTGCTTATTATAAAGAGGTGACTTTCACTCATGAGTCTGCATCTTTCTCAAGCTATTTGTATAATTTTACAGCATTACTTATATCCTCAGTTTCCTTACTGATAAAATAATAACAGAACCTACCTTACACATACATACACATTGTACACTTGTATGTAAATCTCTTATCATTTGTTGTAGAACTTAGTGTATGCTAAAAGTGATCAAAAGTTTGATAGAACTGGCAACCGTGGCCGGGCACGGTTGCACACACCTATAATCCCACTGATATGGGAGGCTGAGGGAGGAGGATTGTGAGTTCAAAGCCAACCTCAGCAAAAGTGAGGCTAAGCATCTCAGGGAGACCCTGTCTCTAAATAAAGTACAAAACGGGGCTGAGAATGTGGCTCAGTAGTTGAGTGCCTCTGAGTTCAATCCCTAGTACCGCCCTGCCTCCTCTCTCCCGCCAAAAAAGAATTGGAAACTTCATGGGTCAGGCTTCTAAATAAAGTTGCCAAATGTTTAGGAGAAAGATATTAGGGAAAAAGAGTTCTGGGTGGATATCTTTTCAAAGGCTCAGTTTTAAAAATAAAATTGAATACTGTTTCTATCCAAGAACGAATTCAAATAAAATATTTTACCATATGGATCTTGCCATTAAAATATGTCTGTGAGCCAAAGGCAGCTCATGAACTGAGACTTTCAACTCTGGGTCTCTGTGATTTTGTTATGGGATGACACTTAATAGAGAAAAAATGAGTTTTAAGAAGAATGGATTCTTACAATCAAACTACAATATGGATTTTAAGGAAGAAAATTTTAATAAATATTCCCACATGGAATTACAGGAATAGTAACCACGTGTTTAGAGTAATAACAGACAGAGAAACACAGGAGTGCGTAGAAAATCTCAGTAGCCATAGTAGGAAAAAGGAAAATTGGAATTAAAGATTAAAGACTTCAGATTCACCCAGGACTGATGGCCTGTGTGTCAGTATCCACCTTGATAGCTAGCACTCACCAGGCTGTGCTCAACACACTATATCTTATTGTCCTTTATGCATCACCTTATTTAAGTCTCACAATAGGACCACAAAGTGGGTCTCATTGCTGTCTTCACTTTGCAGGTGGGAATTTGATGATCAGAGGAGCTAGGTTAGGACCAGTCACTGTTGGGATGTAAATAGTGGGTCTGATTTGTCTCTCCATGTGTGCCATCTGATGACCTGTGTACATTCAGAGTCACCTCTGCAAGCTGGGCATGCTCCCTCCACCCCAGGTATCTCACCACAGCCATTCCGTATAGAGATGTTGTGTTGAGTCAAGAACTAAATTCTTTTTCAACACAATCAGAATTTATGATTTTAGCCATGTCGCAGCCCACATGAGTAGATGTGTGGGTGACAATAAGCCTGAGAGTCTCGGGGGAAGGCTAGTGAAGTTCCTGCGAAGGAAATTCAGATCGTTGATTCATTTGGGACCATTTTGTGGTTGAGACAGTTTTCATTCACTGAACACTTCGCATTCACTCTTAATGCAGTTTTGCTTGCCTGTTTGCATATCTCCAGTGAGAGGGAAACAGGGAGAAGAAAATGAATTTTCCACCTAATCCATCAGTGAGCTCACTGAGGAATCTCAAACACTGAGGTTGAACCAAGCAGACCAAGGGTTTTGCAAATTGAGTGAATTCAGTTGGATTTAAATTGAATGTAAACCATTATACATAGAAACTACTCACTATGGGTTACGGGCTGATCTGGGTCCAGAGCAAAGATGAGCAAATAATACTTGTATAAATAAGAAGAAATTTCTCAACTTTGTGGGCTTCATAGTTTAGACGAGTGTGACAGCCAACTAAACTCAAATGTTGGTGAGAGGAGACCATAAATACACGTAAGATGTGATGTGCCTACAGTAGTTCTTGGCCAGTGATCAACAAAAATGGGTTACTCTGACTGTATTTGGGAAAAGAACACTGGCAGACAGATTCACTCAAGTCTTTTTTGTCAAGTATTAACTTGTGGATGGGTCAGTCAACAAATGTATAAAATAGTACAGTAGGGTTTAACTCTTCATTATGATTCCTGAGATTCAAAAGTATGTAATCTTGTATATAACTGACATACCAAATTGGGTTTTAAGCCCATGCATTTTCTGGAGAATCTTAAAGTACGAGCTATTGCTACAAAGACAGAATATATGTTATGTTTTCTGATTCAATACAATTTCTTTAACATCTAATTTTCTTTTTCTTTTGGCTGTAAAACATCTAGAGACTATTAGATGACATCGATGGAGAACAGGACAGAAGTGACAGAGTTCATCCTGCTGGGACTGACCAATGACCCGGGTCTGCAGCTTCCCCTCTTTGTGACCTTCCTCCTCATCTACACCATCACTCTGGTTGGGAACCTGGGGATGATCCTGCTGATTGTCTTGGACTCCCGTCTCCACACTCCCATGTACTTTTTCCTTGGCAACCTGTCTCTGGTGGACTTGTGCTACTCTTCAGCTGTCACTCCTACGCTCATGGCTGGACTCCTTCCTGGAGATGAGGTCATCTCCTACAGGGCTTGTGTTGCCCAGATGTTCTTTTTTACAGGCTTGGCTACTGTGGAAAATTACCTCTTGTGTTCAATGGCCTATGATCGCTATACAGCAGTGTGTAAGCCCCTGCACTACACCACCACCATGACAACTAGTGTGTGTGTGTGTCTGGTCACAGGCTCCTATGTCTGTGGCTTTTTGAGTGCCTCAGTCTACACTGGGAACACCTTCATTCTCTCTTTTTGTAATTCCAACATTGTCCATCATTTTTTCTGTGATATTCCAGCAGTTATGGCTCTCTCTTGCTCTGATAGACAGGTTAATGAGTTGATTCTTATTTATGTAGCCAGCTTCAATATCTTTGTTGCTCTCGGTGTTATCTTGATATCCTATGTATTTATTTTTATCGCCATCCTAAAGATGCGGTCACGTGCAGGACATCAGAAGGCTATATCCACCTGTACCTCCCACTTCACTGCCATTTCTATTTTCTATGGTACAATGATCTTCATGTATTTACAGCCCAGATCCAGTCATTCCTTGGATACTGCCAAAATCACATCTGTGTTCTATACTTTGGTCACTTCAACATTGAACCCCATGGTCTACAGCCTGCAGAACAAAGAAGTAAAGAATGCATTTACAAAGATTGTCTTGGAAGGAAAACAGCCTTTAGGAGTGTGATATTGCTTTTTAAGATCACATTTCTGTCACGCCTTCTCCATATATTAAATTACATTTTGAGAGACATAATGAAGTTTCTGAAGCAAAACCCTTGGCTTCAGGAGACTGTAATATGTAAAAAAAAAGAAACATTTAATTCAGAATCTGATACATGAATGAAAATATCTCTGATAGCTTGTGGTCTGCTTGTCTAAAGTCTTATTATATATTGATTATTGCATCATGACCTATGTAAGTTTTTACTCCATGTACATAATAATATATGTAGAAGAAGTGCACATAGATACACATGAACAGAAGATGCATACACATGTACAACAGTGTGGTAAATTTGTCAAAATTAAGTGTGATGTGGTTATTGGTGGTGACTGATTTATTTGTTATTTTTCCTCAATTAAGGGATATCTGGTTAGCCAGTGAAACATTTTTTTCTGTGTGTTTCTTTCAGGATATTTCAAGAGAGTCCTGTTTTAGGCAGTATACTTAGTAGAGGGTACTCATTAATGTTAGTAGACATCATCCAATCCATTGAAAGCTCACCTGAATAGAACAAATAGCTGAAGGGCAAATTTTCTCTCTCTCTCTCTCTCTGTTTTCTTTACTTGGGATCCACATTCTCTTGCTCTTGGATATTAGAGCCACTTGCTCTCAGATCTTTGGTCTCCATATTAATACTAGTTGTGCCCCATCCCCTCTGATTCTCAGCATGTAGATTTCAGAGCATGGCATGTCTTGTTTTCAACAAGCACACGGTCCGGTCTCACAGCCAAAGTAAATTTCTACTCGTACATAACTTTCCCTGGAGAACTCTGACTACAAGATCAGTGTTTAATAATCCTAGATCAATGTCTAATCTTTATAGTGGAAGAATAAAAACTTATATCTACTATTTTAAAATATCTTTCATTGCTAGTCCAAGAATACTAATTTAAGAAAAAAGGATATTATATTATTGAATGAAAGTACATCATTTTCATTACACAGTTTAAAAAGAGATCCACAATTCTGGCCTCTCCTATGAATTTATATTTCTGTTTGAGTCATTCAATACAACTAAGATGTTTATGTTTAAATTTTCTGAGAGATCAAGTGTCCAGAGTGCCAGAAAAATCAGGAAAATTAAAACTGTTTTGATGTAGTCATTTATTAATTCCATTTACCAGAGTATTTAAAAATTATACTGAGAAGTTAATAATGTACTTGTTTGTATAATCTTTGAACTGTTAATGTTGCCCATATTTTTCTTTAGTTGAGTTATACTCTGTCTTATCACTCCCCAGCCTTTCCCCCACTTCTTTCTCATTGCTTTCCTTGCTCTATCTCCACAGCTCCAAACATGCTCAAGCCTCAGGGCCTTTGCACTTGCTCTTCCATTTGTGGAATACTCTTTCTTCTCTCAAGCATTTGCAAAATGTGACCTTGTCATCGAATCCTTCCATGAATATTTTATAAAACAGTCACTTTCTGCCAACACCTTAGGGTGTCCCCTCAACCTAAGTCATTTTTCATAGTCCTTATCAACTTGTATCTAGTATGTTATTGCTTGCTTGTTTTTTTATCATCCCCAATTAGATTGCAACCTACACAAAAGCATTGATTTGTATGTTTTACTGACAATGTGATCATCAGACCTGACTAGATGTTATGTTTCATAATAGATTCTAATAAATATTGTTCCATAAATGAGCTAAATAAATTTTTTTTTGTACCAGGGATTGAACTCAGGGGAACTTGGCCACTGAGCCACATCCCCAGCCCTATTTTGTATTTTATTTAGAGACAGGGTCTCACTAAGTTGCTTAGCTCTTCCCTTTTGCTGCCGCTGGCTTTGAACTACCAATCCTCCTGCCTCAGCCTCCCGAGCTGCTGGCACCACCATGCCTGGCTAAATAATTCATTTTTAATGCAATTTTCACTAATTATATTGACCTTTGAAATATTGATGTTAGTATAGCTTGGCATGAGATAAAGCTAGATACACATATTGAGTATTCATAGAGACAACCAATTTTCTGGTTTGCTGAAACTTTTTTGTCAACATTCTCACTCAGTTCTTCTACTTCTGTTTTCTTCCCACATTTTTATTGGTGCATTATAGTTATACATAATGATAGAATTTGTTGTTACATATTTGTACAGGTACACAATTTAACAATATAATTTGGCTATTATCACTCCCCAGAACTTCCTCCCTCCATTCCTGCCTCTCACCCCTTGGTCCCTTTCCTCTAATGATCTTTTGATTTCATTGAGATCCACCTCTCATCTTTCTTTTCTTTTCTTTTCTTTTCTTTTCTTTTCTTTTCTTTTCCTCTGTAGCTTCTGCATATGAGAGAAAACATACTACCCTTGACTATCTGAATTGGATTTCTTTCACTTAGCATGATGGTCTCTAGTTCCATTCATTTTCCTGCAAATGACATAATTTCATTTTTCTTTATGATTGAATAAAACTCCCTTGACCATATATATATATATATATATCACATTTTCTTTATCCATTCATCCATTGATGGACACCTAGGCTGGTTCCATGGTTTGGGCACATTCCTTGCTTTAAATCAACAAGATTTTCTGAAAATCCCATTGTGGGGCAGATCATTTCCAACCATCTCATAATTTGTCCTTAGAACTGATGTTTCCTTAAATGGTAAATAACACATCAAATAAGGTATAATTAGGAAATCATAAAAAAGAACTTTAAATATGGTGGTATTTAAATATTTTCTATCTGGTTGCATTTTAAACTAATTTCATGCATGCTGATGTACAATTAACTGACAAGATCCTAAACATTGATGTGGAATATGTACAAAAAATATTTGTCTGCAGTAAACATAAGGTCCCTTAAAAATTCTAGTGCAAAGCACTATATTAATGCTTTTAACTTTGCCCCTCAGGGAGCTGAATATTATTCAAACTTAAGCCCAGCTATGTGCCTGCATGCGTAATTTCTTATCACTGTACAGTAGGGGGCTTCAACATCATTGGGACTGAATGTGTAAAGAAGTTCATGCTGGAATCTGTAGCAAACATTCACTTCTGAATGTATGGTGATATTTGTCCTTTTGGATTCACTTCTAATTATCATTTTAATTATCTTTTAATTTTACAATGATCTTGAATTTAGGGAAAATTTTTAAAGCTTGTACAATATGCAATTTACATGTTGTATTCTGGCAGGTTCCATAGTGGCCCTCCCAAAATCAACTTAAGGAAATACTTATTTTGGCTCATGGTTTCAGTCCATTGTTGATTGGCTCTACTAATTTGTCCTGTCCTGTGGTGAAGCAATACAACATAGCCGAACAAAGCTGCTTTCATGATGGCCTGGTAGGAGAGACAGAGAGAGAAAGACACCAAGGAAGAATAAATGCTTCAAAGACACACCCAAATTGATAAACCTCTTCCATCTACGTAGGCTCCACCCCCTAAGGTTCTTCCCAGCCCCCATACTACCACAAGCCAGGAACTAATCCTTCAACACATGAACCTTTAGGAGACATTCCAGATCCAAACAATAATACCTACCAAATCGACTTTCATTGTAAAAATAAAAATCTTTCACTTCATTGCTTATATTTATTCATTGGGTATTTTATTTTGGAACTAATGTAAATGGGATTATTTTCTTGATCACTTTTTTTTTTTTTTTTGGTACTGGGGATTGAACTCGTATGCTCAACCACTGAACCACATCCCCAGCCCTATTTTGTGTTTTATGTAGAGACAGGGTCTCACTGAGTTGCTTAGCACCTCGCCATGGCTGGCTTTGAACTCACAATTCTCCTGTCTCAGCTTCCCTAAGTCCTGGGATTACAGGCTTGAGCCACCGTGCCCTGGCTCTTGATCACTTTTTATTTTTAACCATGAAAGTGAGAAAACATTGATGAAAACAGGACAAAAAAAATCAAGGCACATTTTATGTTCAAGGACTAGAAGAATCCATATTGGTAAACTATTTTATCCAAATCAGTCTACAAATTCAGGGAAAATCTTTTCAAAACACCAATGACATTCTTCAAAGAACCAAAAACAACAGCAAATTCTAAACACTTAATGGAATGAGAAAAAAAATACACAAACCATCTTGAGCAAAAACATTAAAGCAAGAGGCATTAAACTACCTGACTGCAATATTCCACAAGCTGTAGTATTCAAACAGCATGGTAATAGCATAAATGCAGACACGTAGACCAGGGAAACAAAATAGTCTAAAAGTAAACGACACATCTACAGCCAACTGACTTTTGACAAGATGCTAAGACCACTCAATGGGGAAAGCAATCTTTTCAATAAATAACACTGGAAAATTGTTTACCCCATGCACAATGTGTGGCTAGACTAGGATTTTCAGTGGTTTCAAAAATCAACTCAACATGCATTAAATATTTAAATGTAAGCCGTGAAACAATGAAATTACTTGAATTAAAAAAAAACACCGGAAATGCTCCAATACATTAAAATGGGCAAATATCTTTTTGGAGAAGAATGCATAGGAAACAAAAGCAAAACAGACAAAGGGAATTATATAAAAGTAAAAAGCTTCTGCAAAGCAAACAGTCAAAACATTGAAGAGACAAACTACATAATGAATGAAAATATTTCAGAACTACACATCTGAAGAGGGGCTGATATCTAGAATACAAAAATAACTCCACATCTCAAGAAGCAAAAAAAAAAAAAAGAACAGAAAAACAAAAGACACCAAGAAAGACAAAAAAACAATTCTATTAAAAATGGGCAACGAATTTCTGTAAAGAAACATAAATGGCTAAGAGGTACACGAAAAACACTCCATATCACTAATCATCAGGGAAATGCACATCAAAACTCTAATATAACCAGCAACTCTGGAGGCTGAGGCAGGAGGATTGCAAGTTCAAAGCCAGCCTCAGCAGTTTAGGAAGGTCTTTAGCAATTTAGCAAGACCCTGTCTCAAAATTTTAAAAAAAGGGCTGGGGATGTGGTTCAGTGGTTGAGCACCTTTGGGTTCAATTCCCGGCACCAACAAAACAAAAAAACAAAACAAAACAAAATACAATAAGATCATCTTAGAGTAGTAGGAATGGCTTTATCATGAAGAATAGTGATACCTAGTGCTGACAAGTTCTGGAGAAGGGGAATCCTGCACGCTGTTGGTGGGAAGGTACATGAGCACAGCCAGGATGGAAGGCTGTATGGAGATCCCTCATAAAATTAAGACTAGAACTACCACATGATCCTGCAATCTCCCTACTGAGAATGAATTCCAAGGAAATGGAATCTGTACGTCAAAGAGATGTCTGCACTCCTGTGTTGTCTACAGCATCATTTAAGGTATCTAAGAAGTTGAAATGAACTGAGTATCCCTCAGATGATGAACAGATAAGGAAAACATGGTGCATAAACACCAAGGATACCAGTCAGTCCTAGAAGAGGATGGAATCCTGTCATTTGTGACAGCATCAACCAAATGGAGGGTCATTGTGTTAAGTGACATAAGCCAGGCTAAGAGGACGATTTCTGAAAGATCTCTCCCATATGTGGAATGTTGAAAATTTGATCTCATTGAAGTTGGGAATTGAATAGTGGTTGTAAAGGTCTAGAAAGAGTAGGACAGAAGAAGGGACGGGGAAAGATAGACCATCCGGCTCTAATTTACAGTTACACAGAGGAAGAAGTTCTAGTATGCCATTATGTAGTAGAATGACCATAGATAACAATTATGTACCATGTACTTCAAAAAGCCAGAAGAAAGGAATATTAAAGATTTTAGCATAAGAAAATGATTAGTGTTGAAGAGACAGACATTTTTAACCTAATGTAAACATTATACAGTATATAAACACATAGAAATATCTCATGGTTTCTCATATATACAATTTTTATCTTGTTATTTATCAGTCAAAATACATTTATATATTAAAAATGTACTCACCAGCTTGATCCCTATAGGCAGTTTAATTGCTTCTTCTCGGGCAAAGTAGAATCAGGAGTTATAGTTAGTCTCACAGGAGAAATCTCCAGAGATCTCCAAGTTTCCATAATTTTCTCCAGATCTCCATGTATTTGCCTCTGAATTCCCAATGACTCAACTTCAGTGTTTTAAAAGGGATGCACTGTATGAAGTATGCCATGGCCACTGGACACCATTTTCTCATTGACATGACCATCATCCTCAGACCTTCTTTTGACCTGAAGATTTGCTATGACCTTCAGCCATGATCAGGGACACACTCACAGTTAATAATCATATTGGTTGGCTTTTAAATGATAATCTCTTCATTAGATGCATTAAAGACCTCCCCTATTTGTTATGTATAGACAATAGCTATGAATTGTGTGAGATAATCTCATTTTTATTTTACTAATAAGGAGGAGGTAACTTTTTCTGTGACCTTCAAAGGCACAAAAAAAGTTGAGTAGATTCTTAACAATCCATGTTAATATTTTTCTCTTCTTTTTATGCATCCCATAGAGAAATTGGAAATGTTGGACCACTACCTGAGAAAGAAGCATCTATCTTCTAATAGTATTTATGCAATATTCCACTGATGGTATTATGATTTAAGATGGGCTATTTTGGATTGACTGATCTTATTATTCTAGCAAACTGATTATATATTCCATTAACATTTTAGTGAGAAGTGTAATTCATGCCAAAGCAGTGGGGTAGCTATCCCAAATATAAGTTATTTGAAAAAACAAAGAGAAGCTTTCAAAATATATCCAAAATGGTGAATGACTCCATGGTGTAAATGTCAAAATATCTATCATAAAGAATTTGTGATTCATAAAACAAATCATACTTCTTTCCTCAAAACTGAAAATTAAAAAAAGTGATGCTTTGGTGGATTATGGGATAACATTATCTTCTTATTCACTATAGATTTGTATCTCATTAGAGGTTAAAATACAAACAACCAAGAATAATGAAATTATCCTTCTTTAAACTGAAAAAGGATTTTCACTGAAGCACTGAGGTCTGAACTGCATTTGAGTTCATTTACCATTGTCTCAGGCTTATTCTTGGTTGTGGTTTTAATTGTGAGTCTTTAGTCTTTCTCATAACACATGCATAGTTTTAGAGCATCACACAACATCTCAAATCCTCCGTGTACTTATTGAAGGAAGAGTCATATACTATCTACCTGAGATATGATCACACAAGCATAATTTATATGTAAATGTCTTATAATTTGCTGTAGACTATAGCACATGCTAAAAGTGATCATGTTTGTTAACATTTTCGACAAAGTATCTTCATGGAGCAGACTTATAAACTGAAGCTGCCAAAGTCTGACGAGAAACATGGTAAGAAATACTAGTTATTTCTGCAGGAATGTCCTTTAAAAGACTTGAATTAATATAAAGAATTAGAAAACATTTTTACTACTAGAGGACATGTTCAAATAAAATATTGCACAATATTAAGCTTGCACCAATAAAAAGCTAAAAATAACCCTTCAGCCATAAATTTTCAACCCTGAGTTTCTGTGATATGGCTATGGAATGACAGTATGAGAGAAAGACTGAGTTTTAAGAACACTGGACTCTTACAGCAGCTGAAGTATGGATTTCAAGGTAGAAATTTCTAGTAAGATTGGCTTGCATGGTATTGCAACAGCAGTACTCATTTGCTGGGGTAGAGAGACTAAGAAACACTGGAGGTCAGAGAATCTCACTGGTCCTAGTGCAGGAGGAAAGGCCATTTGGGGAGAGAAGTTTCAACCCAAACTCCAGACTCAAGGCCCTCGTGACAGCATGCATGCTGATCAAACTCACACAAAGACATGACCCTGACCCAGTAACAACACAATGGCGAGCACCCATGAGGCTGTGCTCCACTACCTGCACTTTATCATCCTTTAGGTATTACCATCTTTAATTCTTCCAGGTAGGTCTCATGACTTTCTTCTAATATGACTTTCACTAAATAGGTCTCCTTACCTTCTTTATCTTGCAGATGGAAATAGGAAGCTCTGGTGTGTGCTGGAAGCCAGTGACTTCTGTGTGACCAATGGTAAGTCTGATGTGAAACTCTTCCAGAAATCTAAGCTCTCTCTGCACCATGAACTGACATGACTTCTCTCTCAATTCCCTGGGCAGGCCGAACATATTTCCACCATGCTTTTTGTCCCACCACGTCCACCCTGCATAGAGACGTGCTGTGCTAGTTCAAGAGAGAAATTCTTCTTCAACCTAGTCAAAAGTCTATGTTTTCCACCATCACAGTCAATGTGTGTCAACATGCTGGTGATAATAAGCATGAGACTATGGGGAAAAAGCTGAAATGAAATTCAGATCCATTTCAGATCTTGTTAATTCATTTCAGACCATTCTGTCATTGGAAGAAGGATCATTGCACTATTCAGTGTTTCTCTTTACTTGTTTCTTTTACCTCCAGTGGGAGAGACAAACATGTAGTGAACAAGAAGAAATAAGTCCAGAACCAACAACTCAGTTTATTGTGAAATCCCAAACATTGAGTTTGAATCAAAGAAGACAAGGGATCATGATAAACTGAGTCAACTTTCAATTTGATTTAAGTTCAGTTTAGTCTATTACATATAGGAACCACTGAGCATGGGTTAAAGGTCAGCCTAGGGTCAGGCAGAGATTATCAATTAATCATTGTGCAACCATTAATAAACTACTTAACATCTGATGGGGATTAATTTACACGAATGTAACAAAATGTCAAGCTCATCTTAGAGAGGAGAATGTGAATGCATATTTAACTTTTCCATAGCACCTCTTGGCAGGTAAGTGACATGGAAACTCACCTTTCACTGAGCTCCAGAGAAGTGAACCAGAAGATAGCTTCTGCCACATGTCATTTTTATCAAGTTTATTAAATATTTTACATATCAGATAATAAACATATAAAAATTTAAAATTGGACTATGAGTCATTATGATTCTTCAGAGTCAATAGTATATAACTCTAGACTTTCATACAGCACTAAATTTGGTTCTCAAAAGCTCATGCTTTTTCTGGAGAACTCAAAGTACAGGTTGTTACTACAATGAAAGAATACAATAAAAGAATATATTTTGCAATTATAGTTTCATTGCAAATAAAAGAACATACTTTGCAAATTATGCTTTTCATTTTCATGAAATGAAATTCAAATTATACTTTCCTCTTCAATTGAAATTCTTTATCATTTTGTGCTTTTTTTCCCTCATGGCTGTAGAACATCTAGAGATTCTCAGACAACACTGATGGAGAACAGGACAGAAATGACAGAGTTCATCCTGCTGGGACTGACCAGTGACCCAAGTCTGCAGCTTCCCCTCTTTGTGACCTTCCTCCTCATCTACACCATCACTCTGGCTGGAAACCTGGGGATGATCCTGCTGATTGTCTTGGACTCCCATCTCCACATTCCCATGTACTTTTTCCTTGGCAACCTGTCTCTGGTGGACTTGTGCTACTCTTCAGCTGTCACTCCCACAGTCATGGCTGGACTTCTTCCTGGAGACAATGTCATCTCCTACAGTGCTTGTGTTGCCCAGATGTTCTGTTTTGGAGCCTTTGGTACTGTGGAAAACTACCTCTTGGCCTCAATGGCCTGTGATCGCTATGCAGCAGTGTGTAAGCCCCTGCACTACACCACCACCATGACAACTAGCGTGTGTGCATATCTGATCATAGGCTGCTATGTCTGTGGTTTCTTAAATGCCTCCATCTACACTGGGAACACATTCAGTCTCACCTTCTGTGTATCTCACGTGGTCCATCATTTTTTCTGTGATGTTCCAGCACTCATGGTTCTCTCTTGCTCTGATAGACATGTTAGTGAACTGGTTCTTATTTATGTCGCCAGTTTTAATATCTTTTTTGCTCTCTTAGTTATCTTGATATCCTATATACTCATTTTTATTACAGTCCTAAAGATGCACTCAGCTTCAGGGTATCGAAAAGCTATATCCACCTGTGCCTCCCACTTTACCACAGTCTCCATTTTCTATGGCACTGCTCTCTTCATGTATCTACAGCCCAGCTCCAGTCACTCCATGGACACGGATAAAATCGCATCTGTATTCTACACTATGATCATCCCCATGCTTAACCCTGTGGTCTACAGCCTGAGGAACACAGAAGTCAAGAGTGCATTCTCAAAAATTGTTCTGGAAAATAATCCATAGGATTATGACTTTACCTCTTTGGGAAGCACAAAGCCTGAATTCCTTCCTTTCAGATCTTCTCCATGTAATGTGTCATTTATTAAAATCTGCACTGAATTCAAGTTCCTAAAGTGATACATTTTCCACTGAAAAAGTCTATTGTGTGGTGAAAGGGAAACATGTGGAAACACAATAGCTGAGTGACAATGTGCATGATATTTTGGCATTTGCTTATTGAGGATATCGATAATTTAATAATTTCCACCTGTTTTTTTAAACCATGTCACTATGAATGTATGTAAGATAAGTGGATAGAAATCCCATGAACAGAATTAAGTCCATGCAGGTGTCCTGTGAATGAATGCAGCCTATTTGCCAGAATACACATAAAATGGCTATTGTGGTGTTCACTTTTGTGTAAATTTGATTATATTAGGAATATCCAGATAGCTAGTGAAACATTTTTCTGTGTGTGTCTGTGAGGATGCTTCCTGATGGGAGAGGTTTGAATCAGTCAACTTGTCAATATGGTGGCCAGCATCCAATTCATCGAGAGCTCACCTGAAGAGAAGAAAAAGGTATGAGAAGGACCAATTCTTTCGCTCCCTGTTTTCCTCTCTTTCTCTCTCCTTGAACGGAGGCATCCATCTCTCTCACTTTGGACCTTAGAGCCACTGGCTCTCAGATTCTTGTTCTCCAAGAATATGTTAGACATACTAGGCACACCTCGCCCTCAACATGCCTGGTACTTCATCTTGTACACAGAACATTATGGGTCTTCTCGGTTTCCATAATCACATGAGCTCATACCCATAATAAATCTCTTCTTATGCATTTCTATATACTATTAATTTTTTTCCACTAGAGGGCCATGAATTATAAAGCAGGGTTTAGTAATCTTAATTTAATATTTAATTTGGTTATTAAAATATAAATTAAAATCAAATTAATTTTTCTTTCTTTACAATTTGACTAGCCCTCATTTGAGGAAAAATGTGATAGACTAGGAAATGAAAGTTGTGCTTTCTTGAACTTTTTAATAAAAGATACATAATGCTGCACCTTATGTGAATTAATATTTCTGTTTGAGCCATTTTATACAATCAACATGGTCACGTTTTAATTGTCAAGGGATAAAATAACTAAACTACCAAAAATATCAAGGAAAATCAAGCAATTTAAATGTATTTATGTATTATTACAATTATTCAGACTACTTAAAATTTATCATGACAAACTAATGATTCAATTTTTTTTTGGTTTTTACTTTTATTTATTATTTATTTATTTTTTGAGTACTTGGGTTAAAACTCAGGGGCACTCAACCCCAAGCCACATCCCAAGCCCTATTTTGTATTTTATTTAGAGGCAGGGTCTTACTGAGTTGCTTATGCCTCGCCATTGCTGAGGCTGGCTTTGAACTTGGGGTCTTCCTGCCTCAGCCTCACAAGTCACTGGGATTAAAGGCGTGCACCATTGTACTCAGCCTTTTTAAAAAATTTCTGGAAATGTTTTGAAATTGTCAATGCTGCCCATTCATTCTTTGCTTATATGAGCTGCACTCTTTATTGTCACTTCCCCAGTCTTTTATGTCCCTCTATATTTACTATTTTCTTTGCTGTTTTTCACAACTCCAATGATGTTTATGCCTCAGGGCCTTTGTACGTTCTTTTTCCTGTGAGGTGTAGTCTTATTCCATTCAGATCTTCTGTGAAATATTAGCTTGTCATGCATCCTGCTCACCGGTATAAAATACTGATTTTCTGCTCACCACATATGGACTATCATAAGGTCTGTCATTTTTCATAGACCTTATGAACCCTTGCCTCTTGTATATTTGCTTACTTGATCCTTATTTATCTTCCCAGACTGGAAGACAAACACCAGGAGAAGTGACTTTATGTTTTCTGTTCAAACATGATCATCAGTAATTGAACAGATATCTATTTCATAGTAGAATCTCAACAATTTTACTAAATGAATGAATGCATGAATAAAGCTTTGAATTCAATTACACTAATACATTGGCCTTTGAATCATGGATGGTGAGAGTGAGTCTTGCCCAAGATAAACCCTCTAGATAAATATCCAGTACCTTCCTAAAGAAACAATTGATTTTCTGTTTTTCTGAGATAGTTTTTTCTCTATAGTTTCTCTCAGTTCTCACACTCCTCACTTTTAGGCAAAATGATTTTCTGGAATTCCTAAGAGAGCCAATCATTTCATATACTCTCATAATTTTACTAAGAACTGATGTCTCATTAAATGTCAAGTAAAATGTCAAACAAATACTATTTAGGAAATCATAAAAGAAATTAAACAGAAGATGAATTAAAGACCTCATTTCTGGTTATTTTTAAAAAGTTAGTTCATGCACACAAATTATAATATTGACTGGAAAGATTCTAAATGTCTGTGGAGTATACGTATGACAGTATTTTCAGCAGTAAAAATAAAGTATATTAAATTGGCTAGTGTAATGTGCTGCATTCAGATTTTTAATTTTGAACCTCAGGAGTTCAATATTATACAAAACCCAAGCAAAGGAATGTGCCTCTCTGTGTCATTTGTTATCTCTATCACAGTAGAAGCCTTCAGCATCACTGGGGTTGAGATTACTAAGATGATGGTCCTGGTACTTGTGGAATAGTGTAAATAGATATTCACTTCTATTTATGGTGATATTTGTCCATTGGAAGCATGTCTAATTATTGTTTCAATGGTTATTTAATGCTACAATTATTTTGGATTAATGCAAAATTTTCAAAGATAGTGCATGGTGTGATTGACATATGACACTCTGGCAGGCTCAAAAATGGGCCAAAAGATTCAAAGTTTAATCTTTGAAACCTTATAATGTTGACCCTCAAGGCCCTGAAGGACTATGATGACCTGATCAGATTAAGGACTTCAAGAATGAGAAAATATTGGGATCATCTGTGTGTGCCCTAAAGGCAATGCCATGTGTCCTTAGGAAAGGGAATTGGAAGATTTAACCGTAGACAGAAGAGGAGTTGACAGTGTGACCATGGAAGCAATATTGAAGTGATATGGCTACAAGCCATGGAATTTCAGTCACCACCACAGCATGGGAGAGGCAAGTAATTGAGTGCCCCCTGAAACTTGTGAAGTGAACACGCCTCTGTCAGACCATACGTCTGTCACACAACTGATTTCAAGTCATTGAGATTAATTTTAGACCTGTGGTTTCCAGAGCCATGAAAGAATCAATATGAGCTGGGCATGGTGGTGCACGCCTACAATCCCAGTACTTTGGGAGGCTGAGACAGGAGAATTGTGAGTTCAAAGCCAGCCTCAGCAATGGCAAATCACTGAGCAACTCAGTGAGACCATCTCTCTACATAAAACAAAATAGGGCTGGGGATGTAGCTCAGTGGGCAAGTATCCCTGAGTTGAATCCCTGGTGCCAGAAAAAACAAAAAGAACCAATATGTGTTTTGTAAGCCTCCAAGTTTGCAGCAATTTGTTACAGCAGCCATTGGACACTAATACAAATCTTCATATGGTTTATTCTTTGTCATGATCATACATTACTACCATATGTTAGTTTTGTTGAAATAATAAGTGAAACCATCCTTCCATGTTATGGAGGGCAAACTGCCTTCCTAATGTTCCCTGGCTTAAAGGTTAGCATCATCTAAAAATACCTACCAAGTTGATATATAAAAAGTAATAGTTATAAATCTGCCTTTTGTTATCTTGGAACTTACAAACAGCTCTTTAAAAGACTTACTCTCTAAATAAAGACAGTAAGAAAGACATTCTTCTGCCTAATGTGATGCTACTGCCCTGGCTACAAAGCACAACAATCTTTCCTCACTGGATAACACAATGAAATCTGATGAAGTTTACACTTACTCTTGATATCCCATAACTAAAAACTGTTTTGCAAAGTTAACAGTGCTTAAATACCCTGTTCAAAAGGGAACTCATCCAATGACTCATAATAATGGAGTGAAAAACATACTTATGTATATTTTCAGATACATGCATATATTCATAACCAAATGATGAGGAAACTCATGGTAATTATAATCTTAATTTCTTTAAGTGGTCATACACTTATAAATTCATATTCGTAAGTACCTATCACCACTACACATTCTGCTGTTGCATTTTTCTTTAACCAAGCAACTTGGATGGCCATGGTTATTTGCCTGGAAGGTTGATCTGATTTCTTATCTTTTTATTCTTGAAACATTTTGGGACAATTAATACATGTTTATCAATGCAGTGGCTTTAGTCTGCCATTGACCCTAATTTCTGGGAATGAAAATGGTAAAAGAAGCCCTAAATAAATTCCTGTACTTCAGAATTACTCATACTTATCTCTATTATGAATCTTCGCCCAGCATCTGATAGTCAGGCTCAATCACTAGTCAGAATTGTGAACCTTTAGGCGCCCATTCAAAGGTATAATGAACCCAAAGAGGACAAACAGCAAACTTACCTTCTAATTCGATAGAATTATGATGTGTCTCTTGGTACAACATTCCTCCAGTATTGATGCCACTCCCATCTTTACCCCGTGATTCCTGGAACCATGAATCCTGTCAATTAGAGAAATAGAACTATATGTTGGTTGCTGATTCAGAGTATGTATAGCATCTTGGATAATTTTTCCTAACTCAAATTGTTGGTGCCGCTGGAAGTCTAACTGAGACTTCAAAAGGACATTCAGCCATTGTTTTATGACAGTGTTTCAAGATGGTGCAGAACATGATGGAACAGTAAATTCCATGAGCCTATAGCTGTTGCCCCACTTCATTTCTTTGAAGTGAGTTATGGTTATGATCATTACTGTGTGGAGTGCCATGATGGTGTATATGGGTTTTTGTAATCTATGCACAGTAGGCATGATAGAAGCATTATGTGCAGGGAAGGCAACCTTTACTCATAGTGCTTTTTTCTAGTAAGAACAAAATGCCCCAGTTCCATGATGGTTACATTTCAATGTAATTAATTTGTGACCCATTAATTGTCTGGTCAACCTGAGATACGGTATCGGATCAGGAACTCAGTTTCCACTGCTGGCAGATTCAGCACTGAGAAGGGTCTGTAGTCAGGCAATCCATGAGGAAGTATATGCTGCTATCTTTTTATAAGCTCCATCCCAGCCAGCATGACCACTTTGTTCATGAGCCTATTGGCCAATAGCAGAAGTGGCTGAGGAAAGACTGACTTGTATCCATAGAATGAATTTGCACTTGATTATTAAAATCCTTTGGTTAACCCTTTTTGAGTACTGACAGTGTACCTAAAAATTTGTTCAAGTGTTCAATGCATTCAGAAGGTGTATCCATATACAAGTCATCCCTGTATTTCTTTTCTGCCATTTCTCGATTATATTTCTCTCATCTACTATCCTACAAAACTTCAGGTTACAGCCAGGTAATTGATATATTCTCATGCATCTGGGCCCTTGTTCAAGCAAAAAGAATAACCATGTGTGTTGTCCAAATTTCTGCCCACTGAGTTGAAGAAGTTCCTTCACCACTGTCCATAGGAACATCTCACAAAAGGCTTTAGTGCTGTACCTATCTACCTGTGGGCTGTGCCTGCATTTCCAAATCTCCCATTCCCTTGTCAATTGTTTACGGAATATTCACTATGAGGCAAAAGTTGCACCTATGGGGAGACAGGGAATTGAAGAAGGAGTGGAGTTCATGGCTATTTGGGCAACTTCTTCATGTAACTTAATTTTGCCTTCAGGGTCTGTTTGCTTTAATCATGTATATAACATTTTCATTTGATAATGAAGCCTTGGATTTTCCTACTTCATTTTATGGCTTCACAAATCAGATGACACCCAGTTTATACGTGCTTAGGTTTCTGAGTAATTTGGTGGCCCTTAGAAATGCAGTTGATATCTTCAAAAGTCTATTATCAGATCAAATTATGTTTGTCAAAAGGAAATTATGGCATTTGCAGGTAAATGGATGGAGCTGGAAAATATCATGCTAAGCCAAATAAGCCAACCCCCCCAAACCAAAGGCTAACTGTTTTCTCTGATATGCTGATGTTGATCCATAATGGGGGAAGTCTAGGGAAGAATGAAGGAACTTTGTATTGGGCAGAGGGGAGTCGGGGAGAGTATGGGACATGAGGGTAACAGCAGAGTGGAATGAGATGGATATTATTACCCTGTATACATGTATATGACTACACCACCAGTGCAACTCTGCACTGTGTACAGCCAGAGGAATGAGAAGTTGTGCTCCATTTGCGTACAATGTGTCAAAATGCATTCTACAGTCATGTACAACCAACTAGAACAAATTAAAAAATTAAAAAAGAAAGTACATTGGCATGGGGGTGTGCACTTGTAATCTCAGTGGCTCAGGAAGCTGAGGCAGGAGGATTGCAAGTTCAAAGCCAGCCTCAGCAACTTAGCAAGACCCTGTGTCAAAATAAAAAATATAAAAAAGACTAAGGATGTGGTACAGTGGTTAAGCCCACCTGGGTTTAATCCCTGGTACAAAAACACAAAATAAACCCTCCCCCCAAAAAACCCCCCAAAACAAAGAAAATGAAAAAGAAAAAAAGGAAAGAGTATCCCCACAGGATCACAGGGCTTTACTTCAAAATTCTAGGAGCCTAATCTGCAGTTCATGAACAAGGGTGAAAGCATCCCTATGTGTTGCTAAAAGTTCCATGACCACTGACTTTCTGGATTATATAGCTTAAGCGGCAAAGCAGCTCTCCCAGAAGCCAGGATTTGTAGGAGAGCCTTCTTTTGATCTGGGCCCCACTCTCAACTGGCAGC
Organism: Xerus rutilus; assembly: GCA_028644305.1. Classification (NCBI taxonomy): domain Eukaryota; kingdom Metazoa; phylum Chordata; class Mammalia; order Rodentia; family Sciuridae; genus Xerus; species Xerus rutilus. The sequence goes on from CM053399.1 coordinate 12,208,807, forward strand.
TTTTCACATCACTTGGTATACACGATAGAATCCCACACCCAAAGAAAAAGTATATTTCTTCTAAAACACAAAGAGGGTTTTAGAACCAGGTGATGTTCCCCTTTTTGGTCTGAAGGAAAGACAGAAGCAATATTTATCTGTTACTTACAGGAGATATCTCAGCATATCCTCCAGCACTGGAGAACTAGAATGTTCTTTGGAATAGAAGGCCTCTGAATTTCCTGCATTTAATTCCACACTCTGGCATTTCCATGCTTTCCTAATAATCCTAGAATGTTTGCTATTTCTTGCTCACTAGGTCCAGTCGCAATCATGTCCTTAATGAAATGGGCCAGTACAGGACTGTGGATGGGAGATCTAATCAAGATCCCTGAGGACTAAGTTCCCACATATGCCTGAAGACTTGATGTAGCTCTGATGTAGAACACTGGAGGTGTACAGCTGTCCATTGCAAGTGAAATCTAATTGTTTCTGCATGTCTTCATTGACAAGGAAGAAAACAATTCACTCTGAAAACACATCTGGAATCATAGCTGCTGTTAGAATCCATACCTGATTGAGCTTACCACAGGTCACCATGATTCTCCAAGAGCCACATGTGTTCTGCACATCCCCAAGAGCTAAGCTGATGGGTCAGTGTGGGATTCACACCCATGCCTCTTACAAGACCTTGATGGTGACACTCATCTCTGCAACTCTTCAAGTAAGGTGGTATTGTTTTGGGTTTGCTTTTACCTTTGAAATACATTAGATAAGTAGAAAATCATAAAAATACATTAAATTTGAGATTGGAGGTTTAATATTTGATTATATTTTTAAAGTTACTTCACATATATAAATTACACAATAAAATGAAATGACTCTATCCAGGTAGAATATAAATATAATATCTCTCAGTATTAGTGATAACATACATTTCATATGCTTCCATAATATATGATTATTTATATTTTGACCCACAGGGAGATCAATATTATGAAAATCCTAAGCACAGAGATGTGCCTCCATGTCTTGTTATCACCAGACTTCAAGAGGCTTCACCATCTCAATATTGGTAATATTGGGCTTCAATATGCTTAGGTGATCATTATTATTGTTATTGTTATTTCAGGCCAGTGTAATGTAACAGTAATATTCACATCTATTTAAAGATATTTCTCCTATAGGAACCATTTCTAATAATTATCTTAAACAGCTATTTAATGTTAGAATAATTTTGGAGGATTTTGGAGGTACAGAACCTTCTCAAAGTTAGTGCAGAATGCTATCATAAGACACGGTAACAAGCTCATCAAAGGCTCACAAAAAGATCCAATTCCTAATTATGACACCTTTCAATATTATTCTATGTGGCCCCAAAGAACCTTGCAGATAAGATTAAATTAAGGATTTTAAAATTAAAAAAATAGAAATCATTAGGTTCCATGTGTACCCTAAATGCTATCCCCTATATTCTTACAAAATAGAGTCAGAAAGATCTAGGAAGCAAGGGATAAAAAAAGTTGGCAATGTGAACTCAGAAACAACAAGCGATGGCATGTCAGCAACCACCAGGAGGAAGAGACCAGAAATGAAGTGTCCCCTGGAGCTCAGGAAGGGACATGGCTCCAAAGAACCATTGGCTCCAGTCTACTGACACTGATTCAGACTTCTAGTTTGCAGTCTTGAGAAAAAATAAACACCTGCCATTGTAAGCCTCAAAGATTGTAGCAGCCAAAGGACACTAACAGAAATCCTGGTTTCTTCTCTATCCTATTCTTTCATTTCTACTGGATATTTGTTTGAGAGAATTCACCAGAGAAGTCATCTGTTCCTGGGCTTTTATTTGTTGGAAAGTTATTTATTACTAATTCCATCTCTTCATGTGTTATAAGTATAATCAGATTTTTTTAATTCTTTGGAATTGGTTTTGGTACTATGTGCATTTACAGGATTTTTGTTTGTTTGTTTGTTTATTTTTCATCTATTTTGTCCAGTATGTTGTTGCATAGTTTTTATAGTATTGTATTAGAATCTTTCTTATAAAGACATTTTAACAGCAGCAAAACCATTTGAGTAAAAACAGTTTATTTATTGTCAGAGGCAGAGAGTTGGAGCAATTATTAAAGAGAAGATCAGCTGATTTAGGTGATTGCAAAAGGATCATACATTTGACAGGACCATGAATTTGACACAATTCTTAGACCTTTACACTAAAACCCGAGGGTATTACTGTGTGTAAATTATTCATTAATTCAAAAAAGTCAAAATAATAAAAAAGCAAGTGCATACATTAAAACTAACCAGCTTGCTCCCCACAGACAGATTAATTGCTTCATCCCTAGGAAAGTCACATCAGGAGCTTCAGGTAGACTCTTGGGGACAATCTGCAAAGGTCTCAAGTCTATAAAATTCTCTCCAAATCTCCATGTATTCACCTCTGAAATCCCAACATGACTCAATATTACCTGTTTCAGACAGAAGGAACATGCTTCATTGGCACCATTCACTCATCTGAATGACAATTATGACAATCACTGTTAGTGCAAACAGGCCTCCCTCTGACTTGAGGACTTGCTGTGAGCCTTCATTTGTGGACAAATATAAAAATCATGGTTTTTGTTTGTTTGTTTTTTTACGGACACAATTCTGTGAATTATTGAGGAGATGTAACCTTATCATGTTTATTATGCAAATAGGAAGACGCAAGTGAGTCTTTCATGCAGACAGAAAGAATTATTTGTAGATTCAGAACTTGGTCACCAGGTTTATGTTCTTTCTTCTTTTTTTTCCTGTATTAGAGAACTAATAATATGTATGCCCCATTCCAGGGCTGGCTGTAAATTTCAGTCTCCTTGTTCTGGATTGATTGCTTTTTTCTTTCCAGCCAACTGGTAACTTTCTACGTTCCATAAACATTTTAACGAGAAAGATAATCCATGCAAAATCTACAAGGTAGCTATACCTAGGAATTAATTTAAAAGAGAAAAAACTGAAGTGAGTTCATGGTATAAATGCAAAAATTTCCATGAGAGCAAATTTATAGAATTCACAGATAGGTATGTACAGACATTTGGATTAAGTTTTTAAATAGTCTGCATCACAAATGAATTAAACAGACACTTCTCAGAAGAAATACAAATGGCCAAGAAAGACATGAAAAAATATTCAACATCATTGGCAATTAGGGAAATGCAAATAAAAACTACACAGAGGTTTCATCTCACTCTAGTTAGAATGGCAGTCAACAAGGATACAAATAATAATAAATGCTGGAGAGGATGTGGAGAAAAGGAACACTTTTACACGGTTGGTGGGACTGTAAATTAGTACAACTGCAATGGAAATCAGTATGCAAACTTCTCAAAAGACTAGGCTTGGCACTACCAGATGATCCAGCTATACCACTTCTCAATATTTACATTGAAGAATTAAAGTAACCTTACTATAGTGGTACATACATCCCATGTTTATAGCAGCACAAGAGCAAACTATGGAAACAGCCCAGGTGTTTATCAATGGATGAATAAAGAAATAAAATACACAATGGAGTTTTATTCAGCCATAAAGAAAAATAAAATCATGGCATTTGGAGGAAGATGGGTGGAACTAGAGTCCATCATATCATAGTAAGTGAAACAAGTCAAACTCAGAAGGTTAAGGGTCATATGTATGTTTTCTCTCACATGTGGAAGATAGGAAAAGGGGGGGGTGGATCTCCTAAAAATAAAAGGTAGATCAGTAGAGAAGGGACAAAGGAGTGGGAGTAAGGGAAAGAGGGGGGAAATGCAGGGGAGTGATATTGGCCAAATTATGTTATATTGTGTGCATGTGTGAACATGTAATAACAAATCTCATCAGGATGTACAGCTATAATGTACCAATTAAAAATCTAAAAAGAAAAATAGTTTGCATCTCTGTTAATAAGTATAGAAGAATTTAAAATTGGGAAGATGATTCATAAGGAGTCTTCAAATCCATAGAAACTAACCCTGTATGTAGTAAATAAAACATATTTAGTTTTCAAGTCCAGAATTTTTTGGGAGAATCTTAAATCATAAGATATTGAGGCAAAGAAATAATGTGTATTTACTACATACTTTTCATTTCAATTCAATCTTTACTGTTCTGTTTCTTTTTTTCTCATAGCTGCAGAACATCTAGAGATTTTCAGACAAGATTGATAGAGAATAGGACAGAAGTGACACAGTTCATCCTGCTGGGACTGACCAGTGACCCAGGTCTGCAGCTTCCCCTTCTTTGTAACCTTCCTCCTCATCTACACCATCACTCTGGCTGGGAACGTGGGGATGATCCTGTTGATCCTCTTGGACTCCCATCTTCACACTCCCATGTACTTTTTCCTTGGCAACCTGTCTCTGGTGGACTTGTGCTGCTCTTCAGCTGTCATTCCCACAGTCACGGCTGGACTTCTTCCTGGAGACAATGCCATCTCCTACAATGCTTGTGTTGCCCAGATGTCCTATTTTGGAGCCTTTTATACAGTGGAAAAGTACCTCCTGGCCTCAATGGCCTGCGCTCACTATGCAGCAGTGTGTAAGCCCCTGCACTACACCACCACTATGACAACTAGTGTGTGTGTGTTTGTCTAGTAATAGGTTGCTATGTCTGTGGATTTTTGAGTGCTTCCATCTACACTGGGGAAACATTCAGTCTTTCATTCTGTACGTCCGATGTGGTCCACCATTTCTTCTGTGATGTTCCAGCAGTTGTGGCTTTCTCTTGTTCCGTAGACCAGTGAATGAGCTTGTTCTTGTGTTTTCAGCCAGTATTGTTATCTTTGTTGCTCTTGTTGTTATCTTAATGTCCTATGTATTGATTTTTATCAGCATCCTAAAGTTGCGTTCAGGTGCAGGACATTGGAAGGCTATATCCACCTGTGCCTCCCACTTCACTGCAGTCTCCATTTTCTATGGGACCACCATCTTCATGTATTTACAGCCCAGCTCCAGTCACTCCATGGACACTGACAAAATTGTTTCTGTGTTCTATACTGTGTTTATCCCCATGCTGAACCTTGTGGTTGACAGCCTGAGGAACAAGGAGGTTAAGAGGGCATTCTCAAAGATTGTTTTAGAAGCAAAATAATCATTAAGGTTTGATTAAATTTGAGGGACATAATACTTGTTGATTCCCTCAGATCTTATCCATGTGCTGTGTTGCATTTTAAGATTCAGTTTAATTCACGTTCCTTTATCTCTGTCGAAGACTGGGGTATAGAAAAAGGAAACATTACATTCAGAATCAGTTCTAGAATCAGAATATTTATGATATATTGGTGTCTTCTTCTTAAAAGCTTTATAAAAGATATTGATGTATTCAATAATTTTCCTACACTCCAGTGCAATGATATGTAAAATAATTGCATAAAAATCCCTCATGGAAAAGAAGTGGAGATTGGTGCTGCATGAGGATACTTGCAAATGGGTTTGGCAAATTTGGCAGAATTAAATGTTACATGGCTATTTGTGGTGTTGAATTGAATGTTTTCTTTAACTGGATTAAAGGATACACAGATGGCCAAGAAACCATTCTACTGTGTGTGAAAGAGAGGATATTTTTGAAAGAGTACAGTTTGAAGTAGTCATCATAGTAAAGAAGATCTGTCCCATCAGTGTGGACGGCCATCATCCAATCCAGTGAGAGCTTAACTAAGCAGAACACAAAGGAAAGGAAGATTATTATCCTTTCTCTCTTAATTGAGCATTTGTGCTCTCTCTTGAATTCCAGAGCTAGTGTCTTTCAAGTCTCATTCTCCAAGACTTACGCAGTCACCCTTCTGCCCCTCTCTCTCAGGCCTTTGCACTCACTGAGTTATAACACCAGCCTTCCTGGTTCTCAGCTTGCAGATAGCAGAGCTGGTCCTTCTTCATCTCCATAATCACAATTCCACATCCCACGTCATAATAAATCTCTGGTATGTGCTTGTATGTCCAATTGATTGTTTCATTGGAGCCCCCTGACTAGTGCACTAGTACTTAGTGATTATAATTTAATATTTTGAGAAAAATGATGAATTGGCAAATTAAAATGTGTTTTTCCTTGCAAATTTAACAAAGAAATGCATGAATCTCTTGTCTCATGAATTAATATATCTGAGTTATTTGATTAAAAGAAATTCATTTTTTTATTATTCAAAGGATATGTAGCCAAAGTCCCAAAGATATTGAGGAAAAGTAAAGGCAGTTTTAATATATTCATATATTATTACCATTTTTTCAGATTGCTGAGAATTTATACTGAGAAACAAATAATGTTGGACCTTTTATCAAATGCTTTGAATTTAATTCTGGCCATTCATTTTTACATTAGTTAGGTTGTGCTCTCTCTTGCCACTCCCCCAGAGTTCCACCCCACTTCTTTGATTTTCTTGCTATTGCTTCACAACTTCACTCATGCTCTTGCCCCAGGGCCTTGGTAATAGCTGTTCCATGTGTGGAATGTTTTTTTTCCATTCAAGCCTTTGCAGATATGTCACTTGTCATAGAGTACATTCCTTCCCGGACCACCCACAATAGTCACTCCCACTCACCACAAATACTGTGTCCTATGTAGTTCTTCATAGGTCTTATCAACCCTTTAAAAAATATAGTTACCTACTTGTTTCTTATTTATCTTGCTTAACTAGAATATGAATCCCCCAAGACCAATGACTTTATCTGTTTATTCACCAAATACTTATCAGTGTCTGAGTAGATGTCTGTTTCACAGAAGATTTTTATGAGTATTTTTTAAATAAAGGAAAAAACATTAACCTTTGAGTACTATTATACCAATATATTGACCTTTGAAACAAAATAAAAATTGTTAATTTTCTAGAACTATTAGCTTTGTGAACCATGCTATATAAAATTTATAAATGAAATATATTAATATTTTACCCACGAAACTCCAATATGTGGTAGAGATTGTGCTATATGCTGCACATATACCATGTAATATTCTTCTTGAAAATTCCATGAGGATGACAGGATATCATTATCTCTGATTCAAAAGAGAAGCTGAAATTTGAAGAGCCCCCATTCCTTGTGTGAATTCGAGGCTAAGCAAACTACATGCATAGAATATGTATTTAATCATGAAATGAAATGTGTTTGCACTAAAAATATGACCTTGAGACACACAGCTATCCCAGGCCTATGCTCAGAGGAGGAACTTTAGAACTGCTCTAGCACCAGGCAACGACTGCACACAGGCAAACAGTATTCAGTTTTGGCCTACAGCAGTGCCAGCTGCGGAATATGCCACAGTTTGTACCCAAGATTGAGAGGGTCTTAACAACTGTGATCTTCAGGCACAAACCAACTTAATGTCAATCTAGGTAGCCAAAGAACTTTCTTCACCAGTATAACCCCCATGAGGCAGATAAGTGTCAGAATAGTTAGCTTGGGGCTTTTACTAGAATTTAGTGGTGGCTAGTGAAAACTAAGACTAGGCAGATGCAAAAAAAACAACACCTGGACTACCATTGGAAAGAGCATCTGGCATAGCACCAGTCCTGGGGAAATACATGTCCTTAATCTATCAGACATCTATTCTAGCCAGCACCATCTGTGGTTCGCTGCCCCACTCTTAGACCATGAGTTCAATTCAGCATTAGGCAACTCACAGCAGTGTGGATCTTGCTCTTTCCCACAACTTTGCTGGATTTGGAAAGAAGTGTGGGCTTGGACTATGACACAGAATTGTCTCACTAGTGGCCACAGGCATGAGATAGGAGACTAAAGTTGATCCATATAAGACAATTTTTCTCAGAACCAAGTAGAATCCTGAAGTGCTCGGCCAGAGAATGGTGACTGTGGACAATGAATATTCTCCTGCCTTTTCCATAGTGAGAAGCTTATGGGAATGAACTATGGTTTGTGCTCACTCACCTGGATCATCTGAACACACACCATATGTAGGATAGGAGAAACCTGGGCTTAGATTGCCTTACAGTGCTAAAACAGTGGCGACACATCAACAGCAGACTCCTGGCAGACCTGAACCTGGGCGATACTCAGTGTTCAACGAGTTAAAGTGGACATGCTTAGAGAAAATAAGCAGCATGGTTAAAATTTCTGGAAAGACAGATGCAATCAATTTTGGATTGGATAGAGTGGATTAAATGCCTAATTCATTAATGCCCATATGATACTGCATACTAATTAGCATCAAGAGCTTTCAGGAAAACATGTTCTCATCTAAAAGTTCAAATAAGATACCAGGAACTAGCTAGATAGTAAGAAGTATGGCAGGACTCTCAAAAAGGAAATTCAATGTTTTAAGGAAATTCAATGAGCTTTAGGAAAACACAGAGATGTGATTTGGTACTCTAAAAGAGATTCTTAACAAAGAGATGGAAGCTATTTACAAAGTTGAAGAGAGATCTTTGATCTGAAAAATACACTCAGGTAAATTAAAAGCACAACAGAAGACATTAAAGCAGCACAGATCAAACAGAAGAAAGAATTCATGATCTTGAGGATAGTTGCTTGAAAATGCACATTCAAAAGAGTAAAAGGAAAGTGGAATGAAGAAGAATAAAGAAAACTTAGAGAAAGTTGAAACAATTTTAAGAGTCAAAATTCCATTTATTGAGCCATGCATATGCCAAAGATGTAGAAAACTTTTTCAAAGAAATTATAACAGAACACTTCCCAAACCTAGAGAAGGATGCAACTATCCAGGTGCATTGCGGTCATAGGTAACTAGCCAGATTAAAACCAATTAAATCCATTTCAAGATATTTCATAATCAAGCTGGCCAAGGAAAAAAAGATAAAGATTCTCAAGGTAAAAAGAGAAAACACACACACACACACACACACAGAGACATCACAAAAGGGAGTTGCAGTTGGCCTGACAAAAGACATCTCAGCAGAAATCTTCTAGGCCACAGAAGAAGAGCAAGAGATTTTTTCACAGAGGTAAAGGGAAAACAAAACAAAACAAAACAAACAAAATAAATGAAACACTGCCAACCATGGATCCAGAATAGAGATCTTTTAGAAATAAAGAAGAGATAAAGACATTTCAAGACAAAGAAAAGTCAAGACAAATTATCTCCACCAGACCTGTCAACAAGAAACACTAAAAGAAGGTTTCCAGACTGCAAGAGGTATTAGTGAGTAGCAATCAACATGAGAATTATTGAATTCCTGGTAAGAGTCATTCTGAGACACATTCAAAGTGCTCTAATATTATGAGCATGGTGCATAAGCCATTTGTATCTTTGATGTGAAGGTTGAATAAAAAAAACTGAAAATTTAACTAACTGAATATTAAGAGGTAATATAGAAAGATTTTAAAAAGTATATGAAAAATACAACATGGGAGGGAATGAATGAAGTGCAATTGGGGAGTTTTCTTATCAGCCTATTTTGTTTCTGATAAGTCACATTAAGTAGCTATCATTTAAAAAAAAAACTTGTGAGGACTTCCGGCAAGATGGCGGCTTAGAGGGACGCAGCTACCAATCTCCCCAAACAAAAGACCAGAAACTGCGGTACCACCTTCTCCCACCAGGCTTTTGGACAGCACAGAAGGAAATTTCACTCGCGCGGTTTTGGCTGATTTTTATGACTATTCCTGAGAGAAGTGTTCCTCCAGTAGAGCAAGATTCAAAACTCGGGGCAGTTCCAAGATGGCGGCCTAGGCAGACGCTGCGGTCAGTCTCTCCAGAGCAGAGATTGAAGTTGTGGAAATACCATCTCCCAGCCAGCTTCTGGACATCATCCTACAGCTGCCCCGGCAGGAATTTCACTTGTGCGTGAAAGCAGGGCCACCAGGCAGCAGCCACTACCACAAGCAGCGCGTCTTCGGCAGCAAGCGGCGGCGGAGCTCAGCCGCGGCGGCTTAGAGCCGCAGCCCAGGGCCCGCCCC
>CM053399.1:12219169-12239039 GCA_028644305.1 Xerus rutilus
TTTAGGTGTTCTTGTCACAAAAATTATGAGTCTGTGATGTAAGCATATGCTAATTAGCTCAATTTAATCATTCACAATGTATACACATTTTCAAACTAAATGTGAAAACACATTTTCACATGCTGTACATGATAAGTGAATATATTTTAAGAGTTATATAATACATAAATAAATGTGAAAAAATAAAAATAAAAAAAAAGAAAAGAAAAAAAAATAAAAAATAAAAAAATAAAAAATAAAAAAAAACTTGTTATAATAAAAATTCACTCATATGTCTCCTGGCAGCATACAGCAAAAACAGATAATAAAAAAATAATAATCAATCTAAGTGAAATAACCCAATCCCTCAGAACCAAAGTCCAGATGTTCTCAAAACATACTACCACTGTAAGTCACTTATTCACAAAAGGAACATAATAATGAAAGAAGAAAGGAGCTATAATAGAACTAGAAAATGAGTTAACAAATGGCTGTAGCAGAATCTTACCTATCAATAGTTATGTTGGATGTAAATGAATTAAATTCACCAATTAAAAGATAGTTTGAGTGAGTGAATAATAAAAAAATGTTCCAAGTATGTATTACTTACAAGAAATTCAATTCACCTCTAAGGATTCATCACTGATACATAGGAATGCAATTGATTCATGGGTTTTAATTTTATATCCTGCTCCTTTGCTGAAATCATTTATGAGTTCTACAGGTTTTCTGGTGGAGATTTTTGGGTTTTTCAAATATAGAATCATGTTGTTGGCAAATGGTGAAAGATCTCTACAATGAAAATGATAGAACATTAAGAAATTGAAGAAGACCTTAAAGATGGAAAGATCTCCCATGTTCATGGATAGGCAGAATTAACATTGTCAAATTGGCCATATTACTAAAAGCACTATACACATTAAATGCAATTCCTATTAAAATCCCAATGATGTTCTTCATTGAAATAGAATAAGCAGTCAAGAAATGTATTTGGAAAAACAAGAGATCCAGAATAACCAAAGCACTTCTCAGCAAGAAAAGTGAAGCAGGAGGCATCACAATATCAGAACTTAAGTCATATGACAGAGCTATAGTAACAAAAATGGCATGGTATAGGCACAAAAACAGACATGTAGACCAACAGAATAAAAGACATAGAGGCAAAACCACATAAATACAGTTTTCTTATACTAGACAAAGGCACCAAAATACACATTGGAGAAAAGATAGCCTGTTTAACAAATGGTACTGGGAAAACTGGAAATCCATATGTAGGAAAATGAAATTAAGCCCTTATCTCTTACTCTGCACAAAGCTCAATTCCAAGTGATTTGAGCATTTAGGCATTCAACCAGAGATCTTGTGCATACTAGGAGAAAAAAGTAGGCACAAATATTTATCATATCAACTTGGGAACAGATTTCTTAGCAAGACTCCTGAAGCACAAGAAATAAAATCAAGAGTCAATAAGTGGGATGGAATAAAACTAAACATTTCTTCACAGCAAAGAAAACAATCAATAATGTGAAGAGAGAGCCTACAGTATGGGAGAAAATCTTTGCGACCTGCACCTTAGATAGAGCAATAATCTCCAGGATATAAAAAGAACTCAAAAAACTTAACACCAAAAGAAAAACAAAAAACAAAATACAAAAACAAATAACCCAATCAACAAATGGGCAAAGGAATTGGACAGGCACATCACAGAAGAAGAAATATAATTGATCAACAAATATATGAAAACATGTTCAAAATCTCTAGCAGTTAGAGAAAACGCAAATTAAAACTACACTGAGATTCCATCCATTTCACTCCAGTCAGAATGGCAATTATGAAGAGTACAAGTAACAATAAATGCTGGTGAGGATGTGGGGAAAAATGTGCACTCATACATTGCTGGTGGGACTGCAAATTGGGGCAACCACTATGGAAAGCAGTATGGAGATTCCTCAGATAACTTGGAATAAAACCACTATTTGACCCAGTTATCCTACTCCTCAGTTTATACCCAAAGGACTAAAAATCAGCCTAATACAGTAACACAGCCATATCAATATTTATAGTAGCTCAATTCACAATAGCCAAATTAAGGACTAAAAATCAGCCTAATACAGTAACACAGCCATATCAATATTTATAGTAGCTCAATTCACAATAGCCAAATTATGGAACCAACCTTGATGTCCTTCAACAGATGAATGGATAAAGGAAATAGAGTATACAGACACAATGGAATATTACTCAGCAAAAAGAAGGATGAAATTATGGCATTTGCCAGCAAATGAATAGAACTGGAGACTATCATGCTAAGTGAAATAAGCCAATCCCCCCAAACCAAAGACCAGATGTTCTCTTTGATGTGTGAATGCTAACTCACAATACCTGGGGGATGAGTAGGGAAGAATAGAAGTACTTTGGATTAGACAAAGGGGAGTGGAGGGAAGGGTAGGAGAATGGGAATTGGAAAAAGAGTAGAGTGGATCAGACATTAGTTTTCTATGTGCATATATGATTGAGCAACTTATGTAATTCCATATCATGTACTGTGGAGCTTGGTGATCTGGATCAGAGTCTTTGATTGTCTCATGGCTGTGGTGTGCCTGCAAACGTTGTGAAAAAAGTATGCAAAAAGTGTGGGTCAAGACTGCCCAATTGCTATGTGACACCCTGTCCATGAAGGCTCTGTGCAAAGCACAAAAGCTGTGTCAGTCTTGGACTTCATCTCTGACACCAAGATAGCTACAACATTTCACCAGCGCTGTGACCTCCAAGTCTGCCCACTTACTAGAAACTTTGAACAATAGGTATCCTGGGTGGCACAGGAAGCTCCTAGCTTTGCAACAGTGGAATAACTATCAAATTGTTTCTAGTCCTGTAACTTTCTGGTGCACAAAGAACAATGCCTCTATAGTCTTTAACTTCTGATTGTGAGACTCTACATAATAAATGTGTGGAGCCAGCTCAGAGATCAGTGTCCCACCTGATCCCACTTTCCTCTCTATATGTATGTGTGTGTCTTTCCTAATCCCTCATTGCCCCTCACAGGTATCTGAATTAATGGCTGTGAAGGTCACAGCAATGTACAACCAGAAGAAGAAGAAGTCATACTCCAGCCAGGCATGGTGGCACATGCTTGTAATCCCAGTGGCTTGGGAGACTGAGGCAGGAGGATTGCAAGTTCAAAGCCAGCCTCAGCAACAATGAGGCACTAAGTAAGCGAGACCCTGTCTCTAAATAAAAATTAAAAAATTGGACTGATGATGTGCTTAGTGGCCCAGTGTCCCTGAATTTAATCCCCAGTAGCAAAAAAAAAAGAAGTCATACGCCATAAATGTATAACATGTCAGAATAATACATTCTACAGTCATGCATAACCAATAAGAATAAATTTTAAAAAACTAGTATAAATAGAGAAGACGTAAATAAATAAAATCAGAGATGAAAAGGAAAACCTTAAAACAGACTCTTCCTTCAGAAACACAAAAACTTGAGATTACTGTGAAAAACTATACACAAGGAAACCAAATAGCTTTAAAAAATAAACAGATTCCTGGACACAGATACCAAATAAGACTGAATAATGAAGTAACAGAAATTCTGAACACACCAGTAGCAAGGAATGTTACTGAATCAGTAGTAGAAAGTCTCATGTCAATTAAAATCTCAGGCCAAATGTCTTCACTGTGGATTTTTAGCAAAAATCACTATTACCAGTTCTCTTTAAATTATTCCAAATATGTAAGAGGAAGGAATTCTTCTGAATACATTCTATGAAGCTGACATTACTCTGATACCACAACTAGGCAAAGACACAATGAAAAAATTATAAAAAGAGGGTAATATTCTTGATGAACATATATCAAAATTCTTAAAATACTAGCACATTGATTCCTAACATATTTAGAAGATTATTTCCCATGGTCAAGTGGGATTTATCCAGAAATCAAGGAGGGTCAATATATACAAACCAATAAACATGATAACCTATTAACAGAACAAAGAGCAAAAACTATATGATAAAATTTAACCTCCCTTCATTAATAAAATACTGAACAAACTAGGTGTAGAGGAAACATATCTCAACACAATAAAGTCCATTTATATTTAGTTCACAGCTAGCATTGAACTGAAGGGGGCGAAAGCAGAAATCTGTCTCTCTCAGATCTGGAACATGGCAAAGTGCTCACTTTCATCACTTTGTTCAAAAAGTGTTGGAAGTTCTAGCTAGAACAATCAGGCAAGAGAGATAATTAATCCTCTGTCAGAAAAGTAGCTAGCAAGTATATTTTTCCATTCAGTAGGTCCTCTTTTCACATTCCTAATTATTTCCTTTGCTATGCTTTTTAATTTGATGTCTTCCCATTTATTAACTTTGCATTATTACTGAACTTCAGGGCTCCTATTAAGAAAGTTGTTGACCCTGCATCTTCTTTTAGCAACTGCATATTTTCTGATTTAATTCCTAGGTCTTTGATCCACTTTGAGCTGATTTTTGTGCAGGGCAAGATATAGGGTCTAATTTCATTCTTCTACATACATATGATTAGTTTTCCCAGAAACATTTGTTTTAAGGCTGTCTTTTCTCCAATGTGAAAAGACACCTTTTTCAAGGATCAAATGACTACATATGTGTGGGTTTGTCTCTGTGTCTTCTATTCTGTACCCTTGGTCTATGTGTCTGTTTTTATTCCAGTACTGTGCAGTTTTTGTTATTATAGCTCTGAAGTGTAATTTGAAGTCAGGTATTATGATGCCTCCAGCATAGGTTTGTTTTTTTTTTTTTTGGCTAAGAATTACTTAGGCTATTCTGAGTCTTTTATTCTTCCAAATGAATTTTAGGACTGTTTTTTTCTAGTTCTATGAAGAATGTCATTGGTATTGTGTTGGGGAATTGCATTGAATCTACATATTGCTTTTGATAGTATGGCCATTTTAGCAAAATTAATTCTGCCTATCTACAAACATCTTCATTCCATCTTTCAAGGTCTCCTTTGATTTCTTTCTTCAGTGTTCTATATTTTTTATTGTAGAGGTCTTTTACCTTCTTGTTTAGATTTGTTCCCAGTTTTTTTTTTTTAAGGCTACTGTAAATGGGATTGTTTTCCTGATTTCTTTCTCATCAAATTCATTGTTGGTATGCAAGAAAGCTATTGATTGTTGTATGTGAATTTTGTAACTTGTTATTTTGCCATATTTGTTAGATCTAACAATCTTTTGATAGAGTTTTTTTGATCTTCTAGGTAAAGGATCATATCACCTGCAAGCAGTGATAATTCAACTTCATTCACATTTTTATTTATTTTATTCCCTTCTCTTGCCAAATTGCTCTGGCTAACACTATATTAGATTGGAATGGTGAGAATAGACATTCATGTCCTATCCCATATTTTAAAGGAAATGCTTTCAGTTTTTCCCCATCAACTGTGAGACTGGCTTAGGATTTTTCATGTATAGCTTTTATGATATTGAGGTACATTATTTCTAGCCCTGGTTTCTTCAGTGTTTTTATCATGAATGGGTGCTGAATTTTGTTGCAGGCCTTCTCTGTATCTATTGAGATGACTAAGTTATTTTTGTCCTTAGTTCTATTTACATGATGAATTACATCTAATGATTTCTGTATATTAAACCATCCTTGCATCTGTAATAAAACTCACTTGGTTGGGATGTATGATCTTCCTAATATGTTGTTGAACATGATTTGCTAATATTTTATTAAATTTTTTTGCATCTAATTTCATGAGGGATATTGATCTGTAGTTTTCTTTCCTTGACATGTCTTTATTTAGTTTTGGTATGGGTGTGATACTGGAATTAGAATGCAGAATGGATTAGAATAGAATGAATTTAGAAGTGTTCCATCCCTTTATATTTCATGGAATAATTTGAGGAATATTGGCATTAGTTCTTATGTAAAGGTTAGGTAGAATTCATGTGAGACTCTGTCTTGTTCTGGGCTTTTATTTGTTGGAAGACTTGTTATTACTGCTTTTATCTCATTGCTCGTTATTGATCTGTTTACGTTTTCTATGTCCTCTGTTCAGTTTTGGCAGATTGTGTGTGTCTAAAAATGACTATATGTCTTCTGGGTTTTCCAATTTTTTGGAATACAAGCTTTCAAAATAGTTCTTAATAATCAGCTGGATTTCTGTGATGATTTCTTCTTTTTCATCTCTAATTTCATTAATTTGAGTTTTCTGTCTTTTTCTTTTGGTTAGTCTGGCTAAGGGCTTATCTATCTTATTTATCTTTTCAAAGAAACAACTCTTTGTTTTATTGATCCCATTTATTTTTTTTCTATTATCAATTACACTGATTTTAGCTCTGATCTTAATTATTTCCTTTTTTTCTACCAGTTTTGGATTGGTTTGTTGTTTTTAAGGGCCTTAGAGTGCATCCTAGGCTGTTTATTTGGGATCTTTCTGATTTTCTCATACAGACACTCACAGTTATAAACTTTCCTCCTAGAATTTCCTTCATAGTGTTCCAGAGGTTTTGGAGTATTATATTCTCATTTGAGTCTAATAATTTTTTAATACTTTCCTTGATTTTTTCTATTACCCATTCATGAATTAAAAATGTATTATTTAATTTCCATATATTCATATAGTTTCTGTAGGGTTTTGTTTTGTTAATTTCTAATTCATTTCATATGATCTGATAAGATACAAGGATTATACTTTTTTTTGGTGTTTGCCAAGAGTTGCTTTGTGGACTAAAATATGGTCTGTTTTGGAGGCAGTTCCATGTGTTACTAGTAGAAGAAAGTGTTTTCAGCTGTTGTTGGGTAAAATATTCTCTAGATGTCTGTTAAGTTCTTTTGATTTA
This sequence comes from Xerus rutilus, assembly GCA_028644305.1. Lineage (NCBI taxonomy): Eukaryota > Metazoa > Chordata > Mammalia > Rodentia > Sciuridae > Xerus > Xerus rutilus. Next base: position 12,225,977 of record CM053399.1, read on the forward strand.
TAGTATTTTCCAGGTCCAAAGAGTCTTCACCAAGTTTATGTCTGAATGACCTAACAGTGAGAGAAGTGTGTTGAATCACCCAGGATTATTGTACTGTCTGTCTATCTGAGGCTTCAATTTGTGTTGTGTCTCTTTAATGTAATTAGTTGTGACCATGTTTGGGCCATAAATATTTATTATTATTATTATTATTATTATTATTATTATTATATATTTTTCTTAGATTGCTCTCTTTACCAGTTTTAAGTGATCTTCTTTGTGTCTTCTGCTTAGTTTTTGTTTGAAGTCTGCCTCATTTGACAAAATACTTACACATTAAAAATAACCAACTTAATCCCCACAGATACCTGCTTGTTCCCTAGGAAAATGGGACCAGAAGCTATAAATGTTCTCGTGGGGGTAAACTTCAGAGGCCTTAATTTTGTATAAATCTCTCTAGACTGCTACATATTCGCCTCTGAAATCCCAACATGAGTCAAAATTACCTATTTTAGAAAGAACACTTTACATAACATGCTTCATTGGACATCATTTATTCACCTGAATGACAACCATTGTGAGCACATTCAGGTCTTCTTCTGACCTGAGGATTTGCTATGAGCTTCCAACCATGGTCAGGGACACACTCAAAGATAAAAATCATAATGACATCCTTTAAAATAATAAATCTCTACAGGAGATTTTTTAGACCTCCTTTAGTATTATTTACAGACACAATTCTGTGAACTACGGGAGAAATATAACTTTATCATGTTGGATACACAAATGAGGAGATGAAGGACTGTTCCAAGGAAATAGAAAAAATTAATGTTAGGTTCAGAAGTTGATCCATAATAATGTTCCTTTCTCCATTTTCCCATGTTTTAGAGAACTTGGGACATTTTGACTGCTACCTGAGACAGAGCTCCACTGATACCACTGATGTTATAATCCATGGCTGATTTTGTGATTTCAGTCTCCTTAATCTGGATTGACTGTTATTTTTCCTCTGGAAAACCGGTAAGCTCTGTATCCTATAGATATTTTGGTAAGATGTGTAATGCATGCAAAGGCAGTGGGAAAGCTATACATACTGTGATTTATCTTAAAAGAGAAATAGATGTTTTAACGTGTTTTTTTTAAAAAAAGGTAAGAGCATAGCATAAATACAAAACTCCCAAGAAGAGAGAATTTAGAGTTTCTCATGGTAAATCATCTTAATCATCTTATATCTCTAAGAATAAGAACAAAAATATCAGACACATGATGCTGTGATTGATTAGGTTATACTTTCTTCTCATATTATCTTCTCATACAGGTAACAAACAAACAAATGCCCAGAAGAGTAAAATGATCCTGTTTTAAACTGCAAAATTGTCCTAAATGAATTACCAACTTCTGAACTGTGTTGTAACGTCCCCCCACAATCTCATGATTACTGTTATTAGCACCTTTACACATGTGAACAGAGATGTGGATAGACTTTTGGTTAGGTTGAAGGGGACAATAATTCTTGAAGCTTTCTCCTACTAACTGTGCAATTTTAGATATCACACAACTTCTCAAATTTTCAATTTCCTAACAACGAAATAAGAAAAATAATGCCACCTGCCTAATACGCGTGCACACACACACACACACACACACACACACACACACTTACATGTAAAGTTCTTTCCATTGATTGTAGAACAGAGTATATGTTAAAGACGGACCTAGGTGTTAAAAGTTGCAGCAAATGTGTTCAGGGGTGGACTTGTAAAGTGAAATTGCCAGAGAGTTAGAAGTTTGATGGTAGGGAATAGTGGTTAGTACTGGGTGAATATCTTTCACATGCCACAGCTCCAATAAAGAAACTTAAAATACTATTGCTACACAAGAACAGATTTAAATAAATCACTTTAAAATGTGGAACTTACCAACAAAACAGACCAGACAGCTTATAAAGCTAGAATCTTTCAGTGCTTCTCTCTGTGCTTTGGCTATGTAATGACCAGTAATGAGAGAAAGAACAAGTTTAAGAAAAGTAAATTTTTTCCCAAACTAAAATGTGGATTTTAAGGAAGAGATTTTAAAAAGAAATGGCTCACTTGGAACTACAAGAGCGGCAATCACATACTTGGAGTAAGGACTGGCTGAGAAACAGCGCACAGAAAACCTCGTGGCCTTAGGGGAGAAAAGGCAAACTGGGAAGAGAAATGTCAAGACTTTGAACTTCTCCACAACTGAAGCCCTGCATATCAGCATCCATCGTGATCCAAACAAACACAAAGAACAATAGTATGTCATATAATAAGTATTCATTTTTATGAATTATCTCATTCAATTCTTATGGTGATACCTGAAAGCAGGTCTCATAACTGGCTTCATTTTGCTGATGGAAATAGAATTTTCATGGGTTAAGTTAGGACCAAAGATGGTAAGACTGATATGTGTCTCTTCCGATACCCTAAGCTCAACATCTGCTCAATCTGGAGATGAGTCTCTCAGAAGGGCTGTGCAGTTGGAACATGATTCCGCTATTCCATTTAATTTACCACGTCTATGCATCGGGATGTGCTGTGATGATTCAGGAATTAAACTCATCTTTGATCTACACTTTTAACCACATGATTGTCAATATGAGTTGATGTGCTATTGATAATAACCATGAGATTGTGGGGAAAATTAAAATGCAGTTCAAAGCTTGTTAATTCATTTAGAATCTTTGTGGTTGAACTGGTCATTTCACTCGTGGTTGGTTGTTGTCTTGATTGTTTCTCCTCTAAGGAGAGTCAAAAATAGTGACCAAGATGAAATTATCACCTACTGAATCACTCAGTTCACTGTGAAACATGAGACACTGAGTTTGGAACAAAGAAGCCAAGGAGCGATTATAAAGTGTATTAAATACAACTTGATTCAAATTCAGTTTAGATCATTAGACTTAGGAACCACTAAACATGAGTTAAATGTTGACGTGGGCCAGGGAAGATATTGACCTACAATACCTGTCTAAATGTGAATAAATTTGTAAACCTCTTGTTCTTAATTTGCATGAGCCTAGCAAATTCCTCATATTGTTGAGAGGAGACAGAGAATGCACATCTAAAGTGTCCATTTCAGTTCTTGGCAGGTGAGGAACATGCAGGTTTCAGTATTTCCTTGTCTCAGGACATATGAGTTATTTGACCAAGTTAGTAAAGTGACTATGTTTCAGAAACAATTTATACAATTTTACATTGGAAAGATGATTCATAAAAATTCATCAGATTCATAACATTTAATTCCATGTGTAATTAATGATTCAAATTTGTTTTTCAATCCTATGCTTTTTCTGAAGAAGCTCAAAGTGGAAGTTGTGGGACAAAGAAATAATACATCTTCAATTTTTACTTTCCAACTTCATTTGATTTTGTTATAATTCTGTTCACTTTTTTTCATGGCTGTAGAACATCTAGAGATTCTCAGACAATATTGATGGAGAACAGGACAGAAGTGACACACTTCATCCTGCTGGGACTGACCAGTGACCCGGTTTTGCAGCTTCCCCTTTTTGTGACCTTCCTCCTCATCTACACCATCACTCTGGTTGGGAACCTGGGGATGATCCTGTTGATCCTCTTGGACTCCCGTCTCCACATTCCTATGTACTTTTTCCTTGGTAACCTGTCTTTGGTGGACATTTGCTACTCTTCGGCTGTCACTCCCACGGTCATGGCTGGGCTCCTTGTAGGAAATGAGGTCATCTCCTATAATGCTTGTGCTGCTCAGATGTTCTTTTTTACAGGTTTTGTTACTGTAGAAAATTACCTCCTGGCTTCAATGGCCTATGATCGCTATGCAGCAGTGTGTAAGCCCCTGCACTACACCACCACCATGACAACTAGTGTGTGTGTGTGTGTGGTCACAGGCTGCTATGTCTGTGGATTTTTGAGTGCCTCAATTTACATTGGGGACACATTCAGTCTTTCATTTTGTAAGTCCAATATGGTCCACCACTTCTTCTGTGATATTCCAGCAGTCATGGCTCTCTCTTGTTCTGATAAACAAGTGAATGAGCTGATTTTTGTATTGTTAGCCAGTTTTGTTATCTTTGTTGCTCTTGTTGTTATTTTAATATCCTATGTATTGATTTTTATCAGCATCCTAAAGTTGCGCTCAGGTGCAGGACATCGGAAGGCTATATCCACCTGTGCCTCCCACTTCACTGCAGTCTCCATTCTGTACAGCACTGTTATCTTCATGTATTTACAGCCCAGCTCCAGTCATTCTATGGACAGTGACAAAATCGTTTCTGTGTTTTATACAATGATCATCCCTATGCTGAACCCTGTAGTCTACAGTTTGAGGAATAAGGAAGTCAAGATTGCATTCTCAAAGATTGTTTTAGAGGCAAAATAATCTTTTGGATTTTGATTTATACTTGTTAGGATGCACATTTTCTGGATTTATTCCTCTTAGAACTTCTTCATGTAGAGTCACATTTTAAAAGCCACACTAAATTCAAGTTTCTGAAGTGATAATTTTACTTTTGCAGACTGTCTAGAAAAAAGGAAACATTATGTTCAGAGTCATAATACCTGAATGAGTATATTTATGATAAGTTGGGATCTGCTTGTCACAACCCTTATTGAAATTTTTGATACATCCAATCATTTTTTAAGCAATTTTTAAAAATCATACATCAAAGCAAATATATGTATAATTAATGCATAAAAACATCCACAAACAAGGAAATTGCATGAAGTTATTCAATGAGGACACCTTCCCACGGCTGTGACAAATTTTCCAGAATTAAATGTAAAGTGTCTATTTGTTGTGGCTAAATTTTTTCTGTTAATTTTTCTGGACTGAGAGATACTCAGATAGCCAGTAACAGTTTTTTTGGTGTGTCTGTGAGGACCTTATCGAAAAGACTACTGTTTAAAGTGATAACTCAGGAATGAAGGTTGCCCTTGTCATTGTGGCTGACCATCTTCTAGTCCATCAAGGGCTCGTCTTCAGAACAAAAATAGGAAAAGAGCAAAAGGTCTTCTCTCTCTCCCTAAAGCATGGTTCACTCATGCTTTCTCACCCGTGGTTCTCAGAGCTACTGTCTCCTCCTTCTCAGCCCTTTGCATTCACACTGTGTTATACACCCAGCCTTTCTGGTTCCTGGCTTGCAGGTAGCAGAGCTGGCATTCTTCACTTCCACAGTCACATGATCCCATAGCCACAGGAAATCTCCTCTTGCCACTGTTTACATATCCTACTGATTTGTTCACTGGAGAGTGCTGACCTATGGACTAGAGCTTAATAATTATCATTTAATTTTCAATTTGTGTATTTCAATATAAATTTATATAGAATATTTTCACCTTTTCATACTACTGTAAGAGTCTGAATTTGAGAAAAACGTTTTTAATTATTTATTTTATTGTTTTTGTTAGTGAGTTATAGTTAAACATAATAGTTACATTCTTACTGACATAATCATACATGCATGAAATATAGTTTACTCTATTTCAGTTCCTAGTACTTCCTTTTTCCTTCCTCTCTTCTATTTCTCTTCCTTTATTTTACTGGTCTTCCTTCTATTTAGTTATTGTATTTTTCACAGATGTTTCATAGCTATACATAAAAGCAAAATTCACTGTGGTATATGTATATATGAGCATAGTATAATTTGGTCAATTACATTCCACAGTTACCCCCTCTTCCAATCTATCCTCTCTTTCTGTCAATCCCTCTTTTCTACTTTACTTATCTTTCACCCCCCTTCTATTCTCGTGGGATACCCTCTCGTTGATCTTTAAAATTTTTTTTCGCTAAGTTCCACATATGAAAGAAAAGTCTTGATTTTCTGCATTTGGCTTATTTCATTTAGCATGATGTTCTCTAGTTCCATCCATTTTCCAGCACATCATAATTTTTATTCTTCTTTATGACTAGGTAAAAGTCCATTGTATATATACCACATTTTCTTTATCCATTCATCTCTTGACAGGAACCTGGGATGATTTCATAATTTGGCTATTGTGAACTGCAGTTCTATAAACTCTGATGTGCCAGTATCACTACAGTATGCTGATTTTAGTCCTTTGGGATAAATACTATGAGATCATATTGTGGTTTCATTTCTAGTCTTTAGAAGATAGGTTATTAAATGAAAGTATATGCTTTTTCTTTGAACATTTTAACAAGGGATGTTTGAAACTAACATCTTATATGAATTAATGTGCACCATGATCAAGTGGGATTCATTCCAGGAATGCAAGTTTGGTTCAACATATGGAAATCAATTAACTTAATACATCACATCAACAGACTTAAAGATAAGAATCATATGATTATATCAATTGATGCAGAAAAAGCATTCGACAAAATACAGACATCTTCCAAACACCAGGAAAACTAGGGATAGTAGGAACATACCTCATCATTGTAAATGCAATATATGCTAAACCCAAGGCCAACATCATCCTAAATGGAGAAAAATTGGAAGCATTTCCTCTACAAATGGGAACAGACAGGGATGCCCTCCTTCACCACTTCTATTCAACATAGTTCTTGAAACTCTAGCCAGAGCAATTAGAAAAGTAAAAAAATTAAAGTGATACACATAGGAAAAGAAGAACTCAAACTGTCATTTGCTGACAAAGCGATACTATGCTTAGATTATCCAAAAACTTCCACCAGAAAACTTCTAGAATTAATAAATGAATTCAGCAAAGTAGCAGGATATACAATCAATATCCATAAATCAATTGCATTTCTATACATCAGTGATAAACCCTCTAAATTAGGAAAAGTACCCTATTCACAATAGCCTCAAAAAAACCAAAAAACAAAAAATTTGGGAATCAATATAACAAGAGAGGTGAAAGACCTCTACAATGAAAACTACAGAACACTAAAGAAAGAAATTGAACAAGACCTTAGAAGATGAAAAGATCTCCAATGCTCTTACATAGGCTGAATCAATACTGTCAAAATGGCCAGACTACCCAAAGCACTATACAGATTCAATGTGATTCCAATTAAAATACCAATGTTATTCCTTATAGAAATAGAAAAAGCAATCAAGAAATTCATTTGGGAAAATCAGAGATCCAGAATAGCCAAAGCAATCCTTAGCAAGAAGAGTGAAGCAGAAGTCATCACAATACCAAAACTTAATCTTTACTACAAAGCTGTAGTAACAAAAACAGCCTGGTATTGACACCAAAATAGACATGTAGACCAATGGTACAAAATAAAAGACCCAGAGACAAACCCTCATATATACAGTTATCTCATACTAGACAAAGACACCAAAAACATACATTGGAGGGAAGATAGTCTGTTCAACAAGTGGTGCTGGGAAAACTGGAAATCCACATGCAGCAAATAAAACTAAACTCCTATCTCTCACCATGCACAAAACTCAAGTCAAAGTGGATCAAGGACCTTGGAGTTAGACCAGAGACACTATGCCTAATAGAAAAAAAGTAGGCCCAAATCTTCAGCATGTCAGATTAGGCCTTGACTTCCTTAACAAGACTCCTAAAGTGCAAGAAATAAAATCAAGAATCAATAAATGGGATGGATTCAGACTAAAAAACTTCTTCTCAGTAAAAGAGACAATCAATGAAGTGAACAGAGAATCTACACTTTGGGAGAAAATTTTTGCCACACATACGTCAGATAGATCACTAATCTCAAGGATATGTAAAGAACTCAAAAAACGTAACACCAAAAACAAATAAACAAACAAAAAACCGGATCGATAATTGGGCTAAGGGCTGAACAGACATTTCTCAGAAGAAGAAATGCAATCAATCAACAAATATATGAAAAAATGTTTAACATCTCTACCTGTTAGAGAAATGCAAATAAAAACTACTCTAAGATTTCATCTCATGCCAGTCAGAATGGCAGTTACCAAGAATACTAACAATAATAAGTGTTGACAAGTATATGGGGGGAAAAGCACACTTTTAAATTGTTGATGGGACTGGAAATTGGTGTAGCCAATCTGGAAAGCAGTATGGAGATTCCTTAGAAAACTTGGAATGGAACCACCATTTGACCCAGCTACTCACTCCTTGGTCTATACACCAAGGACTTAAAAACAGCATACTACAGTGACACAGCCACTGCAATGTTTATAGCAGCACAATTCACAATTGCTAAATAGTGGAAGCAAACTAGATGGCCTTCCACAGATGAATGGATAAAGAAACTATGGTATATGTACCCAATGGAATATTACTCAGCATTAAAAGAGAATAAAATTATGGCATTTGCAGGTAAATGGATAGAGCTGGAGAATATCATGCTAAGTGAAGTAAGCCAATCCCCAAAAACCAAAGGATATATGTTTTCTCTGATAAGTGAATGCTGATCCATAATGGGGGTGGGGGTGGGAAGCATGGGAGAAATGGAGGAACTTTGGATAGGGCAAAGTGGAATGAGGGGATAGGAGGGGGAATGGGGGTAGAAAAGATGGTGGAATGAGATGGACATCATTACTCTAGGTACATGTATGAGGGCATGCATAGTGTGATGCTACCTTATGTAGCATCACATAACCAAATGAAAAATTGTACTTCATATGTGTACTACTAATTAAAATGCATTCTACTGTGTTAAAAAAATTAAAAATTAAAAAAGATCAGAGCAGAAATAAAGACACTTAAAAAAAAAGAACTTCCTAAAGATCAATAAAAAAAAAGACCTAATTCTTTCAAAACATAAATAATGTGGACAAATATTTAGCTAAAAATCTTTTAAAATGATAGATTAAAACAAATAAAGGAACCAATACAACTGACACCACAGAAATACAAAAGATCATTAGAGATTATTGCAAAAAACTATTTGAAAACAAATCTGATAACCTAGAAAAGAATAGACACCTTCCTAGATAGATGCCAACAAGATTGAATCATGAAGAAGTGGAAAACATAAATAAACCAATAACAAGTATCAATGTTGAGTCAGTAATAAAAAGTCTCCCATCAAGGTAAGCCTCAAATGAAATGATTTAACTGCTGAGAACATTTAAAGAACTAAAATTGATTATTCTTAAAGTATTCAAAAATATAGAAGTGGAAGTAAATTCTTCCAAACACATTAGGCTGATACCAAAGAAAGTTAAGGATACAAGAAATAAACAAAGCTACCCATCAAGATCTTTGATGAACATTGATCAAAATTCCTCAACAAAATAGGTGCAAATTGGCCCCAGCAACGTATTAGAAAGATTATACACAGTGATCACATGAGATTCATCATAGGGATGCAAGGATAGCTCAATATACACAGGCAAATAACTGTGAAAACCATCTCAACAGAACAAAGAGCAAAACCTTCACAGTCATCTTGATTGATGCAGAAAAGATATTTGATAACATTTTATAGAATTTCATGACAAAAACCCGACAAAACACCAAACAATGTAGGCATACGAGAACAATAAAATAAAGGCCTTTTATAAAAAGCCAACAGCTAACATTATGCTAAGGAGAGACAAGATAAAAACTCTCTTAAGATCTGAACCTTCATCTCCTTTTTTTCAACAAAATCTAAGAAGTCCTAGCCAGAGCAATCAGGCAAGAGAAAGAATTAAAGGACATCCATTTAGAAAAAAAAGAAGTCAAATTGTCATTTTTTTCAGAAGACATTATATTATATATAGAAAACCCAAAAATGTCTATCAAAAAGCTATTGGAAGAAGTAAAATGATTCTACAAGATAGTGGAAGTAAAATTGATACACAAATATTAGTAAGAGTGCTATATGCAATAATGAATTATCCAAGATAGACTTCAAGACAAGAATTCCATTTATAGTAGCCATAAAGTAAAATCCCCAGGAATAAATTTAAGCCAAGACATGCAATAGCTCTACTATGAAAAGTATGAAAAAAAATGAAGAGAACAAAATAATGGACAGAAATATTGTGTACATGGACTGGTAGAATCAATATTATTAAAATATCTTTACTATTCAAGGCTAGCACAGATTCAATGAAATCCTTATCAAAATATCAATGACATTCATCAAAGAACTAGGAAAAAAAAAAGCTGGGTGCGGTGGTGGCGCATACCTGTAATCTCATTTGCTCAGGGGGTTGAGACAAGTAAATAGCAAGTTCAAAGCCAGCCTCAGGAACTTAGAGAGGCTCTAATCAACTTAGTGAAACCTGGTCTCAAAATAAAAAATAAAAAAGGGATGGGGATGTAGCTCAGTGGTTAAGGGCCCCTACATTCAATTCCTGGTACCCGCCCCCCCTCCATACAAATTCTAAGAACTTTGTGGTAACAAAACCCCCATATACATTAAGCAACTTGAGCAAACAGAACAAAGCAGAGTCACTAAACTATCAGACTGCATTACAAAACCGTAGTGATCAAAACCGCTTGGTATTGGCATAAATGTCGACATGTAGTACAGAACACCTCCAGTTAAATCCACATATCTATTGCCAGCTGAGTTTTACCCCATGTGCTAAGGTGATGCATGGGAGAAAGCACAGATTCTCAAAAGGTGCTGCTTGGGAAATGAGTATCAAACACAGAGTGCTAACACTACACTGTGAGCCCTCAGCAGTTTCAAAAATCAACTCAAAATTTATGAGTATAAAATTTTCTGATATTTATGCATGGCACACATAAATATCAGAAAACATAGAAGAGTGCTTCAAGACTTTGGAATGGGAAACAATTTGGGTTTGGAGAAGACCCTCAAAGCACAACAAACAAAAGCAAAGTAGACAAATGAGATTCGATCACACTATAAAGCATCTGCATGGATAAAGAAACAATGGATAAAGTGAAGAAAAACAACATATAGAATGGGAAAAATATTTGAAGACTATACATCTGAAAAGGAATTAATATCCAGAATATAAATCTAATTTAAAAACCTTAACAGCAAAGCCAACAATCTTTAAAAAATTTAACTGCTGATATAGAAAATGTGCTACACATATAGCATGGAATACTACTCAGATATAAAAAGAATATAACCCTTGTCATTTGCATCAACATTGACTGAACTGGGGATCATTACGTCAAGTGAATTAAGCCAGACTAATATACAATTAATAAATAATTTCATGTGTGGAATCTTGAAAAGGTGATTTCAATGAAGTTGAGAATTGAATAATGGTTACCAGAGGCTAAAGAGCATAGGGGGTGAGAGGGAGGGCGAGGGAGAGGTTGACCATTGAGTATGAATTTACAGTATGGAGAGCAAGAAGTTCTGGAGTGCCATTGCACAATAGGTAACTACACATAATGCTTACATACTGGTCACTTTAAAAAGCCAAAAGAAAGGATTTCTAAAGTTTTCATCATAAAGAAATGATGTTTGAGGAGCTCAACAGGTTTAACCTGATTTAAATACACAATATATGCAGGTGCAGAAAAATCTCATGGTGCCTAATCAATATATACAATAGTTAGGTTTTCATTTATAGATTAGACAAATTTAATTTTTATAAAATAAAATAACCAGCTTGATCCCTACAGGCATGTTAATTGCTTCTTAGGAAAGCAGGATGAGGAGCTGTAGAAAGTCTCATGGGAAAAATCTCCAGAGGTCTCCAAGTCTGTATAATACTCTCCAGGTCTGCATGTAGGAGCCTCAGAAAACCCAGTAACTCAACAGCACATTGTTTCAGAGGGGACACCTGCATGCCATGCCCCATTGGTCATCGCTTACTCATCTGAATGATAATCATCATTATTCTCGTGGCTTGAGGATTTGCTATGACCCCTCAGCCCTGATCAAGGAAAACACTCAGATAACAGGTTTTATGATTAATCTTTACATATTATTCACTGTGTGAGATATGTACAAACCTGATTTAATTCTTATTTATAGTTACTAGCTGTGAACTATGGAGGAGAAGTAATCTTATATCTGTTTTATACAGGAGAAGGAGGTAAGGGGTTGTTCCTAGGGAACAGAAGGAATACATGGTAGATTTAGAACTGGATCCTTAATTCTACTTTAATTTTTTTGTTAGTACATTACAGTTATATGCAATATTGGAGTTAATTTTGTCATAATTATACAAGCATGGAATATAGTTTTCTCCAATTCAGTGCCCAGTACTTCCCCTACCCTCCCCCTGATCCCTTAACTCTACTCTGCTGGTCTTCTATTTATTTATAGTTTTTTTAAAATTAGAGCCTGATGGATATCCATAAAGGTGGAATTCACTGTGGCATATTCACACATACACAGCATAGTTTGCTCTGCTTCAGCACACTGCTCCTAAATTACTTATCTCTCTTCATTTTTTCCTGACTTAGGAAATTTGGAACCCTTGCTCACTGCTGGAAAGAAACCTCCTGTGATAGCACTTGTGAAATTTCCCATTGCTGATGTTATAATTTCAAAACCACTACTCTGCGCTGGCTGTTCTTTCACTTCTAGCAAAGAGGTAAGCTCTGTATTCCCTAACCATGCCAGTGAGAAGTATAAGCCATGCAGAAGCAGTGGGCTACCTGTGCTTGCTATGAGTTATTTAAAAACAGAAGGAAATGTTTTCAGAACATTTCTAAAAACGAAGGTGAAGCTATTTGTAAATGTCAAATGTCTGTCATGGTGATTCATAGAACTTTAGTGATTCATAGAACAAATCCTGCTTCTTTCTAAAAAAAAATGCAAAGAAATAAGACAGATGAAGCTTTGATTAGTGGCCTTATCTTGTTCACTCTATATTTGGATATCATCAAAGTTTAAAAAGCAAACACAAAAAACATCCCAGAAGTGAAATGATCCTTCTTTAAACTATAAAAATGGTCCTAAATGAATTACCAGGCTCCAAACCACATTTAAATTTTTTTTTTCATAAGTAATCTAAATCATTTTTTTTTTATTATTTTATTTTTTTTCCCAAAAGTTTCATTTTAATACATGTTGGCCAACATAACAGAAAAAAACAAATTATCAGAAGCTGTACACACTATTCACTGAAAACATTTGTTGAGGCAAATAGAAAAAAATTGTTACAATCATAATTTTTCTAACTTTGCACAAAATTATAAGCAGATTACATTCTTCATATTAAACATCTTTATATGCACTTTCAATGAACAGTATATATATATAAATATATATATTT
>CM053399.1:12239139-12357109 GCA_028644305.1 Xerus rutilus
TCCCTATGTCGGATCCACCGTTTGACCCAGCTATCCCACTCCTTGGCCTATACCTTAAAGACTTAAAAACAGCACACTACAGTAAAGCAGCCACTTCAATGTTTATAGCAGCACTATTCACAATTGCAAAACTGTGGAAGCAACCCAGATGTCCTTCAATAGATGAATGGATAAAGAAACTGTGGTACATATACACAATGGAATATTATTCAGCAATAAGAGAGAATAAAATTATAGCATTTGCAGGCAAATGGATGGAACTGGAAAGCATTATGCTAAGTGAAGTAAGCCAATCCCAAAAAACCAAATGCCGAATGGTCTCTCTGATTAATGGATGCTGATGAATAAGGGAGGTGGGAATGGGAAACATAAGAGAAATAGAGAAACACTAGACGCCACATTTAAATTTTTTACCACAGTCTCAGGCTTATACTTGGAGGTGCCTCTAACTCGTGAATCTTGAGTGTTTCTCATTCTACCTGCTTCATTTTAGAGCATTAGGTAAGATTCATACCCTCAGTTTTCTTACTGATGAAACAATAATAATTCAACCTACTTTACACATGCACACATGCAACGCTTCCATGTAATCCCTATTATTTGTTGCAGAACACAACATGTGCCAGATGTGATCAAGCATGATGTCTTCATGGGGCAGGCTTCTAAACTGAAGTTGCCAAGTGCTCAGGAGAAAGATGGTAGGGAATTACATATAGATGATTTGGGATGGATATATTTCTAAAAAACAAACAAATAAGAAATAACAATTGAATACTGTTTCTACCAAAGAACAGGTTCAAAAAAATATTTTACAACATGAATCTTACCATTAAAACATATCCATGAGCTAAAGATAGCTCATAAACAGGGACTTTCTCTGTGATCTGGTTATGAGATGACACTCAATAGAGAAAAAAATGAGTTTTTAGAACAGTGGACTCTTACATCCAAATGAAAATATGTATTTCATGCCTGAAAATTCTAATCATATTTGCCCAAAGAAATTGTAGAAATGGTATTCATATGGTAGCAATAAGGGCAGACCAAGAAGCACTCAAGAGCACAGAAAACCTCATCGTATTGGTGGGGAGAATAGGAAATGGGGTAAACACTTGAAGACTTCAAACTCATGCACAACTGAAGGCCTAGAAGTGAGTATTCCATTCACCTTGATTTAAAAAGAAAAGAAAAATAAGAAAAGAAAATGGAAAAAAAAAAAAGAACCTCAGTCACAAACCATTATCTCTTCTTCATACTAACAGAGTGGCTAGAACTCATCAGGCTGTGCCTCACACCCTGAGTCTTACTGTCCTTTATGCATCACCTTATTTAATTCTCACAATAGGACCTCAAAGTCAGTATCATTGCTGTCTTCAATTTGCAGATGGAAATTTGATGTTCAGAGGAGCTAGGTTAAGACTAGTCGCCGTTGGGTTGTAAATGATAGGTCTGATTTGTCTCTTCCTATAAGCTAGGCCCTGTGCCTGGCATCTGATGACTTGTCTATATTCAGAATCACCTCTGCAGGCTGGATATGCTCCATCCCCCCCAGATGTCCCACCATAGCTAGTCAAGAATTAAACTCTCCTTCAATCAAATCAGAATTTATGATTTTAGTCACACTACAGCCAATATGAGGAGATGAGCAGGTGAAAATGAGCCTGAGAGTGTCAGGGGAAGGCTAATGTGCTATTCAGAACTTCATTAATCCAGGACCATATTGTGGTTAAAGAAGTATCACTTCATGGTTATGGATTTTTGTTTGCTTGTTTGTGTACCTCCAACGAGAGGTAAACATGGAGAAGAAGATGAATTTGCCAGGTAATTCATCCCTTCTCTAGTTCACTGAGGAATCTCAAAGAGGGATTAAACCAAGCAGACCAGGAGTTGTAAATTGAGTACGTTCAGTTGGATTTAAATTCAGTGTAGACCATTATACACAGGAACCATTCACTATGGGTTACAGGCTCATCTGGATCCACAGAAGAGATGAGCAAATAGTACTTCTGTGAATAAAAATAAATTTCTCAACTTTGTGGGCGTCATAGTGTAGATGAGTGTAACAACCCATCAAACTCTCAAAATATTGGTGAGAGGAGACCATGAGGAGACATATAATGTGCCTAAAGTAGTTCTTGGTACGTGATCACAAAAATGGGTTACTCTGTATTCAGGAGAACACTGGCAGGCAGGTCCATTCAGACAAGTCTTTTTGGTCAAGTATTAAATCATGGATGGGTCAGTTAACAAATTTATAAAATAGTAAAATAGGGTAAGCTATTCATTATGATTCCTCAGATTCAACAGTATATAACCCTGTATATAACTGACACACCAAATTTGGGTTCAAGCCCATGCATTTTCTGGAGAATGCTGAAGTACACGTTGTTGGTACAATGAAAGAATACAGCTTATACTTTCTGATTCAATTCAATTTCTTTAACATTTGATTTTCTTTTTCTCAAGGCTGTAAAACATCTAGAGATTCTCAGATCACATTAATAGAGAACAGGACAGAAGTGACACAGTTCATCCTCCTGGGACTAACCAAGGACCTGGGTCTGCAGCTTCCCCTCTTTGTGACCTTCCTCCTCATCTACACCATCACTCTGGCTGGGAACCTGGGGATGATCCTGCTGATTGTCTTGGACTCCCGTCTCCACACTCCCATGTACTTTTTCCTGGGTAACCTGTCTCTGGTGGACTTCTGCTATTCTTCAGCTGTCACCCCCACAGTCATGGCTGGGCTTCTTCCTGGAGATGAGGTTATCTCCTACAGTGCTTGTGCTGCTCAGATGTTCGTTTTTACAAGCTTTGCCACTGTTGAAAACTACCTCCTGGCCTCAATGGCCTATGATCGCTATGCAGCAGTGTGTAAGCCCCTGCACTACACCACCACCATGACAACTAGTGTGTGTGTGTGTGTGGTCACAGGCTGCTACATCTGTGGCTTTTTGAGTGCCTCAGTCTACACTGGGAACACCTTCATTCTCTCTTTTTGTAATTCCAACATTGTCCATCATTTTTTCTGTGATATTCCAGCAGTTATGGCTCTCTCTTGCTCTGATAGACAGGTTAATGAATTGATTCTTATTTATGTAGCTAGCTTCAATATCTTTGTTGCTCTCGGTGTTATCTTGATATCCTATGTATTGATTTTCATCACCATCCTACAGATGCGCTCAGGTGCAGGACATCAGAAGGCTATATCCACCTGTGCCTCCCATTTCACTGCCATTTCTATTTTCTATGGTACGATTATCTTCATGTATTTACAGCCCAGATCCAGTCATTCCTTGGATACTGCCAAAATCACATCTGTGTTCTATACTTTGATCATTCCTATGTTGAATCCTATGGTCTACAGCTTACGGAACAAAGAGGTAAAGAATGCATTCGCAAAGATTGTTTTGGAGGGAAAATAATCTTTAAGAGTGTGATATTACTTTTTGTGATCCACAGTACCTTTAGTGAGTCCTTTCAGATCTTTCCATTTATTGAGTCACATTTTAAAAAATAAGTAGAGTTCTTGAAGAGATACCTGTCTTCAAAATTCTGTAATCTAGACAAAAGGAAACTATATTCAGAATTTAATACTTGAATAAAAATATTTATGATAACTTGGTTCTGCAAGTCAAAATCCTTATGACATATTGATTATTCCATCTTTTTCCATGCAAGTTTTTCTACCCCATGTCCTTAAATATGTATGTGCAGCAAATGCATATAAATACTCATGAGCTGTAGATGAGGACATGCACCAATATATTTGGTAAATTTGTTAGAATCAAATGCAATCTGGCTACTTATTTATTTGTTTATTTTTCTGGATAAAGGAATACCAGATAGCCAGAGAAACATTTTTTTGGGGATATTTCCAAAGAAATCACTTTTGAGGCAATAAACTTAACCAAGGATATCTTCTTTCACCAATTTGGATGGCTGTCATCCAACTCATGGAAGGCTCAACTGAGTAGAACAAATAGGTGAAGAAAGGAATTTTTTTTCCCTCTCTCTCTTTCTCTGTGTCTCTGCTTTAACATGGATATACATGCTGTCACTCTTGGGCATCAGAACTACTTGTTCTCAGAACTTTGAGTCACACTAGCCACATCTCATCTCCTCTTTCTCAGGCTTTTGAAGGCAATCTGGATTAAACCCCTTGACTTTTTTTTTTCTCCAGCTGCAGAGAGCAGAGGATGGCCCTTTTTGGATTCCAGGAGCACATGGTCCTACAGCCATAGTAAATTTAGACTCAATAATGTACATGCTTGCACATACTTTGAAATTTTTTAATGTGGCCTATTCTTTCCTTCCCTTAGTTGACTTATACTCTCTCATTGCTTCCCAGCCTTTCCTCACTTTTTCCTCTCTGTTCTCTCTTCACAACTCCAAGCATGCCCAAGCCTCAGGGCCTTTGCACTCACCGTTTCCTGTGTGGAATGCTTTCTCATTTCAGGTCTTTGCAGAACCTGCCATAGCATCCATCCCTGACCACCTTTATAAAATGTCACTTTCTTTTCACCACTTAAGATACAACCAAAATTCTAATTCAAAGCACTCCATTCATGCTTTTAGCTTTGACTTTTAAGGAGTTCAATATTATTCAAACTTAACCACAGGAATGTGCCTGCATCCGTAATTTCTTATCACTGTGCAGTAGGCAGCTTCAACATCTTTGGGACTGAATGTGTAAAGATCGTCATGCTTGTACCCGTGGAACAGCGTAGTACAACACAAACATTCACTTCTGCAGGTACGGAGATATTTCATCTACTGAATGTACTTCAAATTATAGTTTTAATGATTATTTAATATTAGAATGATTTTGGAGTTATGAAAAAATTTCACAGGTAGCACAATGTCTAACTTATATATCATATTCTGACAGGCAATAGTGGCCCCCAAATATTCACATGCTAATTTTTAAAACCTTTCAATAATAATCTCTGGGGCCTACAAGGATTTTGCAGATATGATTAGGTAGAGGATTTCAAAAGTGATAGATCATCAGGAATATCCTTGGGCCTCCAAGTCAATCCTATATATCTTCATAAATCCTTGAGTCTCCATCAATCCCATATATCTTCATCAACAGAAGTCTGAAAGATTTCATTACATACAAAAGAGGAGTCAGCAATGTGACTGCTCAAGCAAGAATGATGCAGTGGAACTGGCAGTCATGGAATGCAGTAGCCACAAGAGGATGAAAGAGGCAAGAAATGGAATGTGCTCTAGAGATTATAAGGGACAATGGCTCTGATAGCTTTGATTTCAATTCCATAACATTGATTTCAGACTTCTAATATCCAGCATTGTAAAAGAATCAATATGAGTAGTTGTAAGCCTCCAACTTGGCAATAATTTGTTACAGCAGCCATGAGAAACTTATACAAACTCACACCTGGTTTCTTCTCATAATAATCATATATTACTATTGTATATGAATTTGGGAGAAATAAAAAATAAAACCTCTGTTTCCGGGGATTTTTGGGGGGGACATTATTTGTTATTAATTCTGTTTCTTCCCTGTGATAAGTGTGTTTAGATTTCTCTTTCTCTGGAGTCAGTTTTGGTAGAGTGCATTTTTCTAGGAATTTTTATTTTATCTATATTATCCAATATGTTAGTAGACAGTTATTCATATTCAGCTGTGTGTGATGCTGGGGATTGAACCCAGGGCTTTGTGCATAAGAGGCAAACACTCTACCAACTGAGCTATATCCCCCAGCCCTGTAATCATTCTTACTTTCATAAGGTCAGTACCTCTATCATCACATTCATTCGTGACTTAGTAATTGGATTTTTCTCCACTATTTTTTATAGCCACTCTAGAAAATTTTGTCTTTTAGGATGCTCTTTCCATAGTCTCAAATTTTGCTCATTAATTTTCTCCATTCTTCTTCTATATATATATTTTAAAATTACTGCTCTAATGTTCATTTTCTTCCAACATTTTCAGGTTTTCACTTTTTTTTTTTTTTTTTGGTACCGGGGATTGAACTCACGGGCACTCGACCCCTGAGCCACACCCCCAGCCCTATTTTGTGTTTTTATGTAGAGACAGGGTCTCACTGAGTTGCTTAGCGCCTCGCCATTGCTGAGGCTGGCTTTGAACTCACGATTCTCCTGTCTCAGCCTCCCTAAGTGCTGGGATTACAAGCGTGAGCCACCGCGCCCGGCTAGGTTTTCACTTTTTAATATAAAATTATATGCCATAATATTGCACCAGTTGGAATTATAGGTGAAACTTCAAAAACCTTTAAGCAGTTATTTCAAGTTAACTGTTCAGGATGATAAGAGACATGATTTACTAGTAAATTCCAGGATCCTAGGGCCATTTCATCACTTCTTTCCTGTAAAATGAATTATTTGGTCAAGATCATCACTGTGTGGTGTATATATGGCTTTCTGTAATCCATGAATGGTAATTCTTATTTTACATTAAGGACAGAAGGCAAACTTTAATTCATGGTGTCTTTTCTAGTAATAAGAAAGTGCTACCCTTTGGACATGATGGACACGATTCAATGTAATTAACTTTCTGTCAGATAACGGGCTGATCATTCAAGGAATGGTGCTATGTCATGGACTCAGTGTTGACCTCAGCTGCTGGCAGATTCAGCATTCAGTTTGGTTTTGAGGAAGCCAAACCAAACACTTTTACATGCTTCCTATTCATAAAGCTCCAACTCTACCACTAAGGCCACTTGTGTCCTTATCCTACGGGACAATAGCAGAAGTGATTGATAAGAGGCCAACTGGTATCCACAGAATGAATTATCCTATCCATTTGATGATTAAATTTCCCAAGTTCATATACGATATCATGGACATTGGCAGTAGACTTAATATGTTCAAGGTTTTCATGTATTTTTCTCATTTTTAAGTTTCTTTCTCATCAATATTTCAATCATATTTCTCTCATCACCTACTCTACTATTAACAACATTCTAAAGCCTGGGAATTGGTGTATTATCTTGCACCTGGCTACTTCTTCTTCCAAAAAAAAAAAGAAAAAAAAAAAAGAACTAGATGTACTGCCCAAAGAGCTGATCCTTGAGTAGAAGTTCCTTAACCATTGTTAATCAGGGATATCCCATAGAAAGATATGAAAAGGAAAGTCTCTCTCTCTCTCTCTCTCTCTCTCTCTTTCTCTTTTCCCTTAAACTAAGGCACCCATCTCTCTCACTTTGTACTTCAGAGATACTTTTTCTCAGGGCTGTGGTCCCCCAACTTACACTAGACACATCTTGTCCCCTCCTTCTCAGCCTTCCTGGTTCTCCAACTTGCAGACAGAACAACAAAGGTCTTCTTGGCTTCCATAAACACATGAACTCATATCCACAATGAATCTCTTATGCATCTATATATACTACTGACTCTGTTTCAGGATAGCCCTGAATAATAGAGCAGGATTTAGTAATCATAATTTAATATTCAATTTGGATATTAAAATAAAATTTTATATCTAATTTTTTCTTTATTTGTCTACTCTTCTAAGATTATTCATTCTAGAAAAGCACAATGTATGTTAAGTGAGAACATGTGTTTTCTTTGAAGTTTTTAGAGATACACAAGTCTTGCACCACAAATGAACTAATATGTCTGTTGGACTGAGACATTTTGTACAACCAACATGCTCGTGCTCATTTTCAAAGGGATGAAATAGCCAGATTACTAAAAATATGGAAGAAAAATAAAAGCCATTTTAATATATTTATAAATATAATTTTCAGACTAGTTAAAATTACTATGCAAAACCAATAATGCTGTACATTTTTCTTTATGCAAATGCTTTGAAATTATAATGTTTCCCATTCATTCTTTACTCTGAGCTCTACTCTCCATTGCAACTTCCCTAATCTTTTACCCTAGTCCATACTCACTTATTTCCTTACTCATTTTTCACAACTTCAATTATGTTCATGCCTCAGAGCTTTGAACTTCCTGTTCCCTTTGAGAAATGCCTTTAATTTATTTCTATCTTTTCTGAAAGATTAGCCTGTCATATCTCCTTCCCTGACCACTTGTTTAAAACACTCATTTTCCACTCACTACATGGACTGTCCCCTTATCCTATATTGTTCTTCACAGACCTTATGAACCCTTGCCTGCTATGTATTTGTTAACTCATTTCTTATTTATCTTGCCCAACTAGAATGTAATTTCTATGATGGCAGTGACTTTATTTTTTGTATTCAAACATGATAATCAGTAATAATTGAATAGATGTCTATTTCACTGTAGATTCTCAACAAATATTTATCAAATGAATCAAAAAATAAATAAAGCTTTGAGTTCAATTGTACCCAATCCAGCTTTCTCTCCCTTCTTCCACATAGTCCACAATTTTAGTATCTAATCCCATGCAAATGCCCAAGATTTCTTTATTGTGTAATTATAAAACACAATACCTCTTCTGGAAATTGTACAACACCTCATTTACAATATTCTGTTGAATGATGTTGTGGGACTTGGTATTAATTAGAGATTCAGAAGCAAAGAACAGTGCATATGGGTCCTGAATGGAATCATCCTTTCAGGGCTACTGCTTCAGGCTAACCTGTTAAAATTCCCCTGAACAATGTATGTTTCCATTATTAAACTTCCCTTAGTCAGTATAGGTTTAATACCCTCAGACAACACATAGAAGTTAATTCTACACTAGAAAGACTAATTGTCCTACAAAAAGACTATGAGAATGTAGGGAGTTAAGGTCTCCAGCGTCATTAGAGTCCTCCCACATATCTCCATTCCAGATTTCAGGATCCTATTTCTTCACAATCAATACCATCACTGTTACAGTAGACAAACTGCTTTTCCAGAAGTTCAGCTTGTATTTTATGTCAACCGTTCACAGACTTGCCTTGCATCAGCGATCTCAGAACTCCAGTTACAGGACATAAGATTCTCTTTCAGGACATACATGGAAGATCTCAGATTATTTGTTCAATTAAGATCATAAGTTAAATTCATGAGCCCTTCATTTTCCCTGTACTTTCTCCAGTAACAGGAATAACTAGTAAATTTCATAAAACTCAATAGTTCAACAAAAATTTCAAAAGAATCATATAGATGTGCCTTATATTGTTTGTACTGCTTTAACAAAATGCCTTTGATACGATAATTTTTAAGGAATTGGAATTCATTCCTCTGCAGTTCTGAAGGGTGGGAAATCTATAATCAAGTTGCAAAGAGATTTTATTCCTGGTAAAGTCTGTTTCCTCATAAGGCAACTTTTGCTAAAATTTCATATGGTGTGAATATGTTATGGTTTGCATATGAATTTTCCCCAAGAAGCTCCTGTATTAATACAAGAATGTTCACTCTGAAATGGCTGGATTATGAGAGCTGTAACCTCATCATTCCATCCTAGTTTGAATGGACCAGGTAGCACCTGTAGGTGGGGGTTAGGCAGCATAACTAGAAGAGGTGAGCCACTGGGGTGTACCCTGCATGGGTTCATCTCCCTAAAACCCTTTCTCTCTTCTGTTTCATGGTCATGATGTCCTGAGTCATTCTCTGCCAAGCCTTTCCACCACAATGTGCTTGCCTCACCTTGGACCCAGAACAATAGAGTCAGTCCACCATGGACTTAACCTCTGGAATCATGAACCAAAATAAACTTTCCCCCTTCTACATTGTTCTTGTCAGATATTTTGGTCACAGTGATGTGAAGGAGACTAATACAGAAGGTAAGAGAGGAAGGCTGTTGCATTCTCTCAAGATTGGATAGCAGAGGACTGTGTTCTCTTGTGTGGAAGGCAGAGAAGCTGAAAAAGTCTAGCAGTTCCCTCATTCCCCTTCACAATAGTGCTGAACCTTATCATAGGCGTGTGACGTAATCACCTAATATTTACCCAGTCACTTCTTAAAGGATATAGAACTTAATGTGGTAACATTGAACTTTTGGCCACACAATACAAATTTTAGGTGGATACACATATCTGAAGCATAGCACATCCTACTTCGATCCTTAATTTTAGTGTTTTATTGATGCTATTTTTGTATCTCTATTGCTAGAATAATAACACGGAATCCTACATTCTCTTTATTGCTGGCAATAGTGTCATTTGGGCTCATCGGTTAGAGTCCCAATTCTCCAAACCTACAAACCAAATTAGAAAGTTAATTTTTAAGGGTCTATTCTTCTAGAAGAGATTTTACGACTAAAATGCAATTGGGCCAGGTTCCCAAGATGATCAGAACGAATAGAATACACACACACACACACACACACACACTTTCTACACATGCATATACATGATACATGTTATTGTTAGGAATTTGCTCATGTGGTTATGAAGTCACAGAAGTTCAAATGTGCAGCTGGGAATCATCAAGCCCTGGGAGAGATGATCATGCTCCAGTATTGCCAAAGAAGCTTCAATAATATATGATTTTTATACTCTTATTCAGCTACATCCTGAAATTCATAGTGCTTTTGTCAGAAAAAATATTTTTGTATATTTTTTGTTTGTTTGTTTGGGTACTGAGGATTGAACTCAGGGTTACTTGACCACTGAGCCGCATCCCCAGCCCTATTCTGTGTTTTATTTAAAGACAGGGTCTCCTTGAGCTGCTTAGTACCTCGCTGTTGCTGAGGCTGGCTTTGAACTGGCGATTCTCCTGTCTCAGCCTCCCAAAGTGCTGGGATTACAGGTGTGCGCCACGGCATCCGGCTTATTTTTTGATTACTAAAATGAGTTTGTAATTGATTTTATGCATTTTTTCAAAACATGTAGAAAAATCAGAGATATTACAAACAAAAATATAATACTCATTTTTTTAATTTACCTATGTGTTTATTTTCATCAGAGTTTTTTGCTTTTATATATTTTTAAAAAACTAACTGAACTAAAAGGAAATACAGACTCCTGTAGAGAAATACTTGGGGACTTTAACATCCTACTTTCAGCAATGGTCAGATCATCCAGACAGAAATAAGCAAAACACACAGCAGATTTAAATGCACTCTAGACCAAATAAATCAAATATATAGCTGCAAAACCTTCCATCCAAAAGCTACATCCAGCAGCTACAGAATAAATAATGTGGCTATTAGCGCACAGAACATAGATCATATCATATGCCACAGAACCAAGTTTTAATAATTTTTTTAAAAAATTGAAATCACATCAAATGCCTTTTCTCACCACAATGCAATGAAAAGGAAATGAAAAACAATGAAATCTTCAAAGACTATAAGAACATAAAAAAGCTAAACAGCCTACTTGTGAAGAACCAGGAGATGAAGAAAGAAATTAAGATGAAAATTTAACAATTTTTGGAAATAAAAGAAAATGGAGGAACAAAAGGCCAAAGCCTATGGGATACAGCAAAAGCAGTATTAAGAGGGAAATTTACAATAAAAATTTTTTACGTTAAAAGGACTTCAAGTAAGCAACCTAATACTGCATTTAAATTAATTGGAAAAATGATGACACACCAAACCAGAAACAGGTAGAAGGAAAGAAACAATGAAAATCAGAGCAGAAACACATGAAATTGATACAAAAATACAGTGCAAAAGGTCAGCAGAATGAAGAGCTGGTTCATTAAAAATATAAACAACACATATTAAACACCTTTATATGCACTTTCAATGAACAGTATATATATATATATGCATATATATATATATTCATATATATTTTTTATCAACCATCTTTATTATATGAAGAATGTAATCTGCTTATAATTTTGTGCAAAGTTAGAAAAATTATGATTGTAACAATTTTTTTCTATTTGCCTCAACAAATGTTTTCAGTGAACAGTGTGCACAGCCTCTGAAAATTTGCTTTTTTTCTGTTATGTTTGATAACATGTATTAAAATGCAACTTTTGAGAAAAATAAAAAAATAAAAAATAAAAAAAAATTAAAATTAAAATTAAAAAAAAAAAGAAAGAAATCCTTGTCATAGATATGTTCACATGTATTTATTTATATTTATGGGAAGATGCAAGATCTCTATGGCAATCTTCCAAATACTCAATATTTGTGATATATGTAAATATTGTATAAAAGCTTCATTGATAAGAAAAAAAATATAAACAACAGACAAATTTTTAGCTAGAGTAACTAACAAAAAGAGAAGATTTAAATAAAGAAAGAAAAGGAAAGGGAGAAATTTACAATTGGTATCACAGAAATACAAAGATAATTAGAAAGTATAGGAAAATTTATATGCAAATGAATATCATAACTTAGAGAAATGGACACACCCTTAGATATACACACCAGCCAAATGTGAATAAATAGAAAATCTGAAGCATTCAATAAGAAAAAATGATATTGATCATTTAATAAAAATCAGTAATAAAAATATCAAATAAAATATAAAATGTCAAAACATATCAAAAACCAAGGAGGTAAAAGACTTCTACAATAAAAATTACAGAACAATGGAGAAAGAAATTTAGAAAGAGACTAGGAGATGAAATGGCCCCCAAAGGTTTGAAGGCAGGCAGAACTGATGTTGTTAATAGGCCAAATCATAGAAATCCATATCCAAAGATTCAGTGCATCTTTTATCAAAATGACATTCCAGGTGTGGTAGCACATGCCAGTGATCCCAGGCACTTGGAAGGCTAAGGTGAGAAGATCACAAGTTCAAGGTCAGCTTGGGCAACTTAGTAAGACTATATCTTTAAATATAAAATATTGTATATATATATACACATGTAAGGAAGTCAGAGGAGACACAGGGGCAAGATGCAGAGGCAACATGGCTGCTCACCCAAGTTGCCAGCTTTATTTATATCAATAGGTTACCTTAGGTCACTGGCATCATTAGTACATTATTGTTTATTGTATCACTAGGCAGGTTACAGAGTCAGCAGCATTATGCAGCTTATGCCTCCATTACATACTAAGTTGCAATGTGCAATGTTAGGAGATTTGTGTAGCTTTCAGGAAAGTCCATTGTTTAAAGTTCAGGCAGGCAGGTTCAGGAGCAGTGGAACTTGGTGAAACATTGTGGTTGTCTAACAAGAAAATTCCTTTATTCCCAGGAGCTGAGTGTCTGAGATCAAGGCGGAGGCTGATAAGACTCTAGCTCAGAGCCTCCTCATGGACGGTATTACCACAGCAGCTGAGCATCCTGTACCTTTGCACAGAAACTTTACCAGGCACCAAGGATGTCACAGGAGTCATTAGAGGCCCCAATCTCAGACACTGCTCTCCCATTTTCTGTCACCTTTCTCCACAACCAGAGCAAACTCACTGTCCTATACATTTCCACAGTCAGAAATCTTATACACACATATATGTATAAACACATACACAAAAAGATTATTCAGGTATAAAGAAGAATTCAATCATGTCATTTGCAGGAAAATTGATGGAACTAGAGATCATCGTGTCAAGTAAAAGTAAGCCAGATTCAGAAAGACAGTTATAGCATGTTTTCTCCCATATGTCAGATCTAGATAGAAAAAAAAAGCATAAAGTAGAGGGAGAGAATTATAAAAAAGCAAAGGAATCAGGGCCATAGTGGCATGGAAGCTAAAGAAAATAATGGGATTTTGAAAATGATCAAAATACGTTCCATGCATGTATGAATATACCCAATGAGACTCATTATTACATATAATTGATATACAGATTTCACCTCACTCCAGTCAGAATGGCAATTATCATGAATACAAGCAACAATAAATGTTGGTGAGAATGTGTGGGAAAAGGTACATTCATACATTGCTGGTGGGACTGCAAATTGGAACCACCATTTGATGCAGTTATCCCACTACTTGGTATATACCCAAAGGGCTTAAAATCATCATATATGGTGACCTGGTCATATTAATGTTTATAGTAGCTCAATTCACAATAGCTAAACTATGGAACCAGCCTAGGTGCCTTTCAACAAAAGAATGGATAAAGAAAATGTAGTATGTATACACTATGGAATATTACTCAGCCATGAAGAGAAATTGAATTATGGCATTTGCTGGTAAATGGATGGAACTGGAGATTATCTTGCTAAGTGAAATAAGCCAATTCCCAAAAACCAAAGACCAAATGTTCTTTCACATATGTGGATGCTAATTCACAGTGGGGGGAGGGGATAGAAGATCATTGGATTAGACAAAGAGAATGAAGTAAAGGGAGAGGGAATAGGAATAGGAAAGATGGTAGAATTAATCATACATAAGTATCTTATATTCATATATGAATACATGACCAATGTATTTCCACATTGTGTATAACCAGAAGAGTGGGAAATTGTACTTCATGTATGCATAATATGTCAAAATATGCCATATATAACTAAAAAAAATTAAAAAATGAAAATGTTAAAAAACAATTTAATTTACAATAACTACAAAACAAAATACTCAAATAAATTAAAACAAAGAAGTAAAATAATTTTTAGAATGAAAGCTATAAAACATTGATTAAAAAATGAAGAGGACAAAAAAAAATCAAGAAACATTTTATGTGCAAGATTGGAAAAATTCATATTGTTAAAATGTCTGCATTACCCAAAGCAGTCTACAGACTAAATGCAATTCTTTTCAAAATACCAATGACACTGTTTAAAGAATTAGAAAATGCAATTCCAGAAGTTGTATGGAACCAGAAAGAAAAAAAACAGATAGATAAAACCATATTAACAACAGAGAAGAGAGCAGAAAGCCTTACACTACCTCCTTGCAAAATAAACTACAAAGCTGTGTCACTCAGCATAGTAATAAATGTAGGCATATAGACTGATGAAACAAAATAGTCGAGAAGTAAACCCACACAACTACAGTCAACAGTGGTGCTACGACCACTCATTGAGGAAAGTAGTCTTTTCAATAAATGGTCCTGAAAAACTTGTTTACTTACATGTACACTGATGAAGCCAGACCAGGCCCTCTCAGTGGTTTCAAAAATCAATTTAAAAATCCATTAAATATTTAAATGAAAGTCCTGAAACTATAAAACTACTTGAAAAAATAGGAAAAATGTTACAATATATTGAAATGGGCAAAGATTTTTCGGAGAAGACTGTGCACAGGAAATATAAGCAAAATAGACAAAGGAGATTACATCAAAGTAAAAAGTTTTTGTGCACAAAGGAAGTAATCAACAGACTGAAGAGACAAACAGGAAATTGATGAAAATAGTTGAAAATTATACATCTGAAAGGGGTTGATATCCTGAGTAAGAAAGTAAATTCAAATTTCAAGAGGAAAGAAAAAGAAAAAATAATTGAAAAAAAAAGGAGGAAAGAGAAGGGAGGAGAGGAAGGAAGGAAAGAAGGGAAGGAAGGAAGGAAGGAAGGAAGGAAGGAAGGAAGGAAGGAAGGAAGGAAGGAAGGAAGGAAAGAAGGAAGGAAGGAAGGAAGGAAGGAAGGGAGGGAAAGAGGAAGGGAGGGAGGGACAAATAACCTTATTTAAAAATGTAAAATAGACCTAAATTGACATTTCTGAAAAAAAAAGACATACAAATGGTCAAGCAGTACATGAAAAAAATCCTCAGCATCACTAATCATGCTAGTTAAAACCACAATGAGACCACTCACACCAGTAAGTTAAGAATGCCGTTATCACATAAAAACAGCGATAACTGGAGAAGGGGAATCCTGCACACTGTTGGTGGGAAGGTACATGAGCACAGCCAGGATGAAAAGCTGTATGGAGGTTCCTCACAAAATTAAGACTAGAACTACCACATGATCCTGCAATCTCCTGACTGACAATGAATTCCAAGGAAATGGAATCTGTACGTCAAAGAGCCCTTTGCCCTCCTGTGTTGCTTGCAGCGCCATGTCCAGTAGCTGAGGAATGGGAGCAACCTGAGTACACCCCGATTGATGGATAGATAAAGAAAGTATGGTACACATACACCAAGGATACCAGTCAGTCCTAGAAAAGGATGGAATCCTGTCATTTGTGACAGCATCAACTGAACGGAGGGTCATTGTGTTAAGTGAAATAAGCCAGGCTAAAAAGACAATTACTCAAAGATCTCTCCCATATGTGGAAGATTGAAAATTTGATCTCATTGAAGTTGGGAATTTAATAGTGGTCACAAAAGCCTAGAAAGAGTAGGACAGAAGAAGGGATGGGGAAAGATTGACCATTGGGCCCTAATTTACAGTTGTACGGGAGCAAGAAGTTCTAGTGTGTCATTGTATAGTAGAATGACTATAGATAACACGTATGTACAGTGCATTTCAAGATGGCAGAAGAAAGTAATACTAGTTTTAGTACAAGAAAGTGATGAGCGTCTGAGGAGGCAGATATGTTTAATTTGATTTTAAAATTTCACAACGTATACACACATAGAAACATCTCAGCGTACCTAATTAAGATCTAAAATTTTATATTGTCATTTATCAGTTAAAAATAAATGTAAAATAAAAATATACTAACCAGCTTGATCCAGTTTAATTGCTTGAGCAGCTTAATTGCTTCTTCCTGGCAAAGTAGAATCGGGAGCTATATAGTTAGTCTCACAGGGGAAATCTCCAGAGATTTCTAAGTTTCTGTAATTTCTTTCCAGATCTTCATGTATTTGCCTCTAAAATCCCAAAGATTCAACATCACACTGTTTTAAAAGGAACATACCATATGTGGTATGCCACTGGATACCGTTTTGTCATCTGAATGGTTATCATCCTCAGTCTTTCTTTTGACCTGAGGATTTGCTATGACCCTCAACCATGGTGAGGAGAAAAACTCAAAGGTAAAAGTCACATTAAGTGAAATAAGTCAAACTTGGAAATTAAGGTTGAAAGTTTCTTGCATATGGGGACGCTAGAATAAAATAAGGAATTAACAAGAGGGATCTCTTGCAAATAGGGGAGAACAGTGGACAGGAGAACGGGAAGTGGGGAGGAGGGGGCAAAGGTAGGAAATGTGGAAGGGAATTGGCCAAATTACACTACAAGCATGTCTGGATATATCAGAATGAATTCTACTTTTATGTATAATTATGGTTTAAAGATTTAAAAAGCAATAAGTACATAGAAGGAAGAACAGTAGAGTAGAGGAAGGGGAACAGTAGGAGGGAAGAAAGGAGGGTAAGTGGAGGTGCTGGGGATTAAAATGAAGCAGACTATTATATGCATTTATGAATATGTCAAAACAAACCAACTCTTATGTATAACTATCATATGCTAATAAAAACAAAAAGATTCAAATCACTTTGGTTGACTATTAAATGATGATTTCTTCACTACGTATGTTATAGACTTCTAGCCATGAATTGTGTCAGAGGAACAATCTTTCATGTTTATTTTACCAGTGAGGAGGTAAGTGACCCTTTCAAGGGAATAGAAAGAATTAAGGGCAAATGCAGAATCTGACCTATGTTCATGTTTTCTCCATTTTTCCCTCCTTTAGAGATGTTGGAACCTTTGCACCAGGACCTGAGAGAGAGACATCTTCTAATATTGCATACATACAATATTCCATTGAAGATATTTTATTTCAGATGGACTCTTATGGATTGATTGTTCTTACTTTTCTAGCAAAGTGGCAAACTTTTACATCACATGAAAATTTTAGTTGTAAGCATAATCCATGCAAAAGAAACAGACATAATAAGCAACTATATATACTAGGAAACTCTATCTACTATGAGATCCTTGAAAAAGAGATGATTTCAAGATACACCTAAAATGATGAGTGAATCCAGGGTATGAATGTCAAATATCCATCCTAAGAATTTTAGTTATTCACAGGACAAATCATATCCCACAATGCAAGCAAGCAAGATAGATAATGCTTTGGGGGGCTATGTGTAACATCTTGTTCACTATACATTTGAATCTCATCAGAGGATTAAAAAACAAACAACCCAGAATAATAAAATGGTTCTTCTTTAAAGTCCTAACATAATTAAAGATCTCTGAACTGCATTTGAGCTCTTTTGCCATCGTCTATGGCTAGTTCTTGGGATGTAGCTTTAACTGTGAATCTTGAATCTCACAACACACACACAATTTTAGAACATCATATAACTTTTCAAATCCTCAGTGTAGTTATTCATGAAGTAAGAATTGTATTATACACTATTTTACACATGTGCACACAAGCATAATTTATATTTAAATCTCTTTGCTATAGAATATACCACATAAAAAAGTGATCATGTTTGTTAACATTTTCAAACAAAATATCTTCATGGAGCAGACTTATAAACTGAAGCTACCAAAGTCTGAGGAGAAAAATGGTAAGTAATACTAGTTGGTTTTGGATGAACATCCTTTAAAAGACTTTAATTCATCTAAAGAAATTGAAAATATGGTTACTACACAAGAACATATTCCAATAAAATATTGTACTGCATTGATATTGCTACCAAAAGAGATCAGTGAGTGAGCTAGAGACAGCCCATAAACTGGGAACTTTCAACCCTGGGTCTCTGTGATGTGGCTATGGAATGAAAGTATGAAAGAAAGAATGAGTTTTAAGAATAACAGACTCTTACTCCAGCTAAAATATCTATTTCAAGGAAGCAATTTCTAGTAAGATTGGCCCACATGGTATTGCAGCAGCAGTATTTATATGGTTGGAGTAAAGACAGACTGAGAAATACTGAAGGACAGAAAATCTCACTGGTTCTAGTGCAGGAGGAAAGGCCATTTGAAGAGAGAAGTTTCAACCCAAACTCCAGATTCAGGGCTACAAGACAGAGTACATGCTGATCAAACCCACATAAAGACACAATCCTAGCCCCAAAACAACACGATGGCTAGCACCCATGAGGCTGTACTCCACTACCTGTACTTTATCATCGTTTAGGTTTTTAATTCTCCCAGGTAGATCTCATGACTTTCTTCTAATATGACTTTCACTAAGGAGGTCTCATTACCTTCTTCATTTTGCAGATGGAAATAGGATGATCAGGGGAGCTGGTCTGGGACCAGGGACTTCTGTGTGACCAATAGTAAGTCTGATGTGAATCTCTTCCAGGAATCTAAGCTCTCTCTCTGCTCCACGAGATGTTATGACTTCCTTTACAATTCCTTCTGCAGGACCAACATGCTCCCACCATACCAGTTGTCCCATCATGTCTACCATGCATAGAGACATGTTGTGCTGGTTTAAGAGATAAATCCTTCTTCATTGTAGTCAGCAGTCTATGGTTTCTGCCATTAAAGTCAATGTGTGTGGATGTGCTAGTGATAATAAGAATGAGACTATGGGGGAAAGGTTGAAATGGAATTCATCTTGTTAATTCATTTCAGATCATTCTGTCCTTGAAAGAAGGATTATTTCACTATTTTAGGTTTTTGTTTATTTGCTTGCTTGCTTGCTTGTTTCTTTTACCTCCAGTGAGGAGAGATAAACATGTTGTGAACAAGATGAAATAACTACAGAATCAATGATTCAGTTCACTGTGAAATCTCAAACACTGAGTTGGAAACAGAAGAGAAAAAAGGCAATTGGAAATGCAGTAAATTAATTTTTGATTTAAATTCAGTTTAGACTGTTAAACAGAGGAACCACTTGGCATGGGTTAAACGTTGGCATAGGTTCAGAGCAGAGTTTATCAATTAGTACTTGTACTATGAATAATGATTCAACCTCTTATGGTGAATAATTTACATGAACATAACAAGCAGACTCATTATTGAGAGGAGCATGTGTACACACATCTAAAGTGTCTACAACAGCTCTTGACAGGTGAGCAACATGCAAGTGTCAGCTTTTATTGAGCTCAGGAGAAGTGAACTGGAAGACAGATTCATTTACGCAAATCATTTTTGTAAAGTATTAAATTGTTACATCTTAGTTAAGAAATGTATGAAATTTTAAAATTCAGTAGATTAACCATTATTATTCCTTACATTAAAAAGTATATAATTTTGTACATGCTTAAACCATCACATTTTGTTTTCAAGCCCATTAATTTTCTGGAGAATCTCAAAGTACAAGTTGTCATGATAATGAAAGAATATTTTGCACTTCTACTTTCCCATTCACTTAAATTTTTTTCATTTTGCTTTTAATTTTTTCCTCATGGCTGTAGAAGATCTAGTGATGCTCAGACAACATTGATGGAGAACAGGACAGAAGTGACCCACTTCATCCTGCTGGGGCTGACCAGTGACCCAAGTCTGCAGCTTTCCCTCTTTGTGACTTTCCTCCTCATCTACACCATTACACTGGTTGGGAACCTAGTCTTTTTCCTGGGTAACCTGTCTCTGGTGCACTTTGGTTACTCTTCAGCTGTCACTCCTATGGTCATGGCAGGGCTCCTTCTTGGAGATAAGGTCATCTCCTACAATGCTTGTGCTGCTCTGATGTTCTTTATTACAAGTTTTGTTACTGCAGAAAATTACTTCTTAACCTCAGTGGCCTATGATTGCCATGCAGCAGTGTGCAAGCCCCTGCACTACACCACCACTATGACAATTAGTGTGTGTGCATATCTGATCATAGCCTGCTGTATCTGTGGTTTCCTGAATGCCTCAATCTATACTGGGAGCATATTCAATCTCTCCTTCTGTCTGGTCTGTCTGATGTGGTCCATCATTTTTTCTGTGATATTCCTGCAGTCATGGCTCTCTCTTGCTCTGATAGACATGTTAGTGAGCTGGCTCTTATTTATGTAGCCACATTCAATATCTTTTTTGCTCTTCTAGTCATTTGGATATCTTATACATTCATTTTTATCAGTGTCCTAAAGATGCACTCTCGTTCAGGACATCAGAAGGCTATATCCATCTGTGCCTCCCACTTTACTGCAGTCTCTATTTTCTGTGGGACTGTAATCTTCATGTACTTACATCTCAGCTCCAGTGACTCCATGGACACAGACAATATCTCATCTGTGTTCTATACCATTGTGATTCCTGTGTTGAACCCTGTGGTCTACGGCTTGAGGAATAAGGAAGTCAAGAGTGCATTCACAAAGATCATTTTGGAAGAAAAATAATCTTTAGGATTTTGATTTGAACTTTTGGGATTTATAATGCCTGTATCCATTCCTCTCAGATATTCTTTAAGTAATGTGTCATATATTAAAACTCACACTGAATTCAAGTTACTGCAGTTGTACCTTTACACCTGCAAAAGTCTTTCATCTGAAGAAAAGGAAACACATCTAGCAACACAATCCCTGCATGAGAATGTGCATGATATCCTGGCATTTTCTTGTGAGAACTTTCTTGGGCATATTGATTATTTCATCATTTTCCAACTGATTATTTCCACCTGTGTCCCTATGATTGTATGTACAACAATTGCATAAAAAGTCAATGAATGGAAATTTGCATGCATGTATCCTTACACATGTCTGTGGCAAATTTTCCAGAGTTAAATGTTGTGTGTCTATGGTGGTGATTACATTTTTGTATTTATTTGACTATATTAGGAATAACCAGATCACTAGTTAAACATTTTCTAGTTGTTTGTGAAGATGTTTCCAAAAAGAAAGTACTGTTCAAATCAGTACATTTAATAAAGAAAAGGTGACCTCATCAGTATGAGTGGCCATCATCCAATACATTAAGAGCTCACTCGAAGAGAATGGTATTAAAGGAAAAATTCTCTCTCCCTTACTTTCCTTCCCTCCTTGCATTAAGGCATCAATATTTCTCACTCTGGACCTCAGAGCTGTTGGCTCTCAGGTTCTTGGTCTCCAAGACATACAATAGTTGCATCTTGTCCCCTCCTCCTCAGAGTTCCTGGTTCTCCAGCTTGCAGACAGAATGTTATGGGTGTCTCAACTTCTTTAATCACATGAGTTTATATCTGTAATAAATCTCCTCTTATTCATCTATACGTATACGATTGATCATGTTTCCCTGGAGAATCCTGACTAAAAAACTAGCGTTTCAAAATGATAATTTAATATTTAATTAGCATATTAAATGCAAATACATATCTGTGTTTTTTCTTGTTAGCCTATATTAAGAATCCTCATCCAAGGAAAAACATGATCTATTATAAAGTGAAAACGTGATTCTTTAAACTTATAACACAACAAACCTAAATCAGGCACCTCATGGGAATTAACATTTCTGTTTGAGACATTTTATACAATAGCCATGCCTATGTTTTAATTTTCAAAGTGATAAAATAATCTGATTACCAGAAATATAGAGTAATATATTCACGTATTTAATTTATTCATGTATTGTTATGAGTTTTTAGACTACTTAAAATTTAAACTGAGAAACCAGTATTACTGTCATTTTTCTTTCTGTGAAAGCTTAGAGATCGTTCGTTCATGTTGCCCATTCATCCTTTAATTATTTGGGCTGTGCTCTCTGTGGGCATGTCCCCAGCCTGCACCCCACTCCATATTCCCTATTCCCTTGCTCCTTTTTTACAACTCCACTAGTGTACCTGCCTCAGGGCTTTGCGCTCTCTGTTCCCTGTGAGAAATACTCTCAATCCATTCAGACCTTTTCTAAAATAGGACCCTGTCATGTGCCCTCTCCTGTGCTCTTTTATAAAGTATTTACTTTCATTGCACCACAGAAACTGTCCCTTTATCCCTTCATTCTTTATAGACCTTGTGAACTTTACCTACCATGTGTCACATACATAAAGAAAGAGTAGATTTTAAAAAAATCCAAACAAGGGTGATGAACCCTTGTTTGGTGTGAAAACAAACAGATGCATGACTCATCCTTTACTTACAAGGGATATCTCTATATATCCCCCCAGTGCTGGATCTCCAGAATGTCCCTTGAGATAAAAAGTTTAGGAATTTCTTACATTTAACCTCTCTATTGGGCATTGAAATACCTTCCTAATAACCCTAGAGTGTTTGATATTCTTGCTCACAAAGTCCAAATACAATATTGTTAATGGAATGGGCCAGCATAGTATTTAAAAAGTAAATCTTATCAAGATCCCTGAGGTTTAAATTACCACATATGCCTGAGGAGTTGATATACCACTGATGTAGAGTGTTGATGGTATGTAGCTGTTCTGCCCAAGTAAAACCTAATTTTTTTTGGTGGTCTTCATTAGCAAGAATAAAATAAAAGGACAAATCAAATAGCTGCATCCCAAATACCAGTAACTATGAATGCACATCAAGAATGATAGTTGCAATTGGCTTCCAAATCCGATTAACCTCACTCTAATTCACCATTGTTCTCCAATGTCCATCTGTCCACTCACTATTATTCTCTAATGATCCACAGCTAAGTTGATGAGTCTGTATGGTACTCAGCACTCACATCTTATAGGTCCTTGATGGAGACACTGATCTCTGTAATTCTTTAAGAAATATAGTATTGGGCCTAGTTTACTATTTCCAAAAGAGAGGCAGTTCTAATGGCTTCTACTTGGTCTTTACCCCCATAATGGCCATCACTTCACAAGTCAGAGATTATAAAGCTACAGAGTATAACCAATCCAATTATGAACTTTGGAATTGTGGAAATAACCACAGAATGAAATTGCAATTATTCCACTGGACCACGTGTGAGTAGGACCTGACCTTAAATTCCAGTGACAACTTGACCTCCAGATCCTTTACTCTTACTGGTATGCCACACTGAAGTTTTAGGTCTTCTAGTAGGGATAGTTAATATACATTGTTGAGTAGTTCTCAAAAATCTAATTATTTCTACAAGATTACCAGTTATTTTGGTAAAAGATCATTGAAACTTTGGGAGATAGTGAGGAGATAGATCAGCAGGACAATATGTGACTACATTAGGACCTTTGTTTATAAACTCAATGAACTGTAGATATTGATATATGGACTATGATTGTGTGGTCTTAGAGTTCAGGTAGGTTTTTTCATTTCACTTAAAATTTCTGCCCATATGTATCTAATTAGAATTTATGTGCTTATTTTTTATTTCACTTCCCTAAACTCTGTGGTAATCTAGCTTATGCTATGAGATTGCATAAGTCACGCTATTCTTACTGCTGTTTTGAATCTGCTATCCCTTATGAAAATCACACCCATATTTATTTTGCCTGTTGAGAGCCAGCAGTTGGCCCCTGCCACATCAGGATTCAATCACTCGCATTATTTTATAGTTTCCCAATTCAGTGACATCGGTTCTTACTTTTTGATTTGGCCTGCAGAGAAGTGTGATAGAGTTCTTCAAAGATGCTTAGGCTCCCCTCAAAAAATTATTTCTCTCAGCTATAGTAGAAGGAATGTTCTCACCATCCACAGTGGTTAAGCAGGTTTAAAATAATAAATCCACTCTAAGTCCAGTTTCCATAAGGCTTTTAATTTCTTCATGTTCATTAAGTCAAAATATGTCAGGAATTTTTAGTTTGCATAGGATTAAATAGGTTTTGTTATATGCATCAGTCAAATCAAGAACTTATTTGAGCCCATTCTAACTTGTTGAAATACAAAATTTAATGTAGGATCTATTACTTGTGGGCCTGTATTAGTTATTTTGACCTGGTTTAGTTTTCTCTTCCTTTACAGAGTCCATACCATTTATTTCTCTTCCTATCTGTATGCACAAGATTTCTTACTGCATGAATTAAAAATCTCTGGTATTTTATTTTGGGTGAGCATACCTCCTTATATATAATATACTGTTTAGTGGCCTTCTGGGACTTGAGAAAAAGAGAAATAGGGATGGGTCCTAAAGAGAATCATTCTTGTCTTGCAGGTCTATTGCATCAGGGTAGCCTATTAAAATTTTCGTGGGCAATGCAGGATTAATTCCCTCAGACAGAGCAGAGAGTTGTTTCTGTTGGGATTAGAAAAGTTTATTCTAATTAGAAAGTGGACTCATCAGATTTTAGGGGATCAATATCTCCAGCTTCATCAGGGTCTTCGTGACTATCTCCTGGCCAGCTTTCAAGATCCTACACCCT
Source organism: Xerus rutilus (assembly GCA_028644305.1). NCBI lineage: Eukaryota > Metazoa > Chordata > Mammalia > Rodentia > Sciuridae > Xerus > Xerus rutilus. The sequence continues at coordinate 12,263,905 of CM053399.1, forward strand.
CACAAATAATGTCTCAACTTTTATGGTAGACAAACTGCTAGACAAGGAATTTTATTTTTATTTCAGTTAACTACCCACATGATTGACTTTGTCTCAATAGTATCAGCACAGTAAATTCAGGACATGAGTCTCTTTTAAAGACAAGTTTGGAAGCATTCAGGTATTTTATTTAGTGTTAATTATGATAATTCAAATTCCTGAGCTCATGCATTTTTCTTCAGCTTTCTCTGGCAACATTAGGAATAACTAACAATTTCATTATTCTCATTGTTTGAAGAAATGTTCAAAAGTATCATATGTGTGGTGTCTTAGACCATTTGTGTTGCCATAACAGCAAAACTTAAATGTGATAATTTATAAGAAATGGAAATCTGTTATTCTCTGGCTGTTATGAATGGGAAGTCCTAGATCAGGGTGCCAGGAGATTTGGTGTCTGGTGATACCCTGTTCCTCTAAGGCGCCTTTTTGCTATTAATTTTCATGGTGAGGAGGGAGCAGAGTAATGCCATTGCATTCTAGCATGACAGAACAGGAAAATGCTCCTCATACTGTGAGTCAGAAAGGGAAATAGTCTTAGATGTTTTTGTCAAGTCTTTCTATAAGCATGCTAATCCAATCATGGGAACAAAGCTTATTCACCTCCAGACTGACACTAGGTTCCCTCCTAAAGGCCCTATGTCTTCATGTGACCACATTGGATCTTAGGTTCCAACATAATCTGAACCATAGCACATAGTTACTCAGATCTTTGTTTTCAGTGTTTTATTGGAAGTATTAATGTTGATACTTTGTGTATCTCTGTTGTAAGATAATAAGCATTGGCTACCATGCTCTCTTTACTACTGAAAATAAACTATTGTAAGATAATAAGCATGGGCTACCATGCTCTCTTTACTACTGAAAATAAACTATTGTTTTGAAAGTGATCACTTTAGAAGTCCACTCCAGAGACTCCAGAACCAAACCAGAAAACTCATCCTTAAAATCCTGTTTCCTTAGAATTTAGTACCAAATTCTGGTTTAGGCAGGGCTTTCCAGACAATCAGAATAATAGAAAGAATAATACAATTCCAGACAATCGCAACTAAAGGAAAAGTAATTATGCCTGCACACACATTATAGGGAATAGGCTTAAGGGATTATAGGAGTGGATAAGTATAAATACGCAGGTGGGCATGCATGTTCAAAACCCCAGGGAGTGCTGGAGACCTTGTCCGGGTTATGCCAAAGAATCTCCAATTTATACAAATAACTTGCTCCTCTGCAGCTGCATCTTGCAGCCTTGTGAAGTTTTTGCCACAAATTATATCTTTATGTATTTTGTGCCCATAAACAGAGATAAAATTAATATTTTATGCATTTTGAAAACTATGTAGTGAAAGCACCAAAGTTATGAAAAATTCAGTAACATTTGCTTGGAAATTTATTTTTGTAGTTACTTTCATGACCTTTCCTTATTTTCTTTCTCAATAATTTATTTTATTTTATTATACTTTTATTTTTATTTGAAAAATAACCATAAGATATACAGTGTAGTCTTCAAGCTAACCAGCTTAATCTCCATATATAGTTTAATTGCTTCTTTCCTAGGAAAGTCAGATCAGAAGCTGTAGATAGTCTCATGAGGACAATCTGCAGAGGTCTCACATCTGTACAATTCTCTCCAGATCGTCAAGTGTTAGCCTTTGAAATCCCAATACAACTCAAAATGACCTATTTTAGAAGGAACACACTTCAGGCCATGCTTCATTGGGCATCATTTATTCATCTGCATGACAATCACTGTTAGCACATACAGGCTTTCCAATCTGAGAATTTGCTATGAACCTTCAACCATGGCCAGGCAAACACTCAAAGATAAAAATCACGTTGAAAGACTTTTAAATTGTAACCTCTACAAATGATGTTTCGTAGTCCTCTATTTGTTATTTATGGACTCAATTTTGAGAATTAGACGTAACAAGTAATCTTACTATGTTTATTGAAGAAAGAGGTAAATGACTCTTTCAAGGCCACAAAAATAATTCATCATAATTCAGAATGTGATCCATGCTAATGTTATTTACTTCATTTGTCCAAGTCTTAAAGAAAGGGGACCTTGTGACTACTACCTGAAGCAGAGCTCTTCTAATAATCTTATGCATATTTCTCGACTGATGATGATTTCAGAATCCCTATTATGGATTGATTGTTCTTTCTCTTCCAGGAAACTGGTAAGCTTTTATATTCCATAAACATTTTAGTGAGAAATGTCACATGAGCAAAAGAAAGAGAGCAGCCATACCTACTTTGAGTTATTTTAAAAAGAGACATAGATAATTTCAACATATTTCTAAACATAGTGAGATGAGTTTGGGGTATAAATGAGAAATGTTTCATAAAAGGTAATTTGGAAACCCTGATGACAATTTATACTTATATGTCCAAAAATCTGAACAAAAATAAGACTCATGATGCTGTGACTTATTACATAATAATTTCATTTGTTTACTGTAATTTGCTTCTCACTGGAGTTAAATGAGCAAGACAAATACCAGAAGAATGAAATGATCCTGCTTTAAGCTACCAAAGGGTTCTAAATGAATCACCAGGCTCTGAACTGCCTTGTGAGCTTTCCCCATCATCTTATGCTTGCTAGTGCTACCACCTCTGCACATGTGGACAGCAATGTGGATAAGAGCGTAGACTTTTGGTGAGGTTGGAGGTGACTATAATTCTTGAATCTGGAGTCTTTCTCTTACCAAATTCTGTAATTTTAGAGTACCGCATAACTTTTCAAGCCCTCAATTCACTAGAGATAATGTAAAAATAATAATGCTAATTTCCTATCCTTCCCTCATCCCTGCAGAGTCCTTTTTACTGGTTGTAGAACAGGGTATATGTGAAAGGTGGTAAGGGTTGCCACCAATGTGTTCAGGGGCTGACTTGCAACGTGAAGTTGACAGAGGCTTTAGGAGAAAGACGGCAGTGAATAGTAGTTAGTCTTGGATGGATACCCTTCCAAGAGTTTCAGTTCCAATAAGAAATGTAAAATATTGTTAGTACACAAGAACAGACAAAATGTTTTACAACGAGGAATTTGCCACCCAAACAGACTCATGTGCTAAAGACAGTCCATAAACTGGGAACTTCCGGTGCTTATCTCTGAGATTTGGCTGTGGCATGACAGTAATGAGAGAAAGAATGTTTTAGAAAATGAATTCTTTTACACTACAATATGGATTTCAAGGAAGAAATGTTAAAAAGAAACAGCTCAACTGGAATTGTAAGAGCAGTATCACATGCTTGGAGTAAGGGCTGATAAAAACAGAGAGCACAGAAAATTTTAGTAGCCCTAGGGAGGGAGAAAAGGTAAATTTGGGGAGAGAAGCTTCAAGACTCTAAAACACACATGAATCTAAAAGTCTGCATGTCAGCATCTGCCTTGAGGAAACCAACATAGGGACCATCAGCTCACCCTAATAACAATGCTATAGCTATTCCTTTTTTGTGAATTATCATATTCAGTTCTCACAAAAATACCTGACAGTAAGTATCAGTAATGTATTCAGTTAGCAGATAGAGATACCATGTTCAGGGAGGAAAGTTAGGGTAGGAGCAATGACTGCTAGAGGAGAAATGGTCAGACTGATACACATCTTTTCCATGCACTTAAGCTCTATGTCTGTTACATTTGGTGATGTGCCTCCTCTCAACTGCCTCTGAAATTGGAATATGCTCCCACCACGCCAGTAATTCCACAAAGCCTAATAGGCATATAGAGATGTGCTATGATGATCCAAGAATTAAACTCATCTTCAAATTGTCCAAAGTGTATGCTTTCAACCACACACACCATTGTTGACAAATGAATGTCTTGGGGATAATAAGCTTAAGATTGTTGGGAAAAGTTAAAATGCAGGTCTGAGCTTGGTTAATTCACTTAGGACTCTTGAAGTTGAATGGACTATTTCAACCTTATGTTTGTCTGCTTAGTTATTTTTTCTTTAAAGAAAGACAAACATAGTAAACAAATGAAATTGTTACCTAATACTCATTTGACTGTGAAACCCCAAATACTGAGTTCAAACCAAGCAGGCAAGTAGCAATTGTGATATCAGTAAATTCAACTGGCTGTTAATTTTTTATAGACCTTTAGACTGAGTAACCACTCAACATAGGTTAATGTTTGGCAGGAGTCCAGAGCAGAGATTGACAAATAATATCTGTGTAAATATTAATAAAATTCTCAAGCACTAGAATTTAGCAACCAGTCAAGCTCCTAATATTGTTGAGAGGATAGTAGACACATATCTAATGTGTCCACAGCATTTCTTGACAGGCAAGCCACATGGAAGTGTTGGCATTTACTGTGTTTAGAAGAAATGAATGGATAGGTAGTCTTACCAGAAAAGTCATTTTGATCAGGATATCAAATAATCTACATCTCAGTTACATAAATAAAATACTGTGTAAAAATCCAATATTGGGCAAATGATATGTTAAAATTACTCAGAATCATACCATTTAAATTTGTAGGTAAGTAATATTTAAAAAATCATTTTTAAGCCCATGTGTTTTCTGGAGCAGCTTGAAGTTTCAGTTATTGGAACAAGAAAGGTTACATACAGTATTTATAATTTCAATTTCAATTCATTCTTCTTAATCATTCTGTTCCAAAGAATCTAGAGATTCTCAGACAACATTGATGGAGAACATGACAGAAGTGACACAGTTCATCCTGCTGGGACTGACCAGTGACCCAGGTTTGCAGCTTCCTCTCTTTGTGACCTTCCTCCTCATCTACACCATCACTCTGGTTGGGAACCTGGGGATGATCCTGTTGATCCTCTTGGACTCCCGTCTCCACACTCCCATGTACTTTTTCCTGGGTAACCTGTCTCTGGTGGACATTTGCTACTCTTCAGCTGTCACTCCCACGGTCATGGCTGGGCTCCTTCTAGGAAATGAGGTCATCTCCTACAATGCTTGTGCTGCTCAGATGTTCTTTTTTACAAGCTTTGCTACTGTGGAAAATTACCTGCTGGCCTCAATGGCCTATGATCGCTTTGCAGCAGTGTGTAAGCCCCTGCACTACACCACCACCATGACAACTAGTGTGTGTGTGTGTCTGGTCACAGGCTCCTATGTCTGTGGTTTCTTGAGTTCCTCCTTCTACATTGGGGACACCTTCAGTCTCACCTTCTGCAAGTCTAATGTGGTCCATCATTTCTTCTGTGATATTCCAGCAGTCATGGCTCTCTCTTGCTCTGATAGACATGTGAATGAGCTTGTTCTTCTTCCTGTATGTGCCTTCAATGTGTTTTTTGCTCTTCTTATTATCTTAATATCCTACATATTTATTTTTAGCACAATCTTAAAAATGCGCACGGGTACAGGAAACAGAAAGGCTATGTCCACCTGTGCCTCCCACTTCACGGCTGTCTCCATTTTCTATGGGACTCTAATCTTCATGTACTTACAGCCCAGCTCCAGCCACTCCATGGACAGTGATAAAATTGTTTCTGTGTTCTATACTATGGTGATCCCAATGCTCAACCCTATGGTCTACAGCCTAAGAAATAAGGAGGTCAAGAGTGCTTTCACAAAGTTCATTTGAGAGGCAGAATAATTTTTAGGAATTTAATTTTAACTGTGATGCAAAACTAACAAACAAACAAAAAACACCTATATTTTTACCTCTTCGATCTTACCCAGGTAATGAGTGACATATTTAAACCTGTACTGAATTCAGTTTCCTGAAGTGATACATTTACCTCTGCATAACTCTGTTGTCAGGCAAAAGGGAAATATTATGTCTAGAAACACAATCTCTGAATGCAAATATGTCTAATTTATTGTCTTTGTTTATAACAATTCTTAGGAGGAATGTTGATTATTCAGTTATATATGTAATGTGACTACTGTGGTGGCTACTTTTTTGTGTTAATATGACCAAATTAGGTACATACAGATAGCTAGTAAACCTTTCTTTTTCTGTGTGTGTGTCTGTGAGGAGGTTTCCAAAAGAGAGTACTGCCTGAATCAGTAGACTTAGTGAAGAAGGTGTGTCCTCCTCAGAGCGGGTGGTCATTATCCAATACCTCAAGAGCTCACTGGAATAGAAGAGAAAGGTGTGAAAAAGACAAATTATCTCTCTTCCTCTCCTTCTTTCCCTCTCTCCTTGCATTCAGGCTTCCAGATCTCTCACTCTGGACCTCAGATCGTTGTCTCCAAGTATACACTGGACATCTCACCCACCCAGCACTCTTTCTCAGCCTTCTCAGTTCTCTAGTTTGCAAACAGAACATCATGGATCATCTTGCCTTCTATAATCACATGAGCTCATATCCATAATAAATCTCCTCTCATTTGTCCACACATATACTATTGATTCTGTTTCACTGAATAAAAGATTATGGTTTAATGTACCGAATGTAATGTATCATTTGCATAGTAAATATAAATTTATATCTAATATTTTTTCTTTCTAAACTCTTCTAAGAATATTCATTTGAGGAAAAAAATGCTATTAGAAGTGTATGTTTCTTTGAACATTTAATGAGAGATAAATAAAGCTGGCACCTCATATGAATTAACATTTGTTTGAGACATTTTATGCAATCACCATGCCTCTGTTGTCATTTTCAAAGGGATAAAATAACTAGATTACCAAAAACATAGACAAAAACATAAGCAGTTTTAATATATTCATGTACTACTGTGAGTTTTCAGACTATTTAAAATTTAACCTGAGAAACCAATAATACTGTCATTTTTCTTTCTTCCAAAATGTGGAGATGCTCATGCTGCCCACTCACTGCTTATTTATTGGGGCTGCACTCTCCACTGGCACTTCCCCAGTCTTCATTCCATTCCATATTCCCTTATTCCTTTGCTCCTTTTGCAAAACTCCAATCATGCTTCTGCCTCAGGGCTTTGGACTCTGTTCCTTGTAAGAAATACTCTCAAGCCATTCAGACCTTTTCTGAAATAGGACCTTGTCATGTGCCCTTTCTATGCTCCTTTATAAAACATTCACTTTCTATGCCCCATAGAAACTGTCCCTTTATCCTATGACATTCTTCATAGACCTTGTGAACATTTACCTTCTATGAATTTGCTAGCTTGGCTCAGAGTACGTTTTGCCTAATACCAATAGTGTTTGGTTACAGTACCATGAATCTTTATTTTTCCCAACATTTCACTTTCATATATTTGTGTCTTTGTATGGAAAGAGGTATTTTGTAAACACTATATAATTTGTTTTCTTATTTATTCTGCTATTTTCAACTCATGTTAGAGAGTTTAATCCACTTATAATTAAGCAATTAATGACAAAAATAATTTACCATCCTTACTCTGTCATTGGGCTACTTGTTTGTAATGTACGCTGGCTGTTTCTCACATCTTGCATTACAGCTCCTTAGTTGACTGTTTTGCACTTTTTGATTCCCATCACACTTATATATTAATGTTAATGGTGTTTTTTCAGGGTTATCCATATAAAGAGTTAAGATTAAGATTAATAAGATGTGTGTGTAGAAAAATATATTTCCCCCTTATAAGGAAATGACTGGATTAATTTACAATCCTTAATGTTAGAACAAAAGAAAGAGAGACTCTATTTACAAACTGCTACTTGTGCTAATGTTACTTTACGGCCTATAAATGAAACTTTATCACAACCAAGTCATGGAAATATTGCATCCAACCCGCACCTCTCCCCAAGAAGTGCAGCCCGGACAACTCTGTAGAAGCAGCAAAGTTTATTGAGGAAATAGGCACACAGGCCAATCGATTGGGGTCAGCTCTCCTTTCCTTTAGAGAGTGACCCCGAAGTGAGGGTTTCAGAGGTTATTATAGGGTGGGCTAGCTACATGACTCAGGAAAACATGATTTGGCAGGTATTCAACCTATAGTTATTTACAGTTCAACCGTGACAGTGCCTCCTATGTCCCCTTTCAGTTCCTGGAACTTTAGGTAACTGGCCAGGGGGTCTTGGCAGCCTGTGGTTTTGCACCCCCATCCGTGAGAAGCAAGCATAGCAAAGCATTAATCACAGAAGCACAAAGAGCAGGTTAGCTGATACATGCAGGCCTGAGCCAGAGTGACTCCATTTTGAGTTTGGATTTTACAGAAAGATTTTCACTTTAGAGCAGACCAACTCTCAAACTTCTACCACTGTTAAATCACATATAGGCTCATCCAATTCTCGCCCACCATCACCACCAACAACAACATGTCACAGGTATAAGGATGGTTATATTAGCAGATATGGGATGGATATTTATGGCTTACTCCCACCATTGGGCATCTAAATCAAGAAGCCACAATCTGTTGGGAACAACATAACCACACTATGACAAATAGCCTGATGCTACTTGAGAATTAGAATGGACACCAGAGTCACTATGCCAACAAATTGTGATTTTACAAGCCCATCACTGGTTTGGAACTAATTGGCTTTCTAAACCTAAAATCATTTTGGCCAGCACCCAATGGGACCCAATTTATATGTGGAGCTAATTTATGGCCCTGGCTTCCTCCAGGCTGGATAGGAAGATGTACTATTGGGTATCCCTGGATGCAAGGGAGATGGACCCCAAATATAGAGCAGCCAGCCAACCTCCCCAATCTCAGACATAGATGGGGCGATCTGTTTTTCCTTGGTATGATCATCTAGCTTCACTATCTTCCATTCCACAAATTGGTTTAGAAGATGTAATGTGGCACATGGAGACTCTAAACAATTATATTCAAATTGCCCTCCTTGATGTTGAGGAAAGCATTTCTCTCCTTAACACAGAGATGACCCTCATGAGGAAAGCCGTCTTACAAAACCGCATGGCTTTAGATGGCCTTATTGCAGCCCAAGGAGATACTTGTGCCATTATTAAAGCTGAGTGCTGTGTCTACATCCCCGACAACTCTGGAAATGTAACTAACATCTTTAAGGATTCACATGCTCAGATAGAGGCCACATCCTCACCAGACTTGTCATGGGTGTTAGGTCTGGTCAGGGTCCAGGATGTTCAATTAGGGGGACCGGTCAGTAGCTGCAGAATGGAGCAGCCCCAAGCCAGATGCTGACAGTCACCAGTAGACACCCCTCCTGTAAATCAGGGGGTTTTCCTGACCTATCCAGGAAGGACTCTGGTCTTCTCTTCCTGCCCCCAAGCCCTCCCCTTCCTGACCAGGCTTTCTTGAAATTCTCTGTGCACGGAAGCTCCAGCGCCATTTCTCCCGGACACCTCTGATGGACGAGTGGATTTGGCCCGAGAGTGTGTATTCCAATAAAGTCTTGCCGAGCCGCCTAATTCATTTCCTCCTGGTCGTCTAATCTTTACATAATGGTGCCTAAACCCGGGAGGGTTTTGAACCTCCCCCGTACCGAGGTTGAGGCAAGCCCTCTGAACCAGGAGAACTCCTGAGCTGCTCTCTGTCTTCCTCATCCGGACCGACAAGAGTGAGGTAGGCCCCCGCTTCCTCTGGCTCCTCACTGTCCGCTCCAGAGGCCCATCCCGTAAATCACAGGTGTGCGTGTGCTCTCTGTCCACTCAAGGCCACATGGTCTGGGAAGACGTTCCCAATCCCCATGTTAGCCAATCACCGCTGCCGTTCAGGCCCCCGAAGTTTCAAGGGACACCTCAATTTTCCGCCTGGCCCCCACTTTCCCGTGGACGCGAATATTTTTTTGGGACGCCATTTTATGTTCCCGCCCACTCCCCCGGGACCCCTGAGAAGTCACAAGGAACCCCAACTCTTCTCTAGACCTCAAAACTCCACTGTACTATGGCTTAGATAACGGACGAAAATGGCCTCCAAGGGGAACTTTTAATTTTCAAATCCTCACTGATTTGGCTAATTTTTGTCACCGGATGGGGAAATGGACAGAAATTCCTTTCACCAAGGCTTTGTTGGAAGCGCACTCTCACCCCTCCCTTCTTTCCCCTCTGTTCTGTCCTTTCAAGTTCCTCTCACTGCGCTCTCCCCCCTCCCCTCTCCAAAGCCAAAGCGGTTCCCCAGCAGTTTCCCACTGAAGAAAACAAAGCCGGCCTCAGAAACTAGGTGTTGAGCGGAGCCCGCCTGCCCCGCCTTCCTGCGTTTCTCTCTGCGTACACGCACGCTCAGACAGGCTAGCACCTCCCTGCATCTCCCTCTGCCTCCGGGCCACTCAGGCGGCCCCCAACCTTACTGCTCGGTGTCTGCAGCCGGCTTGCTTTCTCTTTCAAGGACTCTTCACTCTTACATTTTTAAGCTTAAAACTTTCATTCTGCATGCTAAAGTTAAAACTTCTGATCAGATGTATTTTATCCAACTATAAAAGTTTTTTTACACTCTACTGAGACAAGTTATACCTACCTAAAAAGGAATTAAAGATTCTGAATATGGTATTTATTGGAAGGAAAGAAAATATTTTGGATCAAAAGGTTTACAACTGTGATTAAACGTCAATGCAATTATGGTGCTACCAGTTCTGTTTTTTATATTAAATGTGTTCATATCTTCCAGGTATACAATTCTTTAAAATAGAAGGTTTAAAAGAATGTTTTATCAAGCTGATGTTCTCCAAACTGAACTTGTATGGTATCCATTTATATCATTTAATGTTTTATAACTGAATCTATCATCAATAAGATAAGACTTTAAATTATTTTACATCTCTTAAACAAGCAGGAGTTTCCATCCTCTTATCAGATCAAGTAGACTTCAAACCAAAGTTAGTAAAAAGGGATAAGGAAGGACATTTCATACTTCTTAAGGGGATAATACATCAACAAGACATAACAATCATAAATATCTATGCCCTAAACAATGAGGCTTCTATGTATATCAAACAATTCCTTCTCAACTACAAGAATTAAATAGACCACAACATAATAATACTTGGTGACTTTAACACAGCTATCTCACCACTGGATAGATCTTCCAAACAAAACTAAACAAAGAAATCATAGAACTCAATAAAACAATCAATAATTTAGACTTAACAGACATATATACAGTATTCCATCTATCAATGAGTGAATACACTTTTTTCTCAGCAGCACATGGATCTTTCTCCAAAATAGATTATATATTTTGTCACAAAGGAAGTCTTAGCAAATACAAAAAAAATAGAGATACTACCCTGTATCCTATCTTTCTACAATGGAACAAAATTAGAAATCAATGACAGATTAAAAATAGAAAGTACTCTAACACCTGGAAATTAACTAATACACTATTGAATGACTCATGGATAATGGAAGTCATCAGGAAAGAGATAAAAAAGTTCTTAGAGGTAAATGAAAACTTTGATACAACATATCAGAATCTCTGGGACACCATGAAGGCAGTGCTAAGAGGAAAGTTCACTGCATTAAGCTCATTTATTCAAAGAAGAAAAAGTCAACAAATAAATGACTTCACACTACATCTCAAAGCCCTGGAAAAAGAAGAACAAACCAACACCAAAAGAAGTAGAAGACAGGAAATAATTAAAATCAGGGCTGAAATCAATGAAATTGAAACAAAAGAAAAAATTCAAAAAATTGACAAACCAAAAGCTGCTTCTTTGAAAAAATAAATAAAATTGACAAACCCTTAGCCACCCTAATGAAAAGGAGGAGGGAGAATACCCAAATTACTAAAATTCATGATGAAAAAGAAAATATCATGACAGACATTACTGAAATACACAGGATAATTAGAAACTAGTTTGAAAATTTATACTCCAGTAAAATAGAAAACCCTGTCAACACCAACAAATTCCTAGAGGCATATGACCCACCCAAACTTAACCAGGAAGTCATACACAACTTAAACAGATCATTTTCAAGCAAGAAAATAAAAGATGCCATCAAAAGCCTGCCAACCAAGAAAATCCCAGGACCAGATGGACTCTCAGCTGAGTTCTACAAGACCTGCAAAGAAGAATTAATACCAATACTATTTCATGAAATAGAAAAGGAGGGAACCCTTCTAAACTCATTTCATGAGGCAAGTATCATCCTGATGCCAAAACCAGACAGAAACACATCAAAGAAAGGGAAATTCAGACCAATATCCTTTATGAATATAGATGCAAAAATTCTCAATAAAATTCTGGCAAATCACATACAAAAACATATTAAAAAGATAGTGCACTATGATCAAATGGGGTTCATTCCAGGGATGCAAGTTTGGGTCAACATACGGAAATCAATTAACATAATGCATGACATCAGTAGACTTAAAGATAAGAATCATATGATTTTATCAATTGATGCAGAGAAAGCATTTGACAATATACGGCACCTTTTTATATTCAAAACACTAGAAAAACTAGGGATAGTAGGAACATGCCTCAAATTTGTAAAAGCCATCCATGATAAACCCAAGGTGAACATCATCCTAAATGGAGAAAAATTGGATGCATTCCCTCTTAAAATGGGAACAAGACAGGGATGCCCTCTTTCACCACTGATATTCAACATTGTTCTTGAAACACTAGCTAGAGCAATTAGATGAAAGAAAGTAAAGGGATATGAATAGGAAAAGAGAACTCAGACTATCATTACTTGCTAATGACATGATTCTATACTTAGAGTATCCAAAAAACTCCCCACCAGAAATTAATAAATGAATTCAGCAAAGTAGCAGGATATAAAATCAACACCCATAAATCAATTACATTTCTATACATCAGTAATGAATCCTCTGAAGGAGAAATTAGGAAAACTCTCCCATTCAAAATAGCCTCAAAAAGAATAAAATACTTGGGAATCAATTTAACAAAAGAGGTGATAGACCTCTACAATTAAATCTACAGGACATTAAAGAATGAAATTGAAGAAGACCTTAGAAAATGGAAAAATCTCCCATACTCTTGGATAGGCAAAATCAATATTGTCAAAATGGCCATACTACCCGAAGCACTATCTAGAGTCAATGTGATTCCAATTAAAATCCCAATGTCATTCCTTATAGAAATAGAGAAAGCAATCATGAAATTCATTTGGAAGAATAAGAGACCCAAAATAGCCAAAGCAATCCTTAGCAAGAAGAGTGATGCAGGAGGCATCACAATACCAGACCTTAAACTATATTACAAAGCTATAGTAACAAAAATAGCATGGTACTGGCACCAAAATAGACATGGAGACCAATGGTACAGAATAGAAGACATAGACACAAACCCACTTAAATACAATTATCTTACACTAGACAAAGGTGCTAAACACGTACATTGGAGAAAAGATAGCCTCTTCAACAAATGGTGCTGGGAAAACTGGAAATCCATAGGAAGCAAAATGAAACTTAAACTCCTATCCCTCACCATGCACAAAACTCAACTCAAAGTGAGTCAAGGACCTGGGAGTCAGACCAGAGACCCAACGCCTAATAGAAGAAAAAATAGGCCCAAATCTTCATCATGTCAGATTAGGACCATACTTCCTTAACAAGACTCCTATAACACAAGAAGTAAAATCAAGAATCAACAAATGGGATGGATTCAAACTAAAAAGCTTCTTCTCAACAAAGGAAACAATCAATGAAGTGAACAGAGAGCCTACATGCTGGGAGCAAATTTTTGCCACACGCACATCTGATAGAGCACTGATCTCCAGAATATATAAAGAACTCAAAAAACTTAACACCAAAAAACAAACAACCCAATCAATAAATGGGATCCTTAAGCTGAACAGACACCTCTCAGAAGAAAGTATACAATCCATCAACAGACATATGAAAAAATGTTCCAACATCTCTAGCAATTAGAGAAATGCAAATCAAAACTACTCTTAAGATTTCATCTCACACCAGTCCCAATGGCAATTATCAAGAACACAAACAACAGTAAGTGTTGGAGAGGTTGTGGGGGAAAAGGCATGCTCATACATTGCTGGTGGGATTGCAAATTGGTACAACCGATCTGGAAAGCAGTATGGAGATTCCTTAGAAAACTTGGGATGGAACCACAATTTGACCCAGCTACTCCATTCCTTGGTCTATACCCAAAAGACTTAAAAACAGCACACTACAGTGACGCAGCCACTTCAATGTTTATAGCAGATCAATTCACAAAAGTTAAACTATGGAACCAACCTAGATGCCCTTTGATAGATGAATGGATAAAGAAACTGTGGTATATATATACAATGGAATATTACTCAGCAATAAAAGAGAATAAAATTATGGCATTTGCAAGTAAATGGATGGAGTTGGAGAATATCATTCTAAGTGAAGTAAGCCAATCCCAAAAATCCAAATGCCAAATATTCTTTCTGAGAAGTGGATGCTGATCCAAAATGGGAGAGGGGACACAGGAAGAATGGAGGAAATTTGGTCCAAGGGGAGGGAGGGAGAAGAGGGCATGATGACAATAAAGATGGTAGAATAAAATGGACATCATAGTCCTAGCTTCATGTATGACTGCATATATGATGTGATTCTACATACTGTACAACCAGATAAATGAAAAGTTGTGCTCCATCTGTGTACAATGAATCAAAATGCATTCTGCTATCATGCAAAAAAAAAGAAATGTAAAATTTTTTAAAAAAAGAAAATGAATGCATGTGTCTAGCAAAGGATATGTACAATAAAGTTTTATAGCAACTTGACCCAAAATAGTACCATACAGGAAAATACTTAAATGTTCATCAAGAGTGAATGGATAAATAAAGGGTACTGTATTCATGTAACTTATGGAAAAATACACTATGATATAGAAAGGCATTCTGTTGTACACTTTATTATTGATGATTCTCATAAATACATGGTTTAGTGAAAAACTGGGAAGATTGCATATTTATATTTCTATTTATATGTTGTTCAAAACTAGAAACAATCTGTGTTATGGTAAAGGTCAGATTACAGGTTACCTTTGGGGATGATGACTGACATAGGGCAAAAACAAGTCTTTAAGGTGTTGGAAATATTTTATAACTTGATTTGGATTGTGGTAGATGGTGCTTCATATGCAAATATTCATCCAGATATAGAATTATGTCACATGCACTTTACTGCATATAAACTGAGTCCTAAACAATAATGAGGAGAGAGAGAGAAAGAAAATGAAAAGTAAGTTAATGCATCTCCCCAGGTACCCTATAGAGCTATTAACCAATATGTGGCTGTCCTCTGTTCAGAGACCTGGTGAGATTGTACCTCCTCAACATTTGCAGTTAGGCATGGGCATATGACTTCAGGCATCCAATAAAACAAAATACAAATAAATGTTGGAAGTTACTTTTAAGATATTCTTCTGCTATTGAATGTTTGTTTGAGAGAATTTACCGAAGAAATCATCTGTTCCTAGGCTTTTCTTTGTCAGGAAGTGACACTAATTCAGTCTCTTTATGTGTTAGAAATATATTCAGAGTTTTTTCTCTGCAATTGGTTTTGGTACTGTGTGTGTTTACAGGAGTTTATATTTCATCTATGTTATCCAATATGTTGGTGTACAGTTATTTGTAGCATTCTATTATAATCTTTCTTACGAGGACATTCTAACAATGGCAAAACTGGAAAAAAACGTTTTCTTGTAAGAGATAATGGGTTGGAGAAATCATCAGAGAAGCTCAAATGAATTGATTCAGGTGATTGTAGTAGTGGTTACAGGACCATAATTTTGACAAACATCTTAGAATCATACTCTTCAGTGTATAATACCTGAAGATACTAACTGTGTGTAAATTATGCATTAATTCCAAGAAAGAAGTAACAATAATACAAAAGCCTGTGCGTACATGAAAACTAATTAGCTTGCTCCCCACAGACAGATTAATTTCTTCTTCCTTAGGGAAGTCACATCAGGAGCTGCAGCTACTCTCATTGGGATAATCTGCAGAGGCCTCAAGTCTGTATAATTCTCTCCAGATCTCCATGTATTCACCTCTGAAATCTCAACATGACTCAAAATCACCTGTTTCAGAAGGAATGTGCTATATACCGTGTTCATTGGACATCATTTATTCATTGGCATAACAATCACTGTTAGTGCGAACAGGTCTTCTTCTGATCTGGGGATTTCCTGTGAGGCTTCAGTCGTGGGTAAACATGCAAAAATCATGTAGGTAAGACTTTTAAATGATAACTTCTCCATGAGATGTTTTGTGGACCTTTAATTAATTAATTTATTTATTTTCAAAAGGTTCTGTGAATTATTGGAGATAGATAACCTTACCAGAATTAATTATGCAAATATGGAAGTGATAAATCTTTTAAGGAAATAATTAGTTGTAGAGTCACAACTTGGTCAGTGTTCATATTCTTTCCTCTGTTTTTCTCTGTGTTGGAGAACTTGGACCTTTTGAACAAAACCTTAGACAGAGCTCTGCAAATGGCACTTATGCCATATTCCAGGGTTGGTGGAATTTCAGTCTCCTTGTTCTGGAATGACTATTCTTTCTTTTCCAGCAAACTGGTAAGTTTCTATAAACATTTCAATGAGAATAATTCATAAAAAAAGCTGTGGAGCAGATATACCTAAGATTAAATATGAAAGAGAAATAGACAGTTTCAATGCTTCCAAAAAATTGAGGTGGTATAAATGCCAAAAACTTCCATGAAAGGACTCTCAGCAGCTCAGGAGGCTGAAGCAAGAGGATCGCAAGTTCAAAGCCAACCTCAGAGACTTAGTAAAGCCCTAAGCAACCTAGCAAGACCCTGCCTCAAAATAAAATATTTTTAAAAAGGGCTGGAGATGAGGCTCAGTGGATAAGTGCCCCTGGGATTAATCCTTGGTAAAAAAAAAAAAAAAAAAAAAATTCCATGAGAGGGAACTTAGAGATTCTCATGAAAAATCAGTTCTATGTTTAAAAATGTGAAACAAAATTAAAAAATATGACATTCTGATTGATTAGGCAGTAATTTCATATTATTTATAATACATTTTCTTCTCACTGTAAGTAAAAAAATAACAAATATCAGAAAGTCAATTACCCTGCTTTCAACCGCAAAAGGGTTCTAAATAAATTACTAAGCTCTGAGCTGCATCGTAAGTTTTCCCACATATTTTCCATCTCCCAATGATGAAATAAGAATAACTGTGCTTCCTGCTTTCGACATGCACACACACACACACACATACACATGCACAAACACACTTTTATATGCAAAGTTCTGATCACTGGTTGAAGAACACAATGTCAGCTAAAAGTGGCCATGAGTGCTGAGGGTCAGAAGATTGTGTTCAGGGACTGATTTTTGAAGTGAAATTGCCAGAGGCTTAGGAAAAAGAAGAATAGTTAGTATTGGATGGATATCCTTCCTAGAGCTGCCGTTCCAACAAAGAAATTCAAAATACTGTTACTACACAAGACCAGATTCAAATCAAACACGTTACAATGTGCAACTTACCACCAAAACAGAAGTGATAGCCTATAAAACTGGAAACTTCCATTGCTTGTCTCCGTGATTTAGCTGTGGCATGAAAATAATGAAAGAAAAAATGAACTTAAGAAAAAAAGAATTCTGTGCTCAAACTAAAATACAGAGTCCAAGAACGATACCTTAAAAGGAATTGGCTCATGTGGAATATCAGGAGCTATAATCATATGCTTGGAGTAGGGACTGGTTGAGAAACACAGAAGGCACAGAAAATCTCAGCGGCCCTATAGGGGGAGACAGGCAAACTGGGCAGAGAAGTTCAAAGACTTTCAACTCACCACAGTAAAAGGCCTGCAAGTCAGCATGTTGGTTGATAAAACCAACGTAAAAACAAGTACCCCCATCTAGGTATCTTAAGTATTACTTTTTATGAATTATTTTATGTAATTCCTAGTTACTTATTTAACTCTCATGATGACTGCCAAGTCTCATCACTGTCTTCATTCTGCAGTTGGAAGTATGACACTCAGGAGAGTTACATTAGGACCTGGGAGGAGGCATATGGCCTCATCTCTTCCAAGCACCTGAGCTGTATGTCCACTAATCCTGATGATGATATGCCTTCTCTCAGATTCGCCCCAGCCCAGGGAACATGCTCCCACCACTCCAGTCTCCCCACCACATTACTGTGCATGGCGATTTGCTGTGATGATTCAAGAGTTAAAATAATCTTCAACCTATCCAAAGTTCACCTTGTCAACTTGTCAACAGGTGTTCTGCTGATAACAGGCTCTAGATTGTGGGCCATCTGTGAAATGCATTCAAAGATGGTCAATTCATTTAGGACTCTTTTTAGTTGAGGGAGTCATTTCACTCATTGTTTGTTGGCTTGATTGCTTTTCGTCTGATAAAAGGGAAACATAGTGAAGAAGGAGAGATTTTTCACCCACTCAATCATTTGATTCACTGTTAGACCCTAAACAGTTTCAGACAAAGGAGACATAGAATAATAGTAAAGTGAATCAAATTCAATTTGTTTGAAATCCAGTTTAGAACATTAGATTTAGGAACCACTTGACATGGGTTAAAGTTAACATGAGTTCAGGATGGATATTGACAAATAGTACTTATGTCAATAGAATAAATTTCTCATGCTTAATAATTTAAAGGAGTGTAGCAACTCAATAAAACCATAACACAGTTGAGAGGAGACAGGACATGTGCATCTAAAGTGACTGCGACATTTATGGGCAGGTGAACAGCCATCAGCTTTTCCTAAGCTCAGAAGTGAATTCACAGATAGGTATATACAGGCATTTTGATTAAGTCATTAAATAGTCTACATCTCTGTTAACAACCATAGAAAATTTTAAAATTGTGCAAATAATTTTAAAAGAGCCTTCAAATTCACAGAAGTCAACCCTGTATGGAACTACTGCAACACATTTGATTTTCAAGCCATGATTTTTCAGGAGAATCTTGAGTTATAGATATTGGTAGAAAGAAAGAACCCATTTTCAATGCCTACTTTTGATGTCAATATATCAATTCAACTTCTTCATCATTCTGTACCTTTTTTTCCCCCTTGGCTAGAGATTCTCAGACAACATTGATGGAGAACAAGACAGAAGTGACACACTTCATCCTGCTGGGACTGACCAATGACCCGGATCTGCAGCTTCCCCTCTTTGTGACCTTCTTCCTCATCTACACCATCACTCTGGTTGGGAACCTGGGGATGATCCTGTTGATCCTCTTGGACTCCCGTCTCCACACTCCCATGTATTTTTTCCTGGGTAACCTGTCTCTGGTGGACATTTGCTACTCTTCAGCTGCCATTCCTACAGTCATGGGTGGGCTCCTTCCTGGAGATGAGGTCATCTCCTACAATGCTTGTGCTACTCAGATGTTCTTTATTACAGGTTTTGTTACTGTGGAAAATTACCTTCTGTCCTCAATGGCCTATGATCGCTATGCAGCAGTGTGTAAGCCCCTGCACTACACCACCACCATGACAGCAAGTGTGTGTGCAGGTCTCATCATAGGCTCCTATGTCTCTGGTTTGCTGATTGCCTCCTTCTACATTGGGGACACCTTCAGTCTCACCTTCTGCAAGTCCAATGTGGTCCATCATTTTTTCTGTGATATTCCAGCAGTCATGGTTCTCTCTTGCTCTGATAGACACATGAATGAGCTTGTTCTTCTTCCTGTATGTGCCTTCAATGTGATTTTTGCTCTTATTGTTATCTCAATATCCTACATATTCATTTTTACCACAATTGGAAAGATGCGCTCAGGTGCAGGACATCAGAAGGCTATATCCACCTGTGCCTCCCACTTCACTGCAGTCTCCATCTTCTATGGAACCACCATCTTCATGTACTTACAACCCCTTTCTAGTCATTCTATGGACAGTGACAAAGTTGCATCTGTATTTTACACTATGGTCATCCCCATGCTGAATCCTGTGGTCTACAGCCTGAGGAACAAGGAGGTCATGAATGCATTCTCAAAGATTATTTTAGTGGCAAAATAATCTTTAGAGTTTTGATTAAATTTGTTTAAGTGCAAAATACTTGTTAATTCCTCTTATTGTCCAGGTTTTGTCACATTTTAAAGTCTACCTGATTTCAAGTTCCTTTATTTCTACAAAAGACTATGGTCTAAGAAAAAGGAAACAACATATTCAGAATTCTAACACCTAAATGAGAATATTTCTGATATATTGTTGTCTCCTTATTAAAAGCTTTATTAAAGATATTGATGAGTTAAATAATTTCACAATCAATTTTTTCTATATCAATGCAAATATATGTTAAATAACTGCAGAAAACTCATAAGGAAAAGAAGTGGAGACGTGTATTACGACCATATTTGCTCATGGGCATGGCTAATTTGCCAGAATTAAATATCATGTGGCTATTTTTAGTGTTGAATTTAATGTGTAAAAGGACACACAAATAGGAAACAATTCTACTATGCAGCTGAGAGGATATTTCTGAAAAAGTACAGTTTGAAGCAGTCACCATAGTAAAGATCTGTCCCATCAGTGGATGGCCATCGTCCAATCCAGGGAGGGCTCACCTGAACAGAACACAAAAGGGAGAAAGAACAGGTGTGCCCTCTCTCTTAACTGAGCACCCGTGCTATCTCTTGGACATCAGAGCTAGGGTCTTTCAAGCCTCATTCTCCAAGACTTGTGTAGTTACCCCTCTGCCCCTCTCTCTGAGGCCTTTGCACTCACTGGGTTATAATACCAGCCTTCCTGGTTCTCAGCTTGCAGATAGCACAGCTTGTCCTTCTTCACCTCTATTACCACAATTCCACATCTCACACCATTATAAATCTCTTGTATGTGCTTGTATGTCCAACTGATTGTTCAGTGGAAACCCCTGACTAGTGCACTAGTACTTAGTGCATAATTTACTATTTGATTTCTGTTTGAATATAAATGTATATATAATATTTTTATCTTTTCCCACTATTGTAAGAGTCCTAATTTGAGGAAAAAAATGTAAATTATTAAATAAAAGTATGTTCTTTTCCCTTGTATGTTTTAACAATAGATGAATAAATCTAGACTCTGATATGAATTAATAAGTCTGTTTGAATCATTTGATATAAACAACAGATTCCTATTTTAATTTTCAAAGGATATGTAGCCAGAGCATCAGAGATATTGAGGAAAAGTAAAAGCAGTTTTAAGGTATTCATATATTATTAATGTTTTTCAGATTAATGCATTCACATATTATTAACATTTTTCAGATTGTTGAAAATTTATACTGAGAAATAATGTTGGACCTTTTTTCAAATGCTTTGAACTTAATTCTGGCCATTCATTTTTACATTAGTTAGGTTGTGCTCTCTCTTGCCACTCCCCTAGAGTTCCACCTCAGTTCTTTGATTTTCTTGCTATTGCTTCACAATTTCACCCGTGCTCTTGTCCCAGGGCCTTGGTAATAGCTGTTCCATGTGTGGAATGTTTTGTTTCCATTCAAGCCTTTGCATATATGTTACTTGTCATGAATCTTTCCCTGACCACTTTTATAAAATAGTCACTTCCCACTCCCCACGTGCACTCTGCACTCTCCAATGTTGTTCTTCACAGTTCACGTTTTTTACCACCCCTTTCCAAAGGTAGAGTCACTTACTTGTTGTTCATTTATCTTCCTCAACTAGAATATGAATTTCCAAGAGAAATGATTTTATCTTTTTTGTTCATAACATACTCATCAGTAACTTAAGAGATGTCTGTTTCATAGTAGATTGTCAAAAATATTCATTAAATAGAGGAAGAAATTAATTAAACATTGAGTGCTATTGTACCAATATGTTGACTTTTGAGACAAAAATAATAATTATTCCCCTAAGCAATTATTGAGAACTATTGCTGATCCTGCTTATCTGTAATGGGGCAGGAAAATATAATCAGAAGATTGGTTACTTTTGTGAACCATGCTGTATAATACCTTATAAATAAATAATATTAATATTTAATCCACGGAGCTCCAATATGTTATAAAAATTGTGCTTGTATGCTCCATAAATGTCATTTAATAATCTTCTTGAAAATCCCTTGAGGATGATAGGATATCATTATCCCCTTTGATCCAAAAAAGAAGCTGAAATTTGAAGACCCCATATCTTGTATAAATTTGAGGCAAAGCAAATCAGATGCACAGGACATATATATAATTATGACATTTGTCTGCATTAAAAGAAATAATGTTGGGAAACCTGATTATCCACAGGCTTGTGCTCTAAAGTGGAACTTTGGAACTTCTCTAGCATCAGGCAGAGACTTGCACACAGGCAGAAGGTATTCAGTTTTGGCCTATAGCAGTGTTAGCTGTGGAATGTGTAACAGTGTGTACCCAAGACTGTGAAGGTCCTTGCAGCTGTGTTCTTTTTTTTTTTTTTTATTTTCTTAGTTGTAGATGGACACAATGTCTTTATTTTATTGCTTTGTATGTATGTGGTGCTGAGGATCGAACCCAGGGCCTCACGCATGCGAGGCAAGCGCTCTACCGCTGAGCTACAATCCCAGCCCCTGCAGCTGTGTTCTTTAGGTACAACCTAACAGCTGTCAACCTGAGTGCGCAAGGGACTTCCTTCACCAACACAACCCCTGCTACAGGAAGACAAGTATGAAACAAGATCCATTTATTTTGAGTCAGCATAGTAACCTCAAGACTTTTCATTGGAATTTAGTGGTTGCTGGTGAAAACTAAGACTGGGCAGATGCAAAAGACACAAACACCTGGACTACCAATGGGGAAAGCATCTGGCATAGCACCAGTCTTGGGGGTACTCCACAGGATGGTGACTGTGGAAAAGGAATGGAGGCTTGCCTTTTCCCTAGAGAGAGGCTTATGGGGGTTATTTTTGCTTGCCACACACTCCCCTGGATCATCTGAACAACACATCAAATGTGGGGAAGGACAAACCTGGGCTTAGCCTGCTCTCTAGTACTAAAACAGTAGTAACATATCAATAGCAGACTCCTGGCACACCTGAACCTGGGTCACTAAATGCTCAAACAGTAAAAGTGGTACAGACTCAGCAAAAATAAGCAGCCTGCTTAAAATTTCTGGGAAGACAAGTGCAATCAATTTCAGATTGGATAGACCTGATTAAATACCCAGCTCAATGATGATCATATGACACTGCACACCAACAAGTATCAAAAGATTTTAAGAAATCATGTTCTCATCTAACAGTTAAACTAAGATGCCAGGAATTGGCCAGATAGTAAGAAGTATGAGATGACATACAGAATTTGAAACAGATGTTTTATGGAAACTCAATGAGCTTGAGGAAAACACAGAGAAGTGATTCAGTGTTCTAAAAGTTTAAACAATGAGATGGAAGTAATTTACAAAATCAAAGAAAAATCCTTGATGTAAAAAATATAGTCAGGTAAATTAAAAGCACAACAGAAGGCATTAAAGCAGACAGATCATACAGAAGAAAGAATTTGTGATCTTGATGAAAGTTAGCTTGAAAATGCACATTCAAAACAGTAAAAGCAAAGTAGAATGAAGAAGAATAAAAAAAAACTTAAGGGAACCTTCTAACAGTACTAAAAGAATAAGATTTAGTTTGTTGGGACTCATGAGGATCTTTTTTCTTTTTCTTTTTTTGGTACCAGGTATTGAACTCAGGGGCACTCGACCACTGAGCCACATCCCCAGCCCTATTTTGTGTTTTATGTAGAGACAGGGTCTCACTGAGTTGCTTAGCACCTTGCTGTTGCTGAGGCTAGCTTTGAACTCGTGATTCTCCTGTCTCAGCCTCCCTAAGTGCTGGGATTACAGGCTTGCGCCACCACTCCCGGCTCTCATGAGGGTCTTAAATATGCCAAAGGGGTAGAAAATTTATTCAAAAAAAATCAGAACAGAACCTCCTACTCCTAGAGAGGATGCAAGGGTCCAGGTGTATCGGCGTCCAAGGTCACTAGCCAGATTTAAATCAATTAAACCCACACAAGATATCTCATAATAGACTGGCCAAGGAAAAAGATCAAGATTCTCAAGGCCACAAGAGAAAAAAAGGAAGAAAGAAAAAAGAAGAGAGAAAGAAAGAAAGAAAGAAAGAGAGAGAGAGAGAGAGAGAGAGAGAGAGAAAGAAAGAAAGAAAGAAAGAAAGAAAGAAAGAAAGAAAGAAAGAAAGAAAGAAAGAAAGAAAGAAAAAAGAAAGAAAGAAGCATAAAATACACAAGATCGCCAAAGTTTGCCAGACAGTGAACTTCTCAGCATGCTGCATAAACCATTTGTATCTTTGATGTGTAGGCTGAAAATCAAAAGTTTAAATTTAAATAACTAAATGAATGTTAGAGCTAGGAAATATAGAAAGATGTAAAAAGGGACATGAAAAATTCAACATGGGAGGGAATGAATAGAGTGCAAATATAGTTTTCTTCTCAGCCCATTTTTGCTATTTTGTTTCTGTTCTTACCTTTACAATCAAGTTAAGTAGCTATTAAAAAACCTTATTACAATAAAAAAATGAAATTCACTTGTAAGTCTTGTTGTAAGAACAAAGCAAAAACAGTCAACCCCCAAACAATAATCAATGAATCAAAACACACTACCACAGGAAAATCTCTACCACAAAGAGAATATAAGAAAGTTAAATAAGAAAAGGAGTTGTCATGAAACCAGAAAACGAGTCACCAAACAGTGGTAGTATGACTTTACCTATCAATGATTACCTTGAATGTAAATGAATTAAATTCTCCAGTTAAAAAAAAAGACACTTGAATGAGGGAATAATAAAATAAGACCCAACTATGTATTTCATACAAGAAATTCACTTCCTCTCTAAGGAAATACATATATAAAAAGTAAATCAATGGAATGAAATATTCTATGCAAACAGAATCTAAAAGAAAGCAGAAGACATATTTATATCTGATAATACAGACTTAAAATTTTTTTTAAAGTAAAAAAAAAGATATGAAGAAGTTCTCTATATATTGATAAAAAGCATCAATTCTGGAAAAGACAATAACTGTTCTAAATATGTGCACAATATTGGAGCAGCAAATGTGTAAATCAAATATTATTTGACATAAAGGAAGTGATGCTTGCTAAAACAATAATACATGTGAGATCTAACACTCTACTCTCATTAATGGACAAATCGTCCAGTAGAAAACCAACAAAGGAATAGCAGAGTTCAATGCAACCAGACCAAAGGGGAAGAAAAACAGACATCTACTAACAATCCATCACACAGCTGCAACAGATACATTCATCTTATCAGCACATGCAACATTCTCCAAAATAGATTATATCATAGGCCACAAACAAAGTTTCTACAAAAATTTTCAGTTGAAATCATACGGAGTGTTTTTTTTTTCTCCTGAATCTAATGCAATAAACTAGAAATCAGTAACAAGAAAACATTTGGAAAATATACAGATACATGAAAATTAAACAACCTATTTTTGAACTACCAATGGGTCAAGAAAGAAATCAAGACGTAAAATTTAAAATGTATTGAAGCAAATGAAAATTGAGATACAACATACCAAAACCTAACAGCTAAAGCAGTACTGAGAGGGAAGTTGATAGCAATTAAGGTCCACATCAAAAAAGCAAAAGGATCTTATCTTTGCATCTCAGGAAAACTAGGAAAACAAGAACAAGGCAAACTTAAATTGAGTGAAAGGAAAGAAATGAAAAGATCAAACTGGAAAGAAACAGAGCCTTAAACTGTCAAGATCAACAAAACAAGGAGCTGGTTCTTTGAAACGTAAACAAAATAGATAAATCATTGGCTAGAAAACTAGGAAAATAAAGATACAGATAAATAAATTCAGAAATGAAATGGAAAACTTTATAGCAGACATCAAAAACACAAAAGCTTGAGATTACTATGTGCAACTACACAGAAGGAAATTTAACAATCTAAAAAATGGACAGATTCCTGGACATGCACACCAACCAAGATTGAATCATAAAGTAACAGAAATCTTGCACATAGCCAGTAGCAAGAAATGTTATTGAATTAGTAACAAAAATCTCACATCAATTAGAATATCAGGCCAGATGTCTTCACTATGGATTTCTAGCAAAAAGAGCTATTACCAGTTTCTTTAAATTATTCCAAATATGTAAGAGGAAGCAATTCTTCCAAATACATTCAAGCTGATGTTACCGTGATACCCAAGCCAGGTAAGGACACAATGAAAAAACTAGAAAAGAGACCAATATTCTTGATGAACATATATCAAAATTCTTAAAATACTAGCAAACTGATTCCAGAAGCATATCTGGAAGATTATTCACCATGGTCAAATGGGATTTATCGCAGAATGAAAGAAGAATCAACATATGTGAATCGATAAACATGATGACAGATTATCAGAAAAAAGGGCAAAAACGATGTGATCATCTCAATATATGCAGAAAAGTCACTTGATAAAATTTAACCTTCCTTTGTTAAAAATGCTGAACAAACTAGATGTAGGAGCAACATACTTCAACACCATAAAGGTTATTTACGTACATTAAACCCACACCTAACGTTGAAGTAAATGAGGACAAGCTGAAATCTTTCTCAGATCTGGAATGGGCAAGAGTGCCCACTTTCATTGCTTTTATTTAACAGAATTTTGGAAGTTCTAGCCAGAAAAATCAGGCAAGAGAGAATTAAACTGCCTCTATTTTGAAAAAGAAAGTCACATTGTCATGGTTGGCAGGAAATATATGATCTACAGAAATCCCCAGAACTTCAACCAAAAAGTTGTTGAAATTAATAAATGAATTCAGCCAAGTTGCAGGATACAAAATCAGCATTCAATAATTAGTAACATCATTATATGCCAAGAGCAATTTCTCTGAAATGGAAATCAGGAAAGCAATTCCATTTACAATATCTACAAAATAAATAAATTACAAGCAAGAAAAGAAAAAGCAAGCAAGAAAAAAAAATTTTCCAAAGAAAATTGAAAAGTATCAATAAAAAATGAAGATGGTACAGGAAATGGAAAACAATCTTGTGTTTCTGGATGGCAAAAACAATGCTGTTAAAGTGTTTGTAAAATCCAGAGGAAAATACAGATAGAAAACAATCTCTATCAAAATAACAATGACATCTTCACAGAAGTAAAAAAAAAAATCCTAAAATTTTTATGGAATCAAAACTTCCTAAAAAGCCAAAGTCATTTTAAGCAAAAATAACAAAGCAGGAAACATTGAACTACCTGATGGAGAAATACAATCATGTTGGAGGAATTAAAGCCACATACTGATGTAATGAAGTTAGGCACATAGAACAAGGAGGCAAAATAGAGAACCAAGAAGTAAACCCACAAGTCCATAGCCAACTGATTTTTCAAATGCACTTCATAGAAAAAAACAATCTTTTAATAAATGATATGAAGAGAATTGGATAGCCACATGCAAAAGAACCCAAAACAGACCCCTTTCTCTCATCAGTTCAAAAACCAACTAAAAATGCATTAAACACATGAACATAACAGAAACCATAAAACAAGTAGAAATGGTTTAGGACATTGAAATGAGAAAAGATGTTTTAGTTGTTGTTGTTGTTGTTTGTTATTTTGTTTTAGAAAACCCCTGAAGTTCAGAAAACTAAAGCAGAAATAGACATATGAGATTTCAATAAACTAACATAGTTGTGCACAGCAAAGGAAATGATCAACAGAGTGCAGAGACAACGTACCGGATGGGAGAAGACATTTGAAAACTTTATATCTAAAGGGGATGGATATTCAGAATATAGCAGGGACCCCAAAACACAAGAGAAAAACAAAACAAAAACATCTCAAACAAGCAAATAACATGATTGGAAAATGGGCAGTAGACCTGAACAGACATTTATTGAAAGAAGAAATACAAATGGCCAATTGGTATATAAATAAAAGCTCAACTTCACTAATCATCAGGGAAATACAAATCAAAACCACTGTGAGATATAACCTCATCACAGTAAAAGCAACCTTATCGAAAAAAACTAAAACTAACTAGTGCTGGTAAGATGTAGAAGAAAGGGAAAGAAACCTATACATTGTGTGTGGGCATATAGATTAGCACAGCCATTATGGAAAACTGTATACTGAATAATTAAAAACAGAACCTCCATGTAATCCAGCAATTTCAACACTGAGTTTAAATTCAAAGGAAATTAGCTAGGAAACAAAGTGTCCAAGAACTGGTAAGTGTGGATTAAGAAAATATCATACATATGCATTAGAAAATTTGTTATTTCAATAATAACAAAGAATGAAATCCTGTCATTGGCAATGAGAGGTCATTATATAAAGTGAAATAAACCAAGCTGAAAGAAAATTTCTGAGTGACCTCACTCATATGGAATCTTGAAAAGTTGTTCTCACAGAAGTTAAGAATTGAATAGTGTTTGCCAGAGGATGGGTACAGTAGGCAAATGAGGGTTGGGGAAAGGATGAGCATTGGTACTAATTTGCAGTTAGGAGCAAGAAGATCTGGTATGCTATGGCACTGTAGAGAGACTATAGGTAATTCTTAATCAGTGTGCAATTCAAATAGCCAGAAGCTAGGATTTTTACAGTTTTACCACAAGGAAATGATAAGCATTTGAAGAGACAAGTATGTTTAACCTTACTTAAATGGTGCACACTATGTTCATATGTAAAATAATGTATGAGTCAATATGTACAATTTTTGTGTTTTCATTTATTAGTAAAAATAAGTTTAATTTTAAAAATATAATAATGAGCTTGATCCCTACAGGCACTTTAATTGCTTCTTCCTTAGAAAAGCGGGACAATGAGCAGTAGATAGTCTCATGGGGGAAATCTCCAGAGATCTCCAAATCTGTATAATTCTTTCCAGGTCTCCATGTATTTGCCTCTGAAATCCCAAAGATTCCACATCACTTTGTTTTAGAAGAAACATACTACATGCCAGCTCTACTGGATATCTTTTCTTCTTCTGCATGATTGTTGCTAGTATGCAGCCTTCTTCAGACCTGAGGATTTGATATGAGCCTTCAGCTATGGTAGAGAAACATTCAAAGGAAAAAATCACATTGGTTGATTTTAAATGATACTATTTTCATTAGATGTTCTGTGGATGTTTCATTTATTTATGGGCATGACCTATGAATTATCTGGGAGAATAGTAATATTATCATATGTATTCTACATAGAAGGAGGGGTAAGTAATTCTTCTTAGGGCACAGAGAGAACTCATGTTAGATTCTGAACTGGATCTATGTTAACTATCTTTCCTCTTTTTCTTCTGCCTAGAGAACATGGAGTCTTTTGACTAACCGAGAGAGGCCTCCTCCATAGCACTTACTCCATTTTCCATTCCTGAGTTTATGAATTTAATACACAATGGAACATTACTCAGCAATAAAAGAGAGTAAAATTATGGCATTTGCAGATAAATGGATGGAGTTGGAGAATATCATGCTAAGTGAAGTAAGCCAATCCCCAAAAACCAAATGCTGCATGTTCTCTCTGATAAGTGGATGCTGATCCATAATGTGGAGGAGGACAGGAGAAGAATGGAGGAACTTCGGTCATAAGGGTGGGAGGGGAGGGGGGGCATGGGGACAGTAAAGATGGTGGAAAATGATGTACGTCATAGCCCTAGGTTTATGTATGACTGCATGTATGTTGTGATTCTACATCACATACAACCAGAGAAATGAAAAGTTGTGCTCCATCTGTGTA
Source organism: Xerus rutilus (assembly GCA_028644305.1). Classification (NCBI taxonomy): domain Eukaryota; kingdom Metazoa; phylum Chordata; class Mammalia; order Rodentia; family Sciuridae; genus Xerus; species Xerus rutilus. The sequence continues at coordinate 12,293,381 of CM053399.1, forward strand.
CAATGAATCAAAATGCACTCTGCTATCATGTGTACCTAAGTAGAATAAGTAAATAAATAAAATTATACATAAAAAAGTACGCCTCTGGATAAACTGTCTTTCACTTCTAGCAGAATGGTAAGCACTCTATTCCATAACATTTCAGTGAGAAGTGTAAGCCATGCCAATGCACTGGGCTACCTGTGCCTGCTATGAGTTATTTGAAAACAGAAAGAAATGTTTTTAAAAACTGAAGTGAGTCTGTGTATGAATGGCAAAACATCTATCATGGGGACCTTTAGTGATTCATAGAACAAATCTTATTTCTTTCTCAAAGATAACATGAACAAAAAGTATGACATATGATGCTTTGATTGATTAACGACCTTATCTTGTTCACTATATATTTGGATGTAATCAAATGCAAACACAAACAAAATCCCAGAAGTGAAATGATTCTTCTTTAAACTATAAAATGATCCTACATAAATTAACAGACTCTGAACTACATTTAACCCTTTCACTATAATCTTAGGCTTATTCTTGGGAAGTGGTTCTAATTCATGAATTCTGAGTCTTTCTCATACTCTGTTGAATTTTAGAGCCTCACATAACTTCTCATATTCTCAGTTTCCTTATAGATAAAAGAAGAACAATATTAATACACATGCTCACTCATGCCACTCTTCCATTAAAATACCTTATGATATAGATAGAACACAGTAGAATGTAGTAATTATTCATAATTTTGTTGAGAGGAGACACAGGATGCACATTTAATGTGCCTCTAGCAATTATTGGCAGGTGAGCAATTTGAAAGTTTCATTTTTTTTTCCTAGGAGACTTTAGTGGACTGAGGGATATGACCATAGAAATAATTTTCAACATGCAGTTTAACCGACTACATTTCAGATTAATAATTGTAAAAAAAATTTAAATTGTTTACATGCTCCGTTAAGATTCCTGAGATGTCAGAGCATGTAGCCCTGTATATAAGTCATGCACTCAATTTGATTCTGAAGGTCAAGTTTGTACTAGAGAATTTCAGCTTACTGCTACAATTAAAGAATAAATCTTGTGTATATACTTTCAATTTTCAAGTTGTTACTTTATCATTCTGTTCTTTCTTCTTATAGCTGCAGAACATCTAATGATTCTTAGGAAACTGATGGAGAACAGTATAGAAGTGACACAGACTGATGTCACTGGGATAGACCGATGACTCAAGTCTACAGGTCCCCCTCTTTGTGACCTTCCTCCTCATCTACACCATCACTCTGGCTGGGAACCTGGGGATGATCCTGTTGATCGTCTTGGACTCCCATCTCCACACTCCCATGTACTTTTTCCTTGGCAACCTGTCTCTGGTGGACTTCTGCTATTCTTCAACTGTCATTCCCACGGTCATGGCTGGGCTCCTTCTTGGAGACAAGGTCATCTCCTACAGTGCTTGTGTTGCCCAGATGTTCTGTTTTGGAGCCTTTGATACTGTGGAAAACTACCTCCTGGCCTCTATGGCCTATGATCACTTTGCAGCAGTGTGTAAGCCCCTGCACTACACCACCACCATGACAACTAGTGTGTGTGCGTGTCTGGTTACAGGCTGCTATGTCTGTGGTTTCCTGAGTGCCTGCATCCTCACTGGGGACACATTCAGTCTCACCTACTCTAAGCCCAGAGTGGTCCATCATTTTTTCTGTGATGTTCTAGCAGTCGTGGTTCTCTCTCCCTCTGATAGACATGCAAATGAACTGGTTCTTATGTATGCAGCCAGCTTCAATATCTTGTTTGCTCTCTTCATGATCTTAATATCCTACATATTCATTTTTATCACCATCCTAAAGATGCGTTCAGCTGCAGGACACAGGAAGGCTATATCCACCTGGGCCTCCCATTTCAGTGCAGTGTCTATTTTCTTTCTTTTTTATTTTTTTTGGAATTGAACTTATGGGTACTGTTGACCACTGAGCTACATCCTCAGCCCTGTTTTGTGTTTTATGTAGAGACAGGGTTTCACTGAGTTGCTTAGCACCTTGCCATTGCTGAGGCTGGCTTTGAACTCACAATTCTCCTGTCTCAGCCTCCCAAAGTGCTGGGATTACAGGCATGTGCCACTGCACTAGGCTGCAGTGTCTATTTTCTATGAGACTCTAATCTCTGTGTACTTACAGCCCAGCTCCAGTCACTCCATGGACACATTCAAAATTGCATCTGTGTTCTAATACACTATGGCCATCTCCATGCTAAACCCTGTGATCTACAGCCTCAGGAACAAGGAGGTCAAGATTGCATTCTTAAAAGTCAAGAATGTGTTCATTTATTGTGAGCAGAATAATCTTTAGGATTTTGATTTTAACCTTGTGATTCCTTGATTCATTCCTGTCAGGTCTTCTCTGTGTACTGAGTACATCTGAGGTCACATTGAAACTAAGTTCTTGATGTGATGTTCTTACCACTGAAAATGGGAAAAGTATTAACATTAAGTCGAGAAATTAATACCTGAATTAGAATAAGATAAGATATCTTGATGCCTACTTATCAAAATTCCCACTTAGGACATAGATGTAGTTACTATTTATGTATTCTTTTTCCACCACATGTTGATGCAAATGTATTTAAATGGAGCTAGAAGGGAATAAGTAACGCACACTGGTGTCATTCAGTGTCACATACATATGGATGTGTTGAATTTGCTAGAATTAAATGTAATGGGGCTACTTGTGTTGGTTATGTGTTAATTTGAATAAATTAAGAGATATCCAGATACCCAGTAATACATTTTGCTACGTGTGTCTTTGAGGATTTTCCTTGAGTCTAGAATTTGAAGCAGTAGACTTGTTGATCAATGTGAGGGGTCACCTGCCAATCCCCTGAGAGCTTGCCTGTAGAACAAAAAGCAAAGAAAGAAAAAATTCTCTCTCTCTTTCTCTCCTTTCACTAGGACTTTCATCTTCTCCCACGCTGGACACTAGAGTTAATGGTCTGACCCTGGATTGTGGCATTGTGGTCTTGAAGACTTGCCCAAGTTACACCTCACCTTCCAGGCTTAGACCTTTAAACTCAGAGGGAATCACATCACCTCCTTTCCTTGTTCTCCACCTTGCAGACAGCTTATCAAGGGCTTCTGACTTCTGTATATTCAGAGATGTAAATAAGCAAGTTCAGGAAAAATAAGAAGTTTTAATATACTCATATGTTGCTGCAAAATTTCAGACTATTGAAATATTAGAGAAACGAATAATGTTGCACACTTTGATTTCTCCAAATGCTTTGAAATTTTTAATTCCTACCACTTGTTTTTAGTTTAGTTGAGTTGCATCCTCTTTTGTGCTTCCCCACTACTTTACACCTCTTCTTTCTCACTAATTTCCTTGCTCTTTCTTCACAGTGAAACCCAAGCTCATGCCTGAGGACCTTAGAGCTTGCTCTTTCATGTAAGAGTGTGCTCACTCTATCCAGGTCTTTGCTTCAATGCCACCCTGTCATGAAGTCCTTCTGTCACGACCTCCTCCACAGAAAGTCTTGATTAAGCTTCTTCAGAAATCTTCCCCATAATTGATCTTAGGACTATCAGCAAGAGTCTCTACCAAAGAGTTCAGTTAGTTGAAGTTCCTATTTCCTGTTGCTCTGTCTTCCTTGGCCACTGGCCTGAAAGAGATCAGCACTCCAGGCACTGAATACCCCCTTACTTGTTTTTCAAAAACATTTTTGGACTATCTAGTGTAGGAACAAAATAATGGTTTATGAATCTTTTTAAGTGGAAAGTGGGTTTGTAAATGCAAAGTGTAACAAGAAGGACAGATTCTTTAACAAGGCCTCTGGCCGTGGGCCTGAGCTTCACAGAGATTTTTATATTTCAGAGATAAGAGAAGATATTACTAATTGGGCTCCATGGTAACAGCTGGCAGGGGAGAAAAGAAAGAGGAGAAGAAATTCTCCCTTTCTCAGGTACTGTCCTTGAAATGTTAACTTGCCCAGAACAGTAAAAAGAAAAAGCTGCTTTTGTGTGAACTTTTGCAGACTATGAAATTCTGAGCTCCTCCCTTTGCATGCTGAGTATAAAGTTCTGAAGCTGCCTGAACTCGGGGTTCAGAAGAATTAGTTGATTACAGTGAAAGCTGTACCCTTTGAACTGACTGCCGTCAAATAAACCTGCTTCCTATTTCCTATCGAGTGTCTTGCCTCGTCTGTCCCTACAACACTTCCATGACCACCTGCATGAAATAGTCACTCTTGACTCACTATGTTAAATGATCCCTCCTCCCTCATTCTTGATAGTTTTTATCAATCCTCATCTACTGTATGTTTGCTGACTTTTTTCTTGTTTACTTTCCCCAACTATATAAACTCCATGAGAACACTGACTTTATCAGGTTTCCCCAACATGGTTATTGATTCCTCAATAGATGCCTATTTCAATGTAAATTCTAATAAATATTTGTTAAAGAAATGAATAATTTATTGTTTTGTTTACTTTTTTTGTGGTGCTGGTGATTGAACCCAAGGTCTTGTGCATGCAAGGCAAGCACTCTACCAACTGAGCTATATCCCTAGCCCTGGAATGAATAATTTAGATTTGTATTTAATTGTACCAACATTTTGAACATTGCACATTGTTTATTAAATGAATCTTGCATAATAAAAATCTTATAGATTAAAATTTGGAGCATCTCAAGACAGTGCTGATCTTCTGCTTGGCTGAAACCTTTTTTTCCACATTGTCATTCAGTTTTCACACGCTTCACTTTTACTCAAAACAGTTTTTGTTTTTAATATATTTTTTAAGTTTTTATGTAATTTACATTACAATAATTTTTTATTTGTTCTTTTTAGATATACATGGCAGTAGAGTATATTTTGACATATTACTCATGCATAAAGTATAACTTATTTTAATTATAATCCCATTTTTGAGGTTGTATATGATGTGTGTCTCACTGATCATATATTCATATTTGTACATAGGAAAGTTACTTCTGATTCCAAAATGGCTTTCTTAAAATAACTTCATGAAGTAGATTATTTCAAAATGTCTCAGCTTTTTTACTGGGAACTGATAACTGGTTAAATGGCAAGTAACACTAATTACATAAGTATCCTTAGCAAATAAGTCTTATAGAGTAAGACTAATCAAACAAATACTATTTCATAATTCATACAAATACACTGAGAATATAATTATTTAAAATATGCATAACTGCTTACATCTGAGCAATTACTACATACACCAAAATATGCAATTAACTGAAATTAAATTTCCAGGTAGACTATATACATGACTATATATGTTAGAAGAAAATATAGGTACATTTTGTATGCTAATACAGAGCTGGACCTTCACGTTTTTAAATTAGATCTTCAGGGAGCTCAATATTAGTGTTTTTGGCATTTGGGTGATAGCATTTACCCTGCAATGATGGGACCCAATCAGTCCCATTATTTCAACGTTTCAAAGGTATGCTTTTCACCATCCCACAGTGGGTACCAGGTTTAAAATAATGCATCCTTCTACCACTCCACTTGTCCTTGTATTTGAGTCTCTTCAAAAAGCCATAGTATGTCAGGGTTTCTAATTCTCATGTTATTGCCATCTTTGGTTCTGCCTTGAAGCCAACTGAACAAAAAATTGGTTGAACCCCTATTGACTGCCTGAAATACAGATTTAATGCAGAATCTCTGATTTGGAGGGTTCATATTATTATTTTGTCCTGATTCAGCTTTTTCTTCCTTCTACAAAGTCTATAACCTTAATATTTTTTCCCCATGTATGTGCCTAAGATTTCATTCCACATAAATCATAAAACACAAGCAGTTCATCTGGAGATTAACACATCTCCCCATATGTCACATACTGTCAAGGAGTCTCCTGAAATTTGAGCCTAGTAGAGATCTAGAAGCAAATAGCACTGGTGGTGGGTCTTGCAGCTCATCCCTTTTTTAGACTAGGTTAACATGAGTGACTCCATCTTAGCTAAGACATCCATTTTAGTTCCTTATGACCCTGTGCTGAACCCAGAACTTTTGTCAATTATAAATGATCATAAAACATTTCAAATGTATCAGCTACAAATGATCATGGAAAGTACCAAATGTGCGCAGAATGTATGCCTTGCCTCATAGGCATTGTTTTACTAACGGCTCAATTCAGCTTCTGGACCTCTGCTTGCTTGCAGCTATGCCAATCAGGATGTGGTTTTGGCCTCTAAATACCCTGAAATGCTCAGGCTTGGTGCTGTTCCTATGGAGTCTTGTAGGGAGCAGTTGTTGGCTGGCTAATAAATACATCACTAGGACTGGCCAGCTAATTAAGACTCTTCAATTTGGACATCACTGGGACTTGGTGTGTTTTCTGAGCGGTCTGCTCCATAACAAGGCTTCTTTCTCAAAAAAAGTATAAATCAAAAATAAGATGTGATATTTTGATATTATCTTATTCACTATGTATTTTCACCTCATTAGAGATTAAAAAATAAACACACACACACATAGACACACACACACAAAATTCCAAAACTAGAATAGTGAAATGACCCTTCTTTAAAGCCCCAAATGGTCTTAAGTTAATTAACATATTCTGACTTGCATTCCAGCACTTTTACAATCATATCACATGATTCTCAGGAGGTGTATTTAACTTGTAAATCTCTAGTCTTTCTCATGCTACCTCTATAACTTTAGAGCATCACATATTTTTTCAAATCTTGCTTCCTTACTGAGAGATAAGAAAATCACACAACCTAACTCAAACATGCACACTTATTTGTAAATATATTATTATTATCACATATTTTTTTTTTTCTAGAAAATATGTTCTAGAGCATGGTATATGGTAAATGTGATCATGTGTGTTAAGACTGGCAACTATATAATATCTTCAGGACAGGTTCATAAATTAAGTTGCCAAAGGCTTAGGAGAGAAATGTTAAGAAATAGTAGTAACCATTGCATGGGCTGTCTTTCAAAAAGCATCAATTTAAATAAATGAAAGTTACTGTTACTACATAGGAACAAATTCAAATAAAATATTGTGCAATGGGGATCTTGCCACGAAATTTTGCCACCTGGTGATAAGTCACAAAACTTTGACATGAAAACTGTCAACAATATGTCTCTATTGTTTGGTTATGGGATTATAGCAGTGAGAGTAAGAATGAGTTTTGAGAACAACAGACTCTTAGGCAAACTAAAATATGGACTTCAAGGAAGGAATTTTAATAACAGTGACCCACATGGAATTTCAAGAAGAACAATCACATGCTTGGTTAAGGGCAGACTGAGAAACCTTGAAGATCGCATAATATCATAGTGGCCCTGGAGAGGAAGAGAGGCAAAAATTGGAAGAAAAAACTTTTAAGTATTTCATCTCACCTAGGACTGAGCCCTGCATGTTGGCAACCACCTTGATCAAACCAAGATAAACCGTTATCCCATCCTAATAATAATGTGACTTTAATATTTCTAAGTTTTTAGCATTTCATTGTACTTTATGTATTTATTATCTTAACTGATTCTCACAATAATGCCTCCAACTAGGTTTTATTGCTTTCTTGATATTGCAATAGAAATACGACATTCAGGTGAGGACCATACCATGGTCAACACGTGTGGATGGGCTGGTGAGAGCATGGGGCCAGTTTACTATTCAATTCAGAGCTGGCTAATTCACTGAGGACACTTTTGTCATTGAAAGAGAAGTCATTTTGACTCCTTCAATTTTTTGCTTTATTTGTTTGGAATGTTTTCCCTCCAATGAGAGGAAAATATACAGAGAATAAGGTGGAATTACCATGTAATCAACTATTGATTATTCACTGTGATACTTCGAACAGTGGGTGTAAACCGAAGGAGACAATGAGTAATTATAAGCTCCATTAAACACAGTTTTATTTAAATTCACTTTAGAACCTTGGATTTAAAACCACTCAGTGTAAGTTGATAGTTGGTATAGGTCCAGAGCAGAGATCACCAATTAATATTTTGGCAAATATGAATAACTTAAATTAAATTCTTCTGCTAAGTAATTTATATGAGTGTAACAGAGAACCAAACTCATAATATTTTTGAGAGGAGAATGTGAACACACATCCAAAATGCCTACAGAAAATCTTGCAGGTGAGGAACATGGAAGTCTTAGCTTTTACTGAGCTCAAGAGAAGTTAATTCATAGATAGATACATCCAGGGAAGTCATTTTTATCATTTTAAGTTGTCTAGGTCTCAGTTAACAAAAATATAAGATTTTAAAATTGTGTACATGATCCATTAAATTTCTCAGATTCACAGTATACAGCCCTGTATATAATTAATGCACTCAATTTTATTATAAAGCCTACATATTTTCTAAAGCATCTTGAAATATGAGCTTCTACTAAAATAATAGAATATATCTTGTGCTAAGCCTTGCAATTTCAATTTATTTTCTTATATTATTTTCATTATTGTTCTAGTGGCTAGTGAGCATCCACTGATTCCCAGATCTTTGATAGAGAATAGGACAGAAGTGACACAGTTCATCCTGCTGGGACTGACCAGTGACCCAGGCCTGCAGCTTCCCCTCTTTGTGACCTTCCTCCTCATCTACACCATCACTCTGGTTGGGAACCTGGGGATGATCCTGCTGATTGTCTTGGACTCCCGTCTCCACACTCCCATGTACTTTTTCCTGGGTAACCTGTCTCTGGTGGACTTTTGCTACTCTTTAGCGATCACTCCCAAGGTCATGGCTGGGCTCCTTCTAGGACACAAGGTCATCTCCTACAGTGCTTGTGCTGCTCAGATGTTCTTTTTTGGAGCATTGCTACTGTTGAAAATTACCTCCTGGGCCTCAATGGCCTATGATCGCTGTGTCAGTGTGTAAGCCCCTGCACTACACCACCACCATGACTACAAGTGTTTGTGCATGTCTGGTCACAGGCTGCTATGTCTGTGGTTTTCTGAGTTCCTCCTTCTACACTGGGAACATGTTCAGTCTCATCTACTCTAAGTCCAATGTGGTCCATCATTTTTTCTGTGATGTTCCAGCAGTCATGGTTCTGTCTTCAGCTGATAGACACGTGAATAAACTGATTCTTATTTATGTAGCTAGCTTCAATATATTCTTTTCTCTCCTCATTATTTTAGTATCCCTCATATCCATTTTTATCACCATCCTAGAGATGCACTCAGCTGCAGGACATAGGAAGGCTACATCCACCTGTGCCTCCCACTTCATTGCAGTCTCCATTTTCTATGGGACCATTATTTTCATGTGTTTACAGCCCAGCTCCAGTCATTCTTTAGACCAGGATAAAATTGCATCTGTGTTCTACACTATGGTCATTCCCATGCTGAAAGTTGTGGTCTACAACCTCAGAAATAAGGAGATCAAGATTGCATTCTTAAAAGTCAAGAATGTATAAATTTGTTGTAAGCAGAATAATCTTCAGGATTTTTCTGTTAACCTTGTGATTTGGTGTAAGATTCTTTGATAGATTCCTCTCAGGCTTTTTCTTTGTACTGAGTACATCTGAGGCCACAGAGAAATTAAATTCTTGATAAAATGTCCTTATCTCTGCAAAGTCTGTTTCATGGGAAGAGTAAACATTAAGTCCAGAAATCAATACCTGTGTTATAATGGCTAAGCTATCTTGATGTCTACTTATCAAAATTCCCATTAAGGACATTAATTTACTTACTCATTTTACATTTTCTTCTTCTACCACAAGTCAATGCAAATGTACTGAAAACAGCGGAACTACGACAGAAAACAAGTAACACACACTGGTGTCATTCAGTGTCACATACACATGGATGTGGTGAATTTGCCAGAATTAAAGGTAATGGGGCTACTTGTGTTGGTTAATTTTATGTGTTAATTTGAATACATTAAAGGATACCCAGATACACAGTTACACATTTTGCCACATATGTTCTTGAGAATTTTCCCTAGAGTCTAGTATTTGAAGCAGTAGACTTGGTGATCAATGTGGGGGGCTATCTGGCTATCGACTGAGGACTTGCTTGAAGAAAAAAAAATAGAGAAAGGGAAAATCCTCTGTGTCTCTCTCTCTCTTTACTTTAACTGGTATGTCCATCTTCTCTCACTTCGGACACTAGACCTACTGATCTGACCCTGGATTGTGGCACTGTGGTCTTCAAGACTTGCCCAACTCACACCTCTTAGATTTTTAAACTCAGATGGAATCACACCACCTCCTTTCCTTGTTCTCCACCTTGCAGACAGCACATCAAGGACTTCCAGCCTCCATATCTCCAGAGCTGGAAATAAGAAAGTTCAGAAAAAATAAAAAGTTTTAATATACTCATATATTGCTACAAAATTTCAGACCATTGAAAAATTAAACTGAGAAAGAAATAATGTTGAACACTTTTATTTCTGCAAATGCTTTGGAATTGTCAGTTCTGACCATTCATTTTTACTTCAGTTGAGTTACATTCTCTTTTATCATCCCTCCATCCTTTACATCTCTTCTTTCTCACTGATTTCTTTGCTTCTTCTTCACAATGAGACCCAGGCTCATACCCGAGGACCTTTGAGTTTGCTGTTCCCCGTGGGAGTGTCCTCACTCTATCCAGGTGTTTGCTTCAATGCCACCCTGTCGCAGACTCCTTCCATGACCACCTGCATGAAATAATCACTCTTGACTCACTTATAAAATGATCCCTCCTCCCATATCATTCTTCATAGGCCTTATCGAACCTCACTTACTATATATTTGTTTACTTGTTTCTTGGTTAATTTCCTAAACTATATAAACTCCATGAGAGCACTGACTTTATAAGGTTTGTCTCAATATGACATTGATACATTAATAGGTGCTTATTGTATAGTACATTCTAATAAATATTTTTATAGAAATGAATAATTGAGATTTGCATTTAATTGCACCAATATTTTGAACCTTGTGAACACTTTTTATTAAGTGAATCTTGCATAAGAAAAATCTTGCACATCAAAATTCAGTGCATTGCAAGACAGTGTTGATTTTCTGCTTTGCTGAAAACTTTTTTTCTACATTATCACTCAGTTTTCACACTTCACTTCCACCCAAAATGATATTTTTTTATCTTTTGTCTTGAATTTTTATAATTTATTTTATTTTAATTTTTTATTTGTACTTTTTTAAGCATATGTGACAGTGGAATGCATTTTGATGCACTATACATAAATGTTGTATGACTTATTCTAATTAGGGTCTCATTTTTTGTCGTTTTACTAGTTGTGTATTTATATGTGAACACAGGAAAGTTATTTCTGATTCCAAAATGGTTTTCTTAAAATAATATCATGAAGTAGATCATTTCAAAACATCCAAGCATTTTTACTAGGAATTGATATCTGATTAAGTGGCAAGTAACACTAATTAAATAAGGACCCTTAGCAAATGAGTCCTATTGAGTAAGACTAATCAAATACTATTTCATTATTCATAAAGACACACTAAGAATAAGATTATTTAAAAGATGCATATCTGCTTACATTTGAGCATTCCTTACATACACAAAATTATACAATTAACTGAAATAATTTTAAATATCCACATAGAATACAAAAATGACAATATATATCTGTAAAAATATAAGGTACATTCAGCATGCTAATATAAAGCTATTTCTTCATGTTTTTAAATTAGATCTTTGGGGAGCTCAATATTAGTGTCTTTGGCCCTTGGGTGCTGGCATTTACCCTGCAGTATTGGGACTCAATCAATCCCATTGTTTCAAAGTTTCCAAATTAAGTGACCTCATATCTCCCCTTTAGATGTGGCCTTTAGGGAGAAGTGGTCACAGAGCTCTTCACAGGTGTTTGGGCATCCCTCATAAACTTATTTCTTTCCATAATTGTGGCAAAAAGTATGCTCATCCCCCAGGGATGAGCTTGTTTAAAATAACAAATCCTCTCTATCACTCTACTTGTCCTAGAGCTTTGAGTCTCCTCTCAAGCCACTGTGTCTAATTCTCATGTTAATGCCTCCTTGGTGCTACCTTGAAGCCAACTGAACAATTGGTTGAACCCTTACTAACGACCTGAAATAAACATTTAATGTAGAATCTCTGATTTGGGGGGGGTTCATATTATTATTTTGTCCTGATTCAGCTTTTTCTTCCTTCTACAAAGTCTATAACCTTGATAATATCTTCCCCCATATATGTACCCAAGTTTTCCTTCTGCATAAATTATCAAACACAAGTAGGTCATTTGGAGATTCACTCATCTCTCCATATGTCACATACTGCCTAGGGGCTTTTTGAGACTTAAGTCTAGTTAGAGATCTGGAAGCAAAAAGCAGTAGTGGTTGGTCCTGAAGTTCAACCCTTTGTCTTGCAGAGCAACAGCTTTAATATGATGCAGTAAACTTTGCCAAGGAAACCTTTCTTAGGCAATGAAGGATTAATCCTCTGAGATAAATGGGGAAGCCTATTCTACTGGAGGTAGAAAGACTAATTCTATTGACAAGACAAGTCAGAATATAAGAGATCTATGTCTTTAGTTTCCTTAGAGCCTTCCCATGTATCTCCATTCCAGCAATCAAGACCTAGTACCTGGACAGTCAGAGCTTTCACTCTTAAAGTAGATACCCTGTTAGGTTAGGAGTCCAAGTTACATTTTAAGTCTGGCACCCCAATGATTGACTTCATGTCCAACTGTCCCAGCACTAAATCTATAGGAGATAAGGGATACTTCCAAGATAAACATGGAAGCTTTCAAGTAATTTCTTCAGGGTTAAAATGATCATTCAGATCCCTGAGCTCGTTCTTTTTTCTTCCACTTTCTTCAGCAACATTAGGTTTAATAAGCAATTTCATTATATTCATTAGTTTAACAAAAATATTCATGGTGTGCAGTATAATACCTTAGATGCAATGATTTATAAGGAATGAGAATTCATGCTCCACCATTTGGAAGTGTGAGTAGTCTTAGATCAAGATACTAGGAGATCTGGAGTTCGCTGGGGTCCTGTTCTTCATGAGGCACCATTGTGCTATGATTTCAGATGGTGAGAGGGAAGAGAGGGACACTGTTGCACTTTCAGGTGACAGGATGATAGAATACAGTGCCCTCATATGGTCACAGAGAAGCAGAAAGTGTCCAGCCAAGACCCTCAAGCTGTTCCATAAGGGCTTTTTATCCTCATCATGGGAATAGAGCTTAATCACCTAGTGACTGAGACTCAATCACCAAGTCAAGATCATGGCTCCCAAAGTGATCACACTGGAACTTTGGTCTCAACATGACCTTTGAGTGGGCACATATCTTGAGCCAAAGCTCATGGTTACTAAGATCCTTGTTTTTGGAGTATTTTATTACGAGTATCCAGTGCTGGTATTTTGTGTGGCTCTATTGCCAGATTATATCATGGCCTGCATGCTCTGTTTACTACTGAGTTGTTAGTGATTTTACAATCCAACCAGTTTAGAGATCCAATTCCAGAACCGCCAGAACCAATCAGAAAACTCATCCTTGAGATTCTGCTCCTCTAGAACCATTTTACAATAACATAGACAGAACCATGCACATTTAGGCAACTATAGATAACAGTTATGTACTGTGCATTTCAAAATGTAGAGAAAATAATTTTGAAAGTTTTTAGTATTAAAAAATGATAAATGTTTGAATAGACAGTCATGTTAAACCTGACTTAAACATTAAACAATATATACTTTGAGTTGAATTGCACTCTGCTATCATGTAAACCTAAACAGAATAAAGAAATTAAAAAAAAAACAAAGTAAACAAAGGGTATGACCATGCTCCAATAAAACTTCATATTTAAAAAAGCAGGAAAAAAACCCCAATATATACATACATATATACATACACATATGTAAACATCTCAAAGTACCCATACCTATGTATAATTTTTTGTTTTGCATTTATCAGTTGAAAAATAATTTTAATATAAAAATATAAAAACCACCTTGATCCCTGCAGACAGATTAATTGCTTCTACCTGAGGAAAACGGGATGTGGATGTTCACATATTCTCACAAGGAAAACCTCCAGAGATCTCTGAGTTTCTATTAATTCTTTCCAGATCTCCATGCATTAGCTCTGAAACCTCATATGACTAAACATCACATGAATTTAAAAAGATACCTGCATGCCATGACCCACTGGGTGTCATTCATTCATCTGAATGACAACTGTTTTTAGTGCAAACAGGGCTTCTTCAGACCTGAGGATTTGTAGTGAGCCTTCAACCAGGGGCAGGTAAAGCACTTGAAAGATAAAAATCACATTGATTGATTTTTAAAGGTTAACACCTTCACCATACTTATGGAACTCTTTTGTTTGTTATTTACAGAGAAAATTTGTGAATTGTGTAGGACAAGTTACTGATCATTTTTATATTACAAATCAGAAGGAGGTAAGTGATTTTCAAGAGTACAGAAAGAATTCATGTAGATTCAGAAACTGATCAGTGTTAATAGTATTGCCTGCATTTTCCCCTTCCTTGGAGAAGTTGGACTTTTTGATCACTACCTGAGAGGTTCTAATAGTACCTATGCAATATTGCATAGCTAGTTTTCATATTTCAAAATCACTATTCTGCCTGGATTCTTCTTTCATCTGTAACAAAGTGTTAAGCCTCTATAATCCACAAAAATTTAAGTAAGAAATGGAATTTATGCAAAAGCAGTGGGTTGCCAAACCTACTATGAGTTATTTGCAAATAGAGATGCTTTCAAAATATTCCTGAAAGATCATGTGAGCCTGGGGTAGAAATATCAAGATGTTAGCCAGGTGCAGTGGCGCAAGCCTGTAATCCCAGCACTTAGGGAGGCTGAGACAGGAGAATTATGAGTTCAAAGTCAGCCACAACAACGGCGAGGAGCTAAGCAACTCAGTGAGACCCTGTCTCTACATAAAACACAAAATAGGGCTGGGGATGTGGCTCAGTGGTCGCGTGCCCCTGAGTTCAATCTCCAGTACAAGTGTGTATATATATATATATATATTAATGTATTTATATCAGTGATTTATATAACAAATCATGCATCTTTCTCAAAAAAAAAGTGTGAATCAAAAATAAGATGTGGAACTTTATTGATTAGTGATATGATCTTATTCACTATATATCTGCACCTCATTAGAGATTTAAAAATAAACACACACAAAGAAAAAATCCAAAACTCAGTATATTGAAATAGTCTGTCTTTAAACCACATAGAATTCTAAGTGAATTAACAGACTGACCTGCATTTGAACACTTTCAGAATCATATCATGCTATTCTTGGGAGGTGTATTTAACTTGGAAATCTCTAGTCTTTCTCATACCACCTGTTTAACTTTACGGTATCACATGCCTTCAAATCCTGCTTCCCTACTGAGAGGTAGGAGTAATCACACAGGCTCCTCATACATGTATACTTATTTGTAAATACATTATAATTATCATGTCTTATTCTTCTAGAAAAGATGTTCTAGAGCATGGTATATGGTAAATGCGATCATGCGTGTTAAGATTGACAACTACAATGTGTTCAGGGTCTGGTTCATAAATCAAAGTTGCCAAAGGCTTAGGAGAGAATGTTAAGGGACAGTAGTGACTATGGCATGAGTATCCTTCAAAAGGCTTCAATTCCAACAAATGGAAGTAACTGTTACTACACAGGAACAAATTCAAATAAAATATTGTACAATAGGGATCTTGCCACAAAATTTGATGACCTAATGACAGGCTATAAAATGAAAACTGTCAACACTGAGTCTCTACTGTTTGGCTATGGAAAGATAGCAGTGAGAGTAAGAATGAGTTTTAAGAACAACAGACTCTTATGCAAACTAAAATATGGATTTCAAGGAAGGAATTTTAATAATAGTGGCCCATGTGGAATTTCAAGAAGAGCAATCACATGCTTGGTTAAAGGCAGACTGAGAACCTCTGAAGATCACACAACATCACAGTGGCCCTGGAGAGGGAGGAAAAATAAATTGGGAGGAGAAGCTTCAAGAAGTTTTTCCCTTCACTTAGGACTGAGGCCTGCATGTTGGCAACCACCTTGATCAAACCAAGATGAACCATTATCCCATCCTAATAATAATATGACTTTAACATTTCTAAGGTTTTTAGCATTTTATTGTATTTTATATATTTATTATCTTAATTAATTCTCACAATAATGCCTCCAGGTAGGTCTCATTGCTTTTTTTATCTTGCAGGTAGAAATATGATATTCAGGAGAGATTCTTCAGAAGCAGCGTCTCTCGGGTGGTAAATGGTAAGTGTGATATGTGTCTCTCCCAAGGACCTCAGCTCTGTGTCTGCTACATTTGAGGATATGCTTTCACCCAGAAATGCATTTGCAAGATGAACTTGCCCCTACGGCCACAGTTATGTCACTGCATCTACTATGCAAAGAGATGTCCTGCAATGGTTCAAAAGTAAAACTTGTCTTCAAACTAATCAAAAGTTAATGCTTTTGAACCACACCATTTTCAACACATGCAGATGTGCTGGTGAGAGCATGAGGCCATTTTACATTCAATTCAGAGCTTGTTAATTCATTGAGGACACTTTTGTTAGTGAAAGAACGGTCATTTCAACTCTTCTGAATTTTTGTTTAATTTGTTTGGTTTGTTTTACCTCCAATGAGAGGAAAATATACAGACCATAAGATGGAATTATCATCTAATCAACCCTTGTCTTATCCACTGTGATACCCCAAACCCTGAGTTTGAACAAAAGGAGACAATGAGTAATTGTAAGCTCAAGTAAACATAGTTTTATTTAAATTCACTTTAGACTTTTGGATTTAGAAACTACTTATCATGCGTTTAAGTTTGGTATGGGTCCAGATCAGAGATCACCAATTAATATTTTTGCAAATATGAATAACTTCATTTTTTCTGCTAAGTAATTTATATGAATGTGACAAATGACCAAACTCATATTTTCGAAAGGAGAGTGTGAACACACATATCAAATGCCTACAGCAGTTCTTGCAGGTGAGCAACATGGAAGTCTTAGCTTTTACTGAGTTCAAGAGAAGTTAATTCATAGATACATACATCCAGGGAAGTCATTTTTATCATGTTAAATGGTTTATGTCTCAGTTAACAAATGTTTAGGATTTTAACATGGTGCACATGACCCATTGAATTCTTCAGATTCGTGGTATGCAGCACTGTAATATCATTAACACACTCAATTTTATTATGAAGTCTGTAATTTTTCTTGACAATCTTGAAATATTAGTTGTTGCTACAGTAACAGAACACATCTTATAGTATAATTTCCAATTTCATTTCATTTTTTTTCTTGTTTTTCTTTTTTTTCTAGTGGTTACAGAGCATGCAGTTACTCTCATACAACATTGATGGAGAACAAGACAGAAGTGACACACTTCATCCTGCTAGGACTGACCGATGACCCAGGTCTGCAGCTTCCCCTCTTTGTGACCTTCCTCCTCATCTACACCATCACTCTGGCTGGGAACCTGGGAATGATCCTGTTGATTCTCTTAGACTCCCGTCTCCACACTCCCATGTACTTTTACCTCGGTAACTTATCTCTAGTGGATTGTTGTTACTCTTCAGCTGTCACTCCCAAGGTCATGGCTGGGCTCCTTTTAGGAGACAAGGTCATCTCATACAATGCTTGTGCTGCTCAGATGTTCGTCTTTGCAGTCTTTGCTACTGTGGAAAATTGTCTCCTGGCCTCAATGGCCTATGATCGCTATGCAGCAGTGTGTAAGCCCCTGCACTACACCACCACCATGACAAATGTGTGTACTTGGCTGACTTCAGGCTCTTATGTCATTGGTTTCCTAAATGCCTCCATCTACACTGGAGACACGTTCAGTCTCACCTTCTGTAAATCCAATGTGGTCCACCATTTTTTCTGTGATATTCCAGCAGTCATGGTTCTCTCTTGCTCTGATAGACGTGTGAATGAACTGCTTCTGGTGTATATTGTGAGTTTCAATATCTTTTTTGCTCTCCTTGTAATCTGGATATCTTACACATTCATTTTTATCACCATTTTAAAAATTCACTCAGCTTCAGGGCATCAGAAGGCTATATCCACCTGTGCCTCCCACTTCACTGCTGTATCCATTTTCTATGGGACGGTTATCTTCATGTATTTACAGCCCAGCTCCAGTCATTCCATGGATACTGATAAAATTGCATCTGTATTTTATACTATGGTCATCCCCATGCTGAACCCTGTGGTCTACAGTCTGAGGAACAAGGAGGTCAAGAGTGCTTTCTTAAAAGTCAGAAAGGCAGTACATTTTTGGAATCAAAATAATCTTTAGGATTTTGATTTTACCTTTGTGATATGCACTATTCCTGGGTTCATTCCCATTAAATCTTTATGTACTGAGTTACATTGAGACTATACTAAAGTTATGCTCTTGTAGTGATACCCTTACTTCTGTAAAAGTTTATTTCCTGGGAGAAAGGAAATATTATATCCAGAAATAAACATCTGAGTGAGAATGACTAAATTATCTTGGGATCTTGTCAAAACTTTCATTAAGGATTTTTATGTATTCACTTATTTCACATGAAAATTTTGTACCACATGTCAACGCAAACATGTGTATCGCAAGTGCAGAAAATAGCCCACAAATAGAGAAAATGGGGTAGATGTCCTATGCTATCTATCAGTCACATAAGGGTGTGGTAAATTTGTCAGAATTAAATGTAATGTGACTGTTTGTGATGGTTAGTTTTATGTGTTAATTTGAATAGATAAAGGCATATCCAGATAGCTGGGAAAATGCTTTTCCTTTCATGTTAGTGAGAGTGTTTCTAATAGAGTCTGGTATTTAAAACAGTGGATGTTGGTAAAAAGATCTGTCCTCATTAATGTGAGTGTCTATCATTCAGTCCAATGAGGGCTCACCCAAATAGAACAAAAGAGTAGAGGAAGGGCAAAAAGGGCAAATTCTCCACACCAGTCTCTCTCTCTCTCTCTCTCTCTCTCTCTCTCTCTCTCTCTCTCCTTTAACTGGGACATCCATCTTCTCTTACTCTATGATACGTCTACTGATCTGTTCCTGACTCTGGACCTTAGGTCTTCAAGACTGGAACCAGCCACCTCACCTCCTTCTTAGAGCTTTGAACTCACTTGCTCCAGCTTGTCTATAGCACATTAAGGGACCTTACAGCCTCTACAATTACAGAATGCAATACCCATAATAAATTCCCTTTTATATGAAAAAACATTATATATATGTATATATACACACATATATGTGATCTGTTTTACTAGAGAAAGCTAATACACTCATTTAATACACATAGTATATTGTTTGGGTATCGGAATAAAAATTTTGGCTGGTATTTTTCCCAATTTTTCACTATCATTCAAATAGTTCTATTTTGAGAAGAAAAATATGATATATAACTAAGTGAATCTATGCACTTTTATTAGCACAGTTTAGCAAGAGATGCAAAAATCTGGCATCTCATATGAATTCCTATTTCTCTTTGACTAAGTCCTTCTACACAACTAAGATGGTCAAATTTTAATTTCCAAAAGGATAAAATAAAATAAAAACAAGAAAATTCAGGAGGAATAAAAGTATTTTAACATAGTGATATATTACTACAAACTTTCAGAGTATTTAAAAATTAAAGTTTGCAGTTTGCAGTGAAATTGTATTACTTCAAACGTTCAGACTATTCAGTAAGCATTTTACTTTCTGTAAATTCTTTGAGATTGTTAATTGTTAAATCAGATCATTCATTTTTGTTTCAGTTGAGTTGCATTCTGTCTTGTCACAACTCCAAGCATGTTCATGCGTGAGGGCCTTTGAGTGTCCTGTTCCCTGTGGGAATGCCCTCACTCCATTCAGGTCTTGGCTTCAGTGTCACCCTGTCATGGAGTCCTTCCCTGGCCACCTGCATGAAATAGTCACTCTCCACTCAACACATAACATGATCCCTCCTCCTATGTCTTCATAGTTCTTATCAACCTTTAACCAGTATATATTTGTTCAGCTATATCTTATTTATCTCCTCAAACTAGTATGTGAACTCTGAGAAGAGTGACTTTGTTATGCTTACATGATCATCGGCACTTGCAAAAATGTTTATTTCATAGTAGATTCTAATAAATATGTCTTACATGAATGAATAAAATCATTGAGTTATGAGTTCAATCATACCAAGTTTAATATTTTGAAGCTTTGAGTCATTTTTTAGGGTATGAATCTTGCATAATGAAAACTTTCTAGATCAACATTCAGTGCATTTGAAGAGACACAGCTCATTTTCTGTTTTGCAAGAACATTTTTCTCTGCACTATCACCCAATTCTCACACTCCTTACTGATAGGAAAAATGCCTTCCTTGAAATCCCATCATGAAGTCAATCATTTCAAACCTCTTATAATGTTAAGTAGGAAGTGTTGTCTCATTAAGAGGCAAGTGATACATTATATAAGTATTATTTTATAATCCTAAGGACACATTAAATATAAAATTATTCATATATGAGTATGTTTAAGCAATTATCACATGTATACAAGTTGCACAATAAACTCAAATGATCCTAAATTTCTATGTGGAACATAAACTTGACAATATTTGCCATTAGGAAAAAAAAGTACCTTTGTCACTTTTATATAAAGCACAATCTTCTAATTTCAATGTTCAGGGAGCCTAACAGTATGCAAAACCTATATATAGGACACATCTCCATGTGTAATTTGCCAGTCCTATCAATCAGGAGGCCTCAGCCTTGCTTCATTTGTGGTTTTTGGATCAAATGCTCTACAGTGGTCTTGCTGTTCCTTGTGCAGCTGTGTAATATAACACAAGTGTTCACTTCTCTGTTGACGATCTCAGTTCTACAGGAATCATTCCTGATTATCATTGTGGGGATTATTTAATTGTAGAATTTTGGAGGGCTTATGGAAAACGATGAGAGACAGTGCATAATGCTGCCATATGACACCGTGGCAGCTCAATGACAGATCACAAAAAGATCCAAGCCCTGATTCTAAAACCTTCAGTGTTCCTCTATGTGGTTATGAAGGACTCTGTAGATTTGAGCAAGTTAAGGATTTTAAGAATGAGAGTTGAGGAAAACCTTTAGAGTAGAGGAGGAATCAGGAGGAGGGGGCATGGGAAGCAGTGGGAAGATACTGGAGATATGGGCCAAATTATGTTTCCCTGTATGTATAAATACAAACTCACCATTCTGTATAATTAATGCACACCAATACAAAGAAAAATTTTAAAAAGAATATGACATCATCTAGGATTATCTTGGTGTGTCCTAAAAATACAGAGAAAAAAGGTAAGGAGAATCCCATGAAAATAGAAGAGAGATCAGCGGAATGGAGGAAGGGGATTGAGGAGGCGGAAGAAGGAATGGGAAAGGAGAGCAACAGTGGAATGGAACTGACCAAACTACCATGTGTGTGTGTGTTTATGAATATATCACAGTGGGTTTCACCTTTATGCATATCTATAATGTACTAATTTAAAAAAAACTACAAATACATAGAGGAAAGACCAGTAGAATGAAGGAGGAGAAGAGGGAAAGGGGAAGTACTGGGAACTGAAATGGAGGAAATTATGTTCCATGCTTGTCTAATTATGTCAAAAATGAACCCCGATATTATGTATAATTAGAATGCACTAATAAATTTTTTTAAAAAAAATCTCATGTGTTCTTATAAAATATAGTTAAAAAGATTTAACCATAGGCAAAACAAGATTCCATCAAGTCACAAGGGTGACAAATTGAAGTGATGTGACCACAGGACATGGAATTCCACAACCAATGGAGGAAGGAAGAGGCAAAGAATGCAGTGTCCCCTGGACCCCATGAAGGGACCATGGCTCTGAGAGATCTTTGATTCTGCTCGTGGAGATGATTTCACACTTCTGGTTTTCGTAACTGTGGTAGAAAAATATGTGCTGTTGTAAATCTCCAAGTGTCAGTAGTTTGGTACAGCAGTCACTGAAATTAGTACAAATCCCCACCAGGTGTTTTCCATGTAATAATTATTACTATGAAACATTTATTTGGGGGAATTCACCAGGAAAGTCCTGGAATTTCATTTGTTAGGAAATTATTTATAATTAATTCACTCAGTACACATTAGATACATTCAGATTTCCTTTTCTCTGGAGTCAGTTTTAGTAGTGTGCATTACAGGAATTTGAATTTTATCTGTTATCCAATTTGTTGGTGTGCATCTATATATCATATTTTGTTATGTTATTTTTATAAGATAAGTATGAGATCGTTGTTTTCATTTATTAGTTCAATAATTTGAGTTTTCTGTTTTCTTTTCACAGTCTGTAGAGTTTTGTCATTTTGAACAATCTTTCCAAATAATCAGTTTTTGGTTTTGTTGACTTTTCCACTATTTTTCTACATTCTGTTTTGTTTACTCTGCTCTAATCATAGTTTCTTCTTTGTACTCCTTCCAGCTCCTGTTCATATTTAATCCTTAAAGTTTCAAGTTAGGTTACTCACTTGAGATAATTTTCATATTTTATTATTGTCATTTAGAGTTATAAATTTCCCATGACCACTGTGTTTGCTTCCTGTCACAAAATGTAATATGTTGTTATTTCAAATTCATTTTTCTAAAACTATTTTTACATTCCTTTTGATGTATTTTTTACCCAATGATTATAAAAGAGTTTGTTCTTCACATGCATGTGAATATTTAATATTTTCCTTGTTCTTGATGTCTAGTTCAATTGTATTGTGATTGGTGAAGCTATTTTATGTGAGTTAAATCTTTAAAGCTTATTCAGACTGAGTTTTCAGCCTAATATAGGGTTTGTCAGACTGATTGAGTTATATGTGATTTGGAATTCCATTGTTCTTGGGAAGAGTTCTCTGTATATATCTGTTCTGTATGGCTTAGATTGTGGGGTTGCTCACATCCTCTGCCTCTTATTGATTATCTCTAGCTATTGTATTCATTATTGAAATGAGGTACTGAGGTCTTTATCCCTTATTGCAGAAACATTTAGTTTTGTTGTCAACATTTGCTTCTATAATCTGGGCCTCTTGTGTGTGTATATACATACACATATATGTACATATATATGTACATGTATGAATATGTATATATATGAATGTATATAAATGCACATTTTTATATATACACATTTACATATATCACATACACACACTTTCCTAATTAATTGTCCCTCATCAATATACGATGTCTGATTTCATTCTTCTAACAATTTTTGACTCCCAGTCTATCCTATTATTAGTATCATCATACTAAAAGGTAACCTGTTTTGGTTTCCATAAGAATAGCATATAGATTTTTCCCTCCTTTTAATTCCAATTTGTTTCTTTCAATGTAAACAGGTTTTTATAGGTATTATTCAGGTTAATTATTTTTTTCTTATAAATTCTTTCAATTCTCTACCTTTGTGATTTTACACTTAAGTTACTAATGAAAATAAAGCATTTACTTCTGCCATTTTGGTATTTGGTATATATATGTGTGTGTGTGTGTGTGTGTGTGTGTGTGTGTGTATGTGCACATGTGTGTATAGTGACAAAGAGGTGAAAATGGATAGAGACAGAATAAGAAATAGGGGGAAAAAAAGAGAGAGAGACATTTGTCATTGGGAATTGACTGTGCACAGTTCTGGAGGTGGGCAAGTCCAAATCAGCAAGCTTGGCAAGTTAACGAAGACTGAAGAGTTGAAGGCTAACTTTCAGTGAAAGCTGATGATTCAATCCATCCAAGGGTTAGGATCGATCATCATTAATTTTTTTCATTGCCTGGTGGTTCAGAGGTATGAGGAGCACAATGTGGTTGAGCAGCAATTTTCACTGCCAGTGCAATAGAATCACTGATTTATCTCCTGGTGGAAACATTTCTCAATCCCATTGATGTCACTTCCATTTTTACCTGTTTCTGGACCTATGAATCTTGGCAATGGGAGAAACAAAACCATATGCTGATAATAATTTTGAGCATATATGGCCTTCTGGAAAACCTTATATAGACCATGCAAAATAGTGGGTAAGGAAGATATGTCTGGAATAAAGAAGATCCCTTAGGACTTCTATCAGTATAAATGTACCTTGTGATTAATTTCAAAGGAAAATCATAACAATTCAACAAAAGTAGAAAAACTAATATCCCAGACCCTTCAGGAATGAAGTTTTGGATATTCCCTCCAAGTAACAACATGACCAGCTGACATGCTTACTAAAGCTAAAGGTAATAACAGAATAATTAGCAGAAGAGGGCAGCTATGAATTCCAGTTATGACTACATCACCATTAAATAAATTAAAATTTATATTGTAATGAATATTTCTTCCTTTTTTGTTATTGATATGTGTGCTTGCCTCGTATAAGCAATTTCTTCCCTATGTTATCCCATTATCATGAAACACAAGATGTGTTGACTAAGATCATAGTATTTGGATGTTCCTTAATGCAGTAAAGTTGAATATATAAAATTCATCACCACAAGGAGCCACATTACATGTAATTCTGATAAATTGACTACACCCATGGGTACCTGTCATCATAGGATGCTGCATACATTTCTTTTTTTTATGGGCCCATTAGAACCCATATTGCATGTATTTGCGTTGACATGTAGTGGCAAGAAACCACACATATAATGAATGGATGCTGTAAGATCTTAATGGTGGTTTTGACAAGCTTGTCCTAGGATATTGTAACCATTCTCCTAAAGGTACTGATTTTAAGAAATACTACTTGCAGAGCTAAGGATATAATTTCAAGGACTTAACTTCAGTGCCGGCCATAAAATGTATACATACATGGAAAAGAGCTAAGTGAAATAAATCCAGAAATCATGCATCCACAAAGTTAAAACAAAAGTTCTAAAGATTATTTCTCCTCCAACAAATTAAAATATTCTTGACCTTTAAGAATGCACTCTTGACCTCCTTGTTCCTTAGGCTGTAGACCACAGGGTTCAGCATGGGGATGACTATAGTATAGAACACAGATGCAATTTTGTCTGTGTCCATGGAGTGACTGGAGCTGGGCTGTAAATACATGAAGATACTCGTCCCATAGAAAATGGAGACTGCAGTAAAGTGGGAGGCACAGGTAGATATAGCTTTCCTGTGTCCTGAACCTGAGTTCATCTTTAAGATGGTGGCAAAAATGAATATGTAGGATATCCAGATAACTAGGAGTGCAAAAAAGATACAGAAACTTACAATATAAATAAGAACCAGTTCACTAATATGTCTATCAGAGCAAGAAAGAACCATGACTGCTGGAATATCACAGAAAAAATGGTGGATCACATTGGACAGACAGAAGGACAGACTAAATGTGTCTCCAATGTGGATGGAGGCATTCAGAAAACCAATCACATAGGAGCCTATGACCAGACTTGCACACACACTTCCTGTCATGATGCTGGTGTAGTGCAGGGGCTTACACACTGCTGCATAGCGATCATAGGCCATGGAGGCCAGGAGGTAATTTTCAACAGTAACCAATGCTGCAAAAAAGTACATCTGAGCAGCACAAGCGTTGTAGGAGATGACCTTGTCTCCTAGAAGGAGCCCAGCCATGACTGTGGGAGTGACAGATGAAGAGGAACAAAAGTCCACCAGAGACAGGTTGCCAAGGAAAAAGTACATGGGAGTGTGGAGACAGGAGTCCAAGACAATCAACAGGATCATCCCCAGGTTCCCAACCAGCGTGATGGTGTAGATGAGGAGGAAGGTTACAAAGAGGGGAAGCTGCAGACCTGGGTCACTGGTCAGTCCCAGCAGGATGAACTCTATCACTTCTGTCCTGTTCTCCATCAATGTTTTCTGAGAATCCTACATAGTCTGTAACAACAACAACAAAGAACAGAATGATAAAGAATTTGAATCAAAATTGGAAAATATAGTTACAATATGTATTCTGCCATTATAACAATAACTTGTACTTCAAATATTTCTAGAAAATCATGTTCTTGAAAAATCATGAGTTTGTTAATTGCGGGGTATCATACTCTCAAATCTGTAGAATCTTGATTATCTATGCAATTTTGAAATTTTATTACTTGTGGACAATTTAATTCCTTGATGAAAATTAATTGGGTGGCTCTATAGGCCAGTTCACCACGACTGACCTAGAAAAAATTCACTTTTCCTTGTTGCCCATCTGCTTGGAACTGCTGTAATCCCTGTGGATGTGATGTGTATCCACTGTCTCGTCTCAACAATATTACAAGTTCAGTTGGTTGTTACTTCATGTATATAGTAAAGCACAAGAGAAATTTAGTCATAATTGCACCAGTATTATTTGACAACCTCAACTCTGGACCCATGCCCATCTTTAACACAGGTTGAGTCATTCTTAAGTATAAGGATCTCATTTGAATTTAAATCAAATTGTTTTTAACAAAATTTATGATTCCTCATTGTTACTTTTGGTTTCAATTTAGTGTTTGAGGATTCATGGTGAATTTAAAAAATGACTAAATAGGTGGGAATCTCATCTTGCTCACACTGTGTTTGCCTCTCATCAGTGGTAAAACAAACAAAATCCAGAAGAGTGAAATGATCCTTCTTTCAACCACATATGTTGAAATTCAGACTTTGCAAGGTCTGAATTGCACCGTGACCTTTCCTCCACACTCTCATGCTTATTATCACCAGCAAATCTACACAAGTTGACAAATCATGTGCCTAAAACCATAAACTTGATCAAGTTGAAGAGGAGTTGACCTCTTGAATCAATATAACACATTTGTATGCACTGTCCACATGCTGGGATCACTGGGATGGTGGAGCAAGTTCAATGGGCAAATGCAATCCTGTGTGAAGGTAGGTCATTCAATACAGCAGACACAAAGCGTAGGTCTTAGAAGAGATGCATATCAGACCTGCCATTACCACTTAGCAGTCACTAGTCCTAACTTAACTCCCCTAAACACCTCACTTTTATCTGGAAAATGAAGTCAGAAAAGAGACCTATGCTTAGGTATTATTGTGAAAATTAAATGAGGGAGAATATTAAAAAATAATAAAATGCTTGGTGTTAAGTATAGTCTCATAAGTGCCAAGTATTCCATTATTAGGATTGAATGCAGCCTTTGGACATTTACGTACAAAATTAACTACTCTTTTCTCCCATGGTCCTGCTAAACCTTTGCATTTCCAATTTTTTAGCTTGCCTTCACGAAGACATTATATTGGCCAACCTTTAATATACAATAACATTTGTAGCAAATATTAAATTTTACAACCAATAATAACGGCTTTGCATATAAACGTGTGTGTGTGTATGTGTTTGTGTGTGTGCATGTAAGGATTATTATTATTTATTCTGTATTTTTATTCTTACCTTACAATAAAGTAAATCCAGGGTGTTGTAGTAATCTGATCTTGTAACTATTATACAGCTAATATGAGACTCAAAATTCACAATTTAAAGCCATCTTCAACCTATTAAAAAATGTATGCTTTTAGTCACATCATTGCCAACACTGGATGCATCTAATGTTATAGGTAGTAATAATCTATGTAGTAATAACTTATGTGAGACTATAGGGACAAGTTATAATCAGTTCAGAGCATGCCAATTCATGTAGGACTCTTGTGATTTAATGAAGGATCATTTCACTAGTTTGGTTTTGTTGGTGGTGGTGGCTTGGTTTGTTTATCTCCAGTTATAGGTAAATACATAGTGAAAAGATAATATCAACATATAACAATCAACGTGCAATGTGTCTTACATTTTTGTCCATATTTTTGGAGAAATAAGCATGATGTGTCACGAGAACTGCTAAATTCCCCATGACAGAGTATTGACATTCACTCCCCGGGCTCACCTCAGATTTTAAGAGCAGCATTGAAAATAGTTTTTTCTCTTTATAAACAGCTCACAGTAAGTATAGCTGTTCCTCTGCTTTTGCATGAACTGTGCTTCTCTCTAATGATGTTTATGGAATATAGACTCTTACCAGATTCATGGAAGAGAAAGAAAAGTCAATTCAGAATATTCAGTTTGAAATCATAAAGTCAGCCATGGAGTTTGCATAAGTTCATCAGAGGAAGTCTCTCTCAGGTAGTGATCAAAAGTTTGCAAAGACCTCTACAAAAGAACATTAGCATCTATCAACTTCTGAGTCTACCACGCATTCTTTTTGTTTTGTGGAAGAGTAGCTTATCTCCTCCTTATCTGCAAAACAAGCATGATAAGAGTACATCTCTCATAAAATATTGGTCTGAATATTGTAAACATGGGAAATCTATTGAACATCTTGTGAAGAGCTTATCACTTCAAAGTCAATCAATAAAATTTATAAATCTGAGTCTTTTTGGCTTCGGTTGAAGGCTCAGAGCAAATCCTCAAGTCAGAAGAAGGCCTGTAGATAGTAAGCACTGATTATCATTCAGATGAATAAATGGTGTCCAATGGGGAGTGCCATGCATGTGACCCTTCTAAAACAAAGTGACGTTGACTCATACTGGGATTTCAGGGGCTAATCATGGGATCTGGTGAGGACTGCAGACTTTGAGACCTCTGGAGATTTCCCCCAGGAGAATATCTGCAGTTCTCATCCTACTTTTCTAGGAAAGAAGCAATTAAACAGTCCATGGGGGTTAAACTGGTTATAATTAGTGTGCACACATGTTTTGGTGTTACTTGTTATTTCTTCTATTTTAATTGCCTAATTAATGCATAATTTCCATAGGGTAACACCTATAGTTTTAGTATCTAATTCCCAGAATTTTTTCTAGTGTGTGATCTTGTACCCCCTACCACAATCAACTAAACAAGTTACCTGAGTTGCCCTTCATAACTTCTCCCATGTCCTACCCCTGCCATCCAGTAATCTCTCATTTTGCCTTTTCTAGAATGTCCTTAACTATATCTTAGAATATGTGGTCTTTGAATCTGACATTTTCCCTTTATCCTTTGGGGTCATCCTTATTGTCACTTATGTGATAGGACAATGTTTTTACTTTGGAGTAGTATTCCATTATATGGAAATTACAAATTATTTTTTTCCATTCTGCAGGTGAGTAATATCTGTGCTGGTTTTAGTGTTTGGTGATTATAAGCAGGCTGTTCTAAGTGTTCACTGAAATATTTTTGTGTGGACATAGGTATTCATGTCATACAATTCAGTATTGTATGACATGATGATGATTTCTAGCAGGCAGGATGATTTCTCAAATAAGAATTGTTATCTGAATGAGAAACTGCCAACCTGTCTTCTAAAGAGATTCCTCCAGTTTGAGCTCCTCTTAGCAATCCATTCAAATTCTTTCATATCTTTATCAACATTTTCTACTGTTCCTTTTTAAATTATTATTTTTCTCTTTCATTTTTGCTTGTTCTCTAATACATCTCCAGAAATCTCCTTAGCAAATCTTTTTTTTTAACACCTACCATATCACCTATATACCATTAAAGTTCTGGCCTAGGAATGATTTCTTCTGGCAAAAGAGAGAGAAGAGTCATTTTTTTTTTATCTGTACAGTTGCTTTTAGTCCACACTCCCAAGCAGACTGAACACAGATATCTCAGGACAGGCATGTGTGATTATGACATGTTTGTTCTATGTGTCTATGGTGTTTACCTTCAAATTCAAGCAGGGATTTAGCCCTTTCAAACTTCAGCTTCTCTATCATAACAAAGGAGATGGTAATACCTTGTCATCCTCATAGGATTTTCAATAAGACTGTTACATGACACATATACACAAAACATTGCACATTTTTTCTGCCTATTGGGGGTTCTACAGGATAATTATTATGTTCACTATGTATACAATCTGATACAACATGGGTCACAAAAGTATGGCTACTAAAATAATTCTACTTCCTCATATCTTTCTGCCCCATTCGACTAGGTAGGACATGTAATAGTGCTAGCTGATGTACTGAGGAAGAATCATCATACATGTTTGCTCATGTATGACTCTCAGTTGTCTTTTCTCCTACCTTGGGAACCAGCAGGCTTCCTGTCCCAGCAGTTGCCTTCATCTCTGAGATATAGAGAGAGCCCTCAACTAACCCACAAAGTGGGTTCTCACTCCCATCTGAGTGGGAGTGAGGACATTCCCATATAGAGAACCTCAAATGCCAAGGCCCTGAGGCATGGTTGAAGTTGTGAAGAAATATAAAGGAAATCAGTGAAAAAAGAGAGACTGGGGAGTGATGAGAGAGAATATAACTCAACTTAAGTAAAACTGAATGTCAGTATTAATTTCAAAGCATTTGCACAACAAAAAATGTTAAATAATATTTGTTACTCAGTTTAATTTTTAAACACAATGAAAGTTTGTAGTAATATGTGAATACATTAAAATGCTTTTACCATTCCTGAATTTTCTTATATACCATTTTATCCTTTCGAAAGTTAAAATGTAGACATGTGGAAGGCAAAAATGTTAGTCAAACAGAAATATGAATTCACATGAGATGAAATATTTATACATCTCTCATTAAAATGTCCAAAGAACAAGCACATATGTTAATAATATGTCATGTGTTTCTCAAAAGGACTCCTGGAATTGGAATAGCAATAAAGAAAATAAAGAAATATCCAACAAAACTTTTGTTCTAGTACCTAAGTCAAATATTAATTTATGATTATTAAACACTAGTACGTTAGTCTGGGTTCTCCAGTGAAATAAGATCAGCAGGATATAGATAGATAGATTTATTATGAGTATCAGATCATGTGATATGGAGGATGGAAAGTCCCTTCCTTTGCTGCATACAAACTGGAGAACAAGGAAAGCAGGTGTTTAATTCAGTCTAACAGAACCCAGGGTGAAATCAGTAGCTCTGGCATTGCAGAGTGAAAGATGGGTGGCCCAGCTAAAGGAGAGATAGGGATATGGAGAGAGAGAGAAGGAGACAGAGAGAGACAGAGACAGAAAGAGAGACAGAGAAACACACACCCAGAGAGAGAGAGACAGAGACAGAGACAGAGAGACAGAGAGACAGAGAAACACACACCCAGAGAGAGAGAGACAGAGACAGAGAGACAGAGAAACACACACCCAGAGAGAGAGAGAGACAGACAGAGACAGAGACAGAGACAGACAGACAGGGAAGAGAATAAGAGCGTTCTCTATTTCTGTATTCATGAAAGCCCTGAATGGATTGGAGTGTGGCCACCAACATGGATGAGGGCAAGTTTTTGCTAAGCCTACTGCTTCAAATACTAGACTCTTTGGGAAACACATATATACATGCACAAACATGTTCCAGTGGCTACTTGATTATCCCTTACCTGCTCAAACTAACACATAGTATTAACCACCACAAATAGGAACATCACAATTAGTTCTGGAAAATATATGTCATCCATCTATATGTGACATCATGGGACACCTGCATGATTTTTTTCTGTTTAGGGTCTTTATTGATCCACCATAATTGCATTGACACATAGTAGGAAAAAAGACACATGGAAAAATGAGTGAATACAAAAGGCACAGTGGCGCATGCCTGTAATGCCAGCACTTTGGGAGGCTGAGACAGGAGAATCGCAAGTTCAAAGCCAGCCTCAGCAACGGTGAGGTGCTAAGCAACTCAGTGAGACCCTGTCTCTACATAAAACACAAAATAGGGCTGGGGATGTGGCTCAGTTGTTAAGTACCCCTGAGTTCAATCCCCAGTACTCCTCCCCTCCCAAAAATGAGTGAATACATCAACATCATCAGTGAGGGTTTTCACAAACTGACCCAAAAATATCTTAGCTATTCTCAGTCGGATTTTTATCTCTGGACAGAATACTTCTTTTTGCTTTTCCAGACAAGAAACGTTGCAGAGGTAACAATACCATGTCAAGAACTTCAATGTGGGCATGAGATACAACTCAGTACATGGAGGGAATCTTAGAGGGAAGAACCCAGGAATTTTGCACCACCAAATCAAAATCCTAAAGATTATTTTACTTCTAACAAATGAATAAACTCTTGACCTTGAAGATGGCACCCTTGACCTCCCTGTTCCTCAGGCTGTAGACCACAGGGTTCAACATGGGGATGACCATAGTGTAGAACACAGATGAGATTTTATCAGTGTCCATGGAGTGGCTGGAGCTGGGCTGTAAGTACATGAAGATAACCGTCCCATAAAAAATAGAGACTGCAGTGAAGTGGGAGGCACAGGTGGATAGAGCCTTCTGATATCCTGCACCTGAGCGCATCTTTAGGATAGTGATAAAAATGAACATGTAGGATATTAAGATAACTAGGAGAGCAAAAAAGATATTGAAGCTCACAACAGAAACAAGAACCAGCTCACTGACATGCCTATCAGAGCAAGAGAGAACCATGACGGCTGGAACATCACAGAAAAAGTGATGGACCACGTTGGACTTACAGAAGGAGAGACTGAACATGTCCCCAATGTGGATAGAGGCATTCAGGAAACTAACAAAGTAGGAGCCTAAGATCAGCCAAATACACACACTTGTAGTCATGGTGGTGGTGTAGTGCAGGGGCCTACACACTGCTACATAGCGATCATAGGCCATGGAGGCCAAGAGGTAATTTTCAACAGTACCAAAGGCTCCAAAAAAGTACATCTGAGCAGCACAAGCATTGTAGGAGATGACCTTGTCTCCTAGAAGGAGCCCAGTCATGACCTTGGGAGTGACAGCTGAAGAATAGCAAAAGTCCACCAGAGACAGGTTACCCAGGAAAAAGTACATGGGAGTGTGGAGACGGGAGTCCAAGACAATCAGCAGGATCATCCCCAGGTTCCCAGCCAGAGTGATGGTGTAGATGAGGAGGAAGGTCACAAAGAGGGGAAGCTGCAGACCTGGGTCACTGGTCAGTCCCAGCAGGATGAACTCTGTCACTTCTGTCTTGTTCTCCATTAGTGATACCTAACAATCACTATATATTATATAGTCATGATGAAAAATAAAACAGAATGATAAAGAAATTAATTGAAATTTGAAAGTATGCATACAAATTGTACTTTGAGATTCTCCAGAAAAAACATGGCTATCAGAATCAAATTAGGTGCATTAATTATATACAGCATTACATACTGTCAAATCTTTGGAACCTTAATCAATCACATACACAATTTTTAAAACCACGCATTTGTTATCTGACCTATAGTCAATTAATAATTTAATCATAAGGACTATTAAGGATGAATCTGCCCAGACACCTCTCCTGAATTCATTACAAACTGACCCTTCCTCTTTGCCCACATGCCCAGAACTGCAGTAGACCCTGAGGATGTGTATCCACTGTCTCCTCTCAACAATATCATGAGTTCTATTGGTTGTTATCTCATGTATATGCTGAAGCACAAGAGGTGGAAAGAGTAATTTAATCATCATTTGCACAAGTGTTAATTGACAATCTTGATTCTGGACCAATGCCAACCTTTAACACATGCTGAGTAGTTCATAAGTCTAGGGTCTCATTTGAGTTTAAATCAAATTTATTTTAACCACATTTATGGTGTACTAAGGGTTTAATTGATTAGGAAAGTTTCATCTTGTTCACTACATATTTGCCTCTAATGTGATGAGAAATAAAGAAATGAAAACCCAGAATGGTAAAGTGATACCTCTTCAATAACAAAATACCGTAAGTAAATAAAAAAATTCTAAACTGCATTTTAATCTTTTTCCTTCCATATCTTATTTATTATCCTCAGCATATCTACTCATGTTGATCGATATGGTTGGTGTGGTCAAAGCATAAACTATTGATTTAGGTTGAAGACGGGTGTAGCTTTGAGGCATCACTCAAGATCTCTGTGCACAGCAGGTGTGGTAGGGTTACAAATGGGTGGTTAGACCATAAGCAGCCTGCAGATGCTGTTCTCAGTAAAGGCACATCATCAAGAGACAGAAGACATGGAGCTTAGGCTCTTGGAAGAGATGCTTATCAGACCTACCATTTACCACCCAGGAGTCACTGGTCCTATCCTAACCCCTATGGATATCAAATTTCCATCTGTAAAATGACGATAGTAAAGAGACTTGCTTTGAGCTATGATTGTGAGAACTAAGTAAGACAATGCAGGACTACAGACTGCTGGGCATAGGCACAGCCTGTAGACTGTAATCAC
The DNA here is from genome assembly GCA_028644305.1 of Xerus rutilus. Taxonomy (NCBI): domain Eukaryota; kingdom Metazoa; phylum Chordata; class Mammalia; order Rodentia; family Sciuridae; genus Xerus; species Xerus rutilus. Next base: position 12,327,371 of record CM053399.1, read on the forward strand.
CACAATGCTTTTCTTAGGCTGGTATCATGGCCTTTGTCCTGGTTTAATCACAGTGGATGCAGACATGCAGGGCTTCACTGGGGGTGAATTTGGACTCTTGAAACATTATTCCCCAGTGGGCCTCTTCCCCCACGTTATGGCCATGAGCTGTTCTGTGCTCTCCAGTGATTCTCAGTCTGTCCTGGTTCAAGTGTATGATTTCTGCTTCTACAATTCCATGAGAGCTAATCATTTCAAAATTTCTTCCTTGATACCCATTTTAATTTGGATAAAAGAGTCCATTGTCTTAAAACTCATTCTTTCTCTCACTTCTATTGTCCCATAGCCAAATCAAGATTGAGATTACTCAGTTTATGTTTTCAGCTGACAGATCTGTTTTGGTGGCAAGTTTCATATTGTAAAATATTTAAGTTGAATTGATTGTTACACAGTAACAGTATCTCAATTTCTTTATTTGAATTAAAGACTTTGGAAAATATCCTTCCAAAACTAACTGCTTTTGCCTAACATCTTTCACTTAAGCCTGTGGCAACTTCAATTTACAAGTCTGTTCCATGAAGACATTATGGTTCCTGATCATAACACACACAATCACAGTTAGCATGTGCCATGTTCTACACAAATGATAAGGAGTTTGCATACAAGTGTTTTTGTGTGTGCATGCATGTATAAGGTAGTTAGTATTATCCTTTTTATGTTTTATTTGTGCATTGAAATTATGCATCACAGTAGGATTAGTTGTGACATAGTTGTACATGTACAAACATAATTTGATCAACTTCCTTCTTCTGAACCTCCTCTTTTCCTGTCTTCCTCCCTTTCCCAATTCTGCTCCTCTACTCTTTTGATTTCACTTTCCATTGTGTTAATTGGTGCATTATAATTATACCTCAAAGTGGAATTTATTGTTCTATGTACATGGAAAGAAAGAGGAGGTACTGAAGAATAAAATGGACCAAATTACATTAATTATTATCATTTTTTATCCATAAGGACACTGAGAATTTGAGATGGTGTGTGATACTCTAATATTATACACATAGTATGGGAAAGATTCAGATTCTGGACTTAAATTCACCTTCCAAGAATAAGCATGAGATGAGTTTGAAGTGGTTGAAGTGCAGAGCAGAGCATGTTCATTCATTTAGAACCTCTTGTATAGTGTTAAGAAGCTTGTTTTATTACTCTAGGTTTTGGTTGGTTGGTTTTTTGTTGGTTGGTTTTTGTTTTTTAATCTCCAGTGAGATGCAAATGTCACATCACCACATAGCCATTGACTAATCAAGGCTTTGTATATCCTGATGTTAGTTTATAATTTTTAGGATACAATGTGATTTGACATATGAATCACTAACGCCACTCTAATACGTGTTTTGACATTTATTCCCCAGTGTGAACCTCATCATTTGAGAAATATTTGGAAAACACTTCTTTCCATTCATATAACTCAGTTATTCATATAACTCCCATAACTCACTGCTTTTTCATGATTTAAACTTCTCACTAAATGTGTATAGACTGCTGAAGCTTACTAGTTTGCAAGAAGACAAAGCACTCAGTCAAGAAGAGTCAAACATATGAAATTCAGCAATGGGTATTCCATGAGCATTGTAAGATTGTGTTTTTCACGTAATTCGTAGAATGTGCCTATAGAAACTAAAATAAGAATAAATAACAAGTAAAACAGGTATGTATTCCATGAACAGTAGTAGAGGCACGCACTCTCACACAATAGACAAACCTTCCAACTTCTCTAAGGCAGGGAAATGGAGAAAAGAATATTAATACAAATCAAGTTCTGGTTCTGTCATTAATTCTTTCTGTGTCTTTCAAGAACCTCTTAATCTCTTCCGTATTTGTAAGATAAACATGAAAGATTGCTTCTCTCACACAATCCACAGCCTGTGGGTAGTTTGTTAATTCACTTAGGACATGTCTGTAGTTTAAAGAAGATCATTTTATTTTTCTGAATTTTTTTTTGTTTGATTGGCTTTGTTTTCACCATCAATTTTGGGTGAATGTATAATAAAAAGACAACATCACCAGCTCATATCTTATTTTTTGTTCATGTGTCTGGAGAGAATCCCTAGCCTCATTGTGACAGTCACAAACAGATTCCTCTTAGTTTTTAGAAAAAACGTTGAAGCCACTTCTTTCTCTTTTTAAATAACCTCAGGACAGCTGCCTCTACTTCTGCATGAATTACAGAGCAAAGTACACAGAGCAGAGGCTTACCAGATTGCTGGGGGAGAAAGAATGTTCCACCCAGGATGTTAGCCTGATCATAAAGTCAGCCTTGGAGTACCCCATACTTTCTCTTAGAGGATCTCTCTCAGGCAGCCATCAAAGTGTCCAAGTTGTCTAAGGCATAGAAAAACAGGAAAAAAACATTATCATGGATGAAGTTTTGAACTTACTGTTAATACTTTGTTTCTTGGAAGGATCTCTTCTCTCCTCCTCATTGGCAAAATAAACATTGTGAGATTATATTTTTCATGTAATTCATAGAATGTGTCTATAGAAACTAAAATAAGAATAAATAACAAGTAAGACAGACATATAAAACATCTTGTGAGAGGTTATCATTTAAATGTCAGTCAAGGTAACTTTCATGGTTGAGTGTCTCCCTGACCTTGGTGGAAGGCTCATGGCAAACCCTCAGGTCAGAAGGCCTGAATGTGCTCACATGATTGTCCTTCACGTGAGTAAATAATAACCAGCAAAGCACAGCACAGAGTGTGCTTACTCCAAGCAATGAGAGGTCGAGTCATGTTGGGACTTTAGAGGCGAAAGCATGGGGCTCTGGAGAGAATTATAGAGACTCGGAGATCTCTGGAGGTTTCCCTATGAGACCAGCTCCAGCTCTTCATCTTACTTTCCTAGGGAAGAAGCAATTAAACTATTTGAGGGTATTGAGTTAGTTATTATTAGTTATTTTACTGTATATGAATGCTTTTGTATTACTTGGAGTTTTCATCTTTCCAGATTTTCTAAGTCACTCACAATGTTCATAGAATAATAGCCACACATTTTAGTGGATAGGCCTAAGGATTTTGTCTAATGTATAGCCAGTAACCTCTATGACAATCACCTAAACCAATTTTGAGCTTCTCTTTTCCCACCTCCTCCTGCTGGCATCAAATAAACTATTTTTCCAAGTATTTTTGCCTTTGTTAGTAGGTCCTTAACTATATACTAGAATATGTGATTTCTGAGTCTGACATCTTTACCTCATCTTTTAAAGTCTATCCCTGATGCTATCCATAAGAATGAAGAATTTTGTTTTTACTTAAGAGTAGCATTTATTATGTGGAATTTACAAGGTTTGGTTTTGCTTAGTGATTGATGTTGGGATTGAATCCATGGTCTCATTCAGGCTAGGCGTGTTCTCTACCTCTGAGCCACAAACCAGCCTGACTTTATTGGATTTTGATTTTTCAGTGGAGTGACATTTATGTTGGTTTTAGTGTTTTGTGATTATAAATAAGGCTGACCCATAAACATTTGTTGGAAATAGTTGGATGGACACAGGCTTTTATGTCATGTGAGTAAATGTGCTGAGTCAAGGTGATTTTTATTTTATTAAAATAAAAAAGAAACTGCTGAACTGTTTTCTAAAGAAATTGTTCCAATTTAAATTCATATCAGCAAGCCACTTATAGAATTTATCACCTTTATCAACATTTGCTATTTTGAGTTTTATAAAATCATTGCTTTTTTTAACTTTCATTATTGGTCATTGTTTAGCATATTTCAAGAAATTTTAGCGAATAATTTCTTCTTGTTGTTCTTCTTAAATACCCACCAATTTTATTATTACAGTTTTACCTTAGGAAAGCTTTTTAAATTTTCTTCCAACAAAAGAGAAACATTTATTTTTCTCATTTACTCAGTTGCCTCTCAGTCCACAGTCCTAAGCAGACTTACCATAACTTTCTCAGTGCAAGAAGGTATAATGTTGGTGCTCCCAGGTCGTGTGAAAGCTGGCCCATCTGCAGATTTGGACTATTCAGCCTTAATAATAACATGAGCTAATTATTTCATATTGTGTGTGTGTGTATAATATGTGTATATATACATATGCATACACATAGAATATATATGTATATATATTCTATGTATATATATACATATATATATATTCTATATAGACTAGAATATAAAGCACTAATGCGTATTTTTCGTAGTTTTATCAGGTTTTTATTTTTTGGCAGTGATAGGGTTCAAACCCAGAACCTTGTGCATGACAGACAAGTGTTCTACCCCTGAACTATACTTCCAGCTCTATTTTCAGTTGTAAAGACAGCATGGTAGTCTGTGGTATGATTTGACAAGAGAGGAACACAAAACACAACCATTGAATACTACCAATAAAACAATTTTAAAAAACCCAAATATCTGAGTTAACATGTGCTAAAATATATTTGAAAGTTGTGGTCCCCACCCCCTGAAATTCACAGGCTGGAACCTAAGACCCAGTCTGATTCTGTTAAGAGAGGGGCCTTTAGAATGTGATCAAGTCTCCCTTTAGGAGGTGATTAAGTTCTGATCCCATGATTAGGATTAGTGCACTTATACAGGGCTTGACAAAACTTGCTAAGTCCTTTTTTTCCTTTCTATCTTCCAATCTGTGATGAAGTTATGCAGGGATCCAAATCTTAGACTTCTATTCATTGAGACTGATCTAGTTATAGCCATTGTTTAGTATCTAGTATGTCAGCAGCAGAGACTAATGCCATGTCCCTGATTGGTGTCATTCCTTAGGATACCCAGCCAGTGAGCTGGTGCCAAGACATCATATTTGGCCAAGCCAGCATGGAATGGCAGCATTTGTTTTTACTGGAATAACACTTACTATGTGTACAGGCTGCCCTTCCTTTCATGCAGTGATAGAAAGCCTTAGCCCCCATCATAGTTTTCCACCAGAATTGCTTCTGATCATTATTTCACAGAAAAGGGAGTTGGGCAATGGGTCCATGCTCATGGAATTCACTAGTATGCACTTGCCCCATCATTCTGAAGTAGCTCACTTGATGGAATGCTGCAATTGCCTTTTAAAGACACTGGTACAGTGCTGGTTGGGCGCAATATTCTGTAGGTCCTATGCATTGTTTTTGAGGAGTCTATATGCTCATAATTAGCATCCAATATTTGTTTTTTCACCATTGCTAGGATTCATAGGTCAGGGGACAAAGGGGTGACAAAGAAAGTGGCATCAAAGGTAGTGAGAAATTCTTCCACCAAAAGACACATGAATGGTTCTAGTGAGTGGAAGTTAAGATTGGTGCCCAACCACTTTGAGGTCTGTAATTTTCTGAACTAGTAGGTTATGAAAAAATTTAAGTACTCTCTGCTGATTGACAACGACTAGCAAGGAGAATTCTGCTTCACTGTGGAGGTAAGGAAGAACATGCTTGGAGTGCAGGAGATCCCTTGAGGCCTCTCTTGCTATTAACATGCAACTCATAATGAGGAAGCTATATAAGTCTTCAGAACAGAGCTTCCAAGAAAGCCCTGCAGAAACATGTAGTTATGAAAACCAGCTTCTACCACTTGCCCATTAAAGAATGGAGAGCAGAAACATGTAGTTATGAAAACCAGCTTTTACCACTTGCCCATTAAAGAATCAAGGCTATTATTCTAATGAATATTTCTCCCTTATTTTGTTATGGATATATGTGTGCATGCCTAATGTAGTCATTTTCTTCCCTGTCATACCCCACTATCATGAAATATAAGATATGTTGACTTAGATCATAGTTTTTAAGTACTACATTGTTTGAGAAGAGATTGACTTACAGCCATGAAAGAATTACCCTCTCCTACTGATTATTAATCACTACCTTTGTGGAATGGGAGTCGTAGTGGAAGAGCACTTGCTCAGCATATGCAAGGCCCTTGGTTTAATCCCCAGAACCGCAAAAAAGAAATCTCTCTCTGCTGACGTTATCCCTGTGGAGACATGGATATGGGACATAGATATCACCCATTCAGACACGTTTATCTACATACCCCGTCCCCAGATCTCCTTGTCATCAATATTTCAATCACATCCCTCTCATCTCCTACTCTCAAACCAAACTGTAGGCTCGGGCCCATGGATTGGTATGTAGTCACTCACATTGTCATATATCCTGAAAGAGGCGGTGAATGACGGGTGTGCTGCCTCAAGTTCTGCCCAATGCAGGGATGTTGCTTCACTCCTGTCCATTGGGGTGTCCCAGGAAGAGGCTTTACTGCTACGGGTAGCCATTTGTGGGTGGTTACAGCATATTACACAGAAGGATCTGTAAACCAGATTCAAATCATCTACCCCAGTGAGTTGATTATAGGGAGCTCCCTGTGAGCCTTCAAGGGCAGCCCTGGGAGAGAAGGCATTGCAGGAGCCTCTGCCATTTGGGCTGCTTGTCCAGGTAACCTACTTTGCCTTTGAGGCCTATTAGTGTTTAAATGATCACCTCCATTTGACAATGGAGCACTGTTGAGTATACTAATTGTGTGTCTTGGCTGGTCAACTAACACCCAGTTTATGATAAGCATCTAAGGTTGCCTGGTAACCTAGTGGACTATGGTTAGGGTTTCAATATATACCAAGGCCCAGGCCGATAGCTGTTCTATTTCTTTTTTTTTTTTCCAAAAAGGAGAGTAATTATCCACAAAGGACAGCGGGGCTTTCTTAAAAATCCTACCTGCACTGCAATTTACTCATAGATATCTAAAGCCCTCAACAGTATCCCTATCTACATTTAGCAAATTAAGAATAGTCTCATTTGCAGGATCACATGGCCCAAGTGGCAGAGAGCTGGCACAGAACTCAGGAAGTATTGGAGGGCCTTCTCTCTTCTGGTCCCCACATAAAACAAGCAGCTTTTCCGATCACTTTGTAAATGGGCTGGAATAACTCATTCCTTCTTTTTTGTTTTGTTTTTTGTTAGAGGGGCCAGAGAGAATAATTTGTCATTTTACTTGAAAGGGATATCTCAACAAAACACACATTACTGCATGACTATAATGTTCACTGAGGTAGAAGAGCCCTGAATATTTCTTGGATAAATTTCCTACCACTGGCATTTAAATGCTTCACTCATAAGTCTGGAGTGGTTTCTTCTACATCTTTCTCACTTTGTTCAATCAGCATTATATCATCAACATCATGGGCCAGTGTGAAACCTTTTGGATGGGAAAGGTGATACAGCTGTCAGTTAGAACATCAATGGTATATTACTGCCCTTACCACCTGAGAGCAATTTGCTTTTTTTAATATTTGTTAACAGGGATGAGAATGTATTTTTCTGCAATCAAAATGGCTGAAAACTACCAGAGAATAGAAGAAAAGAAAGAGGGAGTGGGTGGGGGGAAGGAGGTACTGGGGACTGAATTAGAACAAGATATATTCCATGTTTTTATAATTTTATTAAATTGGATTCTATTGACTTGTATAACTAAATATATATTATTATATATTAATATTATTAATACATATATAAATATTAATGCTAATTAATATTAATATATTCATACATAGTTATTAAGTTCATGACCAACACCAGTCAAAAAAAGAAAGTATGAAATTATGTCATTTTCAGGAAAATGTATTGAATTGAAAACCATCAGGTTAAACCTAGAAAGCAAGACACAGAAAGAAAAATGTCACAACTTTTTCTGAAATGTCAAATAGAGAGTAAAAAAAGAAAAAAAATTGTATGTATATAAAAGTAGAAGGAAGATCATTAGGTTAGAAGAACGGAGTCAGGGGATGAAAAAGGTGAGGGTCAAGAGTGGTATTAGGGAGAGCAATTGATCTGATTATGCTACATGTGTGTATTAAAATCCAACAATGAAATCATATATTCTGTATACTACATATGCTCCAATTAAAAAATAAATTCCTAATTCTTATGAAAAAAGAATACCTGCAAACCAAGTACCACAGAATGTGTTAATTGTAGCAACAATGAAACCACATCTGGCACAGTAACTGCAATTTGAGTCAACGCCTGATTAAGCTTACCGTATTCACTGTAATTCTTCAAGAGTCATCCTTTTTCTGCACAGGTCAAAAAGATAAGCTGAATGGTGAATGTAATGGGATTCTCTACCCTTCATCTTTCAAGTCCTTGATGGTTGCCCCAAGTTTGGTAATCCTTCCAAAATGTGAGATTGCTGCTGGTACACTATTTCCCAGGTAGAGGCAGTTCTAGTGACTTCCATGTGGCTCTTCCCACCATAATAGCCACCATTCTACAGGTGAGATAAACAATATGGAAATTATGTCATCTGTTAATTATCATTATTCCAATTATGCATTCTGAAACCATGGAAATAACCACAGAATGGGTTTGCTGACCCCCGGGGCCCAGTTTGAGATTGATCTGAACTCTAAAAACAGAGATCACCTGCCCTCCACAAGACCCTGCACTTACTAGACAACAATGATTTTTACCTTTTGAAAGTAGTGCCAGTTCAGACCTAGAATCCATTAGTCACCCAAAGTTTTACTGATCTACTTTATTCGATTCATAGTGACCATGATAAAGGATCATAGAAAACTTTGGAGAAGATGAGGAGAAAGATTTACAGTATTACCCTTTCACAGTTCATTGGGTCAATGTTCTACAAACTGACTCAAGTCTGGGAATTAATTGAGGGATGGTGACTCTCAGCTTTTACACATTTTACTAGAACTTCTGCAATACAGATCAAATAAGAATTCAACAGCCCTGGTTTCTGTTTCACTTTGAGGAACACCATCATAAATTTGCTTATTCCCTAAGATTCACTTGTCAGACTTTTTGACTGCTGCTTTGAATCTTCTGCCCAGTTTTCCTTGGGCAATTTTGTGCTTATACATGAACCCAACTACACTGAGAAACAATCTCAGCAGCCTTAGATCTATTTAGTAATTCAATAGCCTCATATCTCTGTTCTTGAGTTTGGTAGTTTTTGTAAGAGGAGGTTCATATCTTTGATCAGATTTGAGTTTCTGTGAACACCAATTCACATATTCTCTATGCCCTTTTCTGTATCACATTATTCCTTCTGTTACTCCAGTTGTGTTTATGTTGGTATAAACGGTGTGGCATGCAATATTCTCTTGAGCCCAATTAGGTTTTTCTTCATTCTTTTGTCTTTTCTACTCCTCCTACAGAATTATAGTGGTTGCTTTATCTTCAACATCACTGATTCTTCTCCCTGCTGAAATCACCATTAAAATTCTCTAGTGAATTTTTTATTTCACTTACTGTGCTTTTTAGATCTTGTATGTCTTCTCAGGCTGTAGAATATCACCATCTTCTTCAGACACCATTGATGGAGAACAGAAGTGACAGTTCATCCTGCTGGGACTGACCAATGATCCAGATCTGCAGCTTCCCCTCTTTGTGACCTTCCTCCTCATCTACACCATCACTCTAGTTGGGAACCTAGGGATGATCCTGTTGATCCTCTTGGACTCCCGTCTCCACACTCCCATGTACTTTTCCTGGGTAACCTGTCTCTGGTGGACTTCTGCTACTCTTCAGCTGTCACTCCCAAGGTCATGGCTGGGCTCCTTCTAGGAGACAAGGTCATCTCCTACAGTGCTTGGGCTGCTCAGATATGCTTTTTTGGAGCCTTTGGTACTGTGGGAAATTACCTGTTGGCCTCAATGGCCTCTAATTGCTATGCAGCTGTGTGTAAGCCACTACCATCACAAGTGTGTATGCGTGTCTGGTCATCGGCTCTTATGTCATTGGTTTCCTTAATGCCTCCACCTATACTGGGAACACATTCACTCTCTCTTTTTGTAAGTCCATCATGGTCCATCATTTCTTCTGTGATATTCCAGCAGTCATGGTTCTGTCTTGCTCTGAGAGACATATTAATGAGCTGGTTCTTATTTATGTAGCCAGCTTCAATATTTTTTGGTGCTATAGTTATCTTAATATCCTACATATTCATTTTTACCACAATCCTGAAGATGAGTCCAGGTGCAGGACATCGGAAGGCAATATCTACGTGTGCCTCCTACTTCATGGACACTGACAAAATCATATCTGTGTTCTACACTATGGTCATCCCCATGTTGAACCTTGTAGTCTATAGCCTGAGGAACAAGGAGGTCAAGAGTACATTTGCAAAGATCTTTCTGGACATAGAGTCTTCTCTTATGTCATTGGTTTCCTTAATGCCTCTTGTCTACAGATAGATACAGATCTCTCTGTCACTCACTCCCTGTCTTTCTCCCTTCTCTTCCTCTCCTCTTTCTCCTCCTCCTCCTCCTCCTCCCCTCCTCCTCCTCCTTCTCCTTCCTCTTCTTCTTCCTCTTCTTCTCTTCCTCCTCCTCCTCCTCCTTCTTCTTCTTCTTCTTTTCTCTCTCTCTCTCTCTCTCTCTCTCTCTCTCTCTCTCTCTCTCTCTGTCATGCACTGATACATACATTTACTTTCTCAGGTCTTTGAACCAGATTGAATTACACTTTGGTTGCCTTGTCCTCCGGCTCTCATATTGCCCAGTGTGGGTCTACTAGGCTAGCATAACCCTAAGAGCACATACCCATGATAACTCTCCTCTTATGCTTCTGTACATGTTCCATTGATCCTAGAGAACCATGATTCATAGGCAAGCCTTTAAGAATTATGAAAACATGGTACAGTGTTGAATGAAAGTCTGTGATTCTTCTTTGCACTTTTTAACAAGAAACACATGCATCTGGCACCTCATATGAATTAGTGTATCTGTTTGAATGTATCATTTTATACAATCATCATATTCATGATTTAAATTTTGAAGGAATAAAATAGTCTCATTGCCAGGTAAAATGAAAGAATAATGAAAGCAGTTTTTAATCTGTTTATTTACTATCACAATTTTTCAGACATGGTAAAAATTGCACAGAAATCAATAATGCTGTACATTTTTCTTTCTGTAAATGCTTTGAAATGGTTAGCACTGCCCATTGATTTTTTAATTTTGTTGAGTCTTACTCTCTAGGGTCACTTCCTTAATCTTTTACTTCACTCCATTCTCACTGATTCCTGTGCTACTTCACAAATTCCCCTATCTCAGGGTCTTTGCACTTTCTGTTCCCCATGAGAATCACTCTCATACCATTCGGGTTTTTTCTTACCTTGTCCTAGAGTCCTTCACTGACCACCTTTATAAACTATCCATTGTTCACTCACCACATAAACTGTCCCCTCACAGTCTGTCATTATGAACCCTTACCTACTATGTATTTACTTGTTTCTTCTTTTTTTCTTATTCATGCATGAACATAGCATAATTCAGTAGATTTCATTTCTGAGTGCTTCCCCATGTCCTCCTCACATACCTTCTTAATTCCCTTCTCTACTCTGTAGGTGTATCTTCTATATTTATGATATCACTTTTTTATTCCCCACACACCATTTTCTCTTTGTCTAGCTCCCACATAGGAGAAAAAGCATTTGTCATTTTCTGTGCTCAGCTAATTTCACTTAGTATTTTGGTTTTCAATTTCATCCATTTAGCAGTAAATGACTTAATTTTGTCTTGATTCAGTATTCACTAATTTTCTAAAAATATTAGAAAATTCCAAGAATATTAGAAAATTTTACATAAACCTAGCCTAGTAGAGGTTTCACTTTCTCTTTGGACATTTCTGTGGTGTAACAAGCCCTTGGTATGCCCCCAAATACTTTTTGCTTTGGTTCTGTCTTATAAAGAAATGATAGCTTGCATCTAGACTCCCTAGGTAATTCAGATTCATTCTCATCTTAGTGGGTGTTGAAGAAAAAAATAAGATTTGCTAAATAAATTTCTTTAGTATGTTAAACAATACCAAAAAATAAAGTATAAGAAAATAATTAAAAAACTTAAATACTAAATACAGATAAAGATGTAAAACAATTCAAATTGATTTCTAGTAGGAGTTCAAAGTGGAAGAGAATTTCAGAAAATAGTTTCAAAATTTATTATTCAATAAAGAAGTACTTATCATTTCACAAAGCAACCTGACTCCTTTATATTTACACATGTGTCATAAAGCTGGCATTCCCCCACACAAAAAAAGTTGAAACAACTGGTTAGATCAGTCTGAGGGGCAATCAGCAAAGACCAAACAAAGGCAAATGTTGCTTAGAGAATGGAAATGAAAATTGTTAATGTATAGGCTTACTATTCTTCAGTAGGTAAGTTTCCACAGTGATACAGATGAAAATAGAAATAGATTTCAAAAGAAAAGTAAAAACTGAAGAATTCAAAGAAAAAATACTTCAGGTTAATAGCTAGAGATATTCTACCAAAGGCAAAACCAATTGGATGAAAACAGCTGATGAAAGGGCAGTACATGAGCAACTTATCAAAGAGAAGTTGAAATGAAAAACTTCAGGTGATTGTGGTAGTGGTTATATGATAATGGTTTTGACAAAATCCTTAGGGCCCTATGCTATAAAGTATGTATTTTACTGTATGGAAATTATGCATTAATTAGAACTTTTGCAAACAAAAATGCAACACAAAAACATATGTGCATATTATGGTAGCCAATTGATTCCCTCAGGTAGTTTAATTGCTTCTTCCCCAGAAAGTAAAATGGGGAATGGCAGAGTCTCATAGGTAAAAAATAGGTTTCCAAGTCTATATAATTCTCTCCAGATCTCCATGTATTACTCTCAAAAAAAAAAAAAAGTGTACATGACTCAAAACCACATTGATTTTTAAGGAACACATTCATTGTTCATTGTTAATCTGAATGATTGTCCTAAGGACATACAGGCCTTCTGACCTGAGGACTTGCTATGAGCCTTCGAACAGGGTCCAGGAATCACACAAAGACAACAGTTACATTGTTTGACTTTTAAGAAATAAGTTCTTCCCAAGATGTATTAGAGAACATGCTTCTGGTTGTTTATGGACATGATGTGTGAATTATGTGGGAGATGTAATCTTATCAGGCTTATTTAACAAATAAGGAGAAGGTAGAAGACTCTTCAATGAAATAGAATTAATGATAGATTTGGAACTTTTACCCATATTTGTATTCTTTCTTTCATTTTTACATGCATTGAACAACTTAGAAACTTTTGACTACTGCATAGGAGAAAGATCCACTCACAGAATCTATGCAATACTCCACGGCTGATTGTATGATTTCTGACTGATTATTCTGGATTGAGAGTTCTCTTCTCCTACACCAAACTGGTAAGCTCTGTATTCCTTAAATATTCTTAATGAGAAGTGTAATTTTTGCAAAAACAGTGGGGTAGCTGTAATTACTGAGAGTTATTTAAACAGAGAGAGGACTGAATTCAATACTTTTCTGAAAAACTGAGGAGACTCTGGCATATGTCAAAAAGCCCGTTACAAATAATTTGGTGATTCTCATGACACATCATGCTTATTTTTACAAAAATATGCATGAAAATATAAAACAGAATATGCTCCATTGGTTAGCTGGTGATTTTGTCTTGTTCACTATGTATTTACTACTAGGTAAAACAAACAAACAAACAAAAATCTCAAAAAAGTGAAATGATTCTTCTTTAAACTGGAAAGGGGTCCTCAGGATTAAGAAGCTCTGAACTGCCCTGCTCTTCTCTTATAGTCTCAGGCTTATCATTACTGGCTCTTCCACGCATGTTGACAATGATGAAACTGAAAACGTTCATTTAGATTAAGGAAAAGATGACTTTGAATCTTGCATTTTGAGACTTTCTCATCCTCGCTATATAATTTTGGAAAATCAGAAACTTCTCAAATCCCCAATTTCCTAAAAGATTAAGTAAAAATAATATGCTATCTACCTTACACACACAAATGTCTAAAGCCCTTACTATTTGCTGTGGAAATAGTATATTAGTTAAGGTGATGTGTGTTAAATTAGATCAACACAATGCCTTAGGAGGCAGGCACAGAAAGTGAGATAGTCAAAGTCTTAGGAGATGCGATGTCACGGAACAGTTGTTATTCTGGGGCGAATGTTCTTCCAAAGGCTTAAATGCAATTTACTTTAAATTAAAATATTACTACAAAGAACAAATTGAAATATAATATTACAGGACAGGGAATGTACAGCTACAGTGTGTCTAAAAGCTAAAGACAGCTAAAGGGAGCTTTAAATCCTGGGTCTCTGTGATTTTGTCTATGGAATGACAGAATGAAAGAAATAATTTTTTTTTTGGTAAGAACAGTGAACTTTCTACCCAAACTAAATATATGGATTTTTACAGAAGAAATTTTTAAGAGCGTGGTCCATTGACATTTCAGGAGCACCAATCATATGCTTGGAGCAAGGAAAGAACGACAGTGGAGAGAACAGAAAATGTCAGTGGACCTAGTGTGAGAGAAAGGCTGTTTGGGGAAAGAAGCTTCAAAACTTCAAACTCACCCAAAACTGAAGTCCTACGTGTGAGCATCCACCTCTAGCAAACCAAGATAAAGACCATGATCCCATCCTAATACCATGATAGCTACACTCGACAGACTGTGATTATATTGTAAAGAAATCAAAAGGGGGACACAGACACAAAGTGCAGTGGCAAAGAAGAGAAAGCTGCTCATCTGAGCTGCCAGCTTATTTATATCAATAGACGACCTTAGGTCATTGGGATCATTAGTACATTATTGTTCTTTTGTATTATTAGGCAGGTTACAGCATCCGCAACATTATGTAGCTTAATTATGGGTTACATTCTACTATTACAATGTGCAATGTTACGAGCTTTGTGTAGCTCTCAAGTCCACTGTTTGAAGTTACTGTTAGATGGGCAGGTGCAGGAGCAGTGGAACTTGGTGAAACATTGTAGTTATCTAGCAAGGGAGTTCCTTCATTCCCAGGAGCTACTTGCCTGTGATCAAGGTTGAGGTTGATGAGACTAACACAGAGCCTCCACATGGAGGGCATTGCTACAGCAGGTAAGCATCTTAGCATGTATTAATTTTCTTATTAGTTCCTGAGAGAGATTGCAGGGTTTTTCAATTGTGGAAAACAAAATGCCTGTTATTCTCCGGGAGTTTGCACACCAGAAAAAATGTCCTGTCTTGTACATTTCCACAACCAGAACACTTGCATTAGAGCCAGCATTTTGTTGTCTTTTCAGCATATCTTATTTTATTCCCACCGTGATATCTCATAGTAGATATCTTTATGATTTTCATTTTGCAGATGGACCTAATGTGCTCAAGTAGTTGTGTTAGGATTGGCGATTCTTAGTGGTTAGTGGTAGTTTTGATTGAAGTTTCTTACGAGGACCTAAACTCTATGTTTGCTGAATCTGATTACATGGCTTCTCACAAAATTACTTCTGCATGCTGAATAGAGTTCTTCCAGAGTTGTGATCCCTATTATTAGGTATATTCTGTGTAGATTCCAGATTTAAATTCCTCTTCAACCTAATTAAAGAGTTCTCTTGTTAGCCATCAACACGTGTATTTTCTGGTAAAAATGAGCATGAGGGTGCATGGAAAAAGTCATCATGCCCTTCAGATATTGCTATTTCATTTAGGATCCATTTATAGTTGAAAGAGGGATCACTACACTGTTCTGGATTATTTTTGTGCTTCTTTTACCTCTAACTAGAGGCAAACATATACTGAAGGAGAGGAAATCACCACCTAATCAGTCACTCAGTTCTCTGTGATGTCCCTAACACAGTGTTGGCACTAAAGGAGACAAAGTGCAATTGTACACTGAGTAAAATTCACTTTGGTTTAAATAGATTAGACCATTAGACTTGGGGACCACTCACAATGAGTTAAAGGTGTCCAGAGCAGAAATTGCCAGAAAATACTTACTTACAAATAAATGAAGAAAATTCCAAGTGTCTTTTGCTTCATAATTTGCATGAATATTGCAACCAACCAGACTCCTTTCTTTGAAAGGAAACAATGAATATACATCTGGTGTGTCTTGAGCAGTTGTAAGTAGGTAAGCAACATGGAAGGGCCAACTTTGACAGCTCAGCAGAAGTGTGTGGTTGGAAAGATTTACCAACTCTTATGTTATGTTCAAAAAGGCAATAAATCTTCTAACCACAATTTAAATAGCATAAAAATTTAAAATTATGTTCAGAAGCTATTAGCATTCCTCAATTTGACAGTATGTAACCCTGTTATGTACATACAATTACATGTACCTTGTTATAGCTTGTGCACCAAACATGGTTTTAAGTTCAATTCTTTTTATAGAGAATTTTATCATACCAGTTTTTGAAATGCTACATAAAGTAGGCTTATTTTCCAAGTTCATTTTAATTTCCTTGTCATTCTTTTCCTTCTCCTGCTGTACAATATCACAGTCTTCTTCAGATAACATTGATGAAGAACAGGACAGAAGTGACAGAGTTCATCCTGCTGGGACTGACCAGTGACCCAGGTCTACAGCTTCCCCTCTTTGTGACCTTCCTCCTCATCTACATCATCACGCTGGTTGGGAACCTGGGGATGATCCTGCTGATTGTCTTGGACTCCCGTCTCCACACTCCCATGTACTTTTTCCTGGGTAACCTGTCTCTGGTGGACATTTGCTACTCTTCAGCTGTCACTCCCAAGGTCATGGCTGGGCTCCTTCTAGGAGACAAGATCATCTCCTATAATGCTTGTGCTGCTCAGATGTTCTTTTTTGTAGTCTCAGCTACTGTTGAAAATTTCCTCTTGTGCTCAATGGCCTATGATCGCTACGCAGCAGTGTGTAAGCCCCTGCATTATGCCATGACCATGACAACAAGAGTGTGTTTGTGTCTGATCTCAGGCTGTTATGTCGTTGGTTTCCTGAATGCCTCCATCCACACTGGGAACACGTTCAGTCTTATATTCTGTCTTTCCAATGTGGTCCATCACTTTTTCTGTGAAATTCCAGCAGTCATGGTTCTCTCTTGCTCTGAGAGACATGTTAATGAGCTGGTTCTTATTTATGTAGCCAGCTTCAATATCTTTTTTGGTGTTATAGTTATCTTAATATCCTACATATTTATTTTCATCACAATCCTGAAGATGCGTTCTGGTGCAGGATATCAGAAGGCAATATCTACCTGTGCCTCCCACTTCACTGCAGTCTCCATTTTCTATGGGACTCTAATATTCATGTACTTACAGCCCACCTCCAGTCATTCCATGGACACTGACAAAATCATATCTGTTTTCTATACTATGGTCATCCCCATGCTGAATCCTATGGTCTACAGCCTGAGGAACAAGGAGGTAAAGAGTGCATTTACAAAGACAGTTTTGAAGGCAAAATAATCTTTGTGATTCTACTTTTAACTTTTTTGAGATGCACAATACCTGTACTCATTCCTTTCTGATCTCTTCCATGATTTTTAATTTTGAAATTATTTTGCATTGAGGGAAAAATTTCAAACATAGTGCATAGTGTGATTGGCATATCAAACACTGACCAGCTCCATATGTCCCTAAAGTTAGTCAAGAGCTATTTTCTAAAACCTTTTTGTGTTACTCTTCCTGGCATAAAGGACCTATGCAGATATGATGAACTTAAGAATTTTAGAACTAAGAAGTCATTGAAATTAACCATACATGCCTTAAAGCCAATCCCATGCACATTATGAAAGGAAGTTAGAAAAACATAACCACAGAAAACCGAGCAGCTGGCAATAAGACCATGGATGCCTCACTGAAGAGATGTTACCTTTGATGGGGCAGCCACCTCAAGGGGGAAGGTGAGAGTGTTGGAGCTGCACCTAAAGATGATGGAGAGACCAGGGCTTTGATAACACATTGATTGCAGTTCAAGAAGATGGTTTCACACTTTTGGTTTCTGTGGAAGAATCCTATGTGCTCTCAAAACTTCACGTCAGTTATAGCAGCCATAGGAGACCAGCAAGAACATGTCGTCTGTACATGTCATCACCATACATTACAATTATATGTTGGTTTTGGAGAATTCAAAGAGAAACTATCTGTTCCTGGGCTTTGTTTTGTTGGAATATTATTTTTTATTAATTATTCTTTATAAGTTTTTATAAGTATATTCAGAGTTCTTTTTTTTATTTTGCTTAGTGGGGGTATTTTCAGGAATTTGTATTTTTTCAATGTTTTCCAATATATTGTTGTAGAGCTATTCACAAAATTCTATTTTTTCTTGGATATGTAAGGTCGGAGGTTATATCCTCAGTTTTATGCATGATTTTGCTAATTTGAATTCTCTCTCTTTTCTCATGGTTTTCAAAGTTTTCTCATTTTGTCCACACAATCAATATTTGGTTTTATAGATTGTATCTACTCTTATTTTACATCTTATTTGTTTGCTCTAGTCTTTATTTTTTCCTTATGTTACTTTCAGTTTAAATTTTCACTTTACGATATCATTTCCTTCAACTTTGAAGTTAGCTCACTTTCTTGAGATCACACTCATATTAACATGGGTACTTACAATTACAGATTTTTGCTTCTGCGAAAATTTACCTTTTTGTGGTTTTGCTTTTGTTTGTCTCAAATTGTTTTATAATTTCATTCATGTTTTACTCATTGATTATAGTGTGTTCTTACACACATGAAAATTAAATTTTTTCTTATTTTTGAGTTTTACTTCAACTGTATTGTGGAGGGTGAAGATGTTTTATGTGATTTAAATCTTCCTATGTTTATTGAGAATAGACTTTTAGCCTAAGATATGGTTTGCCCTGAGTTGTCATAGTTTCACATTTAACTTAATTACAGGGAAGGATAACACTAAGACAAGCTCTAAGGGATCTGCTGTATTCCAGGTGCAATCTTCCTTACTTCTACTATGAAACAGTAGTTCAGTGTTATCTTGTTAGTCATGATTAAACAATAATAAGAAATGTGAATTTTTCTTCACTGTTTGATTCAGATGAATGATAATACCAATTAGAAAAGGAAATCTTGACTCCAAATCTTTGTAAGATCCCCTGGTACAATACCTCCAGCCATTGACCAATCCCATTTTCACTCATCACTTCCAGAAATCATGAAATTAACAATTATAGGAAAAGAACCACATACAAGATTACGATTCAGAGCATATATAACCACATATACAACATTATCCTGTCCCAAAGGTATTGCACCAGCTAGAACTTTAACTGAGAATTCAAATTGCCATTCCACCATTGTTTCAAGCCAGTTTCTTCAGGATGTCATGGAAAATAGCAGTCTAGTAAATTGCACTAGCCTGTAGACATTGCCCCATTTTATTTCTCTGGAGTGAGTTATTTGTCAGAACAATGTAGTGTACAATAACATGGCAATGGATAAGGCTTTTGTAATCCACAGATGGTAGATTCATGTATCAGGCTATTTTGACTGCTGCTTTCAACTTTCTGGCCATTATTGCAATATCATGAAGCTTACCCTGGGCAGCTGAGTGCTTATACCTAACACCTGCCAAATCAGGAAGCTTCAATTCAATTATTTTACCAATTTAGTGACCTCAGTTCTCATTTGATGGTTTGCCTAAAAAAATGTGATTGCAGAACACACTTGATGTTTGGATTCCCCTCACAAAACTATTTCTTCTCATAGTTGTGGCAAAGTGTCTTTTCTAGGCCCCCTTAGTGCACATGAGGCTTAAAATAAATCCAATCTAATAGACCAATCTCCCTAAGCTTTGGGAACCCTGCTTGTTCAGCAAGACAGTGTATCTAGGATTTTAAGGACACATTGTAAGTCACCTGTTGGTCCAAGTTTTAGAAAAAAAAAAAGACAAATTATTAAAAGTCCTTATTGACTCCCTGAGCTGCAGCACTTGAAGCTGGGTCTCTGCTTCATGTGCCTATATCAGTATTTTGGCTTGCCCTGATTGTGGTTTCATTCCCTACAATTATTTAAACTGAGTAACTGTTCTTGCCTATGTTCCACAAATTTCTTCCTGTATAAAAAAATAAAACTCAAGTAATTCTTCTAAAGTGCATCAAATATTGTTCAGGGGGTCTGCTGGGACTTGACACTAGTTAGAGATGTAGGGGAAATGGGTCATAAGGCTTGTTGTTCCTGAGGAGAATTAAAATATTCTTGCCAGAGGAACACACTGCACTTCACTAGAGCAATGTGTGGCTAATTTCCTCAAACAGCAGGACAGTCTGACTCTACTGAGAGTAGAGTGCCCTGGGAGAAGAAAGTCTTATTTTACTGACAAAGAAGACACATCTGAAATTAAGCATTTCCATTTATTTGTCTTCCCTGGAGTCTTCCCATATGTCTAGATTCCAACATCCAGATCCTCTTCATGCCCAATCCCTCACTGGTGCAGTAGATTCCCTTCTAGGTTAGGAATTCAATTTGCACTTTAAGTCAACCTGTCACATGGCCAAAAGGGAGAATATTATGTCTTCACACAGTGGAAGGCAGGAAGGCAACCAGAGCCTAGCTAGTTTCACAAGCTCTCCTGTAACTGCACTAATTACAATCATGAGGGGAGATTTGAATCACCTCCCAAATAAGACTTCACCAATTGCTAAAGGCTCCAGTTTTTAAAACCATCAAGCTTTGTTTTAGCTTCCAAAAAAGAATTGAGAGGAATCAGATACTTTAAAACAAACGTTTACTCAGGTCTGTGAGATTTCAATAATTGATTTATTTGGATATCCAGTGTTTCTCTTTTGTGGGTCTTTATTGCCAGATCATAGCATGGACTAACGTGATCTCTTCACTACTGAATACAGACTCTGATGATGTTAAATCAGTTTAGGAATTTATTTCCAGATCTCTAAAACCAATTCTGGAAACTCATCCTTAAGATAATTCTCCTCTAGAACCAATTTCAATATCAAATTCTGGTTTAGGAAGGGTTATCAGACATTCAAAAGAAGTAAAACTCATAGAATATCTCAAAAGTTCTCTTTATCTATTGTAAAGAATTAGCTCTCATGAATATGGAATCTGAGAAGACCAAATATGCAAAAGGAAGCTTGCTCAAAACCTGGGAAAACCAATAGTGCTCTAATTAGGACATTGCCAAAGAAGTTTCAATAGTGTACAAAATATCTCCTTTTATTTGTTGTTTGTCAAAAATTACAGTTTTATTTTTTATGTCTATTGCCATAGATTTATAATGAATGTTTTATGTATTTTTTTTTGTTTTATGTATTTATAAGTCCATGAATGAGAAATATTTAATTATAAAACAAAAATACAGCAATATGCAATTATATGCATTTTTATATTAGTATATGCAGTCACCCTCACCAATACTTTGATATCTTTCTAAAAATATTTTATTTTATTTTAAGCCTATTTTTATTATTCATCAGTAAATGATAATTACATATATTTATTTGCACAATGTGGTATTCGTGTAGGTTCAAGTTATTTTCTGGAGTTACTTCATTTCAGGCCAGAGGACTATTTTTGCATTTCTTAGAAAGCAGTTCTACCAACTCTCAAGTTTCCTTCATATTGTAAGGTCTCTTTTGTCCCTAATTCCTGAAGGATAATTGTTACATTTTAGATATAAAGTGTCCCATGAATATCATACATGTGAGACAATGTCAGAACTATCATGTTGAATTGATTAGGTTATGAGAGCTTTCATCTAATCAGTAGATTATTTCATTTAATCCACTGATATGGATTAACTGTGTGGTAACTAGAGGCAAGAAGGGTTTGGCTGGAGGAAGTAGGTCGAGGGCTCTTGTTGCCATGTCCTGAGATGCTTTCCTCCACTACCCCCTTCCATCACGATATTCTGCCGCACCTCGGGGCCCAGAGCTATGAAGACAGCTTATCTAAAATCTTTTCTTTCTAAATATAATATCCATTCTTCATTAGGCCAGTTACTGTGCATTTCTGTTCTCTGTGAAGGAGGCATATTTTCTTATGTCTTTTCATATATATTTCTCATGGTTAAAAATTGGATATTTGAGCTAAACTGTGGAACCAACCTAGATGCCCTTCAATAGATGACTGGATAAAGAAACTGTGGTATATATACACAATGGAATATTACTCAGCAATAAGAGAGAATAAAATTATGACATTTGTAGGTAAATGGATGGAATTGGAGAATATCATGCTAAGTGAAGTAAACCAATCTCAGAAAACCAAATGCCGAATGTACTTGTTGATAAGCGGATGCTGATCCATAATGTGGGGAAGGACATGGGAACAATGGTGGATCTCTGTTCACAGGGGTGTAAGGTGGGAGGGGGCATGGAGACAGCAAGGGTGATGGAATATGATGGTCATAATAACTCTAACTTTATGTATTACTGCATATATGTTGTGATTCTATACAACTTACAACTAGAGAATTGATATGTTATCCTCTATCTATGTACAATCAATCAATTTACACTGTTAACATGTAAGCCTAAATAAAAAAATTAAAAAAAAAAGAAAATTGGATATTTGTAATATTTTGGAGTGGTTACTCTATAAATCAAATAATTCTGTGTCACTGAGGAGGTGGTTAATGTGGGTGCTGTTGTTAATTTGATAAGTCTTCTAAAAAACAATTATTTTGGTTCTGGATATTGAACATGGATACAAGGCAAGCACTGTATGACTGAACTATATTCCCAGCCCCTAAAATACTTTTAGGAGGGTATAGTCTTCGCCTATTTGGGTCTGAATCTCTGTACCTTTTCCCTGTGAAAGCTGGAAGTTTTACGAATGCTCTGTAAATGTCATGATATATCAAATTTCTTTTTGTCTCTATTTTCCATTTTTTATTGGTGGCTTATAATTATATATAATAGTGTGATTCATTATGCTGTACTCATATATGCACAGAATATAATTTGAATAATCTCATTCCCCAATACCTCCATTCCCTCATCGTGTACCTCTACCTGGCCCACTCTGCTTAACTGCTTTCTTTTATTACCACTAATATTGTTATTTTAATTAGTGGATTTTATTTATATATAAACAAAATATATATAATCTGGATATTCATATATGTGTGTGCACATACATATATATGTATATGTATATATATAACCATGATGCATTGCACTATGATCATGCATGAACATAGCATTATTTGGTAGATTCATTACTAAGTGCTTCCCCATGTCCACACCATGTACCTTCTTGATCCCCTTCTATACTTTGTTGGGTTTCCTTCTATTTTTATGGTATCATTTTGTTTTTATTTTCTCCACACAATTCTCTCTTTGGCTAGCTTCCACATATGAAAAAAAAAGCATTTGTCATTTGACTTTCTGAGTCTGGATTATTTCATGTAGAAGGATGTTTTCCAGTTCTATCCATTTATCAGTAAATCACATAATTTCATTCTTGATTTGGCATTCACTAATTTTCTAAAAACATTGAAAAAATTTTACAAAGCCTAGCCAAGTACATTCAGAGAGGTTTTGCTTTCTTCATAGGTATTTCTGTAATATAAGAAGCCCTTGATATTTCTATAATATTACAAGCCCATTTTTCTTGTTCCTATCTCCTAAGGAAATGGTAGTTTGCATCTACAACTCCTAGGTAATTCAGACTCATCTCTTGTCTCAGTGGGTATTTAAGAAGAAAAACAAGATTTGCAAAAAACTTTGTAAACTGGGCACAGTGCAACATGCCTGTAATCCCAGTGGCTTGGGAGACTGAGGCAGGAAGATCACAAGTTCAAATCCAGCTTTAGCAACAGAGAGGTACTAAGCAAATCAGTGAGACCCTATCTATAATAAAATGTCTTTAGCTACTAACCTGGAGTATGTTGTCTTTGAATTCTACATTTTTTTTTTTTACTTAGCATTTGAAGTCCATGTCAACTGTATCATTGTGAAAACTTACCTATTGAAGAATAATATGCCCTTGTGTGGACGTTAAAATTTTTGATTTGCATTCTGCAGCTAAGGAACATTTGTCTTTGCTTTAGTCTTTGGTTATTACTCCTCAGACTGATCTAAACATTTGTTTCAATTTTTTGTGTGTGAATATCAGTTTTTATGGCATGTGTATAAATTTAAAGGAGTCAGGTTGATTTGTGAAAAAAGTACTTTTTACTTAATCCTCTACCACTTCAAACATCATGCTAAGTGAAGTAAGCCAATTCCAAAGAACCCAAGGCCAAATGTTTTCTCTGATTAGTGGATGCTGATCCATAATGGAGGTGGAGGTGGGGAGCATGGGAGAAATGGAGGAACTTTGGATAGGGCAAATGGGAGGGAAGGGAAGGGAGGAAGCATGAGGGTAGGAAAGATGGTGGAATGAGATGGACATCACTACCCTAGATACATGTACAAAGACATGAATGGTGTGACTCTACCTTGTTTACAACCAAAGAAATGAAAAATTGTGCTCCATATGTATACTGTGACTTGAAATACACTGTGCTGTTTTAAAAAATAAAACTAAATAAATTTTTAAAAATTCCCAATAGAATCCTCATTTCCCTCTGAAATCTCATGATCTTGGTGTATATTTCTATTAGCATTCTAGTCTTCTGGGTTTCCACCAGAATTGCACACTAAGCTTCACTCATAACATTCTACAGCTATTCTAGCCTTCATCTCCAAACTTTTCAAAATTCTTCTTGCAAACTAGCTCCAAAACTTCTAAACCATGTGGTTAGGTTTGTCTTAGCTACAACCCTACTTCTTGGTACCAGTTTGTTTTGGTCAGATTTTTTATCACTGTGACAAAAATACACAAAAAGAACAAATTAAAGAAGGAAAAGTCTATTTAGCTTGTGGTCAGAGGTCTCAGTCCATAGATGAGAGACTCCATTGCTCTGGGTCCAATGTGAGGAAGAACATCATGGGCCAAAGGTTGTAGTCAAAGGAAGCTGCTTCTCTCATAGCAGCAAGGAGAGAGAGAGAGAGAAAGATTGCAAGAACAATACTTCCTGGGTATGCCTCCAGTGACTCATTTCATCCAGCTACAACCCACCTGCCTACATTTACCCAGACAGTCCATTCAAACTAGGATGGCCTGATTAGGTTATAGCTCTTACAATCCAATTATTTTTACCTCCAAATATTCCTATATTAACACAGGAGCTTTGAGGAGATGCCTCATATCCAAACCACAACACCCCATAATTCTCACATTGTTTATGCCTGCAAAACCTACACCATGTGGAAGACATTAATGTCTGCTACCAGCAGAAGCAGTATCCAAGATTAACAGGAGGCTCTGAATGCCTGTGAGGTTGAAAAAATCCCTATGGAAAAAATCTCCTAGGCATCCTTGTGGGAAGAGGATACCCAGGACTCTCTTCTCAAAGAAAAGACTTTCAAATGAGTTTTCACATTTACACTCTTGAACCTGAGATGGGTGGAGTTTGGCCAATTCCTAAAATGCTCTCAAGGCATCTTTCCTATTCTTCTGGTGAAAAAGTACTTAGTTTATCTTTAATGGTACTTATCTCTTCACCAACCACACCTTCCTTGGAACCAATTTTACATGTATTTTCCTAGCCAAACTCCAAAACTGCAAATTTTTCATGTTTCTACTCTTCTTCTTCTTTCTGATTCTCACTGTAAGCCTGGCTAAAAGTTGCCGGCAATACTACACCTCTGCCTGAATGCTGTTGTTTCTTAATCTTTTCACCATCAGATTAATTACTGTTCACCACCAGATTTATATTCAGCCTCACACAAATTCTCAGGACATGGACAAGCTATACACAAATTTCTTGCTAAAATGTATGTTGAATTAAACACTAATCAGTGCCTAAGAAAGCTTGCAGTGAGATAAGATGGTCTCTGAAGAACAAGATAACAAAGGAAATGGAGAGGGGAAGCTGCTCACTTCTCTTAGTTTCAATCTTTAGAAGCAAATCTAATCATAGTGATCTTGGTTTTAAAGTAAAGAAATATACTCATAAAATATCCGAGAAAATCCACCTGTGTAGTGGGCATGCAAATTATCCTACATATCTCCCCTGCTTATAGACACAGCACAACCCTCCATTTCATCCGGGCCCAGTGCCACTGAAGTAATAAAACCTGCCTGCTTGGTCCTCCACATTCATTTTTGGGGAATCAGTAAACAGTATGCTTTTGGATGTTTGCAGCCCTGAGGTTGAAGAATTGATGTAGTCAGCAAGATTCCAAAAGGGGGCATGTTGAACTGACTCCAGAATTGGCGATGGACTTGTTGCCTGAGAGGAAGATCCCAGCCTGGCCATAAGTCTCCATATGGTTGGAGGTGGTTCCCTATTGGAGCTGTTGAGCCATCAATGAATACAGGGACATCATAAAAATACAAAGAGTGGTGCTGTAAGTGTTGGAAGCGGTATCCAAAGAAGTCACAGAAAAGTGAAAGGACACAAGCGTTGCTGCCGCAGTGGTGTCAAGGCCCCTGCCATGTGCAATGAAGTTAGTCACATCCCAGGAGCCGGCCACTCAGGCATAGCTCTGTAGAATACAGGAAGAGTCAGCACTAAAAAGAG
This sequence comes from Xerus rutilus, assembly GCA_028644305.1. Lineage (NCBI taxonomy): Eukaryota > Metazoa > Chordata > Mammalia > Rodentia > Sciuridae > Xerus > Xerus rutilus. Next base: position 12,353,656 of record CM053399.1, read on the forward strand.
ATGCCACTTTAGCACAAGTTAACAGCAGGGACTTACGATTGTGCTGCCTAGAATTTATAGATGTTTGCCTGTAGATCATGGCAGGCTATTATGCTAAACCGAGGGCTCATCACATTCCCCAGAGTCAGTATTAGTGCCCAGAGTCAGTATGGGTGACCAGTGAAAACTGGAACTCTCAGACCTAGGAACCACTCAGGTTGTCCCCTACTTCTAGGGACACAGAAGTTGAAAATGAAAATATAATAAAAGGTAGACCAGTAATGAGTGGAGGAAGTCCCAGTAGAAGCAGCCTGAGCTGGATGGATCCAGATCTGCATCTCCACTCCAGAAAGATATTTGCATACTGGTATGATACCACATACCCCATGGAGTTGGTGGAACTGGGGTCCAAATTCAGGCACATTTGATCTGCTGTGGGACCCTGGAACAGATGGAATTATGTTGAATGGCATAGAATTGTCTAAAATGGCACTGATAGCTGCTCACCCAGGTTTATACCAGAAGATTTACATCAGTTCTGCTGATGAAAGTGTTGAGTCAGTACTAGCTTGGCTGCTTCTAGTCACTCACAACATGTGGCCAAATTCCAGAGATATTTCTATGCCCATGGGTACCTGGGCCTATATGGAAGAACTACAAAGCTACTTGTAGAAACTGGAAATGAAATATGCTACTCTGTGAAGCCTTTCCCAGGACCAGACTGTATGACTTTGCTGCCAGGATGAGGACTGCAGTGTTACATACAACCCCTACATATATTTATTGTGCCATAGTATCAATTTTTTCTCCATTAATAGAGCAACGCCTCCAGCAAACAGTGCAACTGACAGCAGATCAAGGAGACACAGAAAGATTGTGGCAGAAGACAGTAACACCCAGCTCAAATTACAAGGACCTCTCTGAGCTTCTCATAGACACAGGTGGGTAGACTTAATAGCAGCAGGAGTAGATGAAAGGAAAATAGGTCAGTGACCTAATGCCATCCTTGTACAGATATGGAAGTGATTGCTGAAGGGTAAGAGGCTTGGGTCATCACCTCTCAATAAGAAAACAAGAGGAGAGGCAATCACAAAGGTAGAATGGACTCTTACTCCAAAAAGAGACAGAGACAAGCCTCTCCAATCAGGAGATTTAATAAAAGCAGAGTCCATAACTCTCTCTAAGGAGTCTTTGAGCTATTGGGTGTGGAATGACTAGGGAAAGGTCAAGGTTCAGGGATTCAAGCCATGTCTCTGGACCAGAGGACATGCATAGAGCTGGCAATCTACTAGTCTTCAAAAAATATTCAGAGAGTAACAGCATTAGTGGACACGAGATGAGTGCACATTGATATCTGGTAATCCTGACAAATTTTCAGGCAGAATAAAATCTATCAGTGGATACTAGGGAGAAATAGTGAAAGTCTGGGTGCAATGTTGATTCTATAGCTTGGATGACTGCCACTCACCCCTTACCCATTGTTTATATGGCCCATTTCTGAATGTATAATAGGTGTTGATATCCCGTGGGGTAAAAATCTTCAAACTACTGTAGGGATAGTTCCATTTGCATTGGCAGGAAATCAAGCATGTGTCAGCTATAAAGCCAATATTAAGAAGGCAAGCCAAACAAACCCTTATTATTTTGCCTATCCTCTGCCAAATTGTTGCCACTAAACAATATTAGCTCCCCAGTGGCTCCCAAGAAATAAAAGAGTTCATACATGAATTGACTAAAGTAAGCACAAGTTCCCAACCCACAGTCCTTTTAACTTTTCTGTGGCCATTAAAATGCCAGATAGAACTTGACACATGATAATAGATTATAGTAAATTAAATAAAGTGATTGCTCCACTTTATGCAACATTACCACTATTTTGAAAGAGCTAAGTACCAGTTGGAAACGTGTTTCTGTGTGCTGTATTTTAATAATAAAGTCCTTACATTTCAGAACCCATTTGCCTTCATGTGGGAAGGCAGACAATGGTTGTTTATGGTGTTATCTCAAAGATATCTCCGTCAACCCATCTTATGTCTTTGTTTCATAACAACCCTCCTGCTGACTTTCACTGGTAAAAATATTTACATAATGATCACATTCAACTCTCTTTCAGTGCTCAAGAAGGCTAATCCTATGATTTTGATTCATTTTCAGGGGAGAGGATGGGCTCTAAACCCTGATAAGTCAGAAGACTCTGGCTTATCAGTGAAATTCTTGGGTTTTGTTTGGTTGGGCAAGACAAAGTTTATACCTCACGCTATAAAAGATAAGTTTAGGTGTTTATACTTCTCAACACTGAAAAGCCAATGAAAGAATTTTTGGTGCTCCTGGGTTTGAGGAGGAGGTCTCCCATCTGACTCAGTTATTACAACCCAAATATGATTTGTGTAGGAGGGGTACAGTATGGGACTGGACAGAATGGCATATTGAGACTTTTAATCAGGTTAAATGAACAGTTGTAGAAAACCTTGGCAGAAGAAATTGCCACTTGACTACATTGTAGATGAAAACATGCAAGACTATGTAGGCAGCTGTGACATGCTAGGGACTGCTCATAAAGACGCCTGATGTTGCTATAGATCTATACAGACACACACACACACACATATATGAAGGCTTTATCAATTGTTGTGGAACATAGTACATGCTAAAAGTGGCCATGTGTATTAAGCTAAATCAACCTCATGACCTCATGGAGCCATTCATAAGGTGAAGTGGCCAAATTCTTAGTAAAAATAAGATAGTGTAAAGTAGTTAGTATTGAATAGATATGTTCCCAAGACTCCAATTTAAATTAAAAAAATTTAAATACTGCTCCTATACAAGAACTCATTCAAATAAAGTATTTTTCAAAGTGAACTGGTCACCAAATGTATCTGTGAACTAAATACAGTTCATAAACTGGGAATATTCAATCCTTGGTCTCTGTGACTTGGCTACAGGGGTGATAGTAATGGCATAATGATTTTTAAATAGAATAATCTTTCTTACTCAATCTAAATTATTAATTTCAAGGAAGACATTTTTTAAGTTAATGGCTCACATGGAATTGCTGAAGTAGCAATCATGCACTTTAAGTAAGGCTAGACTAAAAGACACAGGAGAGCCCAGAAAATCTCATTGGACCTAGTGCAGCAAAAAAATCACACTGGGGAGAGAAGTTTATAACAGTTTATAAGCTGTTGGATCTGAGAAATCTTAATAGATCAGCTACTCAATTTTCAAATGTTATCTATTTGTTAGCTAAGATGTAGCAATTTTAATATCTTGGGTAAAAATGACTTTTGTAGGTTCATCTACTGGTTTATCATTTCTCCTCAGCTCAGTGACAGCCAACACTTCTATTTTGATCTCCTGCCAGGAATTGCTGTAAATGCTGAAGATGTTCATAATTGTTTCAACAATACTATGGGTTTCATTGATTGTTACATTCACTTAAATTATGAAACCTAAGAGGTAGAGCAATTGCTACATA
>CM053399.1:12357609-12462016 GCA_028644305.1 Xerus rutilus
TATGTAGCAATTGCTCTACCTCTTAGGTTTCATAATTTAAGTGAATGTAACAATCAATGAAACCCATAGTATTGTTGAAACAATTATGAACATCTTCAGCATTTACAGCAATTCCTGGCAGGAGATCAAAATAGAAGTGTTGGCTGTCACTGAGCTGAGGAGAAGTGATAAACGGATAGATCAACCTACAAAAGTCATTTTCTTCAAGGTATTAAAATTGCTACTTTTCTTTTTCGGTACCAGGGGTTGAACTCAGGGGTACTCAATCACTGAGCCACATCTCCAGCCCTATTTTGTGTTTCATGTAGGACAGGGTCTCACTGAGTTGCTTAGTGCCTTGCTGTTGCTGAGGCTGGCTTTGAACTCGCGATTCTCCTGTCTCAGCCTCCCAAAGTGCTGGGATTACAAGCGTGAGCCACTGGGCCTGGCTAAATTGCTACATCTTAGCTAACAAATATATAACATTTGAAAATTGAGTACGATCTATTAAGATTTCTCAGATCCAACAGCTTATAAAGTTTTGTGTAATTAAAGCACACAATTAATTATTGAGCTCACCCTTTTTCCAGGGAATCTTGAAAAACAACGGATTATGAGCATGAAAGACCACATCTTGTACTTACACTCTCAATTAGAATTCAATGCCTTTGCCATTCTCTTCCTTTTTCCTCATTGCTACCTAGTGATTCTCAGGTAACTGATGGAGAACAGGACAGAAGTGACAGAGTTCATCCTGCTGGGACTGACCAGTGACCCAGGTCTGCAGCTTCCCCTCTTTGTGATCTTCCTCCTCATCTACACCATCACTCTGGTTGGGAACCTGGGGATGATCCTGCTGATCCTCTTGAACTCCTGTCTCCACACTCCCATGTATTTTTTCCTTGGCAACCTGTCTCTTTTGCTACTCCTCTGCCATCACTCCTATGGCCATGGTGGGGCTTCTTCCAGGATACAAAGGTATTTCCTACAATGCTTGTGCTGCTCAGATGTTCTTTTCTGCATTATGTGCCAATGTGGAAAATTACCTGTAGTCCTCTATGGCCTATGATCACCATGCAGCAGTGTGTAAGCCCCTGCACTACACCACCACCACAACAACAGGTGTGAGTGTGTATCTGGTCACACGCTGCTATGTCTGTGGTTTCCTGAGTGCCTGTATCCTCATTGGGAACCTACTCAGTCTCACTTCCTCTAAGCCCAATGCGGTCTACCATTTTTTCTGTGATATTCTAGCAGTCGTGGTTCTCTCTCACTCTGATAGACATGCAAATGAACTGGTTCTTATTTATGTAGCCAGCTTCAATATCTTATTTGCTCTCCTCATTATCTTGATATCCTACATATTCATTTTTATCGCCATCCTTAAGATGCACTCAGCTGCCAAGTGTTGGAAGGCTACATCCACCTGTGCCTCCCACTTCATTGCAGTCTCCATTTTTATGGGACTGCTACTGTCATGTACTTACAGCCCAGCTACAGCTATTCCACCGACACTGACAAAGTTGCATCTGTATTTTACACTGTGGTCATCCCTATGCCGAGTCCTGTGATCTACAGCCTGAGGAACAAAGAAGTCAAGAGTGCATTCTCAAAGATTTTTTTGGAGGCAAAATTATCTATTTTGATGTCAACTTTTTGAGGTACATAGTACCCCATTTCTTTTACATCTTATACATGTAAATAATCATATTTTAAAATCCACACTGTATTCAGGTTCCTGAAATGATATCTTTACCTTTGAAAAAGTCTGTTATATGAGAAAAAGGAAGCTTAATGTCTATGATCATAATACCTGAATAACAATGTCTATAATATCTTAGAGTCTGCTTATTAAATCAATTATTAAGGATATGGATATACTAAATCATTTTCTATGTAAAATTTTTCTACAGTTTTCTTGATGCAGTATATATAAAGCAAGTGCATAAGGAAACTCATGGACAGAAATGAAGTCAGATGTCCTGTGGAGACACATGCCCATGGCTGTGGCTGTTACCAGAAGTAATTGTATGTGTATTATTGTGGTGGTTACTTTGGTGTGTTACTTTGACCAAATCAAGGGATAACCAGAGAACTAGTCAAACATTTTTCTGTGTCTGCAAGAATGTTTCCCAAAGAGTCTCCAGTCAAAAATCTTAGTCCCTCATCTGTATGTGTAGTCATGATCCAGTCCATCCAGGCTTGCCTGAACAGGACAAAGCAGTGCAGGATGAGCACACTCTCTTTTCTTCCTCTTCCTCTTCCTCTTCCTCCTCCTCTTCCTGTTCTTTCTCCCCTCCCTCTTGCGGTTCTTCCTCCTCCTCCTCCTCCTCCCCTCACCCTTCCCTTCTCTTCTCCCTCTCCTTCTTCTCCTTCTTCAGCTGAAACATCCATTTGCTCAGACTCTGAAACTTCAGAGCTACTACCCTTCAGGCCTCAAGTCTCCAAGACTTAACAGTAGTCTCACCTTGGCACCTGCTTCTCAGGTACTTGATCTCAGGCTGAACTGCACCATCGGTCTGACAGCACCACATGAGTCTCAGCTTCTGTATCACAGACTCCGTATCCAGAACAAATCTGTATTGACTTTACACGTATCCTATTAATTCTGTTTCACTGAAGAACCTGGACTTGTAGGTTTAAAACTCTAGAGTTTTAAAATAAAAATATTTATATTTAATTTGATGTTAAAATATAAATATATATCTAATATCTTTTTGTCTACTATTGTAATACTCCCATTTTGAGGAAAAACATGACATACTGTTAAATAAAATATATTCTTCTTTGCATAATATCAAAGAAAGTGCTATTCTGACTGGAGCGAGATGAAATCTTGGAGTAGTTTTGATTTGGGATGACTTTTACAGCACTATTTATCTTGAGTGACAAAAGAAAAGCCATAGGCATGGCTATGATGCCAGTGACTGGTGCTACCTTGGAAAGGCAGTATAGAAATGGGCATCTTACATCAGAGCCTCTTTGTCCCAAGATCTTTTATGTCCCCTTTGAATCCCAGCTTAAAAATAAAAACAAACAAATATTATGCAAATCTGGCTTCTCACAGAAATTAATCTTTCTGGTTTGACTAAGTCATTTTATACAAGAAACACCTTCATATTTTAATGTTCAAATGGATAAAATTGCCAGCTTACCAGAAACATGCAAGAAATCTAAAAGCATTTTAATGTATTCACATATGTCTACAATTTCTCAGACTATTTAAAAATTACACTGACAAGACAATAATATTATATATTTTCTTTCTGCAAGTGCTTTGAAATTTTTAATACTTTCTATTCATTTCTTTTTCTTATTAGAATCATACTCTTTTGTCGATTCCTTAGCCTCTTACTTAACGTCATGCTCGCTGATTTTCTTGCTCTTTGTTCTTCCTTCCTTCCTTCTATTCTTCCTTCCTTTACTTTACTTTCCTCTTCCCTCTCCTCCTCTCCCCTCCTCTTTCTTTCTCCCTCCAGCTAGCTTGCTTTCTTTCTTTCTTTCTTTCTTTCTTTCTTTCTTTCTTTCTTTCTTTCTTTCTTCATGAGTATCTCATGAAGTAAACCTTCTAGATACACATACCTTGCAATTCCAGAGACACAGCTTACTTTCTGCTTTGCTGAGACTTTATTTTCCCCACACTTTCTCTCAATTCTTACACTTCTCCCTTGTAGGCAAAAGGATTTCCTGGAAATCCCATCCTGTACTGCATGGATTTTTTTACTTAGAGGTGATCACTCATTAAATGAAAAGTAACACATCAAATAAATACTATGTCATAAATCAAGTAAAAAAATAACATGAGATTAAATTTTTCATCTCTAGTTATATTTTTTAAATTATTTCATGCACACAGATTATATAATGAAATTAACTGAAAAGATTCTAAATATCAGGAAGTACACATGATAATATTTGTGAGCAGTGAACATAGGGTATATTCTTTATGCTAGTGTAATGTACTCTGTCAATGCTTTTGATTTGGGCCTTTCTGTCACTATTATATAAAACCCAAGAAGACAAATGTTCTTCCATGTGTAATTTGTTAGCACTGTACAATAGGAGGCTTCACCATCACTGGGTCGAATGTGCTGTGATGGTCCTGCTGTACTTGAGGAGCAGTGTAGTAAAGCACTGATATTCACTTCTGCATTTATTAGGCTATTTGTCATCTGGAAAACATTTTTAATCATCATTTTTATAGTTCGTGATTTTAGAATTATTTTGGATTTATGGTCAATTGCAAAGTGTGGTTGACAAATCACACTCTGACAGGATCCATAATGGCTTCCAAGATCCACGTGCTAATTTCTGAAACCTTTCAACATTACTCTATATTCCAGAAGGACTATGCACAAATGATTAGTTTAAGTAGTTTAGGAATGAGCAATCATTGGCATTATCTGTGAGTGTCTTAAGAGCTATCCCATGTATCCTTTTGAAAGGGAATTAGAAAGTTTTAACTCTAAACAACAGAGGAACTGGAAATTAAACATGGAAGCAATATTGAAGCACTGTGCCCATAACCTACAGAATGTCATCAGCCATATTTTCTTCATCCATTCATCTATCGAAGGTCACCTAGGCTGGTTCCATAGCTTAGTTATTCTGAATCGAGCTGCTATAAACATTGATGTGGCTGTATTCTACTGTCATACATAACTACAAAGAACCAATTCTTTAAAGGAAAAAAAGATAATTAAACATATGAGCATACAACAATAACAACAACAACAACAAAAGAAGGTCAGCAGCCCCCAGAGGATGGCAGAGACAAGAAATGGAGAGACCATGCATCCAACAGACCATTGAATCCAGCACCATGAGATGGTCTCACACTTCTTGTTTCCAGATCAGTGAATGCACTCTTGTACATTTCCAAGTTTGCATCAGTTTCTTATAACCGTGCAGCCATAGGAAACTAATGCAAACCCTTATGGGCTTCTTCTTTATCATTATTATTTCTTACCATTGTGTGTCAGTTTGAGAGAAGTCAGAAGCGAACCCATCTGTGTCTGAGCTTCTTCAGTGGGGAGATTATTTATTACTAATTTATTCTGCACCCTTTTTGTTGATATATTCTTTCTCTGGATTCAATTGTGTTCATGTGTGCCTTTCCAGGATTTGTATTTTATCTTCTTTCCAGTATTTTGGTGTATGGGTTATTTATAATATTCTATCATAATCATTCTTATTTCTATAAAGTCAATACTTATATCCTCACATTCATTTAAAATTTCAGTTATTGAAGTTTTTTTTTATAGTTAGCCTGCAATGTTTTGTCATTTTGGTTGATCTTTCCACATAATTAATGTTTGTTTTTATTGATTGCATTTTTACTCTATATTCTACCTCATTTATTGGGCTTTAATCTTTATTTTCTTCCTTCTATTGTTTTCATTTTAAGTTTTCACTTTTTTATATTACTTTAAGTTATTGCCTTGAAATCATTCTTTTTTTATTCTTTATTTTTATTTGAGACAGGTTCTTTCTAAGTGGCTTAGGGCCTTGCTAGGTTGCTGAGGCTGACTTTGAAATTGTGATCCTTCTGCCTCAGCCTCTGGAGCTGCTGGGATTACAGGTATGTGCCACTATACCTAGCTCATTCTTCTTTTCTTTTCTTTTTTCTTTTTTTTTGGTACTAGGGATTAAACTCAGGGATTCTCAACCACTGAGACATGTTCTCAGCCCTATTTTGTGTTTATTTTAGAGACAGGGTCTCACTGAGTTGCTTAGCGCCTCACTTTTGCTGAGGCTGGCTTTGAATTCGCGATTCTGCTGCCTCAGCCCTCCCAAAGTGCGGGGATTACAGGCATGCGCCACTATGCCCAGTTTCTTATTTTCAATATAGGAACTTACAATTAAATTTTCCTATGACCAGTACTTTTGCTCTATATCAACATTGTGGTATGCTGTGTTTTTTTATTTATCTCATATTATTCTATGTTTCTTTTCATCTATATTTTATGTATTGGTGTAGTGTTCCTACATATACACAAATATTCAAAAAAGTCCTTGTAATTAAGTACTAGTTCATTTGCATTTTAGGAAGTAAAGATGTTTCATGTGATTTAAACCTAAGTTTAATGAGAATATACTTCTAACTTAATAGTTTCTTTCTAGGAAATGTTCCATGTGCAAATGAGAATGCACACTTTTTGGGTTGAGTGTCAATATATGTCTATTAACATGAATTAGATTATGATGATCTATCTAGTTCTATTAATTATTGAAAGTGAGGAACTGAATTTTTTATCTTTTAATATAGATTTATTTCTGTCTTCAATTTTTTCAGCATTTGTTTTGTATAATTTGATCTTTTATCTGTATGTATAATTATATTCTCTTCAATAGTTGTCCCTTGCATGAATGTTTTTCTCTTTTAACAATGTATGACTCATAGTCCATTTTGTCTAATAATCATCTTTTTGGTTATTGGTAACATAGAATAGAGATTTTTGACCACTATCACACTATTTTTGTCTTTGTATGTAAGTAGACCTTTGTCAACATGACACAGATAATCATGTTTTGTATCTATTCTCACATTTACTATCTTTGTTGGAGAGTTTAAACCGTAAGTATTGATAAAAAGAACCACTTAAATTTTGCTATTTTTTTCTTTAATTTTTTTCCTTGTGATGAAGAGGCATTTATTTGAATTTCAACTTTACTTTTATATGTATTTATTAGTGCACTATAGTTATACATAACAGTTGGTTTCATTTTGACATGATCACACATATGTAAAATTTAATTTCTCCATTTCAGCCCCCAGTGCCTCCTTTTTCCCTCCCCTCCTGCCTTCCCCTTCTCCTTCTTCTACTTTACTATATTCCTATTATTTATTTATCTATCTTGTGTGTGTGGTGCTGGGGATTGAACCCAGGGCCCTGTGCATGCAAGGCAAGCACTCACAACTGAGCTACATCCCAGCCCCTTATCTATCTATTTTCAATTGGTGCTTTATAGACAAACATAAAGGCGGAACTCACGGTGGTATATTTATACATGCATATAGCATAACTTAGTCAAGTTCATTCTGCATTTTCTGCCTTTCCCATCTCTCTTCTGTCCCTCTCACTGTACTTCTTTTCCTCCACTAGTCTTTCCTCACTCCCTATGATATCCACCACACACACACATTTTTCTTCTTTATTTTGCTCTTGTTTCTGCATATGAAAGAGAAAACATGAGTGTGGACTTTCTGAGTCTGGCTTATTTCAGATAGCATGATATATCTGACCAGTAGAGTCTCTCTCTCCTTTTGCTTCTGAATCATTATGCGAGCTACATCCCTCTGCCACACATTAAGCCCTGAGGAATGGAGCCTGCTGTCTATGGATTGAGTCTGCTGATACCCTTAAATAAACCATTCCTCTACAATTGTTCTGGTCGGGTGCTCTTAAGTCACAGCAGCAAGAAAAGCTGACTAAAACAGAAATTGGTACTGAGAAGTGGGGTCATTGCTGTAACTAACTTCGCCATGTGGTTCAGAAGCTTTTTGAGCTTTTTGGAATTGGTGGGAGAAATTTTGAGATGTTTAGCAGTGAAAGCTGGAAATACTTTAGGTTGCTGTAAATGGAGCTTAATGGTTGATTCTGGTGGGAGATCAGAAGAGTAGAATGCCAATAGGATCGTGGACAGTGAAGACAGGGCTCAAAAGAGCTTAGAGGAAAAGGAGGACACTATCAGTAATTGGACTAGAGGCCATTCATGTTATGTTCTGGCTGAGAAGTTACCTGCATTTTGCCCATGTCTTGAGTTTGATCTTAAAAGTGATGGACTTCTTAATCTGAGAGAAGCAATTTCTAGTTAGCACAGCACTCATGTGGTGACATGGATATTGCTGGCAGCTTTTAGCTAAATTTATTGTAACAATCAGGAGCAGAAGGCAGAGCAGAAAGATTTGAAAGGCTGGAGTAAAACTAGGGTTAAGGAGGTTGCAGTTGTTAAAGACATTACCACCGCTACAGAAATACTAAAGACCTAACTCAGAGACAATAAGAACACTTAAGGCTTAAGGACACCTCAGGAGCTGGCAAGACCACACCCATCTGAAGCTCAAGGGAGTAAAGGTGAAAACTCTCTTGAGACCATCAGGGCACCCTTCTTGCACAAGGGGGGCTAGGAAGTTTTTTTCAATGTGCTAAGTCACCCAGACACTCAGAGGCTGCAGCAGCAAGAGTCCCTGGAGGCTTTGCCATTCACTGCTTGAAATGGTGGCCAACCTTGGTGTCAACCACACGGCTGGTTCTGTAGAAATGCAAGGTGCTGGAGTTAGGGGTTCATGGAGGTTTCTACCAAGGTTTCAAGTGAAGGCCTGGGAGGTCGAGCAAAGTGCAGCAGGTTCACAGTCCCTGTGGGCACCCTCTGAGAAGTCAAATTGTGGACATGTGAGGAGGAAACTGAAGCTGCAGTGTTGATCCCCAAGATTACAAAATGCCAGTAATGTGGTCCATCAGCCTAGAAAAGCTGCAGGAATGGAGCAGAATCAAGACAACAGAAAGGCCAGTTGGGCTGCAATAAACAAGGCCACAGGGGCAGAGCTACATCAGCCCTGTTGTTCTCCATGTGCCCCAGATGCGAGACACAGAGCTACAGGACTTGTTTAACCAGCTGGATTTCAGTCTTGCTTTAGTCCAATCCCTTATGTCTATGCCCCTAATTTTGTGAATGGAAATGTTTATTCTGTACCGTTATATACTGTGTACTTGTAAATCGCTTTTAACTTTACAGAAGCTCACAAAGCAAGATTGCATTGAACCTCAGACTTTGGACTTGAACTCTGAGCAATCTTGGAACTGTTGAGCCATGGGTACTCTTGGGAATGGACTAAATGTATTTGGCATTGTTAGATGAGTGTGTGCTTTTGGGAGCCAGGGGCAGAATGTTATGGATTAGATATGGTGTCCCCCAAAAGCTCATGTGTAAGGCAATGCAAAAAGGTTCAGAGGAAGACAAATGATTGGGCTGTAAGAGTCTTAACCCAATCAGTGAATTAATCCCCTGATAGGGATTAACTGAGTGGTAATTGAAGTGGTAAGATGTGGCTGGAGGAGATAGGAATTGGGGTGTGGCTTTTGGGTATATATTTTTATCTGGAGAATGGAATCCCTCTTTGTGCTTTCTGATCATGACATGAGCTGCTTCCCTCTGCTACACTCTTCTGCCATGATGTTCAGCCTCATTTTCAGCCCTGAGAAATGGAGCCTGCTGCCTATGTATTGAGACCTCTGAAACTATGAGCCCTCTAATAAACTTTTCCTCCTTTATAAATGTTCTGGTAAGATCTTTCAGTCACAGCAGTGAAAAAGCTGACTAAAACACATGATTTCTCCAATTCCATGCACTTATCATCAAATACCATAATTTTATTCTTCTTTATTCCTGAGTAAAATACCATTGTGTACATATACCACATTTTCTTCATCCGTTCATCTGTTGAAGGCATCTGGCCTGGTTCCATAAACTGCTATTGTAAGTTTGATGTTATAAACAGTGATGTACCTGTATCAGTACAGTGTACTGATTTTAATTATTTTGCATGAATACCAAGGAGTGGGATAGCTGGGTCATATGGTGGTTTTATTTCTAGCTTTTGAAAAAACTTTATACTGCTTCCTAGAGTGTTTATACTAATTTACTGCTCCAGCAACAAGTCTGAGTTCACCTTTTCCAACATCTTCATCAACATTTATTATTATTTATGTTCTTGATAATTGACATTCTGACTGGAATGAGATGAAATCTCAGTTGTAGTTTTGATTTGCATTTCCCTGACTGCTAGGGAAGTTGAACATTTTTCACATTTTTTGGTCATTTGTATTTCTCCTTTTGAGAAGTATCTGTTTTTTATTTTCTTAAAAATAAATTTTCTTTTATCAATCAGGCTTTTTTGTTTGTTTTATTTTTCTTTTTTAGTGTTAAGCATTTTGAGTTCCTTATATATTCTGAATATTAATCCTCCATCAAAGGAGCAGCTGGCAAAGATTTCCCTCCTGTTTTATAAGCTGTCTTTTGATACTTTAACCATTTCCTTTGCTATACAGAAGTTTTTAAATGTGATGCTGACCCACTTATTGATTCTTGATTTGATTTTTTGAACTTTAGAGATCTTGTTAAGGAAGTTGTGCCTGCACTAATATGATGGAGTGTTGAGCCTATGTTTCCCTCTAGAAGTTACAAAGTTTCTGATCTAATTCCTACGTCTGATCTACTTTGATTTGACTTCTTTGCAGGGTAAGGGATAGGGAGCTAGTTTCAGTCTTCTACATGTGGATATCCAGTCTTCCCAGAAACATTTGTTTAAAATACTATCTTTTCTCCAACATATATGTTTGGCACCTTTGTCAAGTATCACATAACTGTAACTATATGGGTTTGTCCCTGTGTTTTATATTCTATTCCATTGATCTTCATGTCTTGGTACCAATACCATGCTGTTTTTGTTACTATAGCTCTGTAGTATAATTTGAGCTGAGATATTGTGATGCCTCCTGCATCACTCTTCTTGCTCTTGATTTCTTTGACTATTCTGGGTCTATTATTCTTCCAAATAAATTTTAGGACTGTTTTTTTTTCTAGTTCTATGTAGAATGTTATTGATATTTTGATGGGAATTGCATTGAATACATATAATGCTTTTTGTAGTATGGCCATTTCAACAATATTAATTCTGCCTATTCAAGGGAGATCTTTCCCTCTTCTATGGTCTTCTTCAATTTCTTTCTTCAGAAAGAAGCTTTCTATAGTTTTCTTGGTATAGGTCTTTCACTTCCTAGATTAGACTAATTCCCAAGTATTTTATTTTATTTTTTGTAGTAATTGTGAATGGGATAATTTTCCTGATTTCTTTCTCAGCAGGCCACTATTGAAGTATAGGCAAGCTACTGATTTATGAATGTTAACTATCATCCTGCTACTTTGCTGAATTTGTTTATCATCTCTAGAAATCTTCTGGTGGAAGTTTTTTTTGGGGGGGGGGGAGGCGTCTTCTAAATAGAGTATCTCATCAGGAAACAGAGATAATTTTATTTATTTTTATGTTTGTTTCCTTTTAATTGTTTTTAATTCCCTTTAATTGTCTTTTAAATCTCTTGCCTGATTGTTCTGGCTAGATTTTTAAATTGAATAGAAGTGACAAGAGTGAATATCTTTTTCTTCTTGATTTTGGAGGAGATGCATTTAGTTTCTCTTCATTTAGTATGATGTTGGCTTTGTGTTTGTCATAGGTAGCCTTCATAACATTGAAGTAAATTTCTTCTACCCCTAGTTTCTTGAGTATTTTTAACATGAATGACTGCTGGATTTTATCAGAGGTATTTTCCGCACTTATTGAGATGATTGTATGATCCTTGTCCTCAGTTCTATTTAGTTGGTGGATTACATTTATGATTTGCCTATGCATTCCTGGGATGAAATCAACAGGATCATGATGTACTATCTTCTTGATAAATTTTTGTATGCACTTGTTACTATTTTAAGAATTTTTGCCTGTATGTTTATCAGGGATATTGTTCTGTAGTTTTCTCTCCTTGATGTATCTGTCTGGTTTTGTTATCTGGATTATATTGGCCTCATAGACCATATTTGGGAGTGTTGCCTCTCTTTCAATTTTATGTTTCAATTTTATGTAATAATCTGAAGAAGAATGGTGTTAGTTCTTTTTAAAGATCTGGTGGTCTGGTAGAACTCAGCTCAGAATCCATCTGGTCCTGGGCTTTTCTTTGTTGGAAGAATTTTGATTGCTTTTTCTATTTCATTGCTTGACATTGATCTGTTTATGCTTATTACATCTTCCTGGTTCAATTTGGGCAGGTCATATGCGTCTGGAAATTTGTCAATGATGTCCAGATTTTCCAGTTTTTTTGGAGTATGAATTTTTTTTTTTTTTTTGGTACTGGAGATTGAACTCAGGGGCACTCGACCACTGAGCCACATCCCCAGCCCTATTTTGTATTTTACGTAGAAACAGGGTCTCACCGAGTTGCTTAGCACCTCGCCATTGCTGAGGCTGGCTTTGAACTTGTGATTCTCCTGTCTCAGCCTCCCTAAGTGCTGGGATTAGGAGTATGAATTTTGAAAATAATTTATTATTTTTTTTCTAATTAGCCCTAGATTTCAGAAGTGTCTGTGGTGATATTTCCTTTTCATCTCTAATTTTGTTAATTGAGTGATCTTTTTCTTTTGGTTAGTTTGGGTAAGGGTTTATCAGTCTTATCTTTTTAAAGAACTAACTCTTTGTTGCATTGATCCTGTGCAGTTTTAAATTCTCAATTTTATTCATTTAGACTCTGATTTTTATTATTTCCTGTCTTGTATTGAATTTGGTTGGCTTACATTTTACTCAACTGCAGGAACACTCTCCCCATCAAGCCAGTGCCACAGGATTGCACAAGTCATACCGTGCTCATTGCTGCTTTGATCTGCTAGTCGTTGCAGTAATTACACCATCTTATTTTGACTGTTGGCTTCTGACACATTGGGATCCCATCATTTCCATTGTTTTCACATTTCCCAATTAAGGGGTCTCACTACTCATTCTAAGATTTGGCCTACAAAAGTATGATCCCAGAGCTCTTCAAAGATTCTTGGACTCCACTCACAAAATTATTTTTTCCCTTATTGCGGTTGTAAAAGGTGAATTTTCCTCATCAGCCCACAAGTGGCTAAGCACATTTACAATAACAAATTCACTCTAACATACCAATTCTCCTAAAGTTCTGAATGCCCTCTTCTAATAAACCAAAAGGTGTCATGGATTTCTGTTGCATCCAACCCGCACCTCTCCCCAAGAAGTGCAGCCCAGACAACTCTGCAGAAGCAGCAAAGTTTATTGAGGAAATAGGCACACAGGTCAATCGATTGGGGTCAGCTCTCCTTTCCTTCAGAGAGTGACCCCGAAGTGAGGGTTTCAGAGATTATTATAGGGTGGGCTAACTACATGACTCAGAAAGACATGATTTGGTCGATATTCAATCTATAGTTATTTATAGTTCAACCGTGACAGCGCCTCCTATGTCCTCTTTCAGTTCCTGGAACTTTAGGTAACTGGCCAGGGGGTCTGGCAGCCTGTGGTTTTGCCCCTCCATCCGTGAGAAGCAAGCATAGCAAAGCATTAATCACAGAAGCACAAAGAGCAGGTTAGCAGATACATGCAGGCCTGAGCCAGAGTGACTCCATTTTTAGTTTGGATTTTACATTTCTAATTCACATATTGTAGGCTACCTTTTGTTCTACATTTCATTCAACCAAAGAAACAAATTTTGGAACCCTTTTAACTCCCTGAAACCCAACATTTAATACAGAATTTCTGCTTTGCTACCTATATATATTAGCTGTTTCAGCCTGATTCAGTTTCTGTTTCCTTTCATATAGTCACACAGTGAATATCTATGCCTAAGCTTAAACCCAATGTTTCTTTCCATATACATTATAAAACTAAAGTAGTGTTTTCAGAAATAAGCACAACACTTTATATATCACATACAGTTTAGAAACTCTATGAGACTTTAGAGATTAGAAACAAAGAGGAATGGGAATGAGTCGTGAAGAGAGTCACATTTGTCTTGCAGTGCTACTACATCATGGTAGCCTACTGTTATGGTTTGGATATGAGGTGTCCCCTAAAACCTCATGTGTGAGACAAGAAAGTTCACAGCAGAAAAGATTGAGTTGTAAGAGTCTTAACCCAATCAGTGAATTAATCCCCTGATAGGGATTAACTGAGTGGTAACTGAAATTGTAGGGTGTGGCTGGAGGAGGTGGTAACTGGGCTGTGGCTTTGGGTACATATTTGTATCTGGCGAGTGGAGTCTCTGTCTCTGTTTTTCTGATTATGATGTGAGCTTCTTCCTTCTGCCACACTCTTCTGCCATGATGTTCAGCCTCACCTTGAGCCTCAAGAAATGGAGCCTGCTGCCTATGTGTTGAGACCTCTGAAACTGTGAGCCTTCAGATACACTTTTTTTCCTCTACAATTGTTCTGGTGGGTCCTTTAGTCAAAGTAGTGAAAAATCTGGCTAAAACATCCAATAAAATTTTCCTTGGAAGGTTAGGGTTTCATTAAACTTTTCCAGGTTAATATAGGTTTAATCTCTCTTACCACAAGTGGAGAGGCTGATTCTTCTGGTAAAAGAATGGAAAATTTTATCAGCAAATGAGACTCAGCAGAATACAGGGGATGTTTCCAGTTTCATCAAATTGTTTCCATATATCTCCATTCCAAGTTTCAAATCCTATGCCTTCACAATCAACGCCCTCCCTTTTGTAGGAGACACACAGGAATTCTGTTGGGATTTTAATTTAACCATGCACAGGATTGAGTTGTTTTCAGTAGTCTCAACACTAACCCTACAGAAGAGAAGGATCTCTTTCAGAACATATTTAGAGGCTTTTTTCTTCTACTGTCTCCATTGATCAGCCAACTTCATTATACCCATTAGTTTGAGAAAAAAATGTTCAAAAGTATCATATACATTATGTCTTAATCTATTCATGCTGCTATAACAAAATTCTTCAGATACAGTAATATATAAGGAACCACAATTTATTCCTCTACATGTTGGAAGTGTGTGAAGTCCCATATCAAGGTGTCAGGAGATTTGTTGTCTGTTGAGGGTCTGTTCCCCATAAAGCACCTTCCTTCTATAGTTTCACATGGTGGGGATGGGACAAAAGAATGTGTGAATTCATGAAAAAACGGGAGAATGCATGTCCTCAGGTGGTAGAAGGCAGAAAGGCAAAGAAAGAAAGAAAGAAAGAAAGAAAGAAAGAAAGAAAGAAAGAAAGAAAGAAAGAAAGAAAGAGAAAAGAAAAGCCAGCTCGTCCCCTCTAATTATTATATATAGATATTAATCCAAATAATGGGAATAGAGCTTACTCACCTCCTAAAGTTCTCATATCTTACAGTGATCAATAGCACGTGGTTACTCAGATAATTGTTTTTAATATTTTATGAGGAGGATCCAATTATGATATTTTGTGTTTCACTATTGCCAGATCACGACATGGACGGCTACCCTGTTCTCTTTATTACTGAAAATAGAGTCACTAGTGATTTTAAATTTCATCAGGTTAAGAGCTAATTTCACCAGCTATATAATCAAATCAGCAATTTCATCTTTCAGATTCTGTTCCTTTAGAATAAATCTCAAACACTCCTGATTTGGGCAAAGTTCTCAAGAAAATCAGAACAAAAAGAGTGTGCATGGGGGGTATTTCTGTGTGTGTATCTACATCTGTCTATCTTTATCTCCTTGTCTATTGTTCTATCTGTATGAAATTGACATGTCAATTCAAAATTCAATTACAAAAGTGGACAAGCACAAATACACTGATGAAGATGTGATGAACACCCTGTTGGTGGGAGAATAATCTAGAACAACACATTGGAAATAGGCATAGAGTTTTCTAAAAAACATCAGGAATGAAATCATCACATGACCCAGCTATACCACTTACTGGTATTATCTAAAAGAACAAAAAGCTGCATACTATAGTGATACACCTGGGAATTTGCTATGAGTCTTCAATCTGGTCACTGTGACCAAAAGGAGTAACAAAAACAACGTTAGAGGAGAAAAAGTTTATTTAGTTCTTATGGTTTCATAGGTGTCAGTCCATGGATGTCAGACTCTATAACATTGGGCCCAGCATGAGTCAGAACATCAGCACAGAAGGACATGGTGTAGAAAGCAGCTCAACTCATGGCTATAGGAGGCAGAGAGAATTCCACTCACCAAGAACAAAACAAATCCCAAATGCAAGCCTCCGGTCACAACCTACCTGCTTAGAATTACCACCCAGTTAATGGATATCAGTGGATTAATCGACGGATTAACAGCTATCATAATCTAATCATTCCACCTCTGAAAATTCTTGTGTTTCTAATACATGTGCTTTGGGAGAAAAATTCATATCTAAATCATACATGCATGTTTATAGCAGAGCAAAGAACAATAGCCAAATTATGGAATCGGTCTAGATATGTGTCAACAGATACATATAAAAAATGTGATATATATATATATATATATATATATATATATACAAAATGGAGTTTTACTCCACTATAAAAATGAAGTCATGTCATTTGCAGGTAAATAGATGAAACTGGAGAACATCATGCTGAGTGAAATAAGGAAGACTCAGAAAGTCAATGACATGTTTCCTTTCATGTTTGGAAGCTAGCATGGAAAATGAGAGGTAAAAGAATCTCATTAAAATAGAGGAGGTAGTTTAGGTAGAGAGGAGAAGAGAAAGGGAAGTTTTGGGAGAATGAATTGCAACAAAATACACTTTGTACCCGTGAACCTGTATCACGATTATCATATACAATTATGATTCACCAATAGAAGTATTTTTAAAACCCAATGCATAATCAATTTATGCTATATGCATGCACAAATATGTCACAAGGATACCAGCTACTCAGTGTAATTAAAATGTACCAATTAAAAAGGAAATGACAAATGTTTTAGGAGATAGTCTTTTATCCTAAAACATTATGTAATATATTCATTTATACAAACATCTCTTGGTAGCCTATTTTTTGGACAATTTGTTTTTCATTTATCAGTTAAAATTTTTACTTTTAAAAATATAATAACCAGCTTGATCCCTCTAGGCAGTTTATTTGCTTCTTCCCTAGCAAAGCAGGATAAGGAGCTGCAAATGGTCTCCTGGGGAAAATCTCCAGAGGTCTCCAAGTCTCTGTAATTCTCTCCTGACATCCATACATTACCCTCTGTAATCCCAATGTGACTCAGAATCACGCTGTTTTAGAAGGAGCGCACTCCATGCAACACTCCATTGGTCATTGTTTATCCACCTAAATCCGATCATTGTCAGTGTAGACAGGCCTTCTTCTCACCTGGGGATTTGCTGTGAGTCTTAAACCCGGTCAGGGAAAACATCAAAACATGAAAATCAAATAGACTGACTTTCCAATGATAATCTCTTCACTAGATGTTTTACAGACCTTCTTCAGCTGTTATTTACAGAAATGATCTGTGAATTTTAGGAGAGAAGTGATTTTGTCATGTTTATTTTGCAAATAAGGAAGAAACAAGGGACTCTTCCATGAAGCATAAAGAATGTATGGACGATTTGGAACCTGATCCATGTTAATGTCCCTCCTTCCATTTTTCCCTGTCTTAGAGAATGAGAAACCTTTGGACCACGACCTGAATGAGAACTGCTGTACTGGAACTTACGCTATACTCTGTGGCTGATTTGATGCCTTCACACTGACTCTTCTGGGTTGACTTTTTTCTCCTGCAGCAAACTGGTAAACGTCTGTATTCCAAAAGTATCACCAGTGAGAAGTGTAATGCATGCAACAGTCGTGGGGCAGCTACACTTACTTAGAAAAAAAAAAAGAGAAAGAGAGAATGAGAAATTATTAGCATTTCTATGAGAAATTTGGGTTTAATGAAATTTAGGTTTCAAGGGTGGAGTCTTTTTTTTTTTTTTTTGGTGGTACTGAGGATTAAACTCAGGGGCACTCGACCACTGAGCCACATCCCCAGCCCTATTTTGTGTTTTATGTAGAGACAGGGTCTCACTGAGTCGCTTAGCACTTCGCCATTGCCGAGGCTGGCTTTTGAACTTGCAATTCTCCTGTCTCAGCCCCACAAAGTGCTGGGATTACAGACGTGAGCCACCACGCCAGGCTTTAAGGGCAGAGTCTTGCTTGCTTCCTGATGTCTTGTAGTCAGCAGGTTGATTGGCATCTTGGCAGGTCAGCCCATCTCTTTTGCTGGGTGGATCTTTGGCAGAGCTGAGGGGGAAGTTCACCAGCATCAAGTGGTCTATCCCTGTGGGGGCGCCATGGGAAGTTCTCAATGCCAGACCTATCTCCTCACTCGCTGTGATGCCAGTAGTCCACATACAGCAGTGCATGCTAAAAGTGGTCATGGATGCTGTTAGACAAACCTCATGTCTTCATAAAGTGAAGCTGCCAAAGACTTATTAAAAATAGGTAGGGAATAGTAGTATTGTATAGATATGCTTCCAAAGAATTCATTTCAATTAAAGAATATTTAAATACTGTTACCAACACAAGAAAATATTCAAGCAATATGTTTTACAATGTGTGACTTGCCACCAAAAGAGATTAGTGAGCTAAAGACATCCCTTAAACAGGGAATGTTCAATGCTTATTCTCTGTGACTTAGCCACCTGGTGACAGTAATGACAGAAAGAATGATTTTTAAAGTAGAATGGACATTGTACGCATTCTAAATTACTAGTTCATATGAAAAAAACACATTTTTTAGGTAGCCACACAACATATAACATCCATTGTCCTTTACACAGTATCTTGCTTAATCTTTATAATAATCCCTATAAATAGGTCTTAATATAGTCTTCATTTTGCAGATAGAAGCATGATGTTCAGCGGAGTTAGGTTTGGAACAGTAACACCCAGGTGGTAAATGGTAGGTCTGATATTCATCTCTTCCAGGAACCTGAGCTCTGTGTTTGCTGTTATCAGATACGCCTCCTCTCAGAACTGCTTCTGCAGGCTGAACATGGTCTCATCCACCAGTTATCCCACCACATCTACTATGCATAGACTTGTTCTGTGATGATTCAAGAGGTAAACTCTGCCAGGTACAGTGCTGCACACCTGTAATCCCCACAACTGAGATAAGAGCATCACAACATGGAGGCCAGCCTCAGAAACTTAGGGAGGCCCTCAGCAACTTATTGAGACACTATCTCAAAATTTGAAAAAATTTAAGAAGGGGTTGGGAAGGAGATCAGTGGCAAGAAAAGTGCTCCTGGGTTAAATCCCCAGGAACAACAACAACAACATCAGAAAGAGTTAAATTCTTCGCCAACTTAATCATAGTTTATGCTTATAGCCGTATCATAGTCATCATACATATGCAGATATGCTGAGGATAATAAGCATGATAGTGTTGGGAAAAGGTCATAATGCAATTTGGATCTTGCTAATTCATTGAGGACTCCAATGAGAGGCAAATATAGTATGAATGAGATGAAATTTACATCTAATCAATCACTCACTTATTGCACTAGGAAATATTAAACACTGAGATTGAAACAGTAGATGAGAGGAGGAATAACTGTAATTTCAATTTAATTTAATCTCCTTTATATTCATGTTAGATTGCGAGATTTAGGAACCACTCACCTTGGGTGAGAAGGTCACGTGGATCCCAAGCAAGTGATTGACAAATTCACTTGTGTGAATTCATATTAAGGGTGCTACCTCTTGTGTTTCATAATTTAAGTGACTGTAACACCGATTAAACCCATAATATTGTTAAGACGAAACAATGATGAACATCTAAAGTGTGGATAGCAGTTGTTGGCAGGTGAGCAACATGGATGTATCAGCTGTTACTGAGCCGAGGAGTGATAAACAGATTGATCCACACAAGCCCTTTTCTTCAAGATATTAAAATGCCTCTAAGTTAAGAATTACATATAATTATAAAGTTTAGTAAATGATCTGTTAAGATTTCTCATATCCAACAGCTTATACACATTATAAAATTAAAGCAGAATGTGTTTCTCAAGCCGATGCTTTTCTCAGGGAATCTTAAAGAACAAGTTATTGGGATAATGAAAGCATATATCTCGTACTTAAAATCCTCAATTAAAATTCAATGCTTTTGCCATTCGCTTCCTTTTTCCTTGTTGCTATCTAGCATCCAGTGATTCTCAGATAACTGATGGAGAACAGGACAGAAGTGACACAATTCATCCTGCTGGGACTGACCAAGGACCCACGTCTGCAGGTCCCACTCTTTGTGACCTTCCTCCTCATCTACACCATCACTCTGGCTGGGAACCTGGGGATGATCCTGTTGATCCTCTTGGACTCCCGTCTCCACACTCCCATGTACTTTTTCCTCAGTAACCTGTCTCTGGTGGACTTTTGCTACTCTTCTGCTGTCACTCCTACAGTCATGGATGAGCTCCTTCTAGGAGACAAAGTTATTTCCTACAATGCTTGTGCTGCTCAGATGTTCTTTTTTGCATTATGTGCCAATGTGGAAAACTACCTGCTGGCCTCCATGGCCTATGATCGCTATGCAGCGGTGTGTAAGCCCCTGCACTACACCACCACCATGACAACGAGAGTGTGTGCGTGTCTGGTCATAGGCTGCTATGTCTGTGGTTTCCTGAATGCCTCCATCTACACCGGGAACACATTCAGTCTCACCTTCTGTACATCTAATGTGGTCCATCACTTTTTCTGTGATATTCCAGCAGTTGTGGCTGTATCCTGCTCTGATAGACATCTCCATGAGCTGGTTCTTATTTATGTAGCCAGCTTCAATATCTTTTTTGCTCTCCTACTTATCTTAATATCCTACCTCTTTATCTTTATTACCATCCTAAAGATGCGCTCAGCTGCAGGGTATCGGAAAGCTATATCCACCTGTGCTTCCCATTTCACTGCAGTCTCCATTTTCTACGGAGCTGTTATCTTCATGTACTTACAGCCCAGCTCCAGTCACTCCATGGACACTGACAAAGTTGCATCTGTGTTCTACACAATGGTCATTCCTATGCTGAACCCTATGGTCTACAGCCTGAGGAACAAGGAGGTCAACAATGCATTCTCAAAGATTTTTTTGGAGGCAAAATAATCTTTACAAATTTGATTTTAAAACCTTTTTTTTTTTTGGTACTGGGGACTGAACTCAGGGGCACTCAACTACTGAGCCACATCCCCAGCCCTATTTTGTGTTTTATGTAGAGACAGGGTCTCACTGAGTTACTTAGCATCTCGCCATTGCTGAGGCTGGCTTTGAACTCTCAATTCTCCTGTCTCAGCCTCCCAAAGTGCTGGGATTACAGGCTTGAGCCACTGCACCCAGCTCGATTTTAAAACTTTTTAAAATTTACAATAGCTGTACTCATCCTTGTTAGTTCTTATCCATGTGACGAATCATATTTTGTACTCACACTCAATTCAGATTCTTGAAGTGATACCTGTATCTTTGATGAAGTCTGTCAGATGAGAAAAAAGAAGTTTAATATCTATAATCCTAATACCTGGATAATAATGTCTGTAATATCTTGAGGCCTGCTTGTTAAATCACTTATTAAAGATACTGATGTGCCAATCATTTTCCATATAATACTTTCCTTCCACATGTCAATGTGATGTATGTAAACCAAGTGCAAACAGAAGCCTATTTTGAGGGGAAACATAATATGCTATTGAATGAAGGATGATCTTCTTTGCACATATTTACAAGTGATACATAAAGCTGGCTCCTCAGATAAGCAAATATTTGTTTGAGTCATTTTATATAATGAATGCCTTTATATTTTAATGTTCAAGGGGATAAAATTGCAATTTACTAGAAAAATGGAAGAAAACTAAAAGCATTTTAATGTATTCATATATGAAAATTTCTCAGACTATTTAAAAGGTACACTGAAATATAGTGCTGCTCTACATTTTTCTTTCCAGAAAGGCTTTGAAATCATCAATAGTCCCCATTCATTTTTTTAAAATTTTATTAGTCAGACTCTTGTCACTTTCATAGTGTTTTTATGTTTTCTTTCTGTACATTATAGCTATATATAATAGTGGGGTTCATTTTGATATAATTAAACATGCATGGAATATAATTTGTTCCACTTCAGGCCCCGGTATCACTTCTCTCCTTCCCCTTTTCCACCCACCCATGTCGCCTCCTGGGCTTCACTGGCCTTCCTCCCATCTATTTATGCTTTTACAAATTGATAATTTACACACACACACACACATACATACACACACACACACAAAGGTAGAATCATCTTAGTCCTTTCCCAAAGGGATACATTCATTATGCAGTGATATTCCTGCATAGCAGCAGAACAAGTGGGAAGTGCCTCCTTCCTCTGTTCCACCATCTTTCCAGCCCTCTCACCATCATAGTCTTTTGCTTAACTTCATCCTCACCAATTTCCTGCAGGCTTGGTCATGCTTCAGGACGGTGGCCTTCAGTGTTCTCTGTAAGAAATGCTCTCATTCCATTCAGGTTTTTGCTGAGTCTAACCCTGTCATGGAGTTCTACATTGGTCACCTTTATAAACTAGCCACTTTCCATTCACTATAAAGAGTGCCGGCTTCATACTATCATCTTCATGGACCATCTCAATACTTCCCTACTATGTCTTTGCTTACTGGTTTCTTATTTATCTTACCCAACTGATATAAATTCTATGAGAACAGAGATTTTCTCTCTTTTGTTCAACTGTGATCATCTGTGCCTGAATAAATGTCTATATTATAGTTGATTTTCAATAAATACATGTTGAATAAATGAATAAATTAATTAAACTTTAAGTTCAGTCATTACCAACACATTGACCACATCCTGCAACTTCACAAAATTTTTGATCCCTCATCTATCTTTATATATTTTGTACCCAATACCACGGATTTCTAATAAATATTTTGTACATTTTAAAGCCATGTATCATAGACCAAAGTTGTAAACAAAAAAATACAAAAATACTTATATTTTAGTTACTTGTGTAATTACCCTCATAAATTTTCTCTATTTCTTTTTCAATATCAAATGTTTACTTTAGTATAGAATATGATTTAATTGTTACTTGACCTATAATCATATATTTATGAGTAAGGTGATGGTCATATGGCATTTAGTTACTTTAGAAACTTTAAATTTTAGGATAGAAGAATTTTTTTACCATTTTCTGTGGGGCAGCTCTACCAGTGACATACTCTCAAGTTTTATTTACCTTAGAAGCTCCATTTTGTCTATCATTCTTGAGAGAAAGCTTCCTTAGAGTAGACTGATTGGTCAAGTTTTAGATTTTTTTTCAAAGATCTTAACTACATCATCTCATTTCTGGCCTTCAGGATTTCTGATGAGAAATTTTGTACTAATCTGTTTCTTGTTAGTTTCTGTATCTATTTGTTGTCATTTATAACTAGATATTTAAAATATTATATTGTGTTAACTCTGAAAATCGAATATTTTACACTTTCCAAGGAAATTTTGTTGTTGGTTTCTGTATATTTAGTGAGTTTATTTAATAGTTTTACATTTACTGAGTTTCTTAAAGTGTTCATCATGTGTAGTTTAATGCCTATATTCCCTTCTTTTGGGTCAGCTGGCAGTTGACAAAGGCTTCTTTAAATATCATCTGAAGTCACATTTTTATTGATTTTATTTTATTGGAGCTAATTTTTAGACATCTGTCCAGAATTCTGACAAAGTTGATTTTTACACGTTTTACATTCTTACTGTTCTTTCTGTTTACTTTCTTCACAGGTCTGTTTAATACCCTAATCTACCACTTTTCCTGCCTTTGTCTTAGCACTTAGGGCCCAACAAATAACCCAGAGTAAGATCTCATTTTTCTATCCTTAATTTAGTTACAAGTGCAAAGCCACAGTCATAGAAGTTGATATTTACAGATATCAGATATTAATTTCTGATTAGAGGGGCATTATTTAACCTCTAAAATATTTGTCTCACTTATGATATCTTATACTAGTTCATGTCCATTACACAGGCTGCATGAGTAAGTGGGAGGCTCTCTCAGTATGTGTCACTCAAAGATACCTGCTGATAAAGACATGCATCATCATCATCTGTAGCTGCACCTGTTGGAACAGTAAGCCTGCTGATGGTCAGGGCTGGAAAAAAGACAGCTGGAGAATACTGTTTATTTCTCAATCTGCATCAAAATAATGCTAATATAATAAGAGTAATAATGATAATAATAACATTCTTCTTGTGGTCCATTAACTAGAACTATTACATTTCTGCCTAGATGAACAAGGGCAAGACTGTCTGGAAACAAGATAATTATTTCAGTACCACTTAGTTATCCATGCTGCATCAACTTATGTAGCAGACATTAATGTTCAACACATTAAATCCCAGATAAGTGGTAGAAACTTTCTTGTGTTTTCTATATGTAATTTTAAAATATTTTTAAAATCCTATGAGAATGACAAAATATCATTATCTTCTTTGTTACCAGAAAGAAACTGAAATTAGACGAGGTTATACTTATCTGGATTTGAGGTGAAGCAACTGAGATGTACAGAACAAACATTTAACCATGATACTTGCCTCTACTGAGAAAGGTGTCGAATCCTGGGGAAACACAAATATCTTGAGTCATCAAGCAGAGACTGTCATCTGAGTGGCAGAAACTCACTTTTAACCTGCACCAGTTCTAGAAGTAGTATGGGCTTCAGTTCATCTCTGAGACTTTGCAGGTCTTAGCAATTGTGATTTTTGAGAACAACTGAGCTTACTATAAGCCTAGGTGGCCAATGGACTGCCCAAACTACCCCTACCTCCGACTGCACAGTGTGCAAAAAGACCTCATTCACTGGGGACGGATCAGGATAGTTAGTTCAGGATTTTGCTCTGGAATTCAGTGCTGGACTGGTAAACATTATAACTGGATACATGAGAAAGATCATTTCCCAGAGTCTGGCTGTGCAAAGCATCTGGAATAGCTCTGGTGTCAGAAAAAGACACATGGCTCTTATCTATCAGACCTGTATTTTTCAGCACTTCCTTTCACTGGTTTCAATAGTCTTGGGCCAAGAGAGTCCAACTCAGCAATAATTAATTATAGCCATACGGATCTTGGTTTTTTCCCAGTGTTGTGTTGGTCATGGCAGGCTGTGGCATTGGAATGTAACACAGAATTGCAGCTTTCTTGACCACAAGCATGGAATAAGAGTTTGGGGCTTCCCAATTCATCATGATTTTTCCCAGAACCAGGCACTACTATGCAGTGCTAATGACCGTGATACTGTATCTAGATGTAATTTGTCCCCATCAGGTGGCTTAGGGGATGAACTATGCTTTCTAGCACTTATCTGGGTCATGCTGAACCACAAATGAAAAGTGTGTTGGGACAAATCTTTGCAGAGGCTGCCTTATAGAGCTGAAATTGACGACAGATCAGCAGCAGATGCCTGGCAGACTTGACCTGGGTGTCATTTGGTGCCAAAAGAGCTGAAGTGACTATAACCTCAGAGAAATAGGCAGCCTGCTTTAAACTCTGAGAAGAAAGTCACGAATGCCTTAATACTAGAAAGTCAGGAATTATTGTCCAATCAATTTCCACTTAAAATGTATACCAGAAAGCATTTAGAAGTTTAAAGCTTTAAAGGTTTAAAGAAACCATGCTCTCACCCAACATTGGAACTAAAATGCCAGAAACTATTTAGTTAGTAATCAGCATAAGAAAAACCTCAGCTAAATAATTTTAAAAATTTGTTTTAAGAAAACTTGATGATCTTGAAGAAAACACAACAAAATTATTGGATTCACTAAAGGAGAAATGTACAGAAGAGATGCAAATAATTTCTTAAATTCAAACAGACATTCTTGAGCTGAAAATACACTCAGTGTAAGTGAAAACACAATAGAAGGCATCAACATCAGGATAGATAAAACCAAAGAAAAGAATTAGTGAACTTGAATACAGGCCATTTGAAAATACAGATTCAGAAGAGAAAAAAGAAATCACAATTAAGAACAGTGAACAAAACTTACAGGAACTTGGAGACAGCACTGAAACAGGAGGTACTTGGGTTATTTGTGTTCAAGAGGGTCTAGAAGATGCAAAGATGTGGAAAGATTATTCAAAGAAATTATAACAGGAAACTTTCAAAACCTAGAGAAGGACACAAACATCCAGGTACAAGAAGTTGAAAGTCACTTCAACTCAACCAAGTCTACCCGAAGACATTGCATAATCAAAAGGTAAAAGATAAAAAGAAATTTCTCAAAGCTACAGGAGAAAAGAAACATAACACATAAGGATGTTCAGATTTGCTGGCAGCACACTTCTGAGCAGAGATCCCTACAGGTCAGGAGAAAGTGGAAGATATTTTCACAGTACTCAAAGAAAAACACTGCCAACCAATAATACAGTTCCCATGAAAGTTATCATTTAGCTATGAAGAAAAGATAAAGGTATACCCAAATAAATGAAAGCTGAGAGAATACATCTCTACCAGACAGGTCCTATAAGAAATGCTAAGTGTATTCTTCAAAGTGATAAAAAAAGACAGTAGTAAAGAAAATATGAAGCATGCCATTTACTGGTATGAGTGGTCATACAAATAACTTCCAAATGCTCCAATATTGCAACTGTTTCAGAAACTTTTGTATCTTTATTATGAATACTGACATAAAAAATCAAAAATAATGCTAATTAAATTAAGGCATTCGTGACTTTCTTCTCAGAGTTTAAAGCAGGCTGCCTATTTCTCTGAGGTTATAGTCACTTCAGCTCATTAGTCTGTTAAGAGGCAGTATAGAAAGACATAAAATGGGATATTAAAAATTTGAAATGGCCTGTAATCCCAGCACTTAGGGAGGCTGAGACAGGAGAATCGTGAGTTCAAAGCCAACCTCAGCAATGGCGAGGTGCTAAGCAACTCAGTGAGACCCTGTCTCTACATAAAACACAAAATAGGGCTGGGGATGTGGCTCTGTGGTTGAGTGCCCCTGAGTTCAATCTCCAGTACCAAAAAAAAAAAAAAATTGAAATGGTAGGAAATGGAGTGACACTATAGAGTTTTCTTAGTAGTATATTTGCTACACTGTTTTTGTTGTTAACTTTACAATCATGTTCAGTGGTATGGTTGTGGGGGGAAAAACTTGTTTGAGTCAAAAGATACATTTTGTCAGCCTCTCAGTAATCACAAAGCACAAATCTATGGTAGACAAACTAAAAATAATACACAGGGAATCAAAAACAATTGCCAAAGAACATTACTTAACCACAAAGAGAGCACAAGACTAGGACATAAAGAAAAGACTTATGATAAAAGTAGAAAACAAGTTGCAAAGTGGATGGATTAGACTATACTATCAAAAATTACCTTGAATAAAATGGATTTAATTCTCTAGTTAAAAAATCATAGAATGAGGATTGGATACAAAAAACCAAGGCCCAACTACATATTACTTGGAAGAAACTCACTTCACCTCTGAGCATACATGTGGACAGAAAATGAAAGGATTAAAATAAGGTACACTATGCAAGTGGAACTGCATATGTCAAATTCAACAGATTTTAGATAAAAAACAGTATAAAGACACAAATATAGGCTCTCTATATTATTATATATTATATTAAAAAGGCAATTGATAAAGGAATCAATTCAGTAAGAGGAAATAATAGTTCTAAACATGTATGCATACAACACTGGAGCACCCAAATGTATAAAGCAAATATACATTCAAATACAGAGTAAAGATATATATGACATAACTTGGGGACTTTCACATCCTAATTTTCAGCAATGGCCCTCAAAAGAAAATCAACAAATAAATAGCATAATTAAATATCAACTGGATGAAATGGATCAAACAGATATTTACAGAACATTCCAACCAACAATGGTATCCAAAAGCTGCAGAATACACATTATTCTCATCAGCATATAGAGAATTCTTTGGGATTAGATCAAATGATTGACAAAAAAAGTCTCCATAATTTTGAAATCATAAACCTATTAAATTCCTTCTTTGACCACAACATAATGAAACCAGAAATCAATCAATAAGAAGAAAAACTTTGAAAACTATACAATACTTGGAAATTTAAAAATCTACTTTTAAACAAGCAATAAATAAAGGAAGAAATTTAAGAACTTATTGAAACCAAGGAATATGAAGACTCAACATTCCAAAACCTATGAGATACAGCTAAATCTGTACTGAGGGAAGTTCATAGAAATAATGAACATGCACACACACGTTCTCAGAGAAAGTACCAATCACTATATACCAAGAACCTAGAAAAACAAGAACAAATCAAACCAAAAAGAAGGAAAAAGAAAGATTAAAGATAAGAGCAGAAATAAAGAAATAGAGACTAAATGCACAGTATGAAGAAATAGGAAAACAGATGGTTCTTTACAAAGGTAGAGAAATCATTGTCTAGAAAAATGAACAAAAAGAGAAAGAAGATTCAAATAAATAAAATTAGAGTTGAAAAGGGAGACCATGAAACTGACACCACAGAAATTAAAAGGATTATTAGAGATTATGCAAGCAAATTTGAAAATCTAAAAAAAAAATGGATGCATTCATAGACATGTACATGAGCCAAGATTCAGTAATGAAAAAACAGAAAGCCTGAACACATCAGTTGCAAATAACAAGATTGAATAAATTATAAAATGTCTCCCACCAAAGGAAAACCCCAGACAAGATGTCTTCACAGTTGAGTTATAGCAAGTATTTTAAAAGAACTAATACAAATCCTCCTTATTTTGAATAAAAGAAGAGGAAGGGATTATTTAAAACATATTATATGTGTCCAGTATTACCCTGATACAAAAATCACATAAGGATACAGCTAAAAAAGAAGACAAGAAGTCAATAACCTTGATGAACACAGATGCAAATGCTTCAACTACACACTAACGAACTAAATACACCAACATAATAGCTAGGTGTTTCACTCTGAACAAATGGGATTCAGCCCAGGGATGTAAGGATTGTTCACAATAGGCAAACCAGCAACTGTGATACAAGACACTGACAGATCAAAGGACAAAAAACATATGACCTTCTCAATAGATACAGAAAAGGCATCTGATAAACAAGACAAAGATACGAATCTTCACCACTTGTATTCAACCTGGTATTGGAGGTAATAGCCAGAGCAATTAGGAGAGAGAGAAGGAAAGGCATCCATATGACATGAAGATTGACATTCATAAACTACTAGAACCAACAAATGAATTCAGCAAAGTTATAGGATACAAAATGAACATACAAAAATCAGAAACATAGCTATATGCCCAAATTGAATTATCTGAAATAGGAATAAAAAATAAACCCATTTTTAACAACTACAAAAAATATCAAGGAATAAATGTAAGAAAACAAGTGAAAGATTTCTATAATAAAAATTATGAAGTTTTCTTGAAAAATGAAAAGGATACAAGAAAATGGAAAAACATCTCATGTTCACAGACTGGAAGAGTCAATGTTGTTAAAATATTTGTATTACACAAAGCAATCTATAATGTCAATGTAATCTCTATCCAAAGCCATACTGACAAAGAAAAAGGGCAGGATGTATTAATATGTCGGAGTTTAATATGTATTGAAAAGCTGTGATATTCAAATCAGCATGTCATAAATGCAGACACATACACCAAGGAACAAAATTGAAAACTTAGAAGTAAACCCACACAGCCACTACCAACTGATTTTTTACAAAGTTACTAAGAAACTTTGGAGAAACAACAGTCTTTCCAATAAATGGTGCTGCGAAATGGATATACATAGGCAGAATGACAAAAAAGCAGAATTCTATCTTCATTTCCAACAAAACAGCTCCAAATATATTAATGACTATATGCAAAACTTAAAAAAAGAAAAATAAACTACTACAAGAAAACAGGGAAAATACTTCAGAGCACTGGGATGCACAGAGATTTTTTTGGAGAACACTCCCAAAGCACAAGAAACAAACTGAAAAATAATCAAATGGGTTTATATCAAATGAAAATCTTCTGCACACCAAAGGACATAATCAATAGGGAGAAGAGACAGTTTACCCAATGGGACAAAATATTTGAAAAAGTATACATATAAATATTGTTTAATATTTAGAATATAATGAACTTCAAAAGATCAATAGGCAAAAAAATACATAGCATGGTTAAAAAAAAAGGACAATAAGCCTGAACAGACATTTCACAAAAGAAGACCTATAAATTGCTATGGGTTTATGAAAATCTAAGTGCAAATCTAACCAAAATGAGATTTCACCTCACCACAGTAAAATTAGCTTATCAAAAAGTCTCAAGGTAACTAGTGCTGCTAAAGACGTAGAAAAAAACAGAGCCCTTGTCTATTGTCAATGAGAATTTTAAGTTAGTCCAGACATTTTGAGAAACTGTTTGGAAGTTCCTCAAAAAAATTAAAAATGAGACTACAATATGATCTGGCATTCCCCGCAGTGAGTATGAACTCAAGGGAAGTGAAATCAGTGTACAGAGACATCTATCTGCACACTAGTGTTCCTTGCAGCACTATTTATAATAGCCAGAAATGGAAACAACTGTCCATGAATGGATGAGTGGAAAAAGAAAACACAGTACATATGCACTGTGAAATTGTATTCAGTTATGAAAGAGAGCGAAAACTTGTCAATTGTATCAACATGCTGGAGATCTTAAATTAAATGAATTAAGTCAAAGCAAAAAGATGATTGTTGAATGATCTCACTTAGAAGAAAGAAGTTTGAACATTTTCACCATAAAGAAATTAAATGGTTAAATTTTGTTAAATGCATGTATGAATGTGCCACATTAATATCCACTATTCTGTACAATTAACATGAGTCAATAAAAAGAAACGATACATATCTGAGGAGATTAGATAAGTTTAACCTGATTAACACATTACACTACGCATTTCTGTGTAGACATGTCAGGCTACCCCAGTAAATCTTTACATTTTTTTTCCATTATAAGTTAAAATTTTAATTTTAAAAGAGTAATAACCAGATTGATCCCTCCAGGCAGTTTAATTACTTCTCTAGCAAAGTAGGATCAGGAGCTGTAGATGGTCCCACAGGGAAAATCTCCAGAGACCACAAGTCTGTGTAATTCTTGCCAGGTATCCATGGATTAGCCTATCTAACCAAACATGACCAAGAATCATGCTGTTTTGGAGGAGACATCTGCATGCCATGCCCCGCTGGGTAACATTCATTCTTCTGAATGATGATAATTGTTTTGTGAACATAGGACTTCTTCTCACCTGGGGATTTCTATGAGTCTTCAATCTTGCTCAGGGAACACACTCCAACATAAAAATTTCAATAATTTTAAATGAAAATCTCTTCCCTACATGTTTTACAGACCTCCTTTCTCTGTTATTTACAGAAACAATCTGTGAATTGTGAGAACGAAGTAATCTTATTATGCTTATTTTACAGATGGAAAAAAAACTGTGACTCTTTCATGAAACAGAAAAAATTCCTGGAAGATTCAAAACACATTTCATGTTGATGTTTAGTTCTCCATTTTTTTTTTCAGGTCTTGGAGAATTTGGAACTTTTTGACCACAACCTGAGAGAGAACTCTTCTAACAATTTATGCAATATACTGTGGCTGATTTCATTATTTCAAACTGACTATTCTGTATTGCTAGTAAGAACTATAATTCATTCAAAAGTTTTTTGGGAGGAGCAACTATGCTTATTGAGAGTCACTTAATAGGGAAAAAGAAGTTCACAACATTTTTCTGAAAAGCTCGCATGAATTTGGAGTATGTATGTCCAGGCTTCCATCATAAGCTGTTCATTGATTCTTATGATACATCATGCTTATTTCCCCAAATATTTAAATACAAAATAAGACACATGCTGATTTTATTTATTAGCTGATGATTTTGTCTTGTTCACAATATGATTATGTCTCATTGGAGATAAACAAACCAAGAAACAAAAGCAGACACAAAAATCCTTGGAGAGTGAAATGATTCTTACTTTTTTTGTTTACTTATTTTGTGTATGGGCGTGTGTATGTGATGCTGGGGATCAAACTCAGGGCCTTGCATATGGTATGTAAGTGCTCTACCACTGAGCTATATACCCAGCCTTTAAATGATCCTTCTTTATACTAGAAAAGGGTACTCAGTGATTTGACAAGCTGCTGCATATTAACCTTTTGCACATATTAGGCTTGTTATTACTAGCACGTCTACAGAGGTTGACAGTGATGAACCTAAAAGCACACATTTTTACTAGATTATGGATTTGAATCTTGAATATTGAGGGGTTTTTATTTTAGAGTATCAGAAACGGCTCAAATCCTAAATTTATAAATGATAAATTAAGAATGCTCAAATCAAGCCAGGCAAGACGGTACATGCCTATAATCCCAGCAGCTCAGGAGGCTGAAGCAGGAGGATTGTGAGTTCAAAGCTAGCCTCAGCAAAAGTGAGGTGCTAAGCAACTCAGTGAGACTCTGTCTGTAAATAAAATAAAAAACAGGATGGGGAATGTATCTCAATGGTCAAGTGCCCCTGAGTTCAATCCCTGGTACCAAAAATAGAGTGCTCAAATCATATATTTACTTAATAACATAGTAAGATACATAACCCTACCTGCTGTAGACATACACTCAGACATATGCATTCATTGATATATGAAACCCTGATCATTTGTTGTGGAACATAGTACATGCTCGAAGTGGTCATACATATAAACCAACTTAATGTATTCATAGGGCAGGATCATAAAGTGAAGTTGCCAAAGACTTAGGAAAAATAAGTAGGGAATTGTAGTTAGTATTGAATGGATATGCTTCCAAAGAATTCATTTCAAACATAGAAAACTTAAGTACTGTTACCACACGAGAAAAGATTCAAATAATACATTTCACAATGTGGGAATTGCCACCAAAAGAGATCTATGAGCTAAAGACAGCCCATAAACTGGGAACATTCAAACTTTGGTCTTTGACTTGACTATGGAATGACAGTTAATAACAGAAGGAAAGATTCATAAGTAGAATGAACTCTTCAAACCCAGACTAAAATACAGATTTCAAGAAAAGAATTTTTAAAAATAATAACTCAAAAGGAATTGCTGGAGCAGCAATCACATGCTTGAAGTAAGGACAGACTGAGAAACAGTGGAAATCACAAAAAATCTCACTGGCCCTCATGCAAGAGAAAAGCAAATCAGGGAGAGAAGCTTGGAGACTTCAAATTCACCCACAACAGAGGCCCTGCCGGTTAGCATCTGCCTTGATCAGTTGAAAAAGAAGAACAATGTCCTATCAGGCTGTGCTCAACAGCCAGTGTTTTCCTGTTCTTTATGTATTTACTTATATAACGCTTATAATACCTCATAATAAGTCTTATTACTGTCTTTATTTTGCAGATGGGAATTGATGTTCGGGGGAGTTAGGTTAGGAAATGTGATGCCCAGGTGGTAAATGGTAGGTCTGATATGCATCTCTTCTAGGAACACTTTAGTGGTTGAAATAAGGATCATTTCACTTTTCTGCATGGGAAGCAAATATGTAGAGAGCAAGATGAAATTACCACCGAATCACTCACTTCCGTAGTTCATAATGGATATCCAAAACACTGAAGGTTAACCAAAAAAGACAAAGAATAATAGTAATATAAGTTAAATTCAATTTCATTAAAGTTCAGTTTTGACATAGACTTAGGAACCAGTCAGCTTGGGTTAAAAGTCCACATGGGTCCAGGGCACAGAATGGCAAATAACACTTATGTAAATATGTATTAATTGCTGTACCTCTTGTGTTTCAAAATTGAAGTGAATGTATCAATTAACCTCATAATATTGGTGAAAGGAAACAATGATTAACATCTGAATTGTCTATCACTGTTTATGCAACATAGACATATCATGAAGAGATGCATACACAGCTTTTACTGAGATGAGAAGTGATTCTTGGATAAATCCATCTACATAAGTCATTTTGATCAAAGTATTAAATTGTTACATCTCAGTTAACAAATGCATAAAATTTTAAAACTGGATAGATGCTCCATTAAGATTCTTCAGATCATACAGTATGTGATCCTGTATATAATCAATGCATCAGTTTGTTTTTCCAGTTCATGCTTTCTCTGGACAATCTCAAAATGCAGGTTCTGGAAGTAATAAAAGAATACATCTTATACTCTCCAATTTCAATTCAATAAATTTATTGTTCTCCCTCTTTCTGCCTTTTTAAAAAATGATACCTAGTATCTGGAGATTCTCAGACAACATCGATGGAGAACAGGACAGAAGTGACAGAGTTCATCCTGCTGGGACTGACCAGTGACCCAGGACTGCAGCTTCCCCTCTTTGTGACCTTCCTCCTCATCTACACCATCACTCAGGCCTGGAACGTGGGAATGATCCTGTTGATCCTCTTGGACTCCTGTCTCACACTCCCATGTACTTTTTCCTTGGCAACCTGTCTCTGGTGGACTTTTGTTACCCTTCAACTGTCACCCCCACAGTCCTGGATGGGCTTCTCCCAGGACACAAGGTCATCTCCTGCAATGCTTGTGCTGCCCAGATGTACTTTTTTGGAGTCTTTGCCACTGTGGAAAATTACCTTCTGGCCTCCATGGCCTATGATCATTATGCAGCAGTGTGTAAGCCCCTACACTACACCACCACCATGACTACAAGAATGTGTGTGTGTCTGGTCACAGGCTGCTGTGTCTGTGGTTTCCTGAATGCCTCCATCTACACTGGGAACATGTTCAGTCTCACCTACTGTAAGTCCAATGAGATTCATCATTTTTTTTCTGATATTTCAGCTGTCTTGGTGATCTGGTGCTCTGAGAGACATGTTAATGAGCTGGTTCTTATTTATGTTGCTAGCTTCAATATTTTTTTTGCTATCCTAGTTATATTAATATCTTACATGTTCATTTTTAGCACTATTCTAAAGATGCACTCGAGTGTAGGATATTGGAAGGCTACATTCACCTGTGCCATCCACTTCACTGTAGTCTCTGTCTTCTACGGGACTGCTCTTTTCATGTTCTTACAGCCCAGCTCCAGTCATTCCATGCATACAGACACCCTTGTACCTGTGTTCTATACTATGGTCATCCCCATGCCAAACCCTGTGATCTACAGCCTGAGGAACAGGAGGGTCAAGAGTGCTTTCAGAAAGATTGTGTTGGAGGCAAAATAGTCTTTATAATTTTGAACTTGTCCATCCAATCAGCCATATTTTAAAGCCTACACTGAATTCAAGTTCTTAATATGATACCTTTACCTCTGCAAATGTCTGTTGTCTGGGAAACAGGAAACTTTATGCCCAGAATTATTATACCTGGATGAGAATGTCTGTGATACGTTGGGGCCTACTTGTCAAATAACTTTTTAAAAGTATGAATGTAATCAATCATTTTCATGCAATATTTCCTTTTGTGTTGATCATTAGATTGTATTTGTCATGCACCCTGTAATTACTCTATCATTTATATGTTCATTTTCCTAATGATCATATGAAATTTCTCCATAGAAACAATATTAAAAGATGTATGTGTGTGTGCATGTGTGTGTAAGATGAGAAAAAAGGGGACAGAGAAAGGTTATGAGAAATGGCCTCATGCAATAATGGAGGCTGTCAAGTCTAATCTTCAGTGTCATCAGCAAAGACCCAAAAGAAGTGATCACACAATCTGTTCACCAGTCTGAACACAGAAAGAGCTGAACGTGCAATAAGTGCAAAGGTAGGTAACTGGAGAATTTCTTTCTCAGGGAGCCAATATTCATGTATGGAGGGTTATTTATCTGCCTCTCCCAATTTTCACTGGTTTATACGCTAATATCATTCAAAAACACAAATGAAGTGGACACATAAAAACTGATCACCACAACTCCACCATTGTCCAATTGCACACACAGATCTCTTTATCATAATTAATCTCCAAATAAAGACAATAGCAAAGACGTTCATCCACCTCACATGATGCTACTGTCTTGACTACAATCAGAAACACATGGTTCTCTCCTTACTCATTGCAAAGCAATCTGATGAAAATTACTCTTGAAAACCCATAAATAAAAACTACTATGTAAAATTAACAATACATTGCTTAAAGAAAGCCATGATCTAAAGTCATCATATTCAAGGGCTCACAGTAATGGGATAACAGAGGGAAGAAAATAAATATATTTCCAATATACACATATATGCATAACAAAATAATGTAGCAATATTCACGATAATTATAATTTAACTGGTCATGTGTTCATAACAAGTATTCATAAGCACCTACTACCACCAAATGTTCTATCATTCCCTTTCCTTTAGCAAACATCTCAGCTTCTCATGATTCTTTATGTGGTGAAGTGATCTGAATCTTCATTCCTAAAGGGTATGGGACATTGGTAATATTTCTTGAATTGAGTTGTAGTTTTCTGTGGAAGTTCATCATCAGGCATAACAATGCCAAGAGAAGACCTAAGGAATCTTCTGTATCCCAGAAGTGATCTTCTTTATCTTCATTATTAATAAGCCATCTAGTGTCTGTTACTCAGATTAATTAGCAACCAACACTGCAACTCTTCTTTACTAGCTGTTTATAGGGAAAGATACTCCCAAAGAGAAATGCAGGAAACTTGACCTCCAGTTCAAGTTCCTTATTGTATTGCTAAAATCCCCACCCCAACTATTGGTTGATCACTCTGAGAAATGGTGCCATTTCAGGGACTTAGTGTTAGTTTCTACTGTTGGAGGATTCAGTACTCAACAAAGGCTCTGCCCAGGGCATCCTTAGTTAGAGGAAGTCTAAGTTGCTGAGCCTTTGCAGAAGCTGCATTGCTGTCCCATGGATTCTTTGTTCAAAAGCCTAGAGAAAAATAGCAGAGATGACTGAGGAGAAGTTGAAGGTATCCACAAAATGCATCACACTATCCCTCGATGATTAAAATCCCTTACTCTGTAGATTACACTTCAGTGGGCATTGACACAGAGCCCAACACTTTCAACTTTTTCATGGAATTTTCTACAAATTTTTCAATCATATTCCTCCCATTTTTTACCCCCATCTCCTACTATCCTGCCAAACCACAGGATATAACCTGGGAATTCATATAATATGATGTATTTGGATATTTTTCAGTCTAAACAGAATTAACAGCCAGGTGTGTTATTCTGCCCACTAAGTAGAAGTTCCTTCATCACAGTCCATTAGAGATGTACCAAAATAGGATTCAGTGTTGTCACCATTCATCTGTAGGATGGTATCTACATATTATAAGAACCACTTATAAACCATGTACAAATCTTTCTTTCTCCTTGCAAGTGATCATAGACAATTCTCTAAGAGGCAAAGGCACATATGGGGAGAGGGGCAGGTGCATTGTAATAGGATACAGTCAATGGGCATTTGAGACATGTCTTCATATAACTTGCTTTTGCATTCAGGGCCTGCTTTGTTTTAGTCATACATATATATACCATTTCTATTTAATAATGCAGTCTTTCCATGTATGCCTCATTTTATCACTTGGCAAGTCAAATAATACCCAGTTTATCACAAGCAGCTCAGGTCACCTGGTTACTTAGTGGCCAATGGATAACATTTGGGGTCTTCAAAAGCCTAGTGGCAGACCAAAATCTGTTTTTCACAAGGAAAGAAATTCCCCACAATGGATGGCAGTTTTTTCCTCCAAAATCCCACACTAAATTCATGTAAAGGGCCAAAGCCTCCAAATGCTGTCCCTGTTTGCCAAGAACAATCCAAAGACCATGGGGTCTTTTGAATCATGTTGCCCATGGGGTAGTGCACCCTGCATAGCAGCCAAGAGTCACCAAGGAACCCTCTCTTGTCCTGAATCCCAAACAGGTATATTTCGTTCTCTTATCCTAGAATTTTTGCCTGAACATATTATCCAATGAGAATAAAGCAGGCTTGCCAGTCACGGTGTTACACTTTAATCCTAGCTGCTCAGGAAGCTGAAGCAGGAGGATCATGAGTTCAAAGTCAGTCTCAGCAATTTAGCAAGCCCCTAAGCAACTTAGTGAGACCCTGTCTCAAGATAAAACAAAAAGGGCTTGGAATGTGGCTCACTGGTTAAGCAACCCTGGGTTCAATCCCCAGTGCCTCCCCCACCAAATTAGCTTAATTTCTATTTGATTTCCAGGAATGCCATAGTTCTACAGTCAACACCATAAAACTGATGAAGTCATACTCTTCTTCCTGTGGCTTTAAATCTACGATTCATTATGGTAATCAGACCTTTCTTATTTTTAGCACTTTGGGGCTGGAAGTTGACCTTTGCTCCATTGTTCCCATTATTTCAAAGTTTCTCAATGCATTGGTCTCAGTTGTCATTTTAAGATCAAGGCCTACAGAGTACTATAATCTCAGAGCTCTACACATTTTTTCCTTAGGTTACTCTCACAAAATAATTCCTTTTCATAGCTATTATAAAAGGTATGTTTTTCTTACCATCCCACAGTGGTCAGGCAATTTTAAAAGAACAAATTCACCCACCATTCCCATTTCCCTGAGGCTTTGAATCCCCATTGTCTACATTAAGTCAAAGTGTGTCAGGGATTCCTCATTCTCATATTGTTGCCATACTTTGTGTTTCTGTATTATTTGTTTGGACCTGATCTAGCTCTCTCTTCCTTCCAGAAAGTCCACAGCATTAATATCTTTCCACATACATACCAAGAGTTCTTTCTATGATTTAGAAAACTAAAGTAGTTCATTTGGAGTTTATCAAACTTTCTTGTGTATCACATATTGTTTATCACATATTGTTGAGTCTAATTAGAAATCTCGGAGCAATGAACAATGGGGTGGGTGTTGAAGAGCATCATCCTTGTTATTCAGGGCTACTGCATCAAAGTAACCCACAAAGCCTTCCTTGGGCAGTGTAGGACTCCATTAAACTTTCTTTGGGAATTTAAGATGAACACCCTTACACAGAGTAGAAAGAAAGATTTTACTGGTTGTGCAAAGGCTAATTCTACTGACAAAGGAGATATCAAAATTTAAGGGATCAATGCCCCCAGCTTCATCAGGGTCTTCTCACATAATCTCTTTTCCAACTTTCAAAATCCTACACCTTAACGAACAGGGTCCTCCCAGTTACGATAGACATGCTGTTAGGCTAGGAGTTCATTTTTAATTCTAAGTCAGCCATTCATAGGATTGGATTGGTTTCAGTAGTCCCAGCACTAAAATTACAGGAGATGGGGACTCTTTCAGGACACACGTGGGAAATTTCAGCTCATTTCTTTGAAATTAACGTGGCAATTCAATAATGCCTAAGCTCATTCTTTTCCCTCCACTTTCTCCAGCAATATTAGGAGAAACAGGTCATCCTCATTGTACTTATTAGTTAAACAAAAATGTTCTAAACAAAAGTGTTGTATGTGCACTGAAGGAAGGATTCTTTCTTGCATTTTGTTGGAAAGACCAGAATCTCTAAATTTCCGTAATCTGATCGCCCAATATTGAATTTATTCTGTCAGTACTCAAACTGCTTCTATTCCATGATGCAAAGAGACTTTAAAGTGCAGCCTTCTTCTACTCCACCATTTTGACTCTTTAACAAATGTTGCTGGGAAACTGGATCTTTATATGTAGACGGATAAAAGTAGATCCCTGTCTCTCACACTGTGGAAAAAAAAAGTGAACTCATATGGATCAAAGAACTAAATATAAGACCAGAAACTTTGCAACCATTAAAAGAAAAAATAGGGAAAACATTTTAGCACATAGATTGCAAGCAAAGGCCTCCTTAATAGGGTACCTATAGTTCAAGAAATCAGAGCAAGAATCAGTAAATAAAATGGTATAAAATTTTAAAATTTCTGCACAGCAAAGGAAACTCCAAAATGAAGATTCAACCAAAGAATGAGAAAAATCTTTGACAGCTACTGTTCTGACAAAGAATTAATATCCAGAATATATAAAGCACTCAAAAAACTCAGCATTAAAAAACAAATAACCCAATCAAGCAAATAAAATGAATAGACACTTCCCAAAAGAAGAGGTACTCATGGCCAATAGCTATATGAGAATATATTCAACATCTTTAGCCATCAGAGAAATGAAAATCAAATCTACATTGAATTTTCATCTCACTGCAGGCAGAATGGCAATTATCAAGAATACAAATAACATGTGGTAAGGAAGCAGGAAAAATGGAACACTTAAATACTATTGATAGAAACCTAAATTGTTACAGCTACTATGGAAATCCATATATAAATTCCTCAAAAAGCTAAAAATAGAACTCCATATGATCCAAGTATACCACGACTTGGTGTCTATCCAAAAGAACTGAAATCATCATAGTGTAGTGATATAGGCTGTGGACTCAGCCTAAATGTCAATCAACAGATGAACGGATTTTTTAAGTGTATTATACAAAAAGAAATTTTATTCATCTATGAAGAGGAAGAAAGTATGTCATTTACAATAAAATGGATGGTAGTGGAGACCATAAGTCTGAACAAAAACCAGACTCAGAAAGTCAAGGTTAGCATGTTTTCTCTCATATGTGGATACTGTAAAAGAAGAAAAAGGATGCCGTGAAAGTAGAAGGGAGACCATCAGGGGAGAGCAAGGTGGTCAGCAGGAAGGAGGAGGGAAGAGTGGAGCAATCAGGTGATAAAATTGATCAAATTACATTTTTTATGTATACATAAATAAGCCATGATGAAACACACCATTCTGTATAATTACTAAGGAACAATAATAAAGAAGTATATACATAATGTCCTAATTTATTTGTGTTGGTATAAAAAATACATTATATGTGGTAATTTTTAAACAATGGAAGTTCATTCCTCTTCACCTCTAAAGTTGTCTGGGGAAGGTCATGAGACACCTCCTTGATATAATTTCAGCCAATGGCTAGAGAAGCAAGAGATGCGACCGCATTCTCCCATGACTTCATATGGTGGAAGGCAAAGGAGCAGAAAAAGTGGTCTAGCTAGTTCTCTCAAGCCCTTCCATGAGGGGACTATTCCAGAACATGGTGGCAGAGCTTACTCACCTCCTGAGTCTCAATCACCTTCTAAAGACACAACACCTTAATGCGGTCACATTGGAATTTTGGTCTCAACATAATGATTTTGGACAGACACATATATTTGAACCATAGCACATGGTTACTTGGATCTGTGTTTTTAGTGTTTTATGAGGAGTATCCAATGGTGACATTTCATGTATTTTGATTTATAGATCGTTCTATGGACTACTATGCTCCATATACAGTGTATATGTCCAGCACAAATACATATGTGTTTACATATATAAATA
Source organism: Xerus rutilus (assembly GCA_028644305.1). Taxonomy (NCBI): domain Eukaryota; kingdom Metazoa; phylum Chordata; class Mammalia; order Rodentia; family Sciuridae; genus Xerus; species Xerus rutilus. Next base: position 12,398,403 of record CM053399.1, read on the forward strand.
TATAAGCATAAAACAAGGAATAGATTTATGCAGCCATTAAGGTAGAAAAGTAAATCTTCTGGCTCAAGCCCCAGAGGAAGTGATTGTGCTCTTAAGTATTGCCAAAAAATTTTCAATAGTACCCAAATTCTGTACTCCTATATAGCTATACCCTGCCACTTTGATTTGTCACAAATTGTGTCATTATGTTTTGTGACCAACAACATTTGTTTATAATCAATATTTTATGCTTTTTAAAAACCACATTAGAAGAGCAAAGAAGTTACAAACAATAAGGACAATAATATTTTCTTTTTATTTTAGTGTTTAGTTAAAGTCATCAGTTTTTGCTTTTATATAAAAAAAGCTAATAGACCTGAAAAATTATATAGACACCAATACCCAAACAGTTGAGAAAATTAACACACTATTTCAACAATAGAAATATCATACAGAGAGAAAATCAACCAAAAACAACAGATTTAAATGCAGCATAGACTGAAAAGACCAAATAAGCATCTACAGGACATTTCATCAAGTAGCTGCATCTGGAAGCTATAGAGTACACATTCTTCTCATCAGCACCTGGAACATTCTCTGGAAAGATCATATGATGAACCACAATACAAGCCTCAACAAATTTTTTAAACTTGATATTATATTGAATGTTTTTCTGACCACAATGAGTTAAAATTAGAAATAAAAAACAAGAGAAATTTTGAAAAGTATACAGAGAAATTAACCTACTTTCAAGCAACCAATAGATCAAGACAGAAATCAAGAAAGAAATTAAAACATTTACTGAAACAAACAAAAATGGGAACACCACATACTAAAATCTAATCAATATTGCAAAAGCAGTACTGAGAGAATTTATAGCAATCAATGACTTTCAAAAAAGCAGAAAGATCTAAAATAAGCAGCCTATTACTGAAAGGAGACATACAAATGGTAACTGAGCTATGAAATAAAAAAGTTTGACATCACTAATAATTAAGGCTAATGCAGATCAAAACCACAAGATCACCTCATCCCAGCAAGAAATATAACACAACTTCTATCACATACAATGGTTCTGTGGGTTAAATATGAATACCTCTAATTTATAAAATTTGACATAGCACGGATAACAAAAATAGCGGTACTGAAATAATCTATCTGGTTGACCCCATGTCCTTGCCACCTTTCACTCAGGAAGGATATTCAATAGTCATAGATGACAGATTGTAAGGTGATGATGATGGTGGTGCTGCTGCTGCTGCTGACGATGATAGCAACATCAGTGTTGTGCAGATTGAAGCATGCACACTACCTTGTCTTCCCTCTTGCCATAGTAATCAGCAGGCTTATTGCACTAGCAGGTGCAGCTATACATGGTGATACCTTCATCAAGAGGTGTCTTTGAGTGACAAAAGAGAAAGAGCTCTCTACTTATTCCTAAAACTTGTGTGGTGGACATGTAGTAGCAAAAGTCCAAAAAAAATCTCTAAGAGTCTCAGTTACGGCCCTCAAACTATTGGATACTAAACCTGGAACTTGTAATTATCATACATGACGGTATCTTGCAATTGCGATCAAATTAAGAATACTGAAGTGAAAGATTAGTCTGTAATACTTAGTGGTCCTGGATGCAGCTGCCAACTCCTTATAAGATAGAACAAAAAAGCACAGATTAAGTATTCCAAGGGCCTATTACATCACAAGATGTAATACAAAAGAAAAAAATTCTGCGTATCAACTGTAGTTAGATTTCTGGAAAATTGCCAAAGATACATAGAAACTAAGTGAATGCTGAATCAAGAAAAACTTGACAAAACATGACATTAAAGAACTATTTGCTGAACTTCTATCCATCTCAGAAGAAAGGAATAGAGAACATTATTACACAAATCCAAAAAATATGCACTTTAAAAACTATTTTAGAAAATTCAGCAAATAACTACACCCACAATGAATAACAACAAAATAAACTTTTTGTTGAGGACAAGGAAGGATTCAACTCACAGAGTTCCTACACTATAATATTATAAGTGTCCAGTTTCCAGTCATAGGAAATAGGTATGCAAAAAAACAAGAATCTATGTCTCCTTTAAAGAAAATATAAATGTACAGTAACTGACCTCATGAAAGATAGGCATTAATTTTAGAAGGAAAAGAGTTTAGATTAGCTGTCTTAAATATGCCATAACAATTAAGGAAATAATGGACAAAGAACTAGAGAAACCTAGGTGAATGATGTTTCTGCAAATATTGAATATCAATAAAGAGATAAAAATTGTACAATAGATCAGATAGGTTCAAGATCTAAAAAAACACAGTAAATAAAATGAAAAATTCACTAGAGAGTTTTAATGGTGATTTGAGCAGGGAGAAGAATCAGTGATGTTGAAGATAAATCAACTGCTATAATTCTGTAGGAAAGAAGAAAAGACAAAAGAATGAAGGAAAGCCTAATTAGGCTCAAGAGACTATTGCATGCCACCAAGTTTACCAACATAAACACAAATGGAGTAACAAAAAGAATAATGTGATGCAGAAAAGTGCATAGAGAATTTTTGGAGTAATATCACACAAACTCAATTTTGATCAAATATATGAAACCTCTCTTACAAAAATTAACAAACTCAAGAAGAGAGAAACAAGGCCATTTAATTGGTAAAACAATGGGAGAGAGTGTTTCCGAATGTAGCAGGGTTCAGGTATAAGCACTAAATAGCCCAAGGTAAGCTGGGTGATATTTCCATAATGGACTGAAGATTCAAAGCAGCAGTCAGAGTCTGACATGTGAATACTGTGGCATAGGTAAATTTATGATGATGTTCCTGAAAGTAAAACAGAGAGCAAGGTTGTTGAATTCTTATGTGATCTGTAGAGCAGAAATTCTAATCAAGTGAATAAAATGCACCATATTTATAAAAGCTAAGAGTCAACATCCATCAATTAATTCCAGTTTGTAGAACTGAGAATAGAACTGGGATTATAAAAGGATTCTACTGTAAATCTCTCCTCACTTTCTGCAAAAGTTTCTATGATCCTTTATTAGGGTAATTATGATTCATATAAAGTAGATCAGTACAACTTTGGGTGACTAATGAATACTATAGGTCTGAGCTGGCTCTACTTTAAAAACATAAAAAGTATCATTGTTGTCCAGTATATACAGGGTGCTTTGGAGGGCAGATGATCACTTTAGTTAGGATTTAGGTCCATCTCCAACTGGGCCCAGTAGGTCACCAAACCCATTCTGTATTTATTTCCACAGTTTTAGAATGCAACTTCATTCCTACAATGTCTGAAACATTAATGACATTAATGGTTCTACCTTAATTAAATTATTATATTTTTACTTTGAACTTAGTTACATAATGCCAAGAGCATATCTTATTCATAAATATATATGTATATATACATACATATCATATATCCAAGCATATTCTTTCTTACCTCTATTATGAAGTAGAAGTCCAATTTCTCCTTGCTAGTCAGGGATAATCACCAGTCAGTACCTAAATTTTTCATAACCTGTTAGTTCAGAGACTTGCAGAGCTCAAAGTGGTTGAGCACCAATCTTAACTTCCACTCTCTAGAACCACTTTTGTGTCTCCTGGTGGAAGAATTTCTCACTACTATTGATGCTACATTGTTTGTCAACCCTCTGTCCCTTGAACTATGAATTTGAGCAATGGGCACAAAACAAATATTGGGTGCTAATTTTGAGCATACACGGTCTCCTCGAGAACCATGATAGGGCCCATGAAATATTGCATTTAGCACTGTAACTATGTCTTTAAAAGCCTATTTCATCACTTTACCGGTAAATGCCATAATTTCATTCTTCTCTATGGCTGAGTAATATGCATTAAAGCAATTAAGCTACTTCAGAATGATAGGGCAAGGGCCTACCAGTGAATTCCATGAGCATAGACCCATTGCCCAACTCCTTTTTCTGTGAAATAAAGAAAGAAGTAATTCTGGTGGAATACTATGATGGAGGGTAAGGCTTCCTATCACTGCATGAAAGGAAGGGCAGCCTGTACACATAGTAAGTGCTATTCCAGTAAAAACAAATGCTGCCATTCCATGCTGGCTTGGCCAAATATGGTGTCTTGGCACAAGCTCACTGGCTGGGTATCCTAAGGAATGGCACCAATCAGGGATATGGCGTTAGTCTCTGCTACTGACATACTGGACACTAAACAATGGCTATAACCAGATCAGTCTTGGTGAAGAGAAGTCTACGATTTGAACCCCTGCATAACCTCCTCAGGGAGTGGAAGGTAGAAAGATAAAAACAACCTACCAAGTTTTCTCAAGCCCTTCTATAAATGCACTAATCCTAATCATGGGGGCAGAACTTAATTATCTCCTAAAGACAGACTCAATCACAACCTAAAGCCCTCACCTCTTAACAGAGTCAGACTGGGTCTTAGGTTCCAGCATGTGAATTTCAGGGGGGTGGGGACCACAACTTTCAAATATATTATAGCACATGTTACCTCAGACTATTTGAGTTTTTAAAAATTGTTTTATTGGGAGTATTCAATGGTTGTGTTTTGTATTCCTCTGTTGTCAGATTATATGACAGACTTCCATGCAACTGAAACTAATTTTACAACTGAAAATACAGCTGGAAGTGTAATTCAGGGGTAGAGCACTTGTCTGTCATGCACAAGGCCCTGGGTTTCAGCCCTAGTATTGCCAAAAAATAAACCCCCCACAAAACTAATATATATATATATATATATATATATATGTATATATATATATATATACTATATATACATTATATATAGTATATATATATACACACACATATACATATATATATATACACACACATATAGTTATATGTATAGTTCATATATAGTATATGAACATATACTCATATATACATATATATATGTATACACACATATATATACACACACACACACACCCCTACATATATGAGAGAATTGGCTCACTTTATTGTGAATACTGAGAAGTCCAAATCTGCAGGTGGACAGGCTTGCACGTGACCTGGGATAGCCAACGTGATACTTTCCTGCCCTGAGAAAGTTATGATAAGCCTGCTTGGGAGTGTAGACTAAGAGGTAACTGTGTAAGTGAGAACAACAAATGTTTCTTTTTTGTTGGAAAAAAATTAAAAAGCTCTCCCAGGCCAAATCTGTAACAGTAATATTGGTGGGTAATTAAGAAGACAAAATAAATGATTTGCTAAGATTTATTGATATGCATTAAAGAATGACCAAAAATAAGAGTAAAATAAAAGGAATAATTTGAAAATTTAAAATAGCAAATGTTGATGAAGATGTTAAATAATATGAGTGTCTTGCTGGTAGGAGTTCAAATTGGAACAATTTCTTTAGAATACAGTTTGTTAGTTTCTTATTCAAATAAAGCAACACCTGCCATTTGACAAATCAACCTGACTCAGCACATTTACTCACATGACATGAAAGCCTGTGTCCAGGCAACTGCTTCCAACAAATGTTTATGGGTCAGCCTTATTTATAATGATAAAACACTAAAACAAATATAAATGCTTCTCAACTGCAGAATCAAAAATCTATAAAGTCAGGCTGTGGATGTGGCTCAGTGGTAGAGAGCTTCCCTAGCTTGAATGAGGCTCTGAGTTCCAGCACCACTAAACTAAAGGAAACCTTGTAAATTCCACATAATAGATGCTACTCTTCAATAAAAAAATAAAGACTCTCCTATCTCATGGGTGGCAATAAGGATGGACTTCAAGTGATGAGGTAAAGATGTGAGACTCAAAGATCACATATTTTAGTATATAGTTAAGGAACTGCAAACAAAGGTAAAATTACTTGGATAAATACAATTTATTTGATGCCAAGGGAAGCAGAAGGGAGAAGAAATAATGAGAGAAGCCCAAAATTGTCCTAGTGGTTACTTGACTATACATTAGACAAAATCCTTAGGCTTATCCACTAAAATATGTGGATATTACTGTATGAATATTATGAGTTATTTAGAAAATCTGAAAAAAGAAAAACCCAAGGAATACAAAAGCATTCATACACTGTGAAATAACTTGATCCTCTCAAATTGTATAATTGCTTGTTCCCTAGGAAAGTTAGGTCAGGAGCTGGAGCTAGTCTCATGGGGAAACCTCCAGAGATCTCCAAGTCTCTATAATTCCCTCCAGATCCCCATGCATTTGCCTCTGAAGTCCCAACATGACTCGGCATCACATGGCTCAGAGGGAAGGCACTCCATGCTGTTCACTGGTCATGGCTCACAGGTGTGAAGAACAATCACTGTGAGCACATTCAGGCCTTTTTCTGACCAGAAGATTTTCTGTGAGCCTTCAACCAGGGTCAGGGAGACACTCGACCATGAAAGTTATCTTGATTGACCTTTAAATGATAACCTCTCACAGAGTGTTTTATAGGCCTCTCTTATTTGTTATGTATTCTTATTTTACTTTTTTAAAAACACATTCTACAAATTATGTGAAAGATGAAATCTTATCACGTCTATTTTGCAAATGAGGAGGAGACAAGAGATCCTTCCATGAAACAAAGTATTAACAATAAATTCAGAACATGATCCATGTTAATGTTCTTTCTTCTCTTTTTCCATGCCTTAGACAACTTGGAAACTTTGAATGCCTACCTGAAAGAGATCCTCTAAGAGAAGGTATGAGTTATTTCAAGGCTGACTTTATAATCAGACTTACATCCTGGGTGGAACGTTCTTTCTCCCCCAACAAGCTGGTAAGCTTCTGTGTTCTGCGTACATTGTTTAGTAATTCATGCATAAGTAAGGGCACCTGTCCTACTGAGGTTATTTAACCAGATAAAGTTTTTTTGTAAAAACTGAGGGGAATCCATTGTATGGCTGTGATAATAAGAAGACTGGGGATTCTCTCTAAACACATGAATAAAAAATAAGACAGGTGACATTCTGATGATCTGGTGATTTTGTCTTTTTATTATACATTCACCTAATGAGATGAAAACAAAAAGTCAAACAAAAAAATTCAGAAAAGTGAAATGATCTTTAAACTACAGAAGTGCCCTAAATGAATGAACAAGACACCCACTAACTGTGGATTGTGCAAGAGAAGCAATCTTTCCTGTTTATCTTACAAATACAGAGGAGGTAAGTGGCTCTTAGAAAGGCACAAAAAGAATTAATGGTAGAATTAGAACTTGATCCATATCAATGTTCTTTTCTCCATTGCCCCTGCCTTAGAGAAGTTGGAACCTTTGACCACTGTGTGAGAGTATGTGCCTCTATTAGTATTTATACCATACCCATTACTGAATTTTATGATATCAGATTAACTCTTCTGGACTGACTATACTTAGTCTTCTTAAAAACTAGTAAGCTTGCAAATCTATGGACTAGTAAGTCCGTAAACATTTTAGTGAGAATTTTAAGTCATGAAAAAGCAGTGGCCTGCCCATACCTACTGTGAGCATATGAATGGAAAGAAGTGTTTTCCAAATATTTCTCAAATGGTGAGGTTCAGACTGGGGAATAAATGTCAAAACATGTATTAGAGTGGTGTCAGTGATTCATATGTCAAATCACATTTGGTCCTAAAAATTATAAACAAACATTAAGGTAGGTAAAGCTTTAATTGATTATGTGGTACTATTACCTTTGCATCTCACTGGAGGTTAAAAAACAAAAGCCAACGAACAAAAACCTAGAATGATAAAATGGTCTTCTTTCCATTACAAAGGATTCTAAATGAATAAACATGCTCCGCCCTGCATTCCAACCATTTCAAAATCATGCTGTGCTCATTCTGGGAAGGTGGCTGTAAGTCTTGAATATTGAGTCTTTCTCATACTACATATATATTAGAGCATCACATACCTTCTCAAATCTTCAGTGTCCTTACTGATAATGTAAGAATAATAATACTTAACATAATTTGGTCCATTTTTTCCCACAGTACCTCCCCTTTCCCTCCCACGTACAAACATACAACAAAGAATTCCACTGTTAGGTGTAAATATCATGCGCCAATTAACAAAATGGAAGCCAGACCAGTAGAGTAGAAGAGCAGGAGCAGGAGCAGGACCAGGGGAAGGGAGAAGTGAAGGAAAACAGGAGGTTCTGGGGAATGAAATTGACCAAACTATGTTTGTGCATTTATAAATATTTCACAATGAATCCTGATATTATGCATAATTTCAATGCACAAATAAAACATAAAAAAAGAACAATACTATCCACACATGTACAACACTTACATGCAGACTCCTTATCGTTCATTATAGAACACAGTATGCTATGACCATGAGTGTTAACACCAGTAACCGTGAAGTCTTCATGGATACTCATAAATTGAAGTTACCAAAAGCTTTTGAGAAAGATGTTAGGGAAAAACAGTTTTGAAAGGATATCTTCCAAAAGCTTAATTCAAATAAAGAAATTGAAAATACTGTTGCTATTCATGAATCAATTCAAATTAAGTATTTTACAATATGGAACTTGCCACCAAAACAGATCTGTCAGCTAAAGACAGTCCATAAACTGAGTACTCTCAAGTTTGGTCTATGATTTGGCTATGGGACAACAGTAATGAGAGAAAAGAATGAGTTCTAAGAACAATGGACTCTTTTATCCAAATTAAAATGAGTATTAAAGAAGAAATTCTGAAGATTATCAGCCCTCATGAAGTTGCAGAAACGGAGATCATACACTGGAGTCAGAACAGACTGAGAATCCCTGGAGAGCACAGAACAGCACAGAGGCTCTAATGTGGGCAAAGAGAACCACTGGGGAATGATGTTTCAAGAGTCCAATGTCACCTCCAATGACGCTCTGCATGTCAGCATCCACAGTGATTAAACTAAGGCAAAGGGCATGATCCTATCCTAAGAAAAACATGATGACTGCACTCTGCAGGCTGTGCTTGCACCCAGCAGTCTTCATTCTTTAGGTATTGTCTTACTTAGTTTTCACAATAATAGGTCAGAGCAGATCTCATTACTTTCTTCATTTTACAGATGGATATTTGATGTCTAGATGGGTTAGGATAGGACCAGTGACTCCTGGGTGGTAAATGGTAGGTCTGATATGCATGTCTTCCAAGAGCCTGAGCTCCAAGTCAGATTTCTATAGCTGCTGATGTGCCTTCACTGAGAACAGCATCTGCAGGTGGCTCATAGTCCCACCACCCTTCATTACCCTTCTACGCCTGCTGTGCTAAAACATCTGTTATATGATACTTTGAAGCTAAACCATCTTTGACCTAAATCAACAGTTTATGTTCTAACAACCCCGGGCAGATATGTTGAGGATAATAAGCATGATATGGTGGATAAAATGTTAAAATGCAATTCAGAATTTTTCATTTACTTATCATACTTTTTATTGAAGAGGAATCAATGTATCTTTCTCAGTTTTCACTTCTTCATTTGTCATCCAGTTAGAGGCAAATTATAGGAAACAAGATGAAAGTACCACCTAATCAATAATAACCTTAGGTCACCATGAAAACTCAAAGGCTAAATTTAAAGAAAAACAGACAAGCAGTAGTTATAAATTCAGTTAAAAAAATTTGAGTTAAACTCAGATGAGACCCTTAGACGTAGGAACTACACAATGTGTGTGAAAGGTGGAGCATGGGTCCAGAGCTGATTGTCAATTAACAGTTGTGCAATGATGATTATATTACCCTACTTATTGTTATTAACTGTGTACATGAAGTAAAAACCAATAGAACTTGTAAGATTGTTGAGAGGAGACAGTGGATACACATCCTCAGGGCCTATAGCAATTCTGAGCAGGTGGGCAAAATGAAGAGTCAGTTTGCAATAAATTCATGAGAGGTACCTGGGCAGATTCATCCTTAATAGTCCTTATGGTCAAATTACTAATTGACTTCGGGTAAATGACAAGTGTGTATAGTTTTAAAATTGTGTACATGATTGATTACGATTTCAAAGACCTGATAGCATGTAACCCTGTGCATAATCATTGCACTCAGTTTGATTCTGATGTCTATGCTTTTTCTGGAGAATCTCAAAGTACATCTTGTATGTGTGCTTTCAAATGCCAATTCAATTTTTTTATTATACTGTTCTTTTTCCTCAGATATATATAACATATAGTGATTGTAAGGTATCACTGATGGAGAACAGGACAGATGTGACACAGTTCATCCTGCTGGGACTGACCAGTGACCCAGGTCTTCAGCTTCCCCTCTTTGTGACCTTCCTCCTCATCTACACCATCACTCTGGTTGGGAACCTGGGAATGATCCTGTTGATCCTCTTGGACTCCCGTCTCCACACTCCCATGTACTTTTTCCTGGGTAACCTGTCTCTGGTGGACTTTTGCTACTCTTCAGCTATCACTCCCAAAGTTATGGCTGGACTCCTAGGAGACAAGGTCATCTCCTACAATGCTTGTGCTGCTCAGATGTTCTTTTTTGCAGCCTTTGGTACTGTAGAAAATTACCTCCTGGCTGTAATGGCCTATGATCGCTATGCAGCAGTGTGTAAGCCCCTGCACTACACCACCACCATGACAACTAGTGTGTGTACTTGGCTGATCTTAGGCTCCTACTTTTTTAGTTTCCTGAATGCCTCTATTCACACTGAAGACACATTCAGTCTCTCTTTCTGTAAATCTAATGTGGTCCATCATTTTTTCTGTGATATTCCAGCCATCATGGTTCTCTCTTGCTCTGATAGGCATGTCAGTGAGCTGGTTCTTGTTTATGTTGTGAGTTTTAATATCTTTTTTGCTCTCCTAGTTATCTTAATATCCTATATGTTCATTTTTATCACCATCCTAAAGATGCACTCAGATGCAGGACATTGGAAGGCTATATCCACCTGTGCTTCCCACTTCACTGCAGTCTCTATTTTCTATGGGACTGTAATCTTCATGTACTTACAGCCCAGCTCCAGCCATTCCATGGACACTGACAAAATTTCGTCTGTGTTCTACACCATGGTCATCCCCATGCTGAACCCTGTGGTCTACAGCCTGAGGAACAGGGAGGTTAGGCATGCATTCTTAAAGATCAAGAGTACATTCATTTGTTAAAAGAAAATAATCTTTAGGATTTTGATTTTTTCATGTATAATTCCTGGGTTCATTCCTCTCAGAATCTCTCCAAGTACTGATTTGAATTTCATTCCAACATTGAAGTTATTGAAGTGATATTGTTACCTGTGCAAAGTCTCTTGTCTGGAAAAGAAAAAAAATATTCTGTCCCAAAATAAAAATCTGAATGAGAATTGCTAACATTTCTTGGGGTCTGCTTATGAAAACCCTCATTAATGATGTTGATGTATTTATTCATTTTACATGTATCTTTTTTCTACCACGTGTCAATGCAAATATATGTAAAATGGTGGATCAACAAAGACCATAAACACAAGAAATTTACTCAGATGCCCTATGTTGTCACATACAGATGGATGTGGAATATTTTTTCAGAACAACTGTAATGTCACTATTTGGGATGGTTAATTCTGTGTTAGTATGAGTACCTTAAGGACTAACCGAATAGCCAGTGAAACATGTTAATGCATGAATGTATGTTTTTTCCCAATGTGTTTAGTATTTGAAGCAGTAGGTTTAGTAAAGATTTGCCCTCATCCATGTGGGTGGCCATAACCCAATCCATTCAGGGCTTCCATGAATATAACAACAAGTGGAGAATGCACTTATTTTCTTCTCTGTTTTCTTTTTGTGTATGTGTATGTGTTTCCCTGTCTCTTTTTCTGTCTCTGTGTCTCTTCTCTTGTTCTCTCTCTCTCCTCTTTCCTCATCTCTTCCTGTCTTTTAGCTGAGACACTCATCTTCTCTCACTCTTGGATGCCAGAGCTACTGATTTGGCCCTGAGTTTTCTTAGATTACACCATTCACTCTCAACTTCTCTTTCATGGTCCTCTGAACTCAGACTTAATAAACGATCTGCTTTCCTTGTTCTCTGGTTTGTATGCAGCACATGAAGGGACTTCCCAAACTCTGTATTGCATCATCTGATATTCATAGTGAGTCTCTTCTTACTTGTCTTTCTATATCCTACTAATATTGTTTCACTGGATAACCCAGACTAACATACTAGTGTTTAAACAGTGAAACAATATTAGTGCTGCATACAAACTGGAACAAAAATTTTGTCTGATATTTATTTCCTTTACTGCTATTTTAAGAGTACTTTTGAGGAAAAAACACGATATATTATTAACATATGTGCTTGTTCTTTGGACATTTTAAAGAGAGATGTATAAATATAGCTTCTCATATGAACTCATATTTCTGTTTAATTAATTCATTTTGTGCATTCACATGTTTACATTTTAATTTTAAAAGGATACAATAGTATATAAGAAAATTCAGGAAAGATAAAATCATTTTAATGTATGCATATATTACTATAAACTTTCATTCTGTTTAAAAATTTAACTGAGGAACAAATATTATTTTACATTTTTTTGTTATACAAATGCTTTGAAATTAATGCTGACTGATTCTCAGTGAGAAAAGTGAAGCAGGATACATCACAATACCAAACTTTAGGTTATACTCCTGAGCTATAGTAACAAAAACGACATGGTGTTGGTACCAAAACAGACATGTAGACCAATGGTAAAGAATAGAATACACAGAAACAAACCCATATATATACAGTTATCTCATACTACACAAAGGCATCATAAATGTACATTGGAGAAAAGATAACTTTTCAACAAGTGGTGCAGAGAATCCATATGCAGCAAATAAACCCCTATCTCTCATCCTGCACAAAACACAACTCAAAGTGGATCAAGGACTTAGGCACTAGAATGAAGACCTTGCTCCTACATAAAGAAAAAGTAGGCCCAAATAAATCACCATCATGTAAACTTAGGAACCAACTTTCTCAACAAGATTCTTAAAGTGCAAGAAGTAAAATTAAGAATCAGAGTATGGGATGGATTCAATCTAAAAAGCTTTTTCACAGCAAAGGAAATAATCAAGAACAGAAAAGAGAGCCTAAAAAATAGGAGAAATTCTTTACCACCTACACTTCAGATAGAACATTAATATCCAGGGTATACAAAGAACTCAAAAAACTAAACAGAAAAAATAAAACAAATAACCCAATCAATAAGTATGCAAAGGAACTGAACAGGCACTTCACAGAAGAAATACAAATGGTCAACAAATATATGAAAAAATGTTCAACATCTCTAGCAATTAGAGAAACGCAAATTAAAACTACACTGAGATTCCACCTCACTCCAGTCAGAATGGCAATTATCAAGAATAGAAGTCATAATAAGTGTTGGTGAGGATGTAAGGGAAAAAGTATACTCATACATTGCTGGTGGGATTGCAAATTGGTGCAACCACTCTGGAAAGCAGTATAGATATTCCTTAGAAAATGTGGAATAGTACCACAATTTGATCCAGTTATCCCAGTCCTTGTCATATACACAAAAGACTTAGAATCAACATACTATAGTTACGTGGCCACATTAATATTTATAGCAGCTCAATTCACAATAACTAAGCTATGGAACCAACTTAGGTGCCCTTCAGTAGATGAATGGATAAAGAAAATGTGGCACATATATACACAATAGAATATTAATCAACCATAAAGATGAATGAGATTATAGCATTTGTGGATGCTATGATGGAACTATTGACTGTCATGCTAAGTGAAATAAACCAATACCAAAAAAACAAAGGCCAAATGTTCTCCCTGTGGATGCTAATATATAACAAGTGGGGAGAGAGAAGAAAAGAAGTTAATTGGATTAGACAAAGAGGAATGGAGGGAAGGAATGGGGATGGGAATAAAAAAGATGGTAGAATGAACTGGGCATAACTTTCCTATGTTCATATATGAATATATGACCAGTGTAACACATCATGAAACTAGAAGAACAGGAAGTCATACTCCATGTATGTATACTATGTCAAAATACAATCTACCTATTCGTATAACTAAAAAGAACAAATTCTTTTAAAAATACACTCTCCTCTCTGAATTAATTACTTAAATTATCAAATCTTAGACATGTTTTAAAAAAAGAAATTACTGCTGACCATTCATTTTTACTTTGAGTTACATTGTTTCATTCCTTAGTCTCTTATTTTTATACTGATTTCCTTAATATTTCTTCACAACTCCAACCATGCTCATGTCTCAGGACCTTGGCACTTAAGATTCCCTAGATGAGAATATTCTCACTCCATTCAGATCTTTGCTTCAATGTTTTACTGACATGGAGTCTTTCCCTGACCACCTTTATATATTGGTCCCTATCTGCTCACTCCATAAACCTTCCCCTCATCCTATATCATTCTTCAACATTTTTATCAAAAAAGATTTACACCCTAAGCCAATATATATTTGTTAAGTTGTATCTTATTTATCTCCCACAAGCAGAATATGAACTCCACAAAAGAATGACCCTGTTATGTCCACAACAAAAACATCAGCACCCAAATAGACGTGTGTTTCATAGTATCTTCTAACAAATGTGTGTTAAATGGATGAATAAACTAATTGAACTTTGAATTTAATTTTACTAATATGTTGACTCTTTGAATCATTGGTTTTGTTATTAATCCTGCTAATGAAAACCTTCTAGATCAATATTCAGTGTATTCCAAAGACATGGCTAATTTTCTGCTCCAATGAATATTTTTTTCAACATTCTCAGTTCTTACACTCCTCATTTTTACACAAAATGATCTCCTTGAATTTCCATCATGAAACTGATTATTTCAAACCCTCTTGTAATGTTTATAGGAAATGATGTCTCATTAAGTGTCAAGTAACACTTGATAATATAATTCAGAAAGACACATTAAATACAACATTATTCAAAACATTCATACCTGTTTACATTTGAGCAATTACTATATGTACACAAATTATAGAAAAATTAGTCTAAAATTCCATGTAGAATATAAACATGACAATATTTGTCATTAGAAACATAAAATATTAAATATGCTAATATAAAGTACACTCTTCATGTTTTCAATTTTGATCTTGAGGGACCTCAAGGCTATACAAAAGCTACCCATAGGAATGTGACTCCACCCGGTGCCTGTTTCTCCTATAAAGCAGGAGGCTTCACCTCAGCGTTTGTAATACTGGGCTCTAATGCACTATACGGTTGTGATGTTCCGTATGGAGCACTGTAGTCTAACACAGATATTTGCTTTCATATTTGTGGCGGAAGTTCTCCAGATGGAAGCATTTCTAATTAGTATTTTAATGATTTTGTAGTGTTTTAGAATTTTCTCAGATTTATGGAAAAATTAAAAGATAGTGTAGAATGTTGCCATATCCCACTATGGCAGGCTCAATGATGGCCCACAAAAAAGATCTATGTCCTAATTCTGTAACATTTCAATGTTTGTTTGTGGGCCAAAAGTACTGAGCAATTGTGGTTCAGGATTTTTTTCTTCTTTTTTTTTTATTTTTCCAATTATTTATACATGATAGTAGAGTGTATTTTGACATATTATACATACATGGAGTATAACTTCTCATTTTTCTTGCTGTACATGATGTAGAATTACAATGGTCATGTAATCATATATGGAACCAACTTAGGTGCCCTTCAGCAGATGAATGGATAAAGAATATGGTATGCATGCACAATGGAATATTACTCAGACATAAAAAAGAATAAAATTATGGCATTTGCTGGTAAATGAATGGAATTGGAGAATATCATGCTATGAAACAAGTCAATCCCCAGACATCAAAGGCTGAATGTTTTCTTTGATATGCTGATGCTAATTTCATAATAAGATGGAGGTAGTTAGGGAAGAGTAGAGGTACTTCAAATTAGCAAAAGAGGAATCAAGGGAAAGGAATGGGAATGGGTACAGGAAAGATAGTGGAATGAATAGGACATTAATATCCTAGGTGGTTCAGAATTTTAATAATGAAAGATAATACAAGATTATCTGTGGGTGCCTTAAAAGCAATCCTCTATACTTTATCCAATGGAGTTAGCAAGATTTAACCATAGGCAAATAAAGGAGTTGGCAAAGTCACCAGGGAAACAACACTGAAGGGATATGACCACGGGCATGGGATTCTACAGCCAGTGGAGGATGGAAGAGGTAAGGAATGCAGGATCCCCTGGAGCCTATGAAGGGACCATGGCTCTGAGAGGCCACTGATTCATCTCATGGAGATGATTTCACACATCTGGTTTCCAGAACTAAGGAAGAGTACCGTGCTATTGTATTCCTCCAAGTTTCAGTAGTCTGTTACAGTAGCCACTGGAATTTGTATTAAAATTCCAGGTTTCTTATGTGCTATAATCTTATATTACTATGAAACATCTGTTAGAAAAATTTTTGAAAGAAGCCTCCTCTTCCTGGGATATTCCTTGTTAGGAAATTATTTGTCACTAATTGAATTGCTTCACTTTTATATATACATATTCATATTTTCATTCTCTTGAGTTTTTAGCAGTGTTTGCAATTCTAGGAGTTTCTATTTTTACTTATGTTATTCAATGTGTTGGTGTATTTTGTTATAATCATTCTTGATGGTATCCAGTATGTTTGTGTATAGTTATGAGTATTATTTTGTTAGGAGCTTTTTTATTGTATCAAGTTAGAAGTATATCCTATTTCATTTATAATATTAGTAATGTGAGTTTTCTCTCTTTTTTCAGACTTAATCTAGAGAGGTTTATTATTTAAGTGTGATCTTTCTGGAGAATCTGCTTTCTGTGTATAGATTTTTCTGTATTCTTTTTTTAATTATTCTATTTCATTTGTCTGCTTTAACATTATTCTCTTTCACTGATTTTAGTTTTCACTTTTAAAAATTAAATCCTGAAGACTTAAACACATGTTGTTCACTTAAGATTATTCTTGATTTTTAATATAGGTACTTAACAGTTAAAACTTTCTATTACCACTGTTTTTCTGTCTACCACAAAATCTAATATGTTGTGCTTTTGTGTTCATTCAAGGTACTTAATAATTTCTGTTTTGATGTAATTTCTACCCACTGACTGCATAAGAGTATGTTCTTTACATCCATGTGGGTACTCAAAATTTCCTAATCATTGATTTTTAGTTCAATTGTGTGGTTTGAACACAATGTTGTATATGATTTCAGTCCTTACAAGTTTATTGAGACTATTTCTGGCCTAATATATAGCTTGTCTTAGGAAATACTTCATGTGCACTTGAGAATTCCACTCTATATATCTGTTAATAATTTTTTATTTTGGTGGTGTTCACATCCTCTGTTTCTTTTTTATCTTCTCTCTAGCTATTCTTTTCATTGCTGAAATGAGATATTGGAATCATTTATTGTTGTAGACTTGTATATTTCTCCCTTCAACTTTTCAACATTTGCTTTATTTATTTTGGGCCTGTGTTTTTAGGTGCCTATATGCGTATACTTCCTGGATTAATTTACACTTTATTGACATATACCACCCTTATTTTAATCTTTAGATATTTTTAACTCAAAATCTTTTGGTCTAATATTAGTACAGTACTAAAAAGTAGCCATTTTGGGTTCCATGAGCATAGAATACAGATTTTTTTTCATCCTTTCACTTTTATACTATTTATGCCTTTTAGTAGGTCTTTTGTAGACATTACACAGTTTACTCCTGTTTTCCTTATCCATTCTTCTATTCTCCACTTTAAGTAATCAATGGTAAGAAAGAAATTACTTCTGCCATTTTTCTCTTTAATGTCTATATATTTAGTGCATTTTATTTTGTAAGAGTTCTGACTGTGCAAATGGTCAGGACAGCAAGTCTTCTCTGGTTGTGGAAAGTGGTAACAGAGATTGGGATAACAGTGTCTGAGACTGGGACCTCTGATGACTTCATGGCTATAATATTTTCAGTGCTTGGGAAAGTTTCTGTGCAAAGGTACAGGATGCCTAGCTGCTGTGGTAATGCCCTCTATGAGGAGGCTCTATGCTAGAGTCTTATGGACCTCAACCTTAATCTCAGAAACTCAATTCCTGGAAATAAAGGAACTCTCTTGTTAGACAACCACAATGTTTCACCAAGTTCTACTGCTCCTGAACCTGTCCACATAACAGTAACTTTAAACAATGGACTTTCTTGAAAGCTACACAAAGTTCCTAATATTGCATATTGCAACTTAGTATGTAACTGAGGAATAAGCTGCATAATTTTGCTGACTCTGAAACCTGCCTAATGATACAATGAACAATAACGTACTAATGATGCCAGTGACCTAAGGTAGCCTATTGATATAAATAAAGCTGGCAACTTGGATAAGTGGACATTTTTGCCTGTGCATCTTGCTTCTGTGTCTCCATTGATTTCTTTACATTATTCCTCAAATATTCTAGTAGAATTCATTCTGTGTTTAATTGATTTGTAATTGATGCTGCAGATCTGTTGTTTCCCCAGCTCATTTATATATTAATGTTCTTAATAGTTACATGACTCTGAGTTCTCTATGGAAATAGAACTAATAAGATGTGTTCATGTTGTGTGGTGGTGGTATGTGTGTATACAACTAGAGAGGGACAGAGACAGAGAGGAAGAGACAGAGAAGAAACACTTTGTTATTAGCAATTGAGTCTATGCAGTCTATGAAATTGGTAAGTCTGAAACTGGAGAGTTGGACAGCCAGAGAAGAACCATAAGAGCTGCTGGTTCAATTCCAGTCTGAAGAGCACAAAGAAAGATGCAGAAAGCAGATAATTTAGTAAGGCTTAGGGTCCTCCTCCTTAGGGAGGCCAGTATTTTGTTGTATTCAAGCCTTCAATTGATTGGATGAAGCCCGCCCATATTATGGACAACTGCCTCAGCCACTGTTCACTGGTTTAAATGTTAATGTAGCCTGAAAACTTCTACCAAGTTGACACATAAAAACCAATCATCACAACTCTACCCTCTGTTCAACTTGTTGCTCACACATCTCTCTAAACCATACTTAACCTTCAAATAAAAACAATAAGATGGTCTACAGCCACCTAGCATGATAAGTGCCCTGACACAACCCAAAACATACTCAACTTTCTTCAAGAGGATGCAAAGATTAAAAAAAGAAACAGAGAGTATTCAAGGAACTTGGATGATATTCAGTCTTCCCCTTGACATCAAATAATTAAATAGTAGCATGTAAAACTAATGATATAGTACTTCAATATTATGATCTAAGTCAAAAGATCTTACGTTTCAACATAATACAATAAGGCAAGGAAGAATATAATTATTTTAGGTATTCACTCATACAGCCATAACAAAATAAGGAAAACAATATGTCTTAACATCATAATTATGATTTCATTATTTATAATAGTTCGTAACTATTTTGATAACAAAAAATCATTCTCTTCCCTATTGATGAACATTAACAGAAGCATTTTGCTATCAGTTGTCAAGATCAGCAATACACCATCAGTGTCCTACCTGAGGGTTGTATCACCTTCCCATCCAAAAGATATCACATTACCTATGATATTGATGACATTATGCTGACAGGACCCTCTGAGTAAAATGTCAAAAACATCCTAAAATTATTAGTAAAGTATTTAAATGCCAGTGGTGTGAAATAAATCAAAGAAATCCTCACAGTCTTCTACGAAGTGACAACTTCGCGATCCAGTAGTGTGAGACATATTGAGATATCACTTCCAAGAAAATAGATAAATTATTTCATCTGGCCCCTCTTACAAAGAAAAACATGCATCACATCCAGTGGTCCTATTTATGTTTAGGAGATGATATGTTTTTCATTTGGGTGTGTTATTCTAGCCCATTTACTGAGTAATCTGAGCTGCTAGGTTTGAATGAGGACAAGAACAGAGAAGGCGCTTCAATACTTCTTGAATGCTCTGCCAGCAACTCTGGCACTTGGGCCATGTGATCCAGCAAATGCAACTGTTCTTGAGTTGTCAGTGGTGGATAGGGACACTGCTCAGGGCCTTTGATACCTATAAGTTAATTGCATGCAGTGCAGGTGGGATTTTAAAGAAAGCCCTGCCATCCCTGTGGATAATTGCTCTCCTTTTAGGAAAGACATATTGAGAGATAGAAACAGCTATTGTCCTGCTACTAGACCTTGGTAGATACTGAAACCCCAACCATGGACCTCAAGATACCAGGCAAGCTCAGCTGCTTATCACAGGCCAGGTGTTAGTTGACCTGCCAAGACACATACTTGTGCATACACAGCAGCACTCCATTGTGAAATGGAGGTGATAATTTAAACCTCAGTTGGCTTCAAAGGCAAAGTAAGTTATACAGAAAAGCAGGTCAAAAGGCCAAGGCTCCTGCTCCTGCTGCAAGCCTTCTCTCCCAGGGCTGCCCTGTAGCCTCACAGGGAGCTCCCTAAAGTCAACTAACAGGGATAGAAGATTTGAAGCTGATTTACAGATGCTTCTGCATGGCAGGATGGCACTACCCACAAGTGGCTAGCTGCAGCAATAAAGCCTCTTCCTAGTCATGGAGGTAGAACTCACTCACCTCCAAAGGCTCCACATCTTAACACAATCAGACTGGATCTTAGGTTCCAACATGGGAATTTTGGAGGAGACACATACTTCTAAATATATTATAGCACATAGTAACTCAGATAATTAGATTTTTAAAAACTGTTTTACTGAGGATTTCTCTGTTGTCGGATCATACCATGGACTACCATGCTCTCTTTACCACTGAAAATAGAGCTGGAAGTGTAGCTCCGTGGTACAGCACTTGTTTATCATGCACAAGGCCCTAGATTTGAACCCTAGCACTGCCCCCCCAAAATACATAAAAGTATTAAAAACAGTTTTAAGTGCTTTTTAATCCAGTCAGTTTAAAAGATTGGCTCATGTGACTCAAAAGAATTGGCTCATGTGATTATGAAGGATGAAAAGTCTAAATGTGCAGGTGGGCAGCTTGCACACGCCCTGAGAGAGCCGATATTACACCTGCCTACCCTGAGTAAGGTATAAGTCTGCTTGGGAGTGTGGGTTGAAAGGACCCTGTGTAAATGAGAAAAATTACTCTGCCTTTTTGCTGGAAAAGTTGAGAAACAGCTCTCTCAGACCAGAGTTGTGATAGTAATATTGGTGCATATTTAATAAGAAAAATTTGCTAAGGAGATTTTTTGAGATCTGCTATAGAATGACCAAAAATAAAAGTAAATAATAATAATAACAATTTTATAATAGCAAATGTTGATAATGATGCCAAATAATTAAGTGGCTGGCTGGTGGGAATTCAAATTGGGAGAATAACTTCAGAACACAGTTTGCCAGTTTCTTATTCAAATAAAGAATACTTGTCAAATGCCTACCATTTGACAAGTAATCTTGACTCTTAATATATTTACTCACATGAAATCCTGGATCCACACCCCTTTCTTCTGCAAATGTTTATTTATCAGCCTTATCTAAAACCACAAAACACTAAAACCAACATAAATGTTCAACTGCAGAATCAAAAACCAATAAAGTCCACATAATGGAATATTACTCTTCAATGAAAAGATTCTCCCATCACACAGGTGGCAATAGGGACAGACCTCCAATGATAAGACAAAGATGCCAGATGCAGAGACCAAATATTCTAGGATGTGGCTAAGTACACTCTAACAAAGGCAAAATCATGGATAAACTCTTTTTCACTCTGTGAATGTCTTTGTCTGTAAGGTGACTCTCATAAACAATACATGATTGGGTCTTGTTTTCTAATCCAATCTGTCAATCTATGTGTTTTGATTGAAGAGTTTAGACTGTTTACATTCAATGTTATTCAGCTTGCTTGATGCCAGGCACAGCACGTGGGGGAATTTCTTAGAGAAGTTTGGATGAGTTGTTCTAGGTGATTGTCAAAGCCATTACATGACTACACAATAAACAAAATCCTAAGTCTATATAGTAAAATATGTGGACATTGCTGTATGTAAATTAGAATTCATTTAGAAAATCTAAAAAAAAAACTAATACCAAAACATGATATACACAAATAAAATAACTAACTGAATCCCCACAGACTGTTTAATTGCTTCTTCCTTAAGAAAGCAAAATCAGGAGCTGGAGCTGGTCTCATGGGGAAGTCTTTAGAGATCTCCGAGTCTCTATAATTCTCTCCAGATCCTCATGCATTTGCCTCTGAAGTCCCAGCATGACTCGACACCACATAGCTTTAGGAGTACTCCATGGTGTGCTGTGCCTGTCATTGTTCACTCATGTAAAAGACAATCATCGTGAGCACAATCAGGCCTTCTTCTGACCGGAAGATTTACTGTGAGCCTTCAACCATGGTCAGGGAGACACTCAACCATGAAAATTACATCAACTGACTTTTAAATGATAACTTCTCACAGGATATTTTGTAGAATTCTCATTTGTTATAGATAGACACATTCTATGAATTATGTGAAAAATGTAATCTCACCGTGTTTATTTTGCCAATGAGAAGAGATTTTTCCATGAAACAGTGTATTAAATTAAGTAAATTCCATGTTCATGTTCTTTCCTCTGTTTTTCATGTTAATGTTCTTTCCTTTGTTTTTCCATGTCTTAGACAACTTGGAAAATCTGAGGGTGACCTGGGAGAGATCCTCTAAGAGAAGGTATGAGGTACTCCAAAGCTGAATATACCATCACAGTGATATCCCGTGTGGGACATTCTTTCTCCCCCAGCAAGCTGGTAAGCCTATGTGTTCTGTGTACCTTGCTCTGTGATTCATGCAGAAATAGGGGCAGCTGTCCTACTGAGGTTATTTAAAAACAGAAAGAGGTGGCTTCAACATTTTTCTAAGAATTGAGAGGAATCTGTTATACAATCGTCACAAGGAGGCCAGGGATTCTCTCTAGTCACATGAACAAAAATAACACATGACAATCTGATGAGCTAGTGATTTTTCTTTTTATCATATGCTCACCTAACATGGGATATAAAAACCAAAACACAAAGCCAAACCAAAAAGAAAAAGAAAGAAATCCAGAAATGTG
Source organism: Xerus rutilus (assembly GCA_028644305.1). Taxonomy (NCBI): domain Eukaryota; kingdom Metazoa; phylum Chordata; class Mammalia; order Rodentia; family Sciuridae; genus Xerus; species Xerus rutilus. Next base: position 12,421,318 of record CM053399.1, read on the forward strand.
AAATGATCTTCTTAAACTCCTAAAGAATTAAAAATCTCTGAATTGCATTTTAGTTTTCTCCAATAATCTCATATATGTATTTTACTCTATCTATATGAGATTGCTGACAATAATGTGGCCAAAGGCTACATCCTTTTATTATGTTGAGGATAGTCTTAAAGCTTGATTTTTGAGTCTTTCTCATACTAATTGTACAATTTCAGAGGATCAAGTAACTTCTTAAATCCTCAAATTACTTAATGATAAAGTAATAATAATAATACCTACCTCACACACACACACAAGCACACACACATGCACACACATACACTCATATAGAAAGCCCTATAGTTGGGTATAAAATTTATATTTATGAATCTTGATCATGTGTTTTAAACATCGGTCAACATAATATCTTCATGGGACAGGCTCATAAAGTCATAACTTAGAGTTTTAAGTTAAATTTTAGAAGAAAGATAGTATGAATAATAGTTTGGGATAGGTATTCAATAGGGTTCAATTCAAATTAAAACTTCACCAGGTGTGGTGGCACATCCCTGTGGCCCCAGCCTTCCGGAGGCTGAGACAGGAGGATCACGTGAACCCAGGAGTTGGAGACCAGTCTGGACAACATGGCAAGACCCAATCTCAAAACAAACAAAAAAACAACTAAGGACATTTAAAATATTGTTACTGCACAGTAACAGATTCACATAAAATATTTCAAAACAGGGACCATGCCACCAAAGCACGTCTGTGAAATGAGACAAACCATAACGTGAGAACGTCAAGTCCTGGTCACTGTGATGTGGCTGTGGGATAAGAGTATGACCACTGCATCCTCTTGGCAGCAGCAACCTCGCTAAGCACTAAGCACCCAACAGTGACACAGATACAATTCTAAGGGATACTCACTTCTTAGCAGCAAAATGGATAAATTCTTTGCTTCCAACTTTAAATAATAAATTGTTTTCTAAAAGTAAAATACTTAAGTTTTTGAACAGACTGATCCCCTTCTTTGTTAGTTTTTGATTGACCCCACTGAGAAAGTGTAACAAGCCATAAAATGTGAATAAACAGAAATTAAACCAAAGAAATAAAAAATAAACAAAAAATAATTCTTTTACTCAAACTAAAATATGCATATTAAGGAAGAAATTTTTTAAAAGAATGCCTTACATGGAAATTCAGGGGTAGCAATCCTGTACTTGGAGCAAGGAGAGAGAGAAAAATACTGGGGAACACAGAAACTCTCTGTGCGACTAGTTAGTGGAAGAAAAGGCAAATTTGGGAAAAGCCCTCAATACTATAAACACCTGCCACTTAAGCCCTGCATGACAGCATCCACCTTCAAACCAACATAAAGACCGTTAGTTCCTCCTAACAATAGCATGATAGCTGCACTCATTTGATTTTGCTTGAAGCCAGCATTTTCTGTCTTCTATGTATTACCTTATTTATTTAACTCTCACTTTAATACAGGAGATCTGCTCACATTACTATCTTTATTTTGCAGATGGACATATTGTATACAAGGGAGTGGGGTTAGAATCAGTGACTCCTATGGTAAATGGTAGAATGAACACACACAACTCTTCCAAAAACGGGAGCTCTGTGTCTTCCATATCTCAGAATTGCTCAGCAGATTGAACATCCTCCAACCACTCTGGTTATCCCACCACATCAACTAGGCATAGAGATGAGCTATGATGATGTAAGAGCTAAACCTTCCTTGACTGAGTCAAAGCTTATGGTTTCAGCCTCATCACTGCCAACATATGTGGGTGTGCTGGGGATATCAAGCCCAAGATTGTGAGGGGAAGGTTAAATTGCAGTTCAGAGACTTAATTTATTTAGATCCCTTATGTAGTTGGAAGTATGATTATGTTTGCTTATTGTTTGACCCTAATGAGAGGAAAATATGTAATCAATGAGAATAAATCACCATCTAGTCACTCACTTGGTGTCCTATGAAAACCCAAAATCTGACTTTGAACCAGAGAAGACAAGGAAAAATGTTTATTGAGTGAATTTCAATTTGATTGGAATTCAGTGTAGACTCAGCATGGGCTTAAGGTTGGCCTGGGTCCACAGCAGATATTTCTCACTGATACTTGAGTAAATATAATAAATTAATCTCTTGTGCCTCATAAATTATATAAATGTAACAATCATCCAAACTTGTAATACTGAGAGCAAATAGTGAATCATATCTACAGTGACCACAGCAGTTCCTGGCTGGTGGGCAACATGGAAGTGTCCGCATTTACTGAGCTCAGAAGTGACTTAGCAGATCCATTCATCCATGCAAGCCCCTCTCTTGTTACCAAATATTCTGCAGCTCAGTTTACAATATATGAAATTTTTATATTGGGTAGATGATCCATTCAGATTTGTCAAATTCAGCAGTATGTAACCTTGTGTGCATTTAATGCATTGAATGTAGTTTTCAAGCTCATATTTTTTGGAAGAACTCAAAGAAGAACTTTTTCCTGCAATGAAAAAATAAATCTTACTGATATTTTCTGATTTTGAATTATTTTTTTAGTTTTTTGTTTCTTTTTTCTCATGTTTACAGAGCATCCAGTGATTCTCAGATAGCATCAATGGAGAACAGGACAGAAGTGACAGAGTTCATCCTGCTGGGACTGACCAATGACCCAGGTCTGCAGCTTCCGCTCTTTGTGACCTTCCTCCTCATCTACACCATCACTCTGGCTGGGAACCTGGGGATGATCCTGTTGATTGTCTTGGACTCCCATCTCCATACTCCCATGTACTTTTTCCTGGGTAACCTGTCTCTGGTGGACTTGTGCTACTCTTCAGCTGTCACTCCCACAGTCATGGCAGGGCTCCTTCTAGGAGACAAGATCATCTCCTACAATGCTTGTGCTGCTCAGATGTACTTTTTTGTAGCTTTTGCTACTGTAGAAAATTACCTGTTGGCCTCAATGGCCTATGATCGCTATGCAGCAGTGTGTAGGCCCCTGCACTACACCACCACCATGACTACAAGTGTGTGTGCGTGTCTGGCCATAGGTTCCTATTTCTGTGGTTTCCTGAATGCCTCCATCCATATTGGGGACACTTTCAATCTCACCTTCTGCAAGTCCAATGTGGTCCACCATTTTTTCTGTGACATTCCAGCCGTCATGGTTCTCTCTTGCTCTAATAGGCATGTTAGTGAGCTGGTGCTTGTTTATGTTGTGAGTTTTAATATCTTTTTTGCTCTCCTAGTTATCTGGATATCCTATATATTCATTTTTGTCACTATCCTAAAGATGAGATCAGGTGCAGGACATCAGAAAGCTATATCCACCTGTGCCTCCCACTTTACTGCAGTCTCCATTTTCTATGGGACAATTATATTTATGTATTTACAGCCCAGCTCCAGTCACTCCATGGACACAGACAAAATTGCTTCTGTCTTTTATACAATGATCATCCCTATGCTTAACCCAGTGGTCTACAGCCTGAGGAACAAGGAGGTCAAGAGTGCATTCACAAAGATTTTGTTTGTGGCAAAATAGATTTTAGAGTGTTGATTTTAGTTATATAAGATGTGCAATACCTAAATTCCTCTCAAATATTCTTCAGGAAATGAGTCATTATTTTAAGGCCCACATTGAAGTTAAGTTTCTGAAATTATACCCTTACCTCTGTAAGTCTGTTGTATATATATTAAAATAAACTTTATGTAGCTCATAAAAATGGCTCATATATTGGTGTCTGTTTGTCATTGCCCTTACAAAGAATATTGTTGTGAATATTTTAATAGGCAATACATAGCCACTTCTGTGTCAGCAGAATACAGAAATTCATTATTTTCTGAACTTGCTATCATCATATAAATATTTTCATCTGTTTTCTATAAAGAAATCATTAATTTTAAAACTTGGCATGTGTGCAAAGTTCAAAGATCAAGAATAGGAGGGAAACAGTAAAGAAATTACTTGTTTATTAGCATTATGATGATTGTATTTATAGCATCACTTTATACTTTCATCTGTGCAAAGATAATTAATTCAACCTACAATATCTGGAAGGATGATTAAGACCATGGGTTTTACACAATCATTCATGGGTTCTAGTCTCATTCATGAGCTAGAAATAGTACTGCAATAAACATGGAGTGCAGATATCTCAACACAATGATTTAGTTCCTTTGAGTATATACCCATGTCATAGCTTAAATATTAGATGTCCCCAAAAGATTTTGTAAGACTTAAATATTAGATGTCCCCAAAAGATTTTGTGAGCAATACTTAGTAGAGTGAGATGATCTCTCATTGTGATTTTGATGGACATTTCCTTAATGATTAGTGATGCTGGGAAATTTTTTCTTGTGCCTGTTGGGCCTTTATGTCATTTTTTGAAAGGTGCCTATTCTGGTCTGTTGCTCATTTTTTATTAGTTTTGGTTTGGGGGTTTTTTGGATTTTTTAATTTGCTATTGAGTTGCTTGAGTTTCTTGTATATCCTATTTGGTACCCTCCACCTTATTGGATTTGTGGGTTTTTTAAAAAATGTTTTCTCCCTTCCCATAGGTTGTCACTTTGTGGTGTTAACAAGTGCCCAGTAACAGGAATGGATGAAGTAAATATGATAAAAAGTCATATATCACTTAATGCTTTCTGAGAAATATGTTGTTAGGTGATTTAATCATTGTGTGACAGTCCTACAGCATTCACACACAAACCTGGATGGTATACATAAACCACCTGATGTGGCCTATAAGTGTATAGGAGCTCTCTCCATACCTTCAGCGCCTCCCCTCCCCTTTCCTCACCCCATGCTGATTGGCTGCCTTTAGCGCCTCCTCTCCCCTTTTCTCACTCCATGCTGATTGGCTGCATGCCTGCAACAGAGCAATACCCCACTGGCTGTAACCTCAGGGCCATGATTGGTCCAAGGGCCCTATATAAACTGTCATAGTTCCTGAAATAAATGGGTTCTGCATTTCCATCTGGCAGAGCAGTTTTACCTAACTCCCAGTGTCTGTGTGAGTGACTCCTCGATCTTCCACCCCATACCCTCGTCCCATGGGACCCCATATCACCCTTCCTAAGGGCCCCATGCCTTCGTCCCCCCAGGATCCCAGCTTGTCAGGCATGACATAAACAACATCTGGTGCCCAACGTGGGGCTTGAACCCACGACCCTGAGATTAAGAGTCTCATGCTCTACTGACTGAGCTAGCCGGGGTGAGGAAAGGGGAGGGGAGGCACTGAAGGTATGGAGAGAGCTCCTATATTTCCCCCTTTTTACTTTTATTTGAAAGGTCAGTGGGGCCTATGGGGCCTATAAGCAAGCATGTTGTAGAGATCTGTGATAATTTCCTCGTGGAAGATAATCATTGTGCTGGATTTCCAAACTCCTACATGTTGCACATGAGCAAGGGGCAAATGAGACTGTGCCTGTCTTCGGTTTTGCCCATCATTCAGAGCATCTAACCCATCATTGACTAACCAGCACAACATAAACAACATAAGTGCAATTAAGAAAAACAGTAAATATAAGATTTTGAAGCTGCTGATGGCATAACAAGGCATGCCATTTTACAGCTAGCTACTTATTTTAATAATTTCAAGGAACACACTCTAAAGTGATGATTAAAATATGGTAAATATATAATCTAGTAACAGTCCTTTATTATCATTATCAAGTGTCATGTACTGCACATCATTGTATGTGCTCTACTTTTCTATGACTGGAAGAACAGTAGTTTTGTTTTCACCAGCACCACCACAAACACAGGAGTAACATTTTGCACTAAAATGTTATGAAAGCTACATCACCACACAATAAGCACTTTTCAGATCCATTATAACCTTCCTGGACCACCATCATATAGTCAGTCTGTCATCTACTTAAATGTCATGGTGTGGAGCGTAACTGAATGTACACACTAGAATACTATACAGCAATAAAAAAAAGACTGAGGTCCTATAATTTTAAGCAACACCAGTGAAATTGAGGACATAATAGGAAGTGAAAGAAGTCGGCACCATATGACTTCACTCATGTATGTAGTCTTTAAAAAAAATAAAATAAAAACTGACCTCATAGAACAGAGTAGAATTGTATTGACCAGAGGCTAGAGGAGTAAAGGAAGAGAGATACAGGGAAAGATTGGTTAATTATCCCAAAGTGACAGCTAGATAGAGGGAACTCTGTCACACAGAATGGTGATTTATATTCATGTATTTCAAAATACCTAAAAGGGAAGACTGAATGTTCTCACTGCAAAGAAATGATTAATGTTTAAGATAATGAATAAGCAAAACATCCTGATTTGATAATTACATAATGTAACATGTTAAAACATAATCTATACCCCATAGGTATGTAGTTTTGTGTGTTAATGTCAGAAATAAGTGAATGAAAAATATTTAATAATAAGTAACACAAAATGTGAAAAGAAAACATTGAAAAATCTTGGAAATAAAAGATATAACAATTTACAAAGTCCTTTAAATAAATGGAATGAACATTAGATAAATCAAAACTGAATTCAAAATTAGAATTTGAATATAGAGGTTGGAATTTTAAAATACTGAAAATACAACACAAGAGCAATAAAGAAAGCACTAGAAAGAAAACTGAAAGTAATTTTGAGGCAGGGCAGATTGAAAAATTGCAATATATAATTATATGAACTTCATAAAGAAAGAATAGAGATAAAAGGAGAAAATAAATATTCAAATATTAAATGGCTGAATATTGGCCATTTAAAGTCCAAAGAATCATACCAATTTTTGAAAAATTCATTTAATATTTTTTTCTGTTGGGTCATATTATGGTGAAAACTCAAAAGCAGTACAAACACAAAAATTTTAGATGCCAAAAAGAGAAGTATACATCATAGTAAGTGACCTGACATTATGTAATAATTGTACATATTTATCATGTACAGTCTGGTATTTCAGTACATGTACACAGTGTGTACGGATGAAAGGAGGGTAATTATCACTTTCATGTCCTTATCATTTCTCTATGTTTGGAGGCTTTGAGTTCCTATCTTCTAGTCCCTCATAGTAAGTTATTGTGAACTATAGTCACCCTCAGTCACTGTGATGTAGAACATTAGAACTTATTCCTTTTATCTAACTCTGTTCTTCTCTATTCCATCCCCCTGACTTCCTTTCTCTGTGCTACTGCTCTCCCTTATATTTTCATAAAATATTTTTTTCTTCTTTTTTCTCTCTAGCCTTCATGAGAAAAAAAATGATCCTTAATTTTCTGAGTGTGCTTAAATTTTATTGATATAATCTTTTCCAGTTCTATTCATTTTTCTGCAAATTACATTTTATTTTTATTCATGGTTGAATAATATTTTACTATTTATATATTTTCTTTATGCATTCATTTGTTGACAGACACCTCGTCTGGTTCCATAAGCTGGCTATTGTGAAATGTGCTGGTATAAGTGTGAGTATGAATGCATATTAATAATATGCTGACTTTAATTCTTTAGAATAAATACAGAGAAGTGGTATGGCTGAGTCATATAGTGGTGCCATTCTTAGTCTTTCAAGAATATTCTTTACCCCTTTGGCCTTTTCTAGCCCCCCTTGGACTCCAATAACCTGAATATTTGTTCTTTTAATAGTGTTCCAAAAATTCCTATAAGTTCTTCTTCATTCTTCTTTGTGCTTTTATTTCACTTTGTTTTGACTATGTATTTTTAGTCTGTTTACAATACCATTAAATCTTTATTCTGTTTGCTATATTCTGCTATTATTGCCTTCCATTAGTTTTCATTTTGCTTAGTGTATTTTCAGCTCAAGGCTCCCTATTTGAATTTTTACTTCAATCTCTCTGTTAAGTTTCTCTCTTAGAACATTGAATCACTTCTCTGTTTTCTTGAAGTTTATTCAGTTTTGTTAAATCAGGTCTTTTGAATTTTCCACCAGAGTCTGCAGATTTGAGTTGCTATAAGGTTGGGTTTAGCAAGTTAATTTGTGTTAAATGAAGTCATGATTCTCCAAACATTCTTGATGTTTATTGACATGCAAAGTTGTGTGAAAAATTAATAAATAAATATATATTTCAGTCTTTATAATCTGGCTTTATTTGTGCCCATCCTTCCAGAAGTTGTAAGTGGTCAGTTTATATTCCCTGAGCCCACAGACTCATTATTTCAGGCCTAGATGGTTCCCTAAGTCCAGGTTTGCCCTGAGTCTACTTTTAGTGTGTTACCATTATTTCAGTGTTAGAAGTTGCCTCAAGCTCATGTTTGTCCCAAATCTTCAACAGATGTTATTCTGAACAAACTGTGAGTGTACCTGAAAAGAGTAGTCCACTCCTAAAAGCCTCTACCTGGGCCTAGGTATCTCATTTACAGTCACAACTTGTATTCAGGTACTGGCAGGATTCTTTCATATTTTGGACTTCTCCATGGAGAGAATGAACCCGGTTCTTATGGGAAGACTTGGATCCCCCTTCCCTTTTCTTGTCTCCAAAAGACAATTGTTCTCTCCATGTTATACTGCGTACTTATCTGTGCATGGTCCTAGGTAAGAAATGGGGTGGGAAATCCCCTGACTACTACTGCAACAAGATAGGTTTACAATCAGAGCTCAGAGCCAATGGAGACCAGTGGAGCATAGAGTCAGTAACAAGATGCAGAGGTGGGCTCATGGACGAAGACTACTGCAACCGGCATATGTGATGCTGATTGGAGTGAGAGTCCAATAGATCAGGGCACAGCTCTCCATCTGTATCGTGTTCGGTATAGAAGTTTTGTGGATATGATCCCAGTGGCAGGGACCATTAGGACTTGCCCAGTGTCACGTTTTACCATCACAACACCAAGTTTCAAGGCACAGTCCTATGTTTCCTATTTTTGCTTCCCTGCCCTACCCACAGGCTTGTCCCTTGCTCTGCTTCATTAAGTTGGAACAAATGTGGTGACATTCTTTTGGACATACAAACTGAAAGTAAGCTGGATTATACCTGAGTTTCACAACCATGGGGACCTATGTACTTTTAGATATATGGGATGAAGAATTCCCTCAATGTAATGTACAACATGAAGACTATAGTGGGTAATAATGTATTTGGAATTTTTGCTAAATGAGTAGATTTTAGATGGTCACCACATTTCTTCCATATAAGAATTGAATAGCCACATGGAATGCTAGATAGGTTCATTTACTTTACTGTAACTAACTTTTTCATTGTGTATGTGTGTGTGTGTGTTTTAAACTATTATAATTGCACTAATGCTCAAGGCAGAAAGGACTTCATAAGAATAGAAAATGTTAAGCCAATATCCTTGATAAAAATATTTGCAAAAATTCTTAACAAGATACTAGTGTACTGCATTCATCATCCCATTAAAAGAACCATTCACCATGATCAAGTGGCATTCATCCCAAGGATGCAAGATGATTCATCACCCTCAAATGAATAAATATTATATGTCATATGAACAGGATGGACGAAAACTGCCTGATCACCATGATCACCTCATTTTAAAAAATGCAGCAAAAGCATTTGACAAAATTCAACATATTTTCATGACCAAAATCTTAACATAACAGGATTGTATCTCAACCTAATAAAACCCATATATAAAAAGTCACTAGGTAACATTGTACTCACTGGTTAAAAGTTGAAAGTTTTTTCTTCTAAGATCAGGAAAAAGATAAGGATTCTTACTCTTATTCTATTCAATGCAATTGCTACTCTTATTCTATTCAACACAGAGGATAGTACTGGAAGCTCTTACCAGGTAAATGTGGTAAGAGAAATAAATAAAAGGTATCCAAGTCATAAAGGAGAAAGTAAAGACTCTATTTCTTCTGATATATATTGCCCTCAGAGCAATGAAGTGGTCCACACATGGGCTGATCACATTCTTGAATCAAAATGAGCCTTCAATTCAGGAGCTACAGACTGTTAATATTTTATTCATAATGTGCATTAGTATGTGCAGAGACACCGTGTGCTAACAGGTTATGAATGGAGGACCCACAGTTTTGGCTGCAGGAGGGTAGTCAAGAGGAGGAAAAAAACTTACTTGCTGCTAGGCACAGTAGGGCACATCTGTAATCCTAATAGCTGCAGAGGCTGAGGCAGGAGAACCACTAGTTCAAAGTCAGCCTTAGAAACTTAGTCAAGCCCTAAGCAACTTAGCAAGTCCAGTCTTAAAATAAAAAAGTAAAAAGCGTTGAGAATGTGGTTCAGTGGTTAATAACCCTTGGATCCAATCTCCAGTATTTAAAAAAAAACCTCACTTGCCAATAAATATGAAGAAAATTTTTGAATAGATTTATCAAGATTAGGGAAAATTTTAATCTTCATCTCCCTGACAACTGAGTTATATTTGCCTGGTCATTGTAAACTCAGAAAAGGTAAATGAGGAAATTATTTAGTAATCTCCTAAAATTTCTAGTAGACTAATATTTAGTTATAACACCTAAAAGTAAAAGGATAAAAACAAAATTAAAACGTCATGGAGATAGAAAACAAAATAAATTTTCAGATATTTTAAAGTCACAATAAATGTACATGAATTCAACAATCCATTCCTGGTGTAATCAAATGGCACCATGCTAAAAAGTGGGAGAATAAAACCAGTGACAGTCCCACAAATGCATGTGTGTGCTATTCCACAGAGAATACCATGTTCCTGCACAAAGTTTAGTGGCTTCTTCTCCCATAGGTAGGATGAGAAGTGGTGGACCTCAGAGGGAGGCTCCCCTGAGACAGCCACGTCTGTAACAGGTTCACCACATGGTTCTCTTTTGTCAGGCCCTGAAATCCCACAGTGACCCCACATGACATTATTTTAAAGAGACTAGACTCTGAACACAGCCTATGTCATTTACTGAAATAAATGGTATTTTTTTATTATACAGCAGTCTCTCCCCACACTGCATATTCATAGTTAATCCGCAACCACAGGCAGGGAAAGTGGCCTTAAGATCAAAATTGTATTGGTTCATGTGGCAAAGATGATCCCTAAGACTGTATGTCCCCAGCCTCATTTGCTATAGACAGACAATTCTGTGATGTACATGAGAGAGTAATTTTATTATTTCTAAATCACAAATAGGAAAACTGAGCTCAGCAGAACGTACTTCACTCTTCTGAGTAAACAGATTCATGGCAGATACGAAACTTAAAGATTAGCTTCCTAATGCTACCTTTCTGATGCTATTTGTGAATTTGGATCCTTTTGACCAATACACGAGAGAGGGAGATTTCTCCAATATTATTTATTTATTCTTGCAAAGAAGAGTTTCTGATTTCAGATGCACAAGCTTGCTTTTCCCTTCTTTTCAAGCTGCAAGGTAAGCTCCTATATTCAATAAACATTTTTAGTGAAGAATGTAAATTGATGCAAAATAATGGAACAATTATGTCTTATGTGAGTTGCTTTAGTTCAAATCTATCTGAACACTTTATTTCAAACCTTGGTATGAGTCTAAAATTCAAATAAAATGAATATTTTACCCAACAAATAATACAAGTGATATTTGTAAAAAGCCATACTACCTTCTTTAACAGGAAGAGCAGAACCTGGGATAGATGAAGCTTTTCTTGAGCAGGTAGTGAATTCATTCTGTCTTATCGAAGAGGTAACTCACCAGAACACTGAAGTAGCACATTTTCAGGCACCAGAAAATTCATCATGAAACTACCAAAATCCATACTCCTTTTCATTTTAAGTCCCCAAATCTAACCCTTTCATTGCTTGTGCACACAGTAAATCTGACAGAGATGTAAGGCATATCCATTGCAATCAGTTAGACATGGCTTTGTATCTTGCATAGCTTGTGCTGGGTTTGGAATTTTAGAGTAGCATATAACTTCTCAAATCTTCTGTTTTCTTTAACCATAAATGAATTTACATTCATATGTTTATGAGAGTATTATTCATACACACTATCTCCTCTCCCACTGTATCTATTATTTATCACTTATTTGCCTATTATCATCTATATGAGACAAATTTCAAATAAGAAGTTAAGTTTAAGCTGTTACTAAACTAGGTAGACCTGCCTTGGAAGATGAATTCATGTCAGGTAGGTGAACTTGGACAGGTTTAGACCTCTCTCTGCATCTCTTCTACAGATAAACAAAGAAATACAGATAACAATTCCTCAGCTTCAAAACTCTTTAACGCTGATAACTTACCTACTACATGTTGATTTCATTAGACTGTTGCCGCCTGAATAATGACCATTGAAATATCCACTTTACAATTGCTGAAACTTATAAATATGCTGCCCTACATGGTAAAAGGGACTGTGCACATATGATTAAGTTAAATATTTTGTGATGGTAAGCTTTTCTAGGTTATAAAGCTAGGTCTAATAGAAACACACTACTAATCATAGAAAATGTGTATACACACACATACACATGCATGCACATGATACAATCATAGCTTATATTATTTTGTGTATCACAAATACAATTGTGTCATTGACAAACAATTTAAATCTAGAAATTTAAAATAATGGGTTTTGGAGCCAGTAAGCAGGCAGTAAATAGTGGCTACTAAAGAATGAATATCCTTCTCAAGGCTCCAAGGAAAGAGATTTAAATATCATGCCTACTCAAGAGCTAATGTGACAGTGTTAACTCCGAGCAGTGAGCCTGCAACCCCCAACATCTGTGATTCAGCTTAGCACTGATGGCAATGTAGGTGAGGATGAATCCAAGGGGGACTCTTTTAACACAAGCCAAAATGTGGGTCTCCAGGAAGATACTAAACAAAGGAGGTCTTGAAGATCCCTTGAAGAACCAATGTCTCCAGGGACTAAAGGATAGAGCCGAAATGTGATGCAAATACACCTTTTCTCAGAGCCCTGGATTTTACACCATACTGTATTTTTCCTTCAGAATTGATTTTGCTGGCTGTTCATGCCTCTAATGTTGCAGTTACTGCACTGCATTCACCATGAATTTATTTGAGAATCACTCTTCCATGCAATAATTAGGCCTGTTACAACAGAAACAATGATTAAGTGTAAATTTAATAAAATTAAAGTAGATTCACTTTAATTAATTCTCATCTACTGATGAGATAGATACGTTTAACATATCAACATTACAAAATGTATACATATATCAAAACATCACTTTACCCCATTAATATGTTATGATTTTATGTATTTATATATCACTTAAACAATAATTTATATTTTTAAAAAACCAGTTCAAATTCACCAGTAGCATATAAGTTGGGAACCAATCAATCTAATGGGATTGATGAGAGGATTAAGTGAACATACACATGTATGTACATAGTTCCTTATGTGTGAGAACTTCAGAAGTGTAAGCAGTTAGACTAAAAAGATCTTAAACTGGAAAAAGACTTCTTATAAGCATGTGACCTTGAACAACTCCCATTCCTTTCCTGCCACTTAGTTAACTCATTCATAAATTGAACAAGTAGATATTGCTTCTTCATAAGTTATCCACGAACTTATGCACAGATAAGTTATTCACGAAATTGCATCGTCATTCCATGCTTTAGATACAAAGAATATTGAAAGAAAATTATTATTAGAATAAAACTATGCTTATACATTTCAATTTTTGTTGACTGATTTTGTTCATCAATATATTCTTTTAGCTGTCTTTGCTACACAGCACTTTGTGGTTCTAAAAATCCATCCGTGGAAAATAACACGCAGGTGAATGAGTTCTTCCTGCTGGGACTGACTAGCACCCCAGAACTACAGCTTCCCCTCTTCATAATCTTCACTCTCATCTACCTCTTCACTGTGGTTGGGAACCTGGGGATGATCACAGTGATCCTGCTGGACTCCCGCCTCCACACTCCCATGTACTTTTTCCTCAGTAACCTGTCTCTGGTGGACTCTTGTTACTCTTCAACGATCACTCCCAAGGTCATGGCTGGGTTGCTTATGGAAGACAAGGTCATCTCCTACAATGCTTGCGCTGCTCAGATGTTCTTTTTTGCAGTCTTTGCCACCGTGGAAAGTTACCTCTTGACCACAATGGCCTATGACCGCTATGCAGCAGTGTGCAAACCCCTACACTACCCTACCATCATGACAACGAGGGTGTGTGCTCATCTGGCTGTGTGCTGTTACATCCTTGGTTTTCTGACTGCTGCTATTGACACTGGAGACATGTTCTGTCTCTCCTTCTGTGTGTCCAATGTAATCCATCACTTTTTCTGTGATATTCCAGCCGTCATGACTCTGGCTTGCTCTGATAAGCACCTTAATGAATTGATCATTTTTCTTATTGCAAGTTTTAATATCTTTTTGGCACTTCTTGTCATCTTGGTTTCTTACCTGTTCATATTTACCACCATTTTAACGATGCACTCAAGTGAGGGATACTAGAAGGCTTTATTCACCTGTGCCTCACATCTCATGGCAGTTTCTATATTTTATGGGACTGTTATTATCATGTACTTGCAGCCAAGTTCCAGCCACTCCATGGATACTGACAAAATTGCATCTGTGTTTTACACTATGGTCATCCCTCTGCTGAACCCTATGGTCTATAGTTTAAGGAACAAGGAGGTCAAGAGTGCTTTCAAGAAAGTTGTTGAGAAGGCAAAATACTCTATAGGTTTAGTCTTTTAATTATGTAGAATCCACAATAAGCTATCTCATCCTGCTTCTACCTAAATAAAAAAAAACTCATATATGTATTACCATAGACCTCTACAATGAAGACTACAAAACACTAAAGAAAAAAACTGAAGAAGATCTTAGAAGATGAAAAGATCTCCCATGCTCCTGGAGAGGCAGAATAATATTGTCAAAACGTCCATACTACCCAAAGCATTATACAGATTTAATTCATTTATAATTAAAATCCCAATGACATTCTTTACAGAACTAGAAAAAGCAATCATGAAATACATTTGGAAAAATAAGAGACCCAGAATAGCCAAAGCAAACCTTAGCAATAAAAGTGAAGCAGGAGGCCTCACAATACCAGACCATAGTAACAAAAATGGCGTGATATTGGCATCAAAACAAACACATAGACCAACAGTACAGAAGACACAGAGACAAAACCACAAAAATATAGTTATCTCATACTAGACAAAGGCACCAAAAACATTCACTGGGTAAAAGATAGCCTATTCAACAAATGGTGCTGGGAAAACCAGCAACGTAGCAAAATGAAATTAAACCTCTCTCTCTCCTGCTGATCAAAGACTTAGGCATTAGATCAGAGATCCTGTACCTACTAGAAGAAAAAGTAGGCTCAAATTTTCACCAAAGTAGGATCTGACTTCCTTAACATAGGTGAAATTAAAACAAAATTTTGTCAAATTTGTTAATTTTCTTTACTTGAGAGATTATTTGAAACATGCAAAATAAAGAAAAACATGGTAACAATTTAAATTTTTATTTAATGAAGTATATGAGATTTTCATTGATACATTTTATCCAGTTGTAATTATAGCAATTTAATACATTAATTTTTTGTTCAGGATGAAGTAAGTGATTTGGTAAACACCAAAAAATGATAATCATGCATGGTCCAGGCATATTACAGTTCATGTGGAGAAAATATTGTCTTTATTTACCTTAACTTTATTATTGTCTACTCCTCAGATTTTTAAAATCTATTTATTATTTTGCAATGTGAGAGACTAAATCCATGGTATCACACATGCCAGGCAAGATCTCTACCACTGAGCCGCATCCCCAGACCATTTCACATTTTATTTTTTTAAATACTGTGATGTTAATAGTAATGTTATTCTCTCTCTTTTTTTTAGTTGTAGATGGATGCAATATCTTTATTTTATTTATTTTTATGTGGTGCTGAGGATCGAACCCAGTGACTCATGCATGAGAGGCAAGCACTCTACCACTAAGCCACAGCCCCAGCCCAATAGTAATGTTACCGTCTTTTTAAGCAGCGAATGCTTTGAAAATTTTATTGCCTTTTTCACACTTCAGCTGCACCATCTTCTGTGTTATCATTCTTTTTCCTATTCACTATACCACCTGCCCTCTGATTCCTCACTATTCCTGGAGAACTTCCAACATGCCCCTGACTCAGAGCTGCTTTCTCTGCCTGGAATACTTCCACATTCTTTCCAGATAATGCTTAAATGTTGCCCACCCAGAGGTCACAGGTACCTTCCTTGAATTACTTTTCTAGGAGAGTCAGTCCTTCACATGGGCTTCCTCCTTCAGCCTGCTTCATTCTTCCTAGTCGAAACCTGATAAGAAACTCTAGGTTCATTTACATTGAATGGAAACTCCTTGTGAGCAGTAGCATCACCTGGCTATTGTACTACAAAGAAGACTGCGAGCTTTGACTTTAAAATCCTTTCAGTGAGAAGTTAAAACCCTATAGTTTTGAATTGTGCAAGTGGAAGTAAGCTGTAAAAACTCTGTACATTTTGAAGGGAGGATACTCCATAACATCCTCTCAATAATTGGTAATCTCGAAATTTTCTCCACCCTTAACGTTGAGTAATCCTTCCTCTTTTGAATTTCTCCCTACTGTTTACTTTCTCCCTTGCAGCTAACTAAGGACAGGTGAGTGTACCTGAAGACTGATTAGAACATCTCTCTCAATTTCAAAACTCACATTTTAGTAGAACAACTACACTCTTTTACACTGACTCAGTATTTATTAATTTTACTCGATAAACTTACTCCACTTTTCAATACCCTGAACTCTTTCTCAAGTGAAAGTGGTTTCCCTTGTTGCAAGTTCTTGAATAAACCACTAACTGTGTTGGATGTTGGACATGGTTTTGTCTTTGACACCTTCAGGCAAAGGAAAATAATGAATAAGAAAAAAAATTAAGAGACTAGACTAGGATCCATAAAAGAAAGTGGAAAACAGAGATTTCCCCAGTGAGAAAAATTTAGACTTATAAAGAGCTATTTCCCAACACCAGGGTGCAGGAGCCTTTGTAATGTCAACTCAGAAAGATTCCAAAGTTAACCAACATGTGTTTCATGATTGTCCTTCATGGACAGAGGTTTTTCCCTCCAGTTATCTTACTCTGGCCCAATATTGTACAACAGGTATGAATGAGCTAAGTTTTCTTGTTAGTTCATAAGTTATTGGCCTGCAGGAACTATATCTGGGCTGCACAGAGAGGATCTAAATCTCTGAAGCCTGGACATTGAACTTCCATAGTGAGCAGTTGGGAATTAGGTTGTCTCCCTGGTGGAGGTGGATAATATGTTTTCTGTTGGGGAGAAGTGTAAAATGGGTACTTGATGACTATAAATGATACAATGGAAAAGACTGGTCAGTTGTTTTCCTTTTATTCCCTTTTTACTGGATCATCCAGCTAAACTCCATTTCTCAGAGTTCACCATGGTCATGTGATTGTCTTATTGTAAGTGAAATGTGATCACAAGTCAGATAAGCCACTTCCAAGACTGGCCTGTGTACACCCCCCACCCCCACCACATGTGATCCTTTGCTTGTTTTCTTTGCCATTGGCTTTAGAGAGAGATCCCAGACCACAGGGCGGGATGAACCCGCTACATGGAAAGAAACTGGGTCACTGAACCTCTGTATAAGTTCCCACATATATGAGAAAGAAAAATCTCTGTGTTCATACCACTGCCTCTTTGGAGTTTGCCTCTATGTAAATAGTATTATTTAATCTCATTACTTTACAGAGATACATAAGAAAATCTGTACACTGTTGGTACTAGACGGAGAGTGGGGAATGCAGGACGGAAATGCTGTTGTATTACCATCACAGTTTAGTTCCACAATTATTTATTTGGGAATCCTCACACATCCTCCAAGGCATAAATAAAATGGCTGCCACAGATAAAACTGACACAATTTTTGGACATAGGAGAATGCTCAACTTGAATTTTGTTCCACCAAGCTTTGTGACATAATTTGTCCCATATTTGTTTTGTCTTTGGGTGCCTGCCAGCCTTCCCTGGCTTTTATATCCATCACTGTAATCTCTGCCTCTGTGGTCACGTTATTTTCTGCTCTTTTGTCTGTATAATTTCTCCGATTTTCCTTCTTGTTTTAGTTACATGGAATTTACATAAAATAAAATTTTCTATTTTGCAACTTAATAGTTTATAGTGCATTTATAATGTCATGTAACATTAACATGTATATAAATCCAAAGCTGTTTTTTTTCACTCACAAAGATGTTATACCTTCTCATTACCTCTTCCTCCTAATCTTGTGAACCAATAATCTAACTTCAATTTCTATAGATTTACTAATTTTAGATATGCCATATATAAGAAATCATGTAGTGTGTGACTTTTTATGTCTGACTTTAACTTAACATAATATTTTCTTCCTTTGTTTTCTACTTATTTATTTATTTAGTCATGCTGAGTTTCAAACCCAGGGCCTTACACCTACTAGGCAAGTGCTCTACCATTGAGCCACATCACAGCCAAGCATAATGCTTTCAAGGTTCATCTGTATTATAATGTGTATCAATGTTCCATTGTATTGGGTTCCTATTCATTTCCTATTAATTAAACATGCCACACTTAGGAAAAATCAATTGTCCATAGGTAGATGTATTTGTTTCAAGACTATTAATGTATTTCATTTCTCTATCTCTAGCCTTAAAGCAATACCAAACTGCTTTTCTTTCTTTTGATTTGTGTTGTAATATATTTTTATATGTATTCTTACTTGATAGACAATTGGGTTATATTTTATATTGGCAATGGTTAATAATGTTGCTATGAACATTTATATACAAATATTGTTTATGAACTTGCTCCTACTTTTAGGATATATAATTCAGGGTAGTGTGGCTCATGGATGTGATAATTCTGTTTAAGTTTTTTTTTTTTAAACTTTTATTATTTTTATTTTGTATGTGGTGCTGAAGATTGAACCCAGTGCCTCATGCATGCAAGGCAAGCCCTCTACCGCTGAGCCACAACCCCAGCCCCTCTGTTTAAGTTTTGAACACTATTACAATACTGTTTTCCAAAGTGATGGCACAATTTTGTATTTCCATCTGCATTGTCAAAGGATTCTATTTCTCTGCATCTTTGCCAACATTTTCTAGTTTCTGTTTTGTTGGAGTTTGTGTATACAAATAGTTATTTTAATGGTGTGAAGAGGTATCAGGCTGTAGATTTCATTAACATTTGCTTCTTGGCCAATGATCTGGAAGATCTTTTTTAATACTTATTGGTCTTTTACAAATCTTTGCAATAATATCTATTCAAGTCCTTTACTCATTTCTAATTGAACTGCCTTTCTTTCATCTTTGCTGCTACTGAGTTGTATAAATCCCTTATGTATGATCTGTGATAAACCCTTATTAGATGTATGATTTATAAACATCTCTTTTACTATTCTATGAGTTTCCTTTTTACTTTCTTGATAATATACTTTAAGATACAAAAGTGTAATATTGAAGTATAATTTATGAATTTTTTTGTTTCCTGTGGGTTTTGGTGTCATTTCCAAGCCTAAAGTCAAGAACATTCACCCATATTTCTAAGAGTTTTATGTCTGTGGCTTTCACATTTAGGTTTTTGATCATTTCAACTTTTGTAAATAGTATGAATTAGTAATACAGCTTTACTGTATTTATTGCATTTAAGGTATATAATATGATGTTTTATGTGCATATACATTGCGAAGTAAATACTATAGTCAAGCAAATTAACTCGTTCATCATCTTACACCATCATTTTTCTTTTGTGTGTGTGTTAAGGCTACTCAAAGTCTACTTTCTTGGCAAATATTTAGTATACGATACCCAACTTCATTCTTTTATATATTATTATTCATTTATCCTGAAACCATTTGTTGAAGATTATTCTTTTCCCATTAAATAGATAATCCAGCCTTATAAAAAATCAATTGACCATAGATATATGAGATTATTTTGGGAGCATTAATTCTATTTCATTGGCTTAGACCTATATTCTTAAGCCAATACCAAATTGTTTTGATTCCTTTTGGTTTGTATTCAGCTTTGAAATCAAGAAGTATGAGTCTTCCTCTGTTCTTTCTCAAGATTATTTTGGCTCTTCAGAGTCCTTTGCCCTTACATATATATTTTTTCCACTTATGGAAAAAAATCCATTAGAATTTGAACTCAGGTTTTCTGGTGAAATAAAGGCTCTCCCTATGTAGTCATTCAAAGACACAGCTGATGCAGAATTCACCATATTTAGCTGCACTTGCTGGAACGTGAAGCCTCTTCAATCTCCGCGACAGGAGAGAGATACCTAGAGTGTAGTGCATATGCTCCAACTTACCTGCCCAGAAATGATGCATACTAAGCCCTCCTACAGTTGATTTTCTACAGGTAGCACATGTCTCAGTCACACTGCAATGGGGAAGGCACATGCAAGAAGGTGGATGGAAGGCTTTAGCAACACTCTTTTTGTGACCCATGCTACCTCAATTTTTATCAACAGCATAATATTATATCTAACTTTATGGAATACCTGATACATGTCAGAAATTATTCTCTAGTTTGTATACAAGTGGTCTGATAATCTTGACCATCCTATGAGGAAGAGATGATATTATTATAACTTCCATTACAGACAAGGCACTGAGATTTAATAAAGTGAATCTACTTGATATGAAACCAGGACCTCTTAGTAAACAGAACAAACATTTAACCACTACACATGGCTTTAGTGAGAGAGGTGTGATGAGTCTTTTGGGAACTGAAGGCTCCGAATAGACTGTAGAAGAGAAAATGGATCAATTTTATTTATGGGAAAAAAATTATATTAAAATAAAAACACTCCCAGACTTCAAATGTGATGATATGTTAAGTCTCTGTGTGTTTTCATATTTTGAGGAAAAGATTCTTGATGTATCTTTGAGAAACAAAAAATGCATGATCCTGAGGATAATTATAGCTAACAAAGTTGTTATATAATTTAAAGTATCTAGAAGAAAGAATTCTGCATATTCTCATCACAAAGAAGTGAGAAATATTTAAAATGATGGATAACTTAAGTGTTCTAAGTTTGATACACAATGACTAAATATACTTAAACATCACACTACATACCTCAAAGGATATTCAGCTATGATCTGACAATTAAAAAATAAAATGAAACACTAAATAAATAAAAATAAAATAAAGATTTTGCTGGGAAAACTTGAGCCATCTTTGAGAAACAGCAAACAGGGAAGTAAAATTAAAACTAAGTGCAAAAAAAAAGATAATGAAATTAGAATGAATTGCTCTTGACAATGAAAAATGATAAAACTACTTCTGTAAACAGTTTGGGATTTTCTGTAAATGTTTCTGGTACCTGTGTATTAGCTTCGGAAATTCAACATGATCCCCACTGCTTCATTTGAGAGGGAATATATTTCAATTCTACTCCCTTTGACCATCCTTTATTTATCTGACTGTTGATAGTTGAAACAGTTCAAATAAACATATTTACCATATGATGAAGCAATCCAATTCCTAGGTATTTGCCCTAATTAAATAAAAGCCCCTGCTCACACAAAAAAGGTCACCAATATTTAGATCAATTTTATTCATAATCACCAAAACACTAGAATCAACAAAAATGGTCCTGCATCAGGAAATGACCAAAACAATGTGTACAGTTGATTTTATGGAACATAAGTCCATAAAAGTTAGAAGTTCCATTAAAGATACGGTTAACAAAATAGACGGACCCCAAAATGAATTTCTGCTAAGTAAAAGATGCCAGAATCATAAGCTACATGTTCTAGTGAAAGACATTCTTGCAAAAGCAAAATTAGATGTGAATTTTGTTTAGTGGTTTCCATGATACTGGGTGAAAGAAGAGGTTGGCCACGAAGAAGTTTGGAAAATTAGTTTAGGTGATTTGGGCAATGGTTGCATAGCTATATATATAACAAAAAATCAGAACTGTATGCTAAAAAGTACGCTCATCACTGTTATTGCTACATTAACATACAATACAAAACACATGTACATACTCAAAATTTGCAAATTGGTCCCACAAGCAGTTTAATTGTTTCTTCCTTAGGAAAGAGGAAAGAGAAGTTACAGATGCTCTCTTGCAGGGCGTCTTCTGAGAGATTCATGTCTTCAAAATTTACTCTGTGGTCTCTGTATATTAGCTTCTGAAATTCAACATGACCTCAGATGACTTTATTTCAGAGGGAATAGATTTCAATTCAATTTCCTTCCACCACCCTTTATTTATCTTACTGTTGATAGTTGCTCATTCACACAGCCCTTCTCCTGATTTGGGGATTTTCTATGAGTCTGCAACATAGTTAAAGAAATACCTTAAAATAAAATTTATATTAAATGACTTGAAAATGATAACTCACATTTAGCTTGTTGTTTTATAGGCATTCCATTATTTGCTATTTAAAAGCACAATTCTGTGAATTTTGTGGAAGAGATCTTTATACTGTGTTTATTTTACAATTGAGAAGGAGGTGATTCCTCCAAAGATCTACCAAAAAATGCATGATATACTCAAGACTTGAATCCATGTTAATATCACTTCTTCCATTATTTCCTTCCTGCCTTAGGCAGCTTGGGACCATTAACCACTACCTGAGACAGAGTGTTTCTCTAACATAATGGATGCATTAATCTGTGGTTGAATTTTGGATTTCAAGCTCCCTGTTCAAGACTGTTGCACATTTCCAAGGAGGAAGGTAAGCTTCTATGTTCAATATACACTCAGTAAAAAACTATAATTCTAGCAAAATACTAGGAGAGCTACACTCCCTATGACTTACCAAGCACAGAATTATGTTTTGAATGTTTTCCTTTAAAACTAAGGTGGATCTGGGTTATACATGTAAAAAGTTACATCAGCAGGTGGGTAAGGTAATGTGGGGTAAAGATCCCTACATTAGTCATAGAACAGAACATATGCAAAAGAGTGGTCATGTGTGTTAAGACTGGAAAATACAATGTTTCCAAGGGTTTAGTTCATGCAGAAAGGTTGCTGAAGGTTAAGAAGAAGATGGTAGGGAATACTAGTTAGCCTTGGGTGGTTACCTTCCAAAGACTTTGTATTCAAATAAAAATATTAAAACATTGCTCCTACACAGAAACACATTCAAAGGAACATTTTGTAAGCTTGCATATTCTTTAAATTTTTATTTTAATTTAATAATTGTGTACATTTATGAAGTACATGTGATGCGGACTACAGTAAAGCACACACTGAATTTCAACGGTTAATCTCAGTGATTCCCATATGTGGATGTAACATAGAAAGAAAGAATGGGTATAAGAAATGGACATACCTTCAGTGTAAGCCAAAATATTGATTTCAAGGAAAAAATTGAACAATAACAGTGATAGAAAAGCCAGCCACTCGATAGTGCTAGAGCGGCGAAGCAGGGGTGGAAGAACAATAAAGGTTACGAGGAGGCATAGAAAATCTCAGCTACTATGTGAGAGAAAATACAAATCAAGAGGGAGACTACAAGGCTGCAGAGCTCACCCACCCCTGAACCTTGGCATGAGGCACCTACTTCTAAGCTAACATCCATAGAGTCCATTATTGCATTGGATCATATCATTATAGCTGACACTTACAAGGTCATAATCACCCAGAATTTAGATGTTATTTTCTATGTATTTTCACACTTAATTCTCACAATAATATTTTGATTAAGATACCATCATTTTCTTCATTTGGTGTGTGATGTATGATATATACAATACTATTTTATACGTTATAATTATACAGATATATAATTATATACATGTTACCCAACATGTCATGTCATATGATTCATAAAATTTAGCAATTATTAATTTAAATTATATAAAATATGAAAAATAGGGTTTGAATTTTCAAATTCATAAGTTTGTAACTTATTTTTGAATTGGGTTGAATTTTCAAATTCATAAGTTTGTAACTCCATAAATAATTAATGCCCTAAATTTTGTGGCTAAGCTCACATTTACACATGGTGGAACTTGAAGTGTGTATTATTGCTGTAACAAAATAATTCACTTGATGTATAAGTGTTTCAGTTTCAGGGCAATCTCTATTTCATAACACCTATTCACATTCTTGTCCTCCATTTCTCTTTGCTAAAGAGTATCTCCTGATTTCCAAATAACATGGACGGAGAACAGGACAGAAGTGACCAAGTTCATTCTCCTAGGACTAACCAGTGCCCCAGGACTATAACTTCCCCTCTATCATGATCACTCTTACCTACTTCACTAATGTTGTTGGAAACCTCTGGATGATTGCTTTGGTTCTCATTGATTCTTGTCTCCACACTCCCATGTACTTTTTTTCTGGGTAACCTGTCCCTGGTGGATTTGTGCTACTCTTCAGCTGTCACTCCCATGGTCATGGCTGGGCTCCTTGTAGGAGACAAAGTCATCTCCTACAATGCTTCTGCTGCTCAGATGTTCTTTTTTGCAGCCTTTACCACTGTGGGAAACTTCCTCTTGGCATCCATGGCTTATGACTTTTTGCAGCTGTAACCCCTACATCACTCCACCACCATGATAACAAGTGTGTGTGTATGTCTGCTCCTAGGCTGCCATGTCTGTGGTCCTCTGAATGCCTCCATCGACACTGGGGAAATAGTCAATCTCTCCTTCTGTAAGTCCAATGTGATCCATCACTTTTTCTGTGATATTCCAGTAGCCGTGGCTCTGTCTTGCTCTGGTAGACATGTCAATGAGCTGGTTCTTGTTTACGTAGCCAGCTTCAATGTCTTTTTTGCTCTTCTAGTTATCTTGGCATCCTACCTATTCATATTTATCACTATTGTAAAGATTCACTCAGCTACAGTATATCAGAAAGCTTTGTCCTCCTGTGTCTCCCATCTCACTGCTGTCTCCATTTTCCATGGGACAGTTATCTTCATGTACTTACAGCCCAGCTCCAAGCACTCCATGGACACAGACAAAATTGCCTCTATCTTTTATACTATGGCATCCCCATGCTGAAATCTGTGGTCTATAGCCTCAGGAACAAGGAGGTCAAGAGTGCATTCAAAAAGATAGTTTTAGAGGGAAAATTGTTTTTAAAATTTTGATTTTAAAATTGTAGAATGCACATTAACTTAATTTCATGCTTCTCAGATCTTCTCCATGTGCTGAATCACATATTAATGTGTGTATGGAAGTCAAGTTCCTGATGTAAAATACTTTCTTCCTCAAAAAGTCAGTTTATTGTGTAGAAACAAGGAAACATATCCAGAAATATAATATCTGTACAACAATGGTGAGAGGAATCACAAGCTATTTTGCTTCTGGCTTATTAAAAAATCCTTATTAAGGGTATTTGATTAATTCACTTGCTCTATCTGCACTTTCTCTACCACACACCAGTAGAAACACACATGTAAGACAAGAACAAACTTGTGCCTGTGAACGTATTTATAAATATACTCATATGAGCACATATAAATGAGTAGAAAATGTGCCAGACATAAATGGAATGTGGCTAATTTTGGTAAAAAAAATAATTTAAGGAATTAATTGATGTATTAGAGAATTAATTTGCCTAATATTATTTATTCATTTAGTTGAGTATTCTTAGAGTTTGAATCTAAGGATACAATTGGAAATTTTACCTAGAGATTCAAAAATATTACATAGTAAATTAATTAATATTCTTTTCTTGACAGAGTCATTTTATATAACCAACCAGCTCAAGTTTGATTTTCAAAGATCAAAATAGCTAGAGTACCAGAAAATTGTAGGAAAATAAAAATATTTTGAATGTATGCATATTAATGCCACCTTCCACACTATTCAAAAAATACACTGGATATCAATAATGCTAGACATTTTTCTTTCCAAATGTTTTCACTTTGTTAATGATGCTCATTCATTTGTGCTTTAGTTGAGTTGCATCTTTCATGATCCTCCAGCCTTTTACTTGCTCACCTTATTCTCATCGCCAACCTTGCTATTTCTTCACAACTCCAACCATGTGCAGTCCTCAAGGCCTTTGTAGTTACTGTGTGGGATGTTCTTATTCCCCTTGGATCTTTGCAAATATTGTCTCATAGAATCCTTCCCTAACCACCTTTATAAAATAGTCACTTTTCATTCACCATGTAAGCTGCCCTTCTCCCTACATCAGTCTCCATAGTCCTTATCAACCCTCACACATTGTATCTGTTTATTTGTTCACTTCTTTATTTCTCCATCTAAAATTAAAAGCCCATGAGTGCAATGGTTTTATCTGTTATGTTTTCACAATTCTCACAACCTAAATGCATGTCTGTTTTATAGTTGATTCACAAAAAATATCTCTTAAATGAATAAAATAATTAAGCTATGAGTTTAATCGTACCAATATTTGGAATCATTGAACATTTATGGTTACACTGTATCAGCAATAGTAAAAGCCATTTAGATATACTTCTAGACAATTTCAAGAGGCACATTGATTTTTCTGCTTTGCTGAAATATTGTTATTTGCATTTCCAGCCCTTCTTGCCCTTTCTGATTTTGGACATGGTGATTCTTCAGAAATCTCATCATCAAGTAGATCATTTGAAATTATCTCATAATTTATATTTATAAATGGTCCCATTAACTGACAAGTAATATGGCAATTAGGTAATTATTTAGAAAAACAAATTATAACATTAAAGATTTAATATCTGATCACATTTGAAAAATTGCTTCATACATATAAACAATTGAAATGATTTTAAATATTCATGAAAAATAAAGCATGACAATATCTATCAGTACTAGTGATAACATACATTCAATATGCTAATATAGGGAACAATATTTGTAATTTTTAATCATCAGAGAGCTCTATGTAGCACAAAACCTATCCAAGGAAATGTGCACTAATGTCTAATTTACATTCTCTATGCAATAAGAGCCTTCCATATCTCAGTACTTGTAAGATAATACTTGACTGTGCTCAAGTGTTAATGTTGGCACTTGTGAAGCAAAGTGAAATAACACAAGTATTCACTTCTGACTGTGTGTGATTTTTTTCAAACTGTAAAAACTTCCTTTTTACTTTTTAATACAACTTATTATTTTAATTGCACAAATTTATAGTGTATGGTATACTATCATTTTGTAAATTACATGTACTTTTAAATGATGAATAAAATCTGTACATATTAACAGAATAACATGATGCTGTGATACATATGTACACTGTATAGTGTTTAGATCAATTTAAACCCCCTCTCCTATTTGATCATTTCTTTATGGTATAAGCATTCAAAGTCCATTCTTATACATTCTTGGGATGTAAAGCACATCATTGTTCTGTGTAATTACTCTGCTATGCACAGAAGAATTTCTTGCTCTCATCTAACTGCAACTTAGTGCCCACTGATAAACTTCTCTCTCCTACCCACCCACCCCAGCATCTGGTAGTTAACACTCTACTCTCAATTTCTATGAGATCAACTGTTTTGAATTTCACATATAAATGGAATATAAGTGTATCCAGTGATATTTCTCTTTCTGTGCCTTGCCTATTTTACTTAATATGATGATCTACAATTCCATCCATATTGCTGCAAATTATAGAAACATTTTTATGGATGTATTGTATTCCACTGTGTATATATACCATATTTCTTTGGATTTTCATCAGTTGATAAGCACTTTGTTTCCACTTCTTGGCTATTGTGAATAGTGCTGCAATGAACATGGAATGCAGTTGTCTCTGACATTCTGAGCACATTCAAGTATTATCTTCCTTTGGTTGTACGCCCAGTTGAAGCAGTTTTACCAGCTGTCTGGATATACCTTATCCTAGTGGATTTACTACAAAAAATTAACAGTCACAAATGTAAATGGATTCTAGACCATTCTGCATGAGTTCTAATTTGCTATTTTATGAATGTGAGGTGTCCCCTAAAAACTCATGTGTGAGACAATGCAAGAAGGTTTACAGGAGAAATGATTAGGTATGAGAGCCTTAATCCAATCAGTGAACTAAAACCCTGATGGTATTAACTGTGTGGTAGCTGAAGGTGGGTAGGCTATGGCTGGAAAAGGTGAGTCATTGTGGGGCGTGCCTTTGGAGTATCTATTTCCTATCAAGCAAGTGGAGTCTCTCTCTCTGCTTCCTGATCATGTGAGCTGCTTCCCCTCACCACTCTTCTGCCCTGATGTTCAGCCTCATCTGGAGCCCAGAGGAATGGAGCCAGTCCTCTATGAACTGATACCTCTGGCACCAGGAGCCCTCACGTAAACGTGTCCTCCCCTACAAATGCTCTGATCATGTCTTTTGGTTGCAACAGTGAAGAAAACCTATTAAAACATAATTACACTTAAAAGTTGACAATAAATGAAACTAAAATATATTGGTGCACATGTCTGTAACCCCAGTGGCTCAGGAAGCTGAAGCAGGAAGATCATGAGTTCAAAGCCAGCCTCAGCAAAAGCAAGGCACTAAGCAACTCAATGAGACCCTCTCTCTAAACAAAATGCAATATAGGGATGGGGATGTGACTTAGTGGTCGAATGCCCCTGATTTCAATCCCCAGGACCCAAATAAAAATTTTTTAAAAATTTGAAAGGTAAGGATGTATCTCAGTAGTAGAGTACCCCTATGTTCAATCCTTAGTACCACCAAAAATATATATGTATATATACACACATAAATATATATGTTCTTAATGAATAACATAAAACATGAAATATTAAAAGGTAATAAATGAGAAATCATGAAACTAACATATACATGTTAACAATTATATAAAAAATATAAAATATTTTTATGGATAGCATAAATATTAGACCAGACAAAATGAAATTTAGAATTATCACATACAGGATTTTTATATTTTCAAAATACAGCTTAGAAAGCAAAGAGATGGAAACACAAAAAGCAATTTAAGAGACAGGCAGCTTTCCATTTGGATGTTATCACACCTCTTGATTCTTAGTTTTATTTCTTATTCTTTGGGTGTCTTATTAAGGAAGATGATGACTGTGTCTCTTTGTTGCAGTGTTGAATCTCTGTTTTGTTGTATTTGTGACCAGGTCCTTCACACACTATGCATTGACTTTAGTGCAGGGTCATAGGGATCTAGCTTCCTAACTTCATCCTTCCACAAATAGCAATCCAGTTTTTCCAGCCCCATTTGTTAAAAAGACTGTTATTCTCTACCTTATGTCCTTGGCAACTTTATCAAAGACAACATGAACATATCTATGAACATATCTTTGTCTCTATGTTCTCTATTCCTCTGGTCTTCGTGTTTGTCGACATGCCAGTGCCATGCTGTTTTTGTTATTATAGGTCTGCAGTATGACTCAAGGTCAAGTTTTATGAAGCCTCCAGTCTGGTTCTTGTTGCTCAGGATTGCTTTACATATTCTAGGTCTCTGATTTTTCTGTGTGAATTTTAAGACTTTTTTTTCTGGATCTGAAGAATGATATTGGTATTTTGATGGCGGTTTGCTTTGAATCTATATATCACTTTTTACATTAGGCCATTTTGAAAAAACTAATACTGCCTATCCAAGGACATGAGTAATCTTTCCATCCTCCAAGGTTGTCTTCAATTTCTATTCCCCAGTGTTCTATTTTTTGTTTTATTAGTTATCCTTATTTATGTATGACAATAGAATCCACTTTGATAAAATTATACAAGCTTTGGATATATCTTATAGTAATTAGGACCCCATTATTGTGGTTGAGCATGATGGTGGGATTCACTTAGGTATTTTTATAAGTCTATGTAGGAAAATAGTGTTAGATTTATTCTGCTGTCTTTGCTACTCCTATAGCCCTCTCTTCCTCTCATTGTCTTTGTCTAATCTACTGATCTTTTCTTTTTCCTGAACCCCCTTTATTGTGGCTTAGCTTCCAAATATCAGTGAAAACATTTGACCTTTGGTTTTTTGGGGGATTGATTTATTTTACTTGCATGATAGTCTCCAGATTCATCCATTACAGGCTAATGTAATGAAGTCATTCTCCTTTATGTCTGAGTAATATTCCATTCTGTAAATATACCACAGTATCTTTATCCATTCATCTGTTGATGGGCATATAGATGAGTTTCACAACTTAGCTATTGTGAACTGTACTGCTATAAACATTGATGAGGCTTTGTAACTTTACTACACTGATTTTAAATCTTTTGATATGTGCCAAAGAGTGGGATAACTGGGTCAAATGGTGGATCTATTCCTAGTTTTTTGAGTAATAGCCATACTGCTTTTCAGAAGGGTTGCAGATTCAATGCAACTTCCATCAAAATTGCAATGACATTCTTCATAGAAAAAGAAAAAGCAGTCATGAAAATAATTTGGGAAAGAAGAGGCCCTAGGTAGCTAAAGCAATCCTAAGCAAGCAATACAAAGCAGGAGGCATCACAATTCCACACCTTAAATTGTACTACAGAAGTGTAGTAACATAAATGAGCATGGTGTTGGTAACAAAATAGACAAGACCAACAGAACAGAATAGAAGACACAGAGACAAACCCACACAAATACAGTTACCTCATACTAGAGAAAGGTGCCAAAAACAAACACTGGAGAAAAGAAAGCTTCTTCAACCAATTATGAAAGAAAAACTGGAAATCCATATGTAATGAAATGAAGGTAGCTCCTATCTCTCACCCTGCACAAAAAAATCAACTATAAGTAGATCAAAGAGCTAGGAATTAGACCAGAAACTCTGAACCTACTAGAAAAAAAGCTAGGCTCAATGCTTTAACATATTGGAAGAGGAAATGACTTCCTGAATAAGACTCCTAAAGCACAAGAAATAAAATAAAAAATCAATAAATGGGATGGCATCAAACTAAAAAGCTTCTTCACAGCAAAAGAAATAATCAAGTGCATGAAGACAGAGCCTACAGGCTCAGAGAAAATCTGTGCCACCTGCATCTCAGAGAGGGTGTTGATTTACAGACTATACAAAGAACTCAAAAAGCTTAACACCAAAGAAGCAAATGACTCAATCAATAAAAGAGCAAAGGAACTGAATAGACCCTTCCCAAAAGAAAAAGAAATATAAATGATCAAAAAATGTAGGAAAAAATATTCAACATCTCTAGCAATTAGAGAAATACACATTAAAACTACAGTGACATTCCATTACAATCCAGTGTTCTATATTTTTTATTGTACAGGTCTTTCAGCTCCTTGGTCCAATTCATTTATTCCCAAGGATTTTAATGTTATTTTGAATGGAATTATTTTCCTGGTTTCTTTTTCATTGGGTTCACTATTGGTGTATAGAAAAGAAAGTGCATGTTGAGTTTGTACCATGCTATTTTGCTGAATTCATCATTTAGAAATCTGGGGCAGTTTTTTTTGGGTCTTTAAAATATAGCATCCTGTAATCAGGAAACAGAGATAATTTGACTCCTTCTTTTCCCATTTGTATTTTCTTAAATTCCTTCTTTTGCATGATTGCTGTGGATACAGTTTCAAGAACTATATTGAATAAGAGTGGTGAGTGTTGACATCCTTGTCTTTGAATAACATTTGAATGATCAGTAGGCTATTGAAGAAATCAAGGTAGAAATTTTTAAATTCCTAGAATCAAATAAACACAGCATACCAGAACCTGCAGGATATAGTGGAAGCATTACTAAGTGGAAAGCTTTTAGCTCTGAGTGCCTACATTTAAAAGATAGAAAGCTTTCAGATAAAAAAGCATAATGATGCAAATCAGGGCCTTAGTAAAGCAAGAACAAACCAAACCCAAAATGAGTAGATATTTTACAGAAGAAAATAGAGCAGAAACAAATGGAATAGACACTAAAATGAAAAACTACAAAGATAAATGAAATGAATAGTTTGTTCTTCCAAAAGGTAACAAACTTGACAACTCCTTAGACGACACCACCAAAAGAAAGAGAGAGAAGACCCCCCCAAAAAAAATTTGAGTGGTGGCAAAAGTACATATTATAACAGATATCACTTAAGTCCAGAATATAATAAGGGAATGCTTTGAAAAATTATATGCCAATAAGTCAAAAAACCTAAAAAAGTATAAATTTCTGGGTACATATGAACTGCTATAATTGAAACAAGAAGATTTAGAAAACCTAAAAGATCAATAACAAGCAATGATATTAAAGAAGTGATAAAAAGTCTCCCTACAAGGAAAGCCTAAATTTTACCATAATTTTGAAGATCTAATGCTAAGACTTCTCAAATTATTTCATAACAAGGAAAGCAATATGTAATATAGCAAATAATTAGAATCAAGGATGTAAATCACATGATGATCTAAATAGATGCACAAAATATCTTTGACAAAATTCAACATCCCTTCAAGAAAAAAACAAGTATAGAAGGATCACACCTTACCGTAATAAAGGCTATGATATGACAAACAACACAGTTGTCATCATACTGAACGGAGAAAAACATTGCCTCTAATATCAGGAACAAGACAGAGTTCCCACTTTTACCACTGTTATACAATATAATACTCGAAATGTTAGAGAAATCAGGCTTGAGAAAGAAATAAAAGGGATATAAATAATAAAAAAGAAAGTTAACTTATCCCTGTTTGCAGATGATATGATTCTGTGTTCAGAGGACTCTAAAGAGTCCTCCAAAAGACCCACAAAATTAATAAACAAATTCAGCAAAATAGCAGGATAATATCAACATACAAATATTTGTAGCTTTTCCATATACCAACAGGGATTTGACTGAGAAATAAATAAGGAAAATAATCTCATTTACAATTGTCCCAGAAAGCAATACTACCTAAGAATAAACATAACCAAGGATGTAAGAGACTACAACAATAAAACTGAAAAAAAACTGAAAGAAGATATTAAAGAAGACACAAAGAAGGAAAGACCACTTGTGTTCATGGATGAGTAGAATTAATATTGCTAATATGGTCATATTGTCAACCGGGATCAATAAAGTCAATGCAATTACCAGTAAAATAATAATGGCAGTCTTCAAACCATGCCAAAGCACAAAAGATGCCAAATAACCAAAACAATTCCATAGACAGAGCAATGTAGTTAAATACGCCAAACAAGAACCTTGAGCAGCACAGCCATTGTAGGAAATCATGCAGTTTCCTAAAATGAGCCCAGACATGACTGTGGGAGTGACAGTTGAAGAGTAACAGAAATCTGCCAGACACAGGTTACCCAGGGAAAAGTACATGGGAGTGTGGAGACCAGAGTCCAAGAGGATCAGTATGGTCATCCTCAGGTTCCCAACCACATTGATGAGGTAGATGAGGGTGATCATAATAAAGAGGGCCACTTGTAGCTCTGGGGCACTGGTGAATCCTAGGAGGATGAACTCTGTCACTTCTGTCCTGTTGTCCATCCATGTTGCTTGGGAATCAGGAGATGCGCTGTAGCACAGAGGAATAAAAATGGGGCACTGAACATAGTAGAGACTGCAGTGAAATTGGAATGTTTATCTACCATGTGCATTATTATATTTCAGTAGCCACACTATGTACTTCAAATTTCTCATAACGAAAACATGAGCCTAATATGATTTAGTGTATTAATTATCCATACATTTCCAGAATGTTGAATGAGGAATCTACATGGACCATGTTTATGATTGATAAATTTGAAGTGTATGTGAGCTGAGATTTTTAAAATTTAGTAGATTATACATGACAGTGTTGGAATTATCAAGTCAATCAGTTCATGTTTTCCTGTCTTGGTAAAATCACAGATTTCTTCTGTGTAGTTCATGTGCCAGGAACTTATCTGGACTCTGTATGCTGTATCTCTATACTCTGATTTCCTCAACAGGTTGATAAAGATGAAGAGCTGTTAATTTCATTTAGATCGTGAGGTTTAATAATGCATGTGTGTTTATAGAAGTATTAATTGGAAAGCTTTGATCACATACATAATGGTTACTATGCTAGATGGCCTAAACTAAACTTAAAGTAAGTTGCAATTTACAATTCCTCGTTGTCTCCATTGGTCCATGATCAAAGTTTGGGATTTTGCAGCAGTCTTCTGAGATATATGCATGGTGGAGATGATGAGATAGCCAGGCCATGGAATCAGCTCTGGTGGGAGAGGGCACAGCATCAGTGCAGGGATGGTCTTTGGGTAGAGGTACAGTTCAGCTCTACATCTACAAACTAAGAATCACTGCTATAACCTAACTTCCCTGAACCAGATTTTCTTTATCTGCAAAATGAAGATGGTAGTGACCCTACCTCAAGACACTATTGTGAAAATTGATATATGAAAAACAAGCAAATTCTTGGTGTTTAGCACAACCTGAAAAGTGATATCCATACTATTATTTCTAGGGTGAACTTAGGGACTCTCAGTGGTTTGAGAAAGATGAGTGCCAACATGGGGGGCTTCAGACGTGGATAAGTTTAGCCATCTGAAAGGCTGACTCCTCAAGGTGCTTTTTTTCACTAGTGCACTTGGTCCACTGATATCTTATGTGCCCTCTGTTCACACTCTGTCCATGATCTTCCCATAGGATTGATGGCTCTGGGCATTCCATGTGAGCCCTTCTTCTGCTCAATTTCTTTGAAGTCCATATTTTCCCTTGAGTTGAAAGAGTGCTCATTTTCTCATTACTACAAACCTATAGATATCAGAGATATCAATGGTCAAATATTCATATTTGGGGGGATTCTTTAGCCTATAGGTCTATTTTGGTGGAAAGCTCCAATTTTAAAATATTTTATTTGTTGAGTACATTAGCCCAGAATTTTAAATCTTTTAATTTTACTTTGAGACATTTGAAAACACTCATTCCCCGCTAAGAACAATTTCCTATTACTCTCATCCTATTCTTTGAAACTTTACAGGTCCAGCCCATGAGGGCTTTATGCTTGCTGATCTTAACCTATGTAACACTTTTAACACAGAGTGTTCTACAACATATGACAGGAACTTTACATATGTACCTGTGTGACTGTGTGTTTATGTCTCTGTATAACTAGACATATTATTACTATTAAGACAACCAATAACTTATGAAGTTAAGTGGCACTCTAAAATTCTAAATGAGAAAGATTGAGAAATATTCAAGAACTAATATCTAAGCCAGGCGTGGTGCCGCACGCCTGTAATCCCAGCACTTTGGGAGGCTGAGACAGGAGAATTGTGAGTTCAAAGCCAGCCTCAGCAACCGTGAGGCGCTAAGCAAATTAGTAAGACCCTGTCTCTACATAAAACAAAAAATAAGGCTAGAGATGGAGCTCAGTGGTCTAGTATCCCTGAGTTCAATCCCCGGTACCAAAAAAGAAACAAACAAACAAAAAGAATCAATATCTAAACTGAGTTAAATTTTAATCAAAAGCCTGTAATTTTAGTTACATCACCGTCAGTATGTGTAGACTTGCCAGTAATTTAAGAATGAGAATGGGATTATGGGCAAAATGTTAAAATGAAGTTCAGATCTTGCCAATTCATTAGGTCACTTCCTGTTCAAAGAAAGGTCATTGCACTCTCTCTTTATGCTTTTTTAATCTCTAGTGAGAAATGACCAAGTCGTATACAAATTGAAATTATGATCTATTCATTCACAGTTTGATCTATACTTGTATAAATGTTTTTCAAAAGCAGCAAGATGATCTTTTATAAATATCACCAAACTCTGCCCTAATGATCTTTTGATATTTATACTCTGGCCAAACTTCAGTGTTTTAGAAAAACGGTCACAACCTCAACTTCTGCGCTCACATAACTCATGGAAGTTCCATCTGCCCCACTATCTCTCAGGACAACAATTTCCACCAAACTTTCATCTTCATTATAGAAGCCTGCCTTGTTCCTCATCCACAAATGACAGTCTGTCCTGAACAGAGAGTTTGAAGCCAGAAATTCTTCATGGAAAAACATTGTTGAAGCAGCTCTCCTGCAGGTAGCTGTCAAAGGATTTTGAGAGTCCCAAGGCAGGGTCACAGAGTAAAGACTAGCATGCATTTGGGTCCTGAATCTACAATGCATTCTTACTGTGCATGTGGAGGTCTCACCTCCTCCTAATTTGTAAAAGAAACATTATAATGTTATGTCCTCCTATGTCATCCACAGTAGTATGTTTGTTTGCAAATAATAAAATTTAAGCCGGGCGCGGTGGCTCAAGCCTGTAATCCCAGCACTTAGGGAGGCTGAGACAGGAGAATCGTGAGTTCAAAAGCCAGCCTCAGCAACGGCGAGGCGCTAAGCAACTCAGTGAGACCCTGTCTCTACATAAAACACAAAATAGGGCTGGGGATGTGGCTCAGGGGTCGAGTGCCCTTGAGTTCAGTCCCTGGTACCACAAAAAATAAAAAAAAATAAAAAAATAAAATAAAATTTAAACACAACTGGCTTAGTGGTTATGGTTTCAAAGTCAGTCAGTGGAATTCAATCTTGGGGTATTTTTCTTGACTATAGTTGTGCAGTAACAGCAAGCCTTGAGGTTGGAAGAAAACCTGCCTGCACTAACAGATAGTAATATTCAGATGAAGTAATAATGACCACAGGGGCACCGCACGCCTTCTTCTCCCTCTACAATAAACACCTGGAATTCTGTCAGGCTTCAGAGATGAATGTGCGTACATCAGCAGAGAAGCATGTATACACAGAGCTCTTCCTGGATGTCCCGCCGCGAGGGAATCTTTAGGGCTTCATCTCACTTTTTAAGGAAAGAAGCAATTAAACTACCAGTGGGACTAAGCTGGATAGTTTAAGTGTGCACAAGAATAATTGCATTATTGTTTCTCATTTTCAATCTTCAATATAGAAGGGAAGCACCAGTATGCACATTTCTTAATATAGAGCTTTAAAATTCTCTTCAAATGTGTATTCATGTAACCACCACCATAATCATAGGTAGTAAATTTTCTTAATCACTATGGTCAATTGTATCTCCAACCTACTGCCCCGGAAAACATCAGCTTTTTCCTTTTTGTTTTGCCTTTGCAAGAATGTCCTAGACTAGACTCTTACAATATGTCACCTTTATTTCATTCAATTAGTGTAATGCAATCAAGGTCCATTTATACCATTATGGTGCCGGTAATCTCCATTATGCATATTGAGTTTTACATTCCCTAGTTGAGGGACATTAATGCTGTTTTCAGTGTTGGTGATTACAAACAAAGATGTTCTTACTCTTCATTTCCCAACAATTCTTTATTTTTTTAATTTTTTTTTATTCTTTTATTTTTTGGTTAACATAGGTTTCATTTCATTGAGTAAATATATAGGAAACACTGCCTCACTCATTCTGCAAAGTCAGAACAGCAAAGCTAGACAAAACATTAATGAAATAAACCTATAAACACATAGCTCTGTTTAATATGTGAAGTAATGTAAAAAAAAAACACTCACAGGACAAATCCATCATAATTAACATAACTATGAATTATGACCGTGTTGGATTGCTCCATGAATGTAAAGGTGCTTCATTTAACAAAAAGCAAGCCATGTAAAAAAACATATTATTATAATGAAGAGAACAACAAGATCATTTCTGCAATCCAGAATAAGCATTTGCCAAAGTTTTACTTCTTCCATAAAAAGAATACTCAGAAACCTAGGAACTGAAGTGAACATCCATAAACTAAAGAGAACATGTACAAACCACAGCTAAGATCATAATCCAAAGTGAAAGCCTGAAGACTTCCCCAGAACATCAGATACTACTATTGCTGCTCTCATCAGTGATATTCAAAATTGTACCAGAAGTTCAAGCCAGACCAATAGACAAAGGAAATAAAAGAAACCAAATTGGAAAGAAGCAAAGCTATGTCTATTCTCTGATGACATAAAATTCTATAACAAAAGTCTTTAAGTACATATTTAAAAAGTATTCCCTAATAAACTTAATTAGTAAAGTCACCAGATTTAATATCATCAACCAAATTCTATTGCACTTCTACATACTGGCAATAAATAATCTTAAAAGAAAATTAGAAAATAATCTAAAAAGAAAATTTGGAAAATAATTCCATTGATAGCAGCATCTGAGTCAATCAAATATTTAAAAATGCATTTTACCTAAAAGTTACACACATATATCTTGAACGTACAAAACATAAATTTGCTGAAGTCCAAAATCCCTAGACTTTTAAACTTTCATGTATTTTAAGAGTTAGTATTTTTAAATGACAGTACTTTCCAAAGTCATCTTAGATTTAATGAAATTCTTATCAAGATCCTAATGGCCTGTTTCCAGAAATGTAAAAGCCAATACAAAAAGTCATATTTAATTTCAAAGGATACTCAACAGCCAAATGATCTTGCAGGAAAAAAAAAGTGCGAGCCTACACCCATCGTAAATTCAAAATGTATTATTCAGCCTCTGTACTCATTGCAATGTGGTATGGCTTAAGTGAACCCACGGAAAGGAATTAAGAGTCCAGGAATACATCACATGTGCATGGTATTTAAATTTTGACAAGGGTGACAAGTTTCAATGCAGAAAAACATTCTCACCAAATATCATTAGGACAAATGAAAATACCAGATCAGACCCTTATGTACTTTAAGTTGATCTGGTATTTCCATTTGTCCTAATGATATCTGGTGGTAAAGTACATAAGGGACTGAAACAAAAGAGTTAAAATCATAAAACAGTCAGAAGAAACCACAGGTAAAATTCATGACTTTGGATTTAGTTATGGTTTCTAGGATATAAACCACAATGATAAGAACCAACCCCAACAGTGTATTCCAATGACCTCTGCTATGGGAGATGTACCTGTACTGAGTATCTGAGAAGGACCGTCATAGCAATGTTGCTGGAGTTCCACTGAATGCTCTTGTTTACTTTATTACAACTTCAGTTTTGAGGAAGGGAGGATGTCTGTCTGCTTTAAATAGAAAAGTGTAAGAGGTCCCTGAATGTGTAGAAATCTAGTTTTACTTGCTGAAGGCTAGCAATTCACCACATATGATGGATAAATGCTTATATCACATGGTTGAAACCTGTAGTTATGCTCTGAACATCATAAAATCATTGAGAATACCAAGCAAATGGAGGGAGGAGGAGGAGAAAGGGAAGAACTGGGGAATGAAGTTGACCAAATTATGCTGTGTGCATACATGGATAGATCACACTGCAATCTAAGCTTATACACAGTCACAGTGCACCAATTTAAAAGAAATCAAGAGAAGGAAGACCAACAGAGTAGAGGAAGGCAATCGAAGGAGGGAGTAAAAGGGGAAGTACTGGAAGTGATATGGAGCAAAGTACATTATATGCATTTATGACTATGTCAAAATGAATCCCACTGTTCTGCATAACTATGATGCACTGGCAAAAACATTTTTAAAAAAATAAGTACCGAAAGAAAAAAACTGATGACTTGGACTTCATCAAACCTTAAACATTTTGTTCATCAGTGGATATCGCATATTGCAAACACAGCATAAACACAAGGAAAGCATTTACAAGTCTTATGTTTGAAAGGTATTAATATCTAGAATATATAAAGAACCTCCACAATGTAACAACAAAAAGACTTGCAACCCAATGGGCAAAAGACTTGAATCTATATTTCTTTAAAGAATATATACAAATGACCAAGCTCTGGTTGGAGTTCACTGGTAGAGAACCTGAGAAACTGGCTAGCAAGTCAGAGGCCCCAGCCCCAAACCACAACAGCAACACAAACAAAAAACACCCCAAAACAAAAAACAAATACACAAATAAAAACAAAAGAGAATATATACATATGGCCAATAAGCAACATCAGTAGTCATTGAGAAATTTCTTGTAGGAGCACTCCCCATACCTTCAAACCCTCCCTTTCCTCTTTTCCCATTCTATGCTGATAAACCGCACACCGGCAGAGCATGCCTCATTGGTTGTAACCTCGGGGCCATGATTGGTCTGAGGACCCTATATAAGCTTCCATACTTCCTGTAATAAACAGGTTCTGCATCTTGCTCCAGCAGAGCAGTCTAACCTACCCCCGGAGTCTGGGTGCAGTGACTCCACAGACCATCACCCCAAAACCTCATCCCGTGAGACCCCACTTTGTCTTTCCCAAAGCCCCTTTTTGTCTCTTGGGACCCCAACTCATCAAGCAGACCCACAAGCCACGACTTAAAACAATAATTTCTAATCAAAACCTCAGTGAAATAGTACTTTACAATTACTAGCATGGCTCATATTTTAAAAATGAGGCACATCTGTTGTTAAAATGTAAAGAAATGAGAAACCTCATGCATTGCTGATAAGAGTGCTGCACAATGATGTAGCTTATGTTGAAAACAGTTTTGCAGTTCCTCAAAAAGTTAAATTACCATATGACTCAACCATTAAGCTCCTAATTACGCCCTCAAAGATTTGGAAGCAGCTACACAAATATTTCTACACAATATTCATAGAAGGATTACACACAACTTCTGAAAAGCTTAAGCAAGTACAAATACCTGTCATCTGAGGAATGGATAAACAAATGTGGTTTACCTATGCAATGGAATATTATTTAGTCATAAAAAATGAAGTGCCAATAAATGCTACAGTAGGGTTGAGCCTTGAAATCACAAATGATATTAGTCAAATAAAAATATCACCTATTTTGTTTTGCTTTTTCTTTTTTACAAAATGCTCATAATAGGTGAATCCATACAAAAGCAGGTTAGTGATCACCTTGGACAGAAGACAGTGGGCAAAACAGTTGCATCCTAATGTGTTTAAACACGTACCTTCGTGTACATTCTGTTGGTAATGAAAATGTTTGGAATTCAATAGATGGAGGTAGCTGCACCTCAGTGAGCATGTGCTACATGTCATCACATTGTACATTCGGTGGGAGTAAACTGTATGTGTCGCGAATTGCACATCATTTAAAAAGAGAGAGGAAAAGGGAAGTTGAAGAAAGACAAAGCAGAGAAAGCAAGGTGACAGTGGAGACAGAGCAGG
>CM053399.1:12462516-12480298 GCA_028644305.1 Xerus rutilus
AAGACTGCAAAAAAGAACATCTGAGCAGCGCAAGCATTGTAGGAGATGACCTTGTCTTCCATGAGCAACCCAGCCATGACCTTGGGAGTGACAGCTGAGGAGGAACCAAAGTCCACCAGAGACAGGTTACTGAGGAAAAAGTACATGGGGGTGTGGAGACGGGAGTCCAGCAGGATCACTGTGATCATCCCCAGGTTCCCAGCCAGAGTGACAAGGTAGGTGAGAGTGAAGATTATGAAGAGGGGAAGCTTTAATCCTGGGGTGCTGGTCAGTCCCAGCAGGATGAGCTCACTCACCTGTGTGTTATTCTCCATGGTTGGCATTTAGGAACCACAAGGTGCTGTGTAGCAAAGAGGAAATTTTTGAATTTGAAGAGCAAAACTCAGATAAACAGAAATGGAAAAGTATAACCATTACTTTATTATACTAATCATATTTTTCAGTATTCACTAGATCTAAAGTGTTGGCCTGACCATACAACTTAGTGGACGATTTGTCTAGACAAAAATTTGCTTTTGAAGAGTAAGGATTTTACAGATTGTCTTCCCTATTTGTTAATTTTGTTTATAGATAAATTCAGTCATAAAAAGGGTTTTTTGAGTTGGCCAAGGTCAGAAGTATAACCTGTCTATATCAGAAATAAGAACTTTTGAGTCTAACAGCTATGCTTCTTTCTCACATGTCAGGATTTATATGTATGTGTTCATTTATTTCTCATCAATTC
The DNA here is from genome assembly GCA_028644305.1 of Xerus rutilus. Taxonomy (NCBI): domain Eukaryota; kingdom Metazoa; phylum Chordata; class Mammalia; order Rodentia; family Sciuridae; genus Xerus; species Xerus rutilus. Next base: position 12,463,241 of record CM053399.1, read on the forward strand.
CATTAAACTGATTATTATGTCTCTTTGTATACAAAGACATTTGGCAGCAAAAAGATTGAGTAATTAACTCACAATTACACAAGCTTCAGCAGAGAGACCATGGTTTTAGTCTAATCAGAGTAATTCTGAACCTAAATGTTGCGAATGAATTTGAAATTATTTTAGTTGTATTTATTTTACATTTAATTGTTATCTCCATGAAAACAAACTTTCAACATGCTCTGTTCTTTCCCAATTGAGTCTGTGTGAACCATCCTGCTTGAGAACCCAGTGACCTCACTTGACATTTTGGGAAATTAAATTATTTATATTAGCCAACATATCCCCCATTTAACAATATATGCTACATTTTTTTTATTTCTTTATGTCTTTGTTATGTTTTTATGGTTACTAAGGTATTGTTATTGGCCCATGTGGATGACCCAGGACAATCTTACCTTATCAAATCCTGTTTAATACCATTCAGAGTCCTTCTTACCATGTAAGGCAGCATAACCACAGGTTTCAGTAATAAAAATGTGGATATTGTGGGGAGTCATTATTAAGCTACCATACTGGGCAATAATGCAATGTACAGTAGTTAAATTATCTCTAGAGTTAGACATTGTAGAGGCTGAGATGTCTTCACAGATTAGAAGCCACATTACTAAGTATGTATATGAAAAAAACAGAGGAACAGAGAAAAGTATTAATTTTCAAGATTAAGTATAAGAAATGAAATTTTTCCTAAATCAAATATCTTGAATTTACTAACAGCTTAAACTTAATGATTGTGAGCCAACTTTGTCTCATGGATGATAGACAGAAAGACAGATATCAGACAAAAGAGGGAAAGACAATATTTACAAATTTACATGCTCACACATCTAGCCTCACTTACTGTTAGGAAAATGGAGGTTTGCAGGATCATATGCCTTCCTCACATTCTATACCCACTTAGAGATTAACTCAAGATTCAAACCCATGTCTATGTCGACCTTATTCTAAAGTCTGTGCCTTTAATTACTGCAATGCCAGGTTTTCTAGGTGGGCAAAAAAGGAAAAGCAAGAGTGTGGGGAACTCATAATGAAAATGGAGCAGTGACCTAAGTAGGCTCATAATTCGTCCTGAACAATGGAGGTGTTGTTGCCCCTAGACCAGGGGAGCTGTCCCTTCAATGACAACCTGATGTGTAGAAACAGGATTGCTCACCTCCCACTCAATCAGAGCATCATCTCTTCTAGGTGTTGGCTCTCCTCTTAAGGAAATCAATGTGACATACTGCACCCTCTCTGCTGGTTTAAATGATTTGCATTTGAATGTTAAACCTATCTCCCTGTTTTATAGATATATATTTGCAATGCATAATGGGCAAGCACTCTACACCCTAGCCTAAGATTCCTAAGTGTGTGTGTGTGTGTGTGTGTGTGTGTGTGTGTGCAATCCTTGGGACTGAGGTCTGGGACTTCAACCCAGGGCTTTTCCCATCATGCTAGGCAAGTACTTTACCATTGAGATCCATCCCCAGTCCCTCCTATGTCAGTGTTTCAAAAGGTATTGAAACATCAGATCTCAGCTCAAAAACTCTTAGAAGATGTAGCTCATCCATTGTTTCTACATTAGTTACGTATTTCCCTGAGAGTGCATATTGATTATAGAAGCTTACCTTGCTCTTGGAAAAGAAGGGAGAAGAAATCCTGAGTTGTGGGTCTGAAATCAGAAATTTATCCTCAGAAGGGCATATCAATGACATTGGAACTATTCTCTTTTACACATTTGTCAAAAAGCTTGCAGTTCTTTGAGGCATGCAGAGATGGAGGATCATTATAATGGACCTAGGAACCCTGGGTGTACAACTTGCACGCACTCTGGACTTTTCTGTGCACTGGGAAGTTATTTACCTGCCGCCAAACACAGTTTCCTCATTCAAGGAACAAAACGATGAAATCATGTCTGCCATAACTTCCCAGAGCTGTGTCTGTGAAGAGCAAGTGGGGGTGTCCATACACACTTGAGTACACTTTAGTAAAAGTGCTAGCCTTTCAGCATGAAACAGCATAATCTTTATTTTGGCAGGTTTCTCCCGCCTACAGGTTGCAGAATCACAGAAAATGTTCCATTTAGGGAAAAGCCAGCATGTGCACTTCAAATGTGAGCATTCACTCGGTTCAATGGAGGCCAAAAGGGCTCTGATCAGTTTCCTCTCTTTAAAATAATGTCATGTAGGACTGTTACGTAAAGTCAGAGCCTAATGAATACAATCAGGAGAAAATGTTACAAACATGGTCTTCTCTGGGGAAACAGACTCCCTTGGAGGGCAATCATTTCTCTTCATCACACTTATCTGGAGAAGAAGCAATTATCCTGCATGCAGGCATATATTTTTTTGTGTTGAGCTGCACACAGATGCATTTGCAGTAACTGTTATTCTCCCTTAATCTCAGTAGGTTGTCATTACATAATGTGCACCGTGTTTAATTCATGAACATTTAATATATTATTGGTGTTTGTAAAACATTCTTAATGTTTATTTTGTTTTCTGTCATTTTTATTCATTTCATGTTTCTTCTTTTCATTACATCAGTTATTATAACTAATCCACAAGCTACCAAATGTTCAGGGGACTAATAAGTAGTATTCTAGGGATTTTGTCCTGTGTTGACTACGGTCACTGACACACATGCCAGACATGCCAGAGAAGTGGAGATTAGAATATGCTCCAATGCTGGCAAGTCAAATAAACATGGAAGTAAGATTTGTGGGGAGACGCTCTTGGTGCTCTGTTCATGGCCTCTTTGGGTTCTATGTCCATGTGCTGGCCAGTACTTATAAGAAAGAAAAGGAAAAAAAGGAGAACAGATTTACTTCTCTTAGATTTAAGGCTCAGATTCTGCTGTAAGAGCATGTTCAACTCATGAGTGGGACATTTCCTTTCTCTATTGTCTGCAATCAGTAGTACATGACAGAGGGAAGTAAAATGAAAAGTACCCAATTTCTTGTCTTTTGAGTTGTCTAATATAAAGGTGCATTTAATACAGTATTGCACTGGTACCTGGAACACTAAGCTCCACTGATGCACTTTCACTGTAGCCACACCTCTGGATAGTGAGCCACTTTCCAATTCTGTACGTATCTCATAATGTCTTGATTTTGCAATTAAACTTGACTGACAGTTTTTCTGAGTATGAGAATCTAGACTGATATTTTTTTTCTTCCATCATTCTTTTAAGATATAAATCCACTGCTGACTTTTCTTTTTTGTTGCTGTTGTATTTTTTTGTTTTGTTTTTTTACCAGGGGTTAAGCTCAGGGGCACTCAACCACTGAATCACATCCCCAGCCCTATTTTGTGTTTTATGTAGAGTCTCACTGAGTTGTTTCGTGCCTTGCTGTTGCTGAGGCTGGCTTTGAACTCGCGATTCTCCTGTTTCAGCCTCCCTAAGTGCTGGGATTATAGGTGTGTACCACCATGCCCCGCCACTGTTGACTTTTCTGAAGGAAAAATGTCACTCTTATTATACTTACATTGTAAAAAGATTGTTCTTTTCCTTGTTTTTCCCTTTCAGAGCTTTAATGTATTCTTCCCAACATTGGTGTGATTCTTCAACATGAGGACGTAAATTTGGCAAATTTTCATCCATTTCATAGTTCAATATTTTTGTCCTTTTCTATTCTTTCCATATGGAGCTTTTGAATGTATGTTCTCTCTTTTTGTGTTACTGCACATAGTAGTGGGGTTCATCATGACCTTCATCCACACACATGAAATCCTTTACTCCCGTGTGTTTCCTAGCACTTCCTTTGCCCCTCCTCTCTTACCCTCACCCTGTTCCCCTTCCTCTACTTTTCTGGTCTTCCTTCTCTTTGTTGATGTATACGCCATTTTGATTGGTGCTCTATCATTCTCATAAAGTGGACTTCACTGTGACATGGTCACACACACATGTAGCATGATTTTGTCGATCTTTCCCCTTTCTTCCCTTTTCACTTCCTTCTTCCCTCGCCCTGGACCCACTATTCTACTCTACTGATCTCCCTTCTATTTTCTCTTTCCTATTTTCAAATGTCTGTTTTCCTACCAGTTTCCGCATATGAGGGAAAACAGTCAACTCTTCACTTTCTGACTTTGGCTTATTTCACCTAGCAGAATGTTCTCCAGTTCCATCCATTTGCCCACAAGTAACAGACTTTTGTTCATCTTTATGACTGAGTAGAACTCCACTGTGTATGTATCCCACATTTCTTCATCCATTCATCTCTTGATGGGCACCTAGTCTGGTTCCACAGTTGGTCTATTTTGAATTGTTCAGCTATAGATATCGGGATTCATGTATCCCTATAGCATGCCAATTTCAGTTCTTTTGGCTCAATACCAAGGAGTGGAACAGCTTGCTTATATGGTAGTCCCATTGTATTTAGTATTTTTATAGTGATTTCCATAGTAGTCATACTAAATTTACAGCCCCTTCCACAATGTATAAGCTCTCCTTTCTCCCTACCTTCTTGCCAGCATTTTTTATTCTTTGTATTCTTTTGATTACCATTCTGAGATGAGATGAAATCTCAGAGCAATTGGATATACATTTCATTGATTGCTAAGAATGTTGATTTTTTTTAGTATATTTGTTGACCAATCACATTTCTTCTTTTCAGAAATGCCTGTTGCATTCATATGCACATTTATTGACTGGATTTTGGGGGGTGTTGGTATTAAGTTTGTTGTGTTCTTTATATATTCTGAATGTTAATTCTCTGTCAGATTGTATTTGCAAAGGTTTTCTGTCACTCTGTAAGTTCTCTCTTTATGCTTTTGTTTCCTTTTTATTGCAGAAAGTTTTTAACTCGATGCCATCCAATTTAATAATCCTTGGTTTCATTTTATTTTTGTCAGGAATCTTATTGAGGGACTCAATACCTATACTTGTGTGTTGAAGTAATGACCCTGTTTTCTTCTTGCAGTTACCATTTCTGGTTTAATTCCCAGGTCTTTGATCCACTTTGAGTTGACTTTTGTGCGGGGTAAGAGGTGAAGAGGTAGAGTTCTAGTTTTTTTCTTCTACATATGGATATCAGGTTTCACCTGCACCATTCATTAAAAAGGCTCCCATTTCTCCAACATGTTTTTGGCACCCTTGTCTAGGATCAGATGACTGTGTCTGTTTGTCTCTGTGTCTTCTATTTTATTCCACTGATGTGTGTGTGGTGTTTATGCCCATGCCATGCTGTTTTGGTTAGTATAATACTGTAGCATGATTAGAAATCAGATTTTGTCTTGTCACTGGCACAGCTCTTTTCTCTATGAGTTACTTTGGCTATTCCAGGTCTTTGTTATTTTGGATTGTTTTTCTAGCTCTGTAAAAAATGCCATTGGTAATTGCATTGCGTCTGTAGATTGCTTTTGGGAAGATGGCCATTTTGACAAAATGAATTGTGCTTATCCAAGAACATGGGTGATCTTTCCATCAACTAGTATTTCTGTTTTCAGTATTTTATAATTTTCATCCAGAGGTCTTTCATGTCCTTGGTTAGTTTAATTCTGAGTTTTTATATTTTATTTTGAGGCTAGTGGGACTGGGATTTTTTTCCCTTATGTCTGTTTCAGTAGAATTGTAATTGATACATAGGAAAGCTATTCATTTTTTCATGTTGATTTTTGTATTCTGCTACTTCACTGAATTTGTTTTTCACTTCAAGTAGTTCTGGTGGACTTTTGTTTTTTTGTTTGTTTTAATCTCCTAAATATAGAAGCATTTCATCTTCAAATGTAATAATTTGACTTCCTCCTTTCCCATTTTATCCCTTTTATGTCTTCCTCTTGCCTAATTGTTCTGGCTAAATGTTTGAGTACTCTGTTGAATAGGAGTGGTGAGAGTATACATCCTTGTCTTGCTCCTGATTTTAGAAGAAATGCTTTCCATTTTCACCCATTCACTCTGATGTTCACTTTGAGATTGTCATAGTTTTTATGAGGTTGAGAGAAGTTCCTTCTTTCCTTAGTTTCTTCAATATTTTTAACGTGAATAACAAACCTAACTTCTGTGCTCACACAACTCATGGCAAGTTCAGCTGCTCCACTACTTTTCCATAAATTACACTTTTCACTAAAAGTGCATATTTAATACAAATGCTTTACTTTGCTTTTTGAAAACAAGTAATAGTTAGGAAAACAAATAGTAGTCTGTCCTGAGCAGAGAGTTTAAAACCAGAAATTCTTCCATGAAATAGCACATTGTAGGAGTACCTCTCTTGCAGGTTGTGCTCAAAATATTCTGAGGTCTCAGAATAGGCAGGGACACATAGAAGTACACATTTGGGTCTTGAATCTACTGTGCATTCTTACCATAACTGTTTTAGTCAGGTTTTTCACTACTGTGACAAAAGGACCAACCAGAACAATTGTAGAGGAAGAAAAGTGAATTTTTGATACCCATGGTTTCAGAGGTCTCAGTCCATAGAAGGCCAGCTCTATCCCTTGGGGCTCAAGGTGAGGCAAAACACCATAGCAGAAGAGTGTAGCAGAAGGAAGCAGCTCACATGATGATCAGAAAGCAGAGAGAGAGAGAGACTCCAGTCTCCAGATACAAATGTATACCCCAAAGGCCTGCCCCCAATGACCCACCTCCTCCAGCCACATCCTACCTACTTTTAGCCACAACTCAGTTAATCCCATCAGGGAATCAATTCACTGATTTGGTTAAGGCTCTCATAACCCAATCATTTATCTTCTAACTCTTCTTGCATTGTTTCACAAATGAGCTTTTGAGGAATACCTCACATCCAAACCATAACAGTATCTTTAGAGGACTCACCTCCTCCTTATTTGTAAAAGAAACATTATAATGCTATGTCTCCTACACCATCCACAGTAGTATTCTTGTTAACAATAAAGTTTAAACACAACTAGCTTAGTGGTTATTATTTCAAAATCAATCAGTATAATTTTAATCCTGGGGTATTTTCTTGATTATGGTTCTGCACTCAGAGTAAGCCTTTAGGTTGGAAGAAAACCTGCCTAACAGATAATAGTATGCAGATGAATTAATGATGACCACAGGAACACACCACATGCCATCTTCTCCCTCTAAAATAAACATCTGGAATTATGTGGGACTTCAGAGATGAACGCATGTATATATCAGCAGGGAACAAGACATACACAGAGCTCTCCTGGGATGTCCTCTCACGAGGGAATCTTCTCACTTTTTAAGGAAAAAAGCACTTGAGCTACCTGTGGGACCAAGCTGGATATTTTAAGTGTGCACACGTGCATTTGTATGATACACTATTTCTCATTTTCAATCTTTATAACTGGAAGACTTAATATGTTTACTTTTTAGTATAGAGCTTTAAAATTTTCTTCAAATGTATATTCATATAACCACTACCACAATCACTCATAATTTTCTTAATCCTTATATCTCTGCCCTACGACCCCTGGCAAATATCATTTTTTTCCTTAATTTTGCCTTTACTGGACTCCTGGAATATGTATTCTTTGGTTCATTCATTTAGTCTAACGTATTGGGGGTCCATCTGCAATGTTATCCACGTCAGTAGTGGTATCGTCTACTGAGAATAATCTTCATTTTGAGATTTCTTTCCATTTCACAGTTTAAGGACAGTTATTCTGGTTACAATTAATATAATAGTGATTACAAATAAAGCTGATTTTACTCTGAAATGTTTTTTGTTTGAGTGTAGGTTTCATATCATTTGGATCAGTATACAAGAAAAAATGCCTCACTCTTTCTGTGAAGTCAGTATAGCTTCATACCAACGTTAGTATCAGAGAAATAAAACTCCAAACCAATACCCCCACTGTATATATGTAAAGCAATATTTTAAAATACTAACCACCCACATCTATCAACATATTAAAATAACTATCAATCGTGACTATGTAAGTTTTACTCCAAGAATGTAAAGGTGCTTCAGTATACAAAAATCAAACATGTAATAAACCATGTTAATATAATAAAAGGAACAAGAAGATGATTTCTGTACGTTAGAATAAGCATTTACCAAAGTTTTACTTCTTTCATGAAAGAATACTCAGAAAGCTAGAACAGAAGTGAATGTCCACAGACTACAAAAAAACATATACAAATCACAGCTAAGATCATAATCCAAAGTGAAAGCTTCCCCCAAAATATCAGATACAAGTATTGCTGCTTTCACCACAGAGACATTTCTTACAGGTTTCCTTCCTCCAGGGTCGCTAGCCGTGAGTGGCAGTACAGTCTCAACATATTATCACCAGTCCATTACCAGCTGCTTAGGCCAGAGACCCAACCTAGGTGCCTGCTGGATGGATTCAGCTTCCTGCCCACCTAAGAAATAGACAAATGATGGTAAAATGAGTTGTGAATCTTATGAAGTTTGATGAAAGTTTCAGTTTGATCAGTCCCACAGAAATAGTTACAATTTGTAGGAACAAAAGCCAGGTGATATACATATGTAAATATACTTGACCTAAAAAGGAGTAAAGTGGGACAAAAGGCAGGAGATTCACATATGCAGATTTAGTTATCCAGTGTCAGACAGGCCTGAGTGGGCAACCTCCACCCCCACTTTCTTTGGGGCCCATCAAGATTGGGGTTTGCAGTCCTTTAGCTTCCTTGACTCAGCAGAAGTTCACATATTAAAATATTCAGAGGACGCTTAAAAGCCTCAAAGAAAATAGTTTTTATAATCTTATAATTCAGAGATGGAATTAGCAAAAAAGAGTCCTTGGAGACCCCCTAGTTAGGCATATTCTAAAGCACGGTTTCCACTCCTCTAAATTTTCATACCAAAAAATCACAGACTTTTTGGTTAAATGAGGATAGATAATCTAGTCCTAAGGGGAAAAGTTATTAAATCCTAGAATGTAATAATAGATTTAAGTGACAATTCAAGATGTCTGGACTAGAAAGTTTCAAAATGAGTTATGGACAAGTGTAGACAAGATGTCACAACGCCAACCCCATCCACGGCCCAGGCTGAAGGCATGAAAGTTGTTTTGTCCCAAACTGTCCTTTGTACATAGCAGACAATTAATATAGAAACTGGTTACATACTTTTAATTGTTTTAATTTATATACTGACCTCAAAGAAAAGGGAGCTAAATAAATCTCTTTTCTAAGTATTTGAACAAAAAAAAAAAAAACATGAAATCATTTTTCTTTTCCAAAGGAACTAAAGATGATAAACCTCCATGATGTCAGGAGCCACAAACCTATAGGCATGAGGAAGCAGAGATGATAAAAATGATGAGAAACTCATTGACAGAGAGAGATAAAGAAACAGAGAGAGGGGCAAGATAATCACAGTAACAGCAGAGTTCTGAGTAAGAGATGTATAAGCCACTGCTTTTAAGGTCCCAGGATTATCCTCAAATTTTCTAACCAAGGATCCACATGTGCAATTGGTTTCTATCACTCTAGTCAGTAAGAGTGGCTCAAAGGAGATGGGAACATAAGAGAAACCCTACAAGTTCATGCCCAAGCCACTGCTAATCAATAGATTTATATGCTAGCCCAGTGGGGCAATATGACATTCTCCAAAGGACAGAACCAAAACAATAGGTTGTGGTTGTACATTGAGATGGAAATTCAACAGCAGGAAGTTGGATACCTGGTAAAACTCAAGAGATTCTTTAAAATAGAATAGCAAGAACAGCAGAGTGCCCAACACCTAAGGAATGGCAGCGGGGCCTGTGAGAGTGAGCATCACCTTGGCAGGGCTACAGGTGAAAGACAGAGATAGCCAATGAGCTCCTCAGTGCAGACTCTTGCACCTTGCAAACATATACTCTAAAGAGATAAGAGGCCTGGGACCTGCACAGTGAGCTGCCTTTAGAGAAGATCACAATATCTTCCTGCAAATTCTCAGGGTGCTTTAAAGTCATCATAAAGAAGAGCCTGTGGTCTAAATTTGTGCTGCTCTGGGGGTTAGAAATACCTATATCTTTCATATTCAAAATACATTAAGAAGATTTATACATAATGATCGATTTGGTTTTATTTCAAGATTGCAAAAAAAATTTCAACAATGCAAATCAATAAAGGTAATTCATCACATGAATAGAATATGAATAATCACTGAAGAAAAAGCCTTCAATAAAATTCATCACATATTTATGTTCAAAATACTAAAGAAACTAGGGGAAGAAGGAACTTACCTCAACATCATAAAGACTACATCTCATCTCAAAGTGAATATCAGAGTGAATGGGCAAAATCAAAGCATTTCTTATAAATTCAGGAGTAAGACAAGGACGCCAACTCTCACCACTCCTATTCAATAGAGTACTCGAACATTTAGCCAGAACAATTTGGCAAGATGAAGACATAAAAGTGTAAAATAAGAAAGGAGGAAGTCAAATTATCACTGTTTGCAGATAAGATGTTTATATACTTAGGAAATTTTTTAAAATTTTCACTAGAACTTCTAGAACTGATAAACAATTTCAGTAAAGTAGCAGAATACAAAATCAACATGCAAAAATCAATAGTTTTTCTACATACCAATTATAAATCAAAACAAAAATTAGGGGAAAAAATACAATTCACAGCAGCCTCAAAAAAAAACTAGGAATAAAAATAACAACACTTCTGCAATGAAAATTATAAAATACTGAAAAATAAAATACTAGATAATGAAAAGACCACCCATGTTCTTGGATGGGCAGAATTCATTTTGTCAAAATGCGTATCTTACCAAAATCAATCTACAGATTCAATACAATTCCCATCAAAATACCAATGGCATTTTTCACAGAGCTAGAAAAAGAATCCAAAAATTCACATGGAAAAAAAAAGACCTGGAATAGCCAAAGTAATTCAGAGCCAAAAGGGCAATACCAGTAGCACCACAGAACCTGATTTCCAATTATGATACAGAGGTCTTGTGACCAAAGCAGCATGGCACAGGCATAAAAACAAACCCATGAAATAGAATGGAGGACACAGAGACAAAGAGATATAGTCACCTAATCTTTGACAAGAATGCCAAAAACATATGCTGGGAAAATGAAAGCCTTTTTATCAGGTGCTGGGAAAACCTGATATCCATACGTAGAAGACAGAAACTAGAACCCTACCTCTCACCACACACAGAAGTCAAATCAAAGTGGATCAAAGACCTATGAATTAGACCAGAAATTAGCAACTTCTAGAAGGAAACGTGGGTCAACACTCCAATACAGGTTTAGGTATTGAGTTCCTCAATAAGACTCCTGACAAAAATAAAATAAAACTAAGGATTATTAAATAGGATGGCATCAAATTTTAAGTTTCAGCAAAGCAAAGGAAACAAGAGTGTTAAAATAGAGCCAAACAATGGGAGAAAATCTTTTCCAAATACACTTCTGACAGAAAATTAATAACCAGAATATGTAAAGCACACAATAAACTTAATACCAAAAAAATCCAATCAAAAATTGAGCATATGAGCTAAACAGATACTCTCAAAAGAATAAATTTGAATGGTCAACAAATATACTAAAAAAATTCAACATTCTTAGAAATCGAGGAAACGTAAATCCAGTTGCTCTGAGATTTCTTCTTATCCCAGGTAGAGTGGCAATCATCAAGAATATAAGTAATAATAAATTCTGGCAAGGATGTGGGGAGAAAGGAATGCTTATACATTGTGGGTGGGGCAGTAAATTAGTATGACTACTATGGAAATCACTATAGAGATACTACATAGAATGAGACTACCATATAAGCAAGCTGTTCCACTCCTTGGTATTGAGCCAAAAGAACTGATTGGCATGCTATAGGGATACATGAATCCCGATATCTATAGCTGAACAATTCAAAATAGACCAACTGTGGAACCAGACTAGGTGCCCATCAAGAGATGAATGGATGAAGAAATGTGGGATACATACACAGTGGAGTTCTACTCAGTCATAAAGATGAACAAAAGTCTGTTACTTGTGGGCAAATGGATGGAACTGGAGAACATTCTGCTAGGTGAAATAAGCCAAACTCAGAAAGTGAAGAGTTGACTGTTTTCCCTCATATGCAGAAACTGGTAGGAAAACAGACTTTTGAAAATAGGAAAGAGAAAATAGAAGGGAGATCAGTAGAGTAAAATAGTGGGTCCAGGGCGAGGGAACAAGGACGTGAAAAGGGAAGAAAGGGGGAAGATCGACAAAATCATGCTACATGTGTGTGTGACCATGTCACAGTGAAGTCCACTTTATGAGAATGATAGAGCACCAATCAAAATGGCATATACATCAACAAAGAGAAGGAAGACCAGAAAAGTAGAGGAAGGGGAACAGGGTGAGGGTAAGAGAGGAGGGGCAAAGGAAGTGCTAAGAAACACACGGGAGTAAAGGATTTCATGTGCGTGGATGAAGGTCACGATGAACCCCACTACTATGTGCAGTAACACAAAAAGAGAGAACATACATTCAAAAGCTCCATATGGAAAGAATAGAAAAGGACAAAAATATTAAACTATGAAATGGATGAAAATTTGCCAAATTTACGTCCTCATGTTGAAGAATCACACCACTGTTGGGAAGAATACCTTAAAGCTCTGAAGGGGAAGTAGAGAAACAAGGAAAAGAACAATCTTTTTACATGTAAGGCTGACATTTACAAATAACCGTGACATTTTTCCTTCAGAAAAGTCAGCAGTGGCCAGGCACGGTGACTCAAGCCTGTAATCCCAGCATTTTGGGAGGCTAAGACAGGAGGATCACAAGTTCAAAGCCAGCCTCAGCAACGGCGAGGCACTAAGCAACTCAGTGAGACCCTGTCTCTACATAAAACACAAAATAGGGCTGGGGATGTGGCTCAGTGGTCGAGTGCCCCTGAGTTCAATCCCCAGTACCAAAAAGAAGAAGAAGAAGGAGGAAGAGGAGGAGGAGGAGGAGAAAAGTCAAGCGGATTTATATCTTAAAAGAATGAAAGACAATAAATATCAATCTAGATTTTCATACTCAGATAAACACCAGTCAGGTTTAATTGCAAAATCAAGACATTATCAGATACGTACAGAATTGGAAAGTGGCTCACTATCCAGAGGTGTGGCTACAGTGAAAGTGCATCAGTGGAGCTTAGTGTTCCAGGTACCAGTGCAATGTTGTATAAAATGCACCTTTATATTACACAACCCGAAAGATAAGAAATTGGGTACTTTTCATTTTACTTCCCTCTGTCATGTACTACTGATTGCAGACAATAGAGAAAGGAAATGTCCCACTTATGAGTTGAACATGCTCTTACAGCAGAATCTGAGCCTTAAGTCTAAGAGAAGTAAATCTGTTCTCCTTTTTTTCCTTTTCTTTCTTATAAGTACTGGCCAGCACATGGACATAGAACCCAAAGAGGCCATGAACAGAGCACCAAGAGCGTCTCCCCACAAGTCTCACTTCCATGTTTATTTGACTTGCCAGCATTGGAGCATATTCTAATCTCCACTTCTCTGGCATGTCTGGCATGTGTGTCAGTGACTGTAGTCAACACAGGACAAAATCCCTATAATACTACTTATTAGTCCCCTGAACATTTGGTAGCTTGTGGATTAGTTATAATAACTGATGTAATGAAAAGAAGAAACATGAAATGAATAAAAATGACAGAAAACAAAATAAACATTAAGAATGTTTTCTACAAACACCAATAATATATTAAATGTTCATGAATTAAACACGGTGCACATTATGTAATGACAACCTACTGAGATTAAGGGAGAATAATAACAGTTACTGCAAATGCATCTGTGTGCAGCTCAACACAAAAAAATATACGCCTGCATGCAGGATAATTGCTTCTTCTCCAGATAAGTGTGATGAAGAGAAATGATTGCCCTCCAAGGGAGTCTGTTTCCCCAGAGAAGACCATGTTTGTAACATTTTCTCCTGATTGTATTCATTAGGCTCTGACTTTACCTAACAGTCCTACATGACATTATTTTAAAGAGAGGAAACTGATCAGAGCCCTTTTGGCCTCCATTGAACCGAGTGAATGCTCACATTTGAAGTGCACATGCTGGCTTTTCCCTAAATGGAACATTTTCTGTGATTCTGCAACTGTAGGCGGGAGAAACCTGCCAAAATAAAGATTATGCTGTTTCATGCTGAAAGGCTAGCACTTTTACTAAAGTGTACTCAAGTGTGTATGGACACCCCCACTTGCTCTTCACAGACACAGCTCTGGGAAGTTATGGCAGACATGATTTCATCGTTTTGTTCCTTGAATGAGGAAACTGTGTTTGGCGGCAGGTAAATAACTTCTCAGTGCACAGAAAAGTCCAGAGTGCGTGCAAGTTGTACACCCAGGGTTCCTAAGTCCATTATAATGATCCTCCATCTCTGCATGCCTCAAAGAACTGCAAGCTTTTTGACAAATGTGTAAAAGAGAATAGTTCCAATGTCATTGATATGCCCTTCTGAGGATAAATTTCTGATTTCAGACCCACAACTCAGAATTTCTTCTCCCTTCTTTTCCAAGAGCAAGGTAAGCTTCTATAATCAGTATGCACTCTCAGGGAAATACGTAACTAATGTAGAAACAATGGATGAGCTACATCTTCTGAGAATTTTTGAGTAGAGATCTGATGTTTCAATACCTTTTGAAACACTGACATAGGAGGGACTGGGGATGGATCTCAATGGTAAAGTACTTGCCTAGCATGATGGGAAAAGCCCTGGGTTGAAGTCCCAGACCTCAGTCCCCAGGATTGCGCGCGCACACACACACACACACACTTAGGAATCTTAGGCTGGGGTGTAGAGTGCTTGCCCATTTGCATTGCAAATATATATCTATAAAACAGGGAGATAGGTTTAACATTCAAATGCAAATCATTTAAACCAGCAGAGAGGGTGCAGTATGTCACATTGATTTCCTTAAGAGGAGAGCCAAGACCTGGAAGAGATGATGCTCTGATTGAGTGGGAGGTGGACAATCCTGTTTCTGCACATCAGGTTGTCATTGAAGGGACAGCTCCCCTGGTCTAGGGGCAACAACACTTCCATTGTTCAGGACGAATTATGAGCCTACTTAGGTCACTGCTCCATTTTCATTATGAGTTCCCCACACTCTTGCTTTTCCTTTTTTACCCACCTAGAAAATCTGGCATTGCAGCAATTAAAGGCACAGACTTTAGAATAAGGTCGACATAGACATGGGTTTGAATCTTGAATTAATCTCTAAGTGGGTGTAGAATGTGAGGAAGGTATATGATCCTGCAAACCTCCATTTTCCTAACAGTAAGTGAGGCTACATGTGTGAGCATGTAAATTTGTAAATATTGTCTTTCCCCATTTTGTCTGATATCTGTCTTTCTATCATCCATGAGACAAAATTGGCTCACAATCATTAAGTTTAAGCTGTTAGTAAATTCAAGATATTTGATTCAGGAAAAATTTTATTTCTTATACTTAATCTTGAAAATTAATACTTTTCTCTGTTCCAGAGAGATGTCCTAGAATAAAGAAATTAGTTATATACATAAGGACAAGCATAAGAAAGAGATAGGGGAATCCATCTCTATTGACAAACAAGTCCAAGACTTCTGATAACATGAGGAAACAAGCAAACTAATCTCCCTCCAAAATCCACAATCCCCAATGAAATCCTGGAGAAATATCATAAAAACTAATGAGTAAAATGTTCAATGAACTAAGCAAAAATCTAAACATGGAGGTAAGAAAGCAATTACAGGAGATTAAAAACCACTTTCATAAAGAACTAGAAATAATGAAAAGAAACCAAGCAGAACTCCTACAAATGAAAGACACCATCAATCAAATGAAAATCTCTCTTGAAGGCATCACTAACAGATTAGAATGTGTAGAATATAGATCCTCAGCCCTTGAAGACAGAGCTTTAGGCCTCAGGGACAGGTTATAAGATCTTGAGTACACAGAAGGTGAAAAACAAAAAAACAAAGAACAAAAAGAACATGACCAGAATATAGAAGAACTCTGGGACCACGTTAAAAGACCAAACTTAAGAATCATTGGGAAAAAAGGGAACACAGAGATATAAGTTAAAGACATAAGGAATAATTTCAAAGACATTCGCAGGTTAAAGGTTAAAGTATGGAAAAAAATATATTTCATGCATATGGACCATGAAAACCAGCAGGATTAGCTATTTTCATATTTGACAAAAAAGATTTGAAGCAAAAATTCACCAGAGGACACTAAAAAGGCCACATATAATGATATAATGATAGTAAGTTTTTATGCCTCCAAGATCAACTGAGCCAATTATTTTAAAAAACACATTCCATGACACTAAATTCCCAATAGACCCCAACACAATATTGGAGTATTTTTAGACCCCCTTATCACCAACAGACAGGTCATCAAAACATAAAATCAATAAAGATATCTCCAACCTAAACAATGATATAAATCAAA
Organism: Xerus rutilus; assembly: GCA_028644305.1. Taxonomy (NCBI): domain Eukaryota; kingdom Metazoa; phylum Chordata; class Mammalia; order Rodentia; family Sciuridae; genus Xerus; species Xerus rutilus. The sequence goes on from CM053399.1 coordinate 12,479,596, forward strand.
TTGACCTAATGGACATCTACAGAATACTCCATCTACTAAAAGCTGAATTTACCTTCTTCTCAACTGTGCATGGAACTCTCTTTAAATTAGATCATATTCTGGGCCACAAAGCACATCTTAGCAAATATAAAAAACCAATATAATCCCATCTGTGCTATCAGATCACAATGAAATGAAACTAGAAATCAACAGCAAGAAAAATAATAAAAACTACATAAAGACAGTGTGAATGTGTTAAATATCACTGAACAGTATGCTTAAAATGTTTTAAATGGTGTTTATTGTATTTATTTTACCATAATTGGAAAAAACTAATGAAATACAGATACACACACACACACACACACACACACACACACACACAAATTCCATTTGAATTCATGCCAGTCCACATTCCTCAGGGAAGTTCTGAGGGTCAGATATCCAAAATCAGTATCACTGAGCTGAAATCAAAGAAGAGGTCTGTGCTCCTTCCTGAAGTCTCTGGGCCAACTAGCCCTGGTCACTTTCATCTTGAGGTGACTGCCCGCACTGCTCAGCTTCTGCCAGTGCAAATCCTGCTCTGTCTCCACTGTCACCTTGCTTTCTCTGCTTTGTCTTTCTTCAACTTCCCTTTTCCTCTCTCTTTTTAAATGATGTGCAATTCGCGACACATACAGTTTACTCCCACCGAATGTACAATGTGATGACATGTAGCACATGC
>CM053399.1:12480798-12520571 GCA_028644305.1 Xerus rutilus
AAGAGTGCATGCAAGAATGTGCTTGAGCAGGCAAAATGTTCTCTAGGTTTAGTCCTGTAATGATCTACAACCCGGAAAATGGTGTTTCATTCCTCTTAGAACTACTGCAAGCAGTCATCCAAGCAGTAAATGCCTTGAGGTATATTGAAAATAAAATCATCTAATATTATTTCTTAAGTTCAAGAACAGTTCTAAGTATTCACAAATTTGAAAATATAATTGTTTTAATGTGTTATGAAGTTATGTTTTTGTCACATTTTATTCAGATATAATTACTTCCTCTTAATAAAATCTCAGTCATTCATTGTGTTATTTGGTATTAGAAAGCCTGTTCACATGGCAATTTCTAAATGATGAATATTTATGTTAGAATAAAAGGCAAAAAAGTTAAAATCATATTACCTTATTAAATAAATTTGCAAGAGCATGAGTGATCTTTAGTATATAAGTCATAAGCAATCAAGTGAAAATTATTAGAATTAATAAATGAAGTAAGCAAAGTTTCCAGGTAGAAGATCAGTATGCAAAAATTAATGATATTTGTGTATATAAGCATTTAATCACTCGAAAATAAAATTAAGAGAATTACACTTACAAAATCACTAAAAATAATGAAAAGATCATGGGGTAAAATAACAAAATGTAGTGCTTTTTTTCCAGCATCCTTAAGGATTTTCTTTTTACACATTTTGGAGGCAAAACAAAAATTTTATTTTTCTTATTCTCTGTTGACCTAACCCATGACTGTTCAAAACAATAGCAGCAACAAGGTCTTCAATGACATGAGGTATTTTAACTATGTAATTAAATGATAAAATGAATCATTTTATAAAATATTATTTTAAAATATCCACATGTCACCAGGCATAGTGTCACATGCCTGTAATCCTAGCACTTTGGGAGGCTGAGACAGGAGAATTGTGAGTTCAAAGCCAGCGTCAGCAACTATGAGATGTTAAGCAACTCAGTGAGACCCTGTCTCTACATAAAACACAAAATAGGGCTGGGGATGTGCTTCTGTGGTCAAGTACCCCTGAGTTCAATCCCCAGTACTGAAAAAAAAATACATATGCACATGTCATATGAATACAAACATTTTATTATTAATTAAATTACACATATTTATGGAATGAATTGATATATGTATACAGCACATACTAATCAAATCATGGTAGTTATATTCCAATGTAATCTAAAGAGTACTGAGAGAGAATCTTATAGCATCAAAGTTTACATTGGCAATGAAGAAACGTCTCCAGCCAATAATGTAAGCTACCATCATTAAGTAACTGGAAAAAAAGAGTAGAAAACAAGACCAAAATCAATAATAAGGGGACTGACAAAAAGCAGGAATTAATGAAATTAAAGATTAAAAACCAATACAGAAAACAAATGGAATCAAAATCTGTGTGTTTGGGGGAAAACTGTAACATCATAAGCCTACAGCTTAAATGATCAATATCAGGAATAAAGAAAAGATGTTACTACAGATATTAAAAGAGGAAGAGGGAAATGTCATGATTAAATCTATGCCTAAAATGCAAACATCTAAGCAAAATGAACTGATGTTTTAAATAAACAAAACATCATAGTTCACTGGAGAAAAAAAGTACATACAAGATTATACTTTCAGGAATCATTTCTATACTTTGTGACTGGGGAAGTTTCTCTGAATGTATATAGCACCAGAGGGGAAAGACTGGAGGATGAGAATGAGAACAATCTTGTGGCCAGACCAGTTGCCACCAGGTAAGACTCTCTGTATTACTGCAAAGGCCGCATCATCTCTGGACCTGTGACTCAAAAGCCATCTCAGCCAGCACCCAGGCACAGAGAAGAGGACAGGTGCTGCCACAGAATGCCACTGCTCTCCATCAGCCCTGGTGGTGCTGGGCAGCATGGTGCTCATGTGTGCAGGTGTCACCTGCCCTGCAGCTCTTCCCGGACACTCCCTAAAAGAAGCTGGTCCAGAAAGAGAACTTAAGAAGAGTTGAGGGAGTGAACTATATTCCCTACCTAGGCTACATAGCTGTTGTATATCCAGGGGGGTGGGGCACTAGGAAGACCACTTGATGACCATGTTCCAAACCTAGATCTGGCTCAGATCCTCCCCACAATGGAGGCAGGTGAAGAGGCATTTGGTAAAGGCACTGAACCCCAAATGAGGGTGCACCACTGGCACAAACTTGCACAGGCTCCAACAGCAGCTCTGGGAAAGGGAGGTGCTGGGCTGCACATTACATCAGCTGAGGGATCCAGCAAGTCCTGCTAGGTCTGCAACATGTGCCACTGGGCTTCTAGACAATCCTAGCAGGTGCTTTGAGATGCCCCTGCTGCTCTGGTCCTCTCCTGAAGTGGCCTCAGCAGGCTTTTCTGGGTTCCAAGAAACCCACATGATGCACAGACCCCAACGCATTGAGCATGGGCCCAGCTCCTCCTCTCACACTTCCTTCTTGTCCTGGCTTTGGGAAAGCCCAGACTGTAATGTCTTGTCCCCTGGCTGACTGACCAGATGTCCAAAGCACATTAGCAAAGTATTTAGAGGTAAAAGACTCACTTCTCAACTTCTTAGACTCTGTGGTTATACTTCCAAATTCAGACACATATTAGATTCACAGCCATGCCCATGACGTCCTCTCTCCAGACTCTTCTCCAGCCTCTGGGTGTGATCAACACATGTGTGACCTTTACAGGCTTCTTTCTCTCCCTGCTTACACTCCCTGGGAGTCACAGGTCCAGAAAGTTTAGCCAAGGAGGGCTTAATGTTGGTGCCATACATGTACAATTCCTTTTTGCACATGTGTTTTGTGCAACGGTCGGTTTGACTTTTTTAAAGTGTGAAAAGTAATGGTACTTGTGTCACTAGCATAGCAGAGAAGCCAGAATAAATATATGTGGTCCTTAGGAGATGTTGCACATGGCACTATCCAGACAGGTCAAAGCACAGTTACAGTAGCGGAGGAGTGCTGGACTCACAGTGCCCTCTTCTCCCTACCTAAGTCCTCCAGACTGGTGGAGACCCTGCCCAGTTCCCTTTTGCCCCTCTCCTCTGGGTTTAGTTTCCTATTTTCTGATAGAGGACCTAGAATCCTGGCCCTGGATTTCTGTGGGCAGTAAGATGGCCTTTCCCATCTCTGTGCTGGTCACTTCCAGCATTGACCTCCCCTTCCCCCTATACTCAGATCCTACTGTTCCTCCTGTGTGATCCTCAAGAAACTTTATTCCTGCAAAGAAGAGAACAGGAAAGGAGGGAGCTAGACACCAGGGAAGGAGACTCCACAGCAGCAGGGACCTGGCTGTGGACCCTGCAGTGTGTCCAGGTGTTGCTGTTCCGTATCACTCCTTCACCTGCTGGTGGCCCCCATCTCCTCCCACTTCCAGTTGGGTCCTCTCTGCCTCCCAAGGTCCACAGAGGCTCCCATACAATCACTAGAGGCTGAATGATCTCCATCTTCCTAAGGTGATCTGGAAAGTGGCCCTGCCATCCACCTCTACTTAGAGAAGGGATGTCAGGCTACACATGAGCTTCAAGCACCCAGGCTTTCAGGAGCTCCTGTGTTCGTGATCATTCCCTACACATTCTGTGGTGCCTTCCATGTTTTCAAAGTGCTCTCACATATGAGCTCTCATTACTCCTTATGATATACAGCGTGGGGTTTTGCCCCAATTTACAGATGGGAAAATTGAGCTCTAGAAAGATTGGGCGCTCTAACCCCAGAAGTGCCAGTGATATCCCTTACAGCTTGAGCTGTCTACCCCAGCTGTAGAGAGGAAGTATGGGTGACATCTACTGTAGACACCACCTAAGAGTTTCATCAACTGGAAGAGCCCTTCCCTGGTAGGCTTTCCATTTTGCTCTGCACAGGAAGATAATTCTCATCAATGTTGTAAATGAGCTAATATATGGTCTCAGCTTGATCCAGGACTACTTAACTAACTTTTGGGAGCTTGACATGTGAAATGACCTGCTTCCACATCCTCAAACCTCCTTTCAGGGACTTTAGAGGCTGAGAGGACAGAGGTGGTAGCCCAGGAAGAAGAGGAAATGGAGCGACTCACAATAGGCAGCCATGGGGACTGTACCTAGGGATCTAGTCCTGAGAAAGCCGTCGTGGGTAGGGGAAATGGTGATAGTGACACCTGGTATGATAGAACTTATTTTTACCCAATGGACCTAGGACAGATACCACTGGGCAGGTTGGTGTGGGTGACCAGCTGGGCAGTTACTCACACTGTCCAGCTGGTTATCCAGTTTGGCCTAGGGAAAAGTTACCTTCTCTGAGTGGCTCCACACATGAGATGCATAGTGGTGTCAAGGGTCGAATGAGAGAGAGAGGGAGAGAGAGAGAGAAAGGGATCCCATGAAAATAGAAGGATTGCCAATAGAGTAGAGGAAGGAGAGCAGGGTAAGGGAGCAGGAGAGGTAGAGGGGAGTTAACTGGGGAGCGAAAAAGATCAAATTATGTTGTATGCATGTGTGAATTTATCACAATGAATCCCACTATTATGGATAATTTTAATCCTTCAGTAAAAACAGAAGAATATATAACCAATACTTTTGTTCTTGACATACACACATACACTACAAATTACATTTGTTTACCATATTGTTGTGGTATATTGATTAGATATATTATATATCTTGTACAATCATACTTCTATTAAACAAATTTAATTTGTCATTAGTATTATTCTTTTTCATTTTACTTCTGTATTTATATATTTTTCTGGTTTTATTGAAGTATTAAAAGTATACATAACAGTGGGATTTATTGTGACATATTCATACACGTAAACAATGCAATATGATCCATTTCTTCCCCTAGTTAACTCCCCTACTACCTCTCTTGCTCCCTTACCCTGGATCTCCTTCCTCTACTCTACTGGTCTCCCTTCCATTTTCATGGGATCCTCTTTTTTTTTTCTTTTTTCTCTCTCTCTAACTTCTGCATGTGAGAGAAAACATTTCACCCTTGACTTTCTGAGTTTGGCTTGTTTCATTTAGCATTGTGTTCTCCAGTTCTACCCATTTACCAGGAAATGATATGAGTATTATTCTAACAGCAATAGTTGCAAAAATACTCCACTTAGAGAAGGCTACATGATAAATTCAACCAAATGTATAAGAAAAATGAAATACAAATTCTGCACAACTTTTTGAGAATATAAAAACAGTACCATTCCCAAATCATTCTACGAGACCACAATTTTCCTGATGACAAAACCAGTTAAAGAATTTCAAGAAAAGAAAACCACATGCCAATACTCCTCATGAACTTTATCACAAAAATATTAAAATGTTTGGAAACAGAACCCAACAACAGATCAGAAAGTTAATATATGACCCCACATCATGATCACTGGGGTTTACCTTGGGAATGCATGGCTGGATCAACAATCAGAACCTACACAAAGTATTACAAAATATCAACAGACTAAAGAATACCAGTAGATTCATAAAAACCACATGACAAAATTCAGCTATCTACAGTGTTGTACTGAAGAAAGAATAGACATATTACATTTTTGAAAATAATAGAGAGTCTAGCCACAGAACACACTGATATTGTTAACTTGTTTTGACAGGTTTGCAAAGACCAGTCTGGGATGGTCTTATTATTTCAAACATATTTCCTAGAACAGTTAAAAAACTGCATGCAATAATGAATGGATGTATCAAGTATTTACAGAAATGAATTCTAAATGACCAATACACATAAATGTAAGAATAAAATTATGCAAGTTTGATACATTGTAGAAAATCACAGTGATACTATTTTATGGCAAAGATATTTTGAGTATTACCCTGAAACATAACCCATCACGATCTACAGAACTAAAATATAATCCTTCATGCTCTTTCATCTAGAGAGATTCATTCATCTGGCAGCCCTCTCCTGGAGAGTAGCTACAACTTGCATCTATTCAAAACAATCATTATCTTAGAAGAAAACCTGCACAGTAGGCACATTTTAGAAATCCCAGTCTTCTCTGTTACTTTCTGAGTCCACTTCTGTCCGCTGCTTTGTATCTGAATGGGGGCAGTGTGTCCATGAAGGTCCAGGTGGCTGAGTTCTTTTTACTGCCCACATTTAGGTATCATTATGCACAGGGCTTTCAGGATGTGCTCGGCAAGGCCTGATGCTGCAAGTGGTGCTTCACAGTGTTCCTGTCCACACTGGCCAACAGCACGCTCGACCCTCATCAGAGACCCAGTACTTATAGACACAAAGAACCTGGGACCTGGAATGGATTTTTGAGGAAGGCGCTTCTGTGATTTCCCATCTCTGCTGTTCAGAAGCTCAGTCTTCTGCAGACACCTCACCGGGATGTGTCGTGGGAAGTGAAGGGAGGGGTGAGCAGGTAGGATGCTGTCATCTCAGCTCCAGCTTCAAGCACTCATGATTCTTCCAACCCTTTTGACTTCGTTTCATCTTGTTTGGAAATCAGGCTTCACTGTTAAAAGAGATTTGAATGCTTCTGGTCACTACATTTTCTTCATTTGGCCAAATGAAAATAATGAAAACCAGAGAAGTAACCTTTATGCAGTGTGTCAGAAATCATTGCCTCCCAAATTTATTTCATGGAGGTCTCAACATCAGCATGCCAGTTGGTGCCTCAGGAAAGGCCACCAAGTCAGAAAAGTATAAAGCAGAACTCCCAGGTCCAGTCTGGGGCCACAGGGAACAGAAGGTTTCTGCAACACAGTGGGGACAGCCAGAGTCCCAGAGTCAGCCTTGGACAAACTACCATCCCTGCATTGTCCTCCCCTTTTATCCATTTCCTCACGAGTAATTCAAAAGCTTCTTGTAACCAATGTCTTTCTCTCTGACTTCACCAGCTAGAGGAACCTCCTTGGAGGGTATGGGGTCTGTTCTTTGTCCATACTCTGAATACTTGGTGATAGTATGGTATCAAGGCACCAATCTCTCTACACAGTGGGGCCATTCCCTGCATGTTCCCTGATGAACATTTCATCAAGGTATGCATTCTTATTTCCATTTAACAAAAGACAGAACTGAAGATTTGAGAAGATAAATAACTTGTCTAAAAGGTCATGAGGTCAAATCTAATCTGTTTGAAAATGTGAAAGGCAAGTTCATTCATCTCTAGGATGTATTTTATCTCCTAATATAATATAGTTATCAGATTTACGTTGTGTTGTAGGGAAAGTGTTGGTCTTTGTGCTCCTGAGAGGAACTTCTGTGAAGCATAATTACTATTTTTCTGCTGCTTTCTGATCAGGTCCAAGGAGATTGCTGCTATAGGCATCTTAAATACCTGGAAAATGCAATTACCCAGTCTTCCTTGGGCTGATTTTATGCATATGCTGGAAAGTTGAAAATTCCTAGGAGAGATTTTTAAATGTTCTCAAGATAAATTTGTGAAGTAATGCATATATTAATTATCTTGACTTTGCAGGTCCACAATGTACTCATGAATCAAAACATCACATTGCACAACATAAATATATGCAATGTTTATTTTTCAGTTGAAAAAAATAAATGAAAAGAAAGACTATGGTGAAAATTTAGTAACAGCTTCAGAGCTGGTAAAAGTCATTCCTGAGGAGAATCCTTGAAGCCCACTATGTTGCTCCCAAGGAAAGCCAGGGTGCTGTGGTCTGACTTGGGCACAGATCTCATGATCCATGCTGACTGTGTCGTGGGAGTTCAGGTATTTTTTAGCCTTTTTATTGTGAAATATGTGCATCTATTTATCATATAAATGTTACTTCAACTGTATTCATTTTATGTTCTTTATATAGTACATAAATGCCCAGGCAATCACTATTAAACCACAATAAGTGGAATACTTTCTCCAGAAGTTCTTAGGTGGCACTCTCCCTCTAAAACCTCCCTCCCTTTGCTGCTATGTCTTTTCAGTGGTTAATTTTAAGGTTTCTTATCCATGTATATGTATCTCTAACAATATAACCTTTCTTTCTTTCTTTTTTTCTATATGTGTGAACATGGCTGTGCACACACACACCACACACCACACACACACATACACTACGATTATTTCTATTTGTTTTCTTTAATATGTGTTTCTTTCTTACATAAAAGAATCCTAAAAAAAGACAGTCCCTGGCTCATACAGTGGATTAAAAATGTCATTGGGGATTTGGGGATTAGTTTTATTTTCTTTCAATTTTCTGCCATCTACGTATTGAGTTCATCTGTAAAGTCACCTTATGATCCACAATGACAACCAGGGATCCCGCCATCAGAGGTTTATAACAAGCCAGGAGAATAAAAATATCTGAAGGCAAGCAGAGTTTTGTGGGATTACCACAATTCTTTATGAAATTTCTGAACCCATATCCTGGTGCTCCCAGGCACGTTCTCCAGTGTACCTAATTAGGTCACTAGAACAACCAGGGTTACCAGTTATGTGCATCTTTGATTTTTAAAGGATAATGTCAAATTCTTTTGCAAAGTTGTTAAACCAGCTAACACTACCCATTTTTCATGTGAGAGCTTTTAATTTCTGCTAATTCAAATGATCATATTTGGGGTTTAAATTGTGCATTTTCTTTATTACTAATGAGAATAAAGCATCTCTTCATAGGTTTAAAAATATTTGGATTTTCTCTATCTGGGCCAACATGATTTCCTATTCTGAATTTCTTTCACATGTTCAGTTTCATAATGGCCATGGAAATTTTGTATTTGCCTAACACAGATCAGATGCTTATTTCTGAATCATTCAGCTACAAACTGTGCCATAGTTCATTTTCATAAAATGATTGTTCTCAAGAATAAGCAGAAGAGTTCACTCCTCATGAAGTCGATGGTGGATGGGCTTGTTGAGCACAAACCAATATGTTCAATGACAAAGACAGTCTTTGGTTATCTTTGAATATGAAACATGCAAATGAATGCTCCTCTTCCCAGGTAAGCATGTAAGTTTGTTTCATTTCTTGTGCAAACATTGGGTCATTCATCCTCCACAGTTCATCGCCTTTCACAATCTTTGGTTCATAATCTTCTTCACATTTTTCCATGGCTGTGGAACTGTTGCATATGCAGAGTTGACATCAAAGAGTGAGGGAAATGGAAAGGAAGAGAAAAATCTAAATTGAATATCAGATTTATCCTACGAGATTTCTTATTCATCAGAGAGTGAGTGAGTTACCAGCTGGCAAGGCCATTCACAAATTCCACTCTGGCCTGAGCAGGAAAGAAGACACTCTAAGGGGCAGAACACTCTAATGGTGAAGAGGAATGCCTGTATCTCAAGGAACTCCTTCCCAGGGCCAGTTAGAGTCTCAGTTCTGTTTTCTACAGTACTCCTGATAATTGAAGTGATCATTCATTTATATACTAAAGGGAAAAAAGACCAATTAGCACAATCCACAGGGGTCCTCAGATATCATCTTTGACATGAAGAACATGATGCTATTGATGAGAGCCAAGAGACGAGGGAAAGTGGCAAGCATTAGTGTGTGAAATAAACTCAAGACCCTGTGAACTTCAGGATTTCTAAGTTATGACATCAGAGAATGTCAGGACTGTTGAGTGACAAGGAAGGGGCTGGAGGTGGGAGAGGGGGATGGGAAGGAAGGACTGTGGAATCGCTGGCTACAAACTTCACAGCTTTTGCAGCCTTGCTCGTGTGCCTGGTGGCCCTGGCCTGCCTTCTCTCCATTCGTGCATAGAGGATGCACATGGTGCTGGAGCCTATTGGGATATATCGCTATGGGAACAAAATTCCCTAGGATAAGAAGTCATCTCATTTGTTATCTACTCCCTCTGAGAGACCTGGAATCTACCAGTAACCTTTCTGAAGGCAGCTTTCACGTCCTTGTTCCTCAGGCTGTAGATCAGAGGGTTCAGCATGGGGATGACCACAGTGTAGAAGACAGACACCACCTTGTCTTCCTCCAGGGATTTGCCTGAGCCGCTTCGTATATACATGAAGATGAGGGTCCCAAAGAAAAGGGCCACAGCAGTGAGGTGGGAGGCACATGTGGAGAAAGTCTTGGCCCGGCCACCTGAAGACTTCACCCTCAAAATGGCCTTGATGATGAGCAGGTAGGAAGTGAGGATGACCAAGGCATTGGCCAAAATCACAAAGTTCCCAAAGAAGACAATGATGATCTCAGTGTTCATTGTGTCACTGCAGGCAAGCTTCAGCAGGGGTGGGAGGTCACAGAAGAAGAAGTTGATGTGGTTGTCCTCACAGAATGAGAGGGAGAAGGTGCACGTGGTTCTCAGGATGGCTCCAGACATCCCACAGACATAGGCTCCCACCACCAGACTCCAGCAGATTCTGGGATTCATGACCACAGCGTAGAGCAGAGGGTTACTAATAGCAACAAAGCGGTCATAGGCCATCACTGCCAGCAGGAAACACTCTGTAGCTGCACAGATGGTGAAGAAGAAGAACTGGGCAGCACAGCGGCCATAGGAGATGACCGTCTTGCTTGCGGCCAGGGTGGCCAGGATCTGAGGGGTGATGACAGAGCTGTAGCTGGCATCTAACAGGGAGAGGTGGCTCAGGAGGAAATACATTGGGGTGTGGAGCTGGCCATCCACTTGGATGAGAACCACCATCCCCAGATTCCCCAGAAGGGTGACAAGATAGAAACTGAGAAAGACTAGGAAGAGGGGCATCTTCAAGTTGGGGTGGTCAGTAAAACCTGTAAGAATGAACTCGGCTACTGTGGTGAGATTAGTGTTGGCCATGGATTCAATGTGGCCTGATGGTCTGAGGATGAGAGCGAAGTCAAAAGAATTCTTAGAATCAAAGAACAGAATCTTTTTCTCTATGGTAAAAGCTGAGCTTGTAATTCTGGATTTATATACAGAGTTGTTTTTCAGAAATCCTGAACCCAGCTGATTGTCCTTGAATTTCTCCTGCATTGTATGGAGCTGAGCCTGGAGCTGGTGCTTCTGATTCAAATTAATTCTGCTTCTCATCGGGGATTTCTGTAAAGATAGATGACACATGATTCTCAGGTTTAGAGGGGAGAAACTACATCTATTCTAATCCCACCTGGGACTGGAGTCCCTCTACCTCATACCCTATGTGGTCATCTAGTTGCTACCTGAGCCTCCATCTGTAGACAGCTCCACCTGTAATTCTCTGTTTGGACCTGGATTCTCCCTCTCTGTACCTTCTACCCATTGACTTTAGTTTTATCCCTTGGAGACACACAACAATTTTAATCCCTTCTTACCATGAAATCTGTTCAGAAGGTGGAAGATGATGATCTGCTACTCATAGTAAATAAATTGATATATTTTTCTTCTTACTATGTGATTGTTCAGGAAGGCAGTCAAAAATTGCCTGGTCAGTTAGTATTAGCTAGTATGTAAAAGTTTTTATCCTCTTTAATCTTTACCACTGGACCCTTTTGAGTCTTAATTTCTTATAACGTGGAAAAACTATGCCTATCTCATAGGATTATTTTGAGTATTAATAAGTTAATTATTAATGGGTATAGAGAAGATCTCAGCACAGAGTTATTATTGTTGCTGTTCTTATCTTCCATCTTAGCATCTACTAAATTGCAATTCTGAAAGATTATATTTCTTTCACAAAAAATTGTTATCTTACTGTGTCTCTAAATAATATATTTATTTGTCTGTGTGTGTGCATCTTTGAATAATTGACTGCGTTGGACTCTAAGAAGCTGTTCATTCTTCTATTCTTTCTTCTCTCCTGCTTTCCACCACATTTTTAAGAACTTTAATCTTTTAACCTTTCCATGTGACAATGCTTACTATTCTAATTAGCTTTTCTAACTTTTTCCATGGGTTGATTATGAAAATAATAAGAGGCATTTCTCTTATGATTACATGCTTGCCATTCACTAAAAGACAAAATAACATGATACAATTTGTAGAGGAAGCAATGTCACTAAACTTCTGCTTCAGGACAAGCTTTCAAATATCAAGTGAAATAAATGTTCTTTTCTTATACTTTACCAGATGCTCAAATATAACTAATTATATTTAGTTTGCTTTATATTTGAGTCATGGAAAGTTTTGCATTCCCTTTGATTTTCTGTTACCATAGAGCACAGATCCAGGTCACATCAGTGTGTGTGTGCTTGCTGCTGGCCACTTTCCAAGTCCACCCAGGATCCCCATTAAAGTGCCTAAAGTCCAAGCAATGCTTGGGATCTTTGCCTGGAGATCAGAATTCATATCTTCTTTCTTCAAAGTCATCTCTACTGTTAGAACCTTCTACACACAATATTTTATATATTCTTGGCAACAACCTACTGGACAAGTGATATTAGTCTTATTTGTGGATGAGAAACACATCAGACATGTAAAACTGACTGTTGACCTCATATGTGGACAGGCAGGGTTCTCATCCAAGACTCCTGATTCCTTTGTCCCACTCTGCTGTGCTTGAACTAGTCTGACCACCTAGTACCACATCCTCCATCCCTCTCAGGTTGGAATCTGCTAATTCAGAATTTTTGAATTTATAACCATACCAATTAATATCAAAGTTAGTTTGTTAGTGAATTATTTTCCATCAGCGGTTAGAATTTGAGTGAAAAAGCAACATAAGATGCTGTTTTTGATAAAATCCACCATAATGTCTCCTTTTAGTTTCTTTCATACTTTTTCACATCCATAAATATCCGTGATTGCCTCCACACCCCTGTGAACTTGACATGATTGATTCTGTTATAATTTTAGGGATGACAAAAACTGATGCCCAGAGAGGTTAATGACTTCTTCAAAAGTCAAGGAATTAGTTATCTGCAGACCTGAGGAGAGCAGGCAGATCTTCTGGCATCTGCTGTGCTTCCCTCCCACCTAAGTTCCAGTTCCACTGGGACCTTCCAACAACAGTTCTGAACTTGTGATGAGGCCCCAGATAAACCTGAGCATCTATAAAATCATCATCGCTTCATTAATTGCCTGGGTAGACAGGCAAGCTGTATGCACTTTCATGGGGGAGCCAGTGGAAGCTGCTCTTGAGTCCAGAGCCTACTCATCCTCTAATCAAGGGTCACTAGTGTGAGACAGCACTTGGATTGAGCCCAGAATAGAGGGAAACGACAGCTCCCTGGACCCAGAATAACTCATGAAAGGGAAAGCAGACGTTTATGGCTAGTGAACACCTAAAGAAAACCGAGGGACACTGATAGGTTAGAATTATACCTGTAATGTGCTTTGAAAATGCATAGTAGAATTGGAGGGCACTGGGTAGGAGAGATGTCTTATCCAGGAGAAACCCAAGGTAGTCCCTAAAACCTTGTACTTACTTTAACTTGCAATCCTCTCTCGAATTCTTCTTTCACTTGCTTCCAAAGGAACAATTCATTGAGAAGGAGCTCAACGAATTAACTTCAGCACTCTACAGGAGTCAACATCCCAAAATATTACACATTTACCAAGCTCTTGCTTTGAGTCAGGTAGATAAACACACTTTAAAGGTTTTATTTCCTTTCAAATAATAATATAATGACATAGGAGTATTTATAGTTAGTCAAGTGTGGAAACTAAGGTTTAGAATCATTAAGTATTTTGCCTGAGGTTTCATAGATGGAGAAAAAAGATTCTACCTCAGTCCTTTGACACCAGATAAATGAATAGGGTGTGCTACTTTTCCAAAAACTGGCAGTCATTTATTGAACATTTGCTTTATATCAATCATGATGTTACACATTCTATACATTATCTGACACAATGCTTACAACCCCCATGAAATAGGTATTATTTTGTCCTGGAGGAAACTAAGACCCTGAGTAGTTAAGTAGCCAAGTGGCTAAGTAATAATCAGGGAGAAAACCTGGAGTCTCATCCAAGTTTATCTTATTCCAAAGCCAGAATTTGAATACATAGAGTTAGTTCCTCTCCCAGCACAGATAAAAGAAATACAGTAGTAAATCATAGGGAAATCTTCTAAGTTGTGCTTTCTATTATCAACCCCCCATAAAACTATTTATATTTTCTAAAATTTACCTACAACACATAAACCTAGAGAGATTAGAGCTGTAGACTTAGAAAATATTGAGCCAGTCTTACTTGCACATTTTATACAAGCATATAAAAGTGAAATCCCAAGACACACACGGTCCCAAGAGATGACAATTCTAATGGCAAAGGCCAGGTTTTCTGCCCAGTTTCACCTTCCCGAGCATGTATAGACCTTCCTTCAAAGTCAGTATTTTCCCAGGGTTTCTAGGGTGATAATTTCATCTTTTTTACCCGGTACAATAATCCAGTTGGCTTTTTCTTGGTTTAGAATTAGAACTAATCTAATGTAGTTCAAGAATTTTGCTCAGATAAATGAATGTAACTGACCAATTTGGGGTTTCCTTCTTACTAAGCAAACCAGTGAGTATTTAAAATGCTTTGCAGGTGGTTTTGTGGGAGAGATGCCATGAGCCCAGAGGTTTCTACTGGATCATGAATCAGCACCTGAGACACTCCAGGGCTCCTGAGAAAAGCCAGCCCTGTCAGGGAGAATACAGTTCCCCAGAGCTCATTATCGCATCTTCTCCACACATCCTAGAGGATAAAAGCAAATCTTTTGGGATTTCATGGCAACTCCTAAGCCTTGTTAGTCTCAAAGCTCAACTGCAGCTTCTGCAGGAACTTGGTTTTTTCCATCACTGGTCCCTGTGTTCTGCTGTCCTGAGTAGCTCTCAGGAATGGAACCCAGATGTTGACTTTTGGTGGAGTTCTCTTTACATAGTACCCATCCTAGGTCCTGATGTCAAGTCCAATCTCAGGGGCTGAACCCTCACTGCACTGCCTGCTCAGTGTTTCATAAGGTAGAATGATTATTGGTCAGCAAGGAATGCGTGCACTTCAGTCTACACACACCTCGTTTGCATGTAACCTGGGGAGCTTGTTAGCACACCTTCCTTGGAGATTCATTTCCAGGATTCCATTGTCCACTCTCGGGCTACTCCAGTTCTCGTGGTGTTGATCCTGTGGAATTCTTGCCTCTACACTTCCATGCACTTCTCTTTAGTACTTGGCTCTGGTGGGCTTTTGTCAGTCCTCAGCAGTCACTCTCAGGTCATGACTGGGTTCCTCAGAGGGGACAAAGTCTTCCTGATCATGCAGGTGCTGCTCAGATGATCTCTTGAAACTTCTGTCATGTGCAAAAAGTCCTGCTGGCTTCAGTGGCCTGTGATCGCCGTCAGTGGTGTGCTGATGCTTTCATTAAGCTCCATCACAGCACAGCTCTGTGCCCTTGAGCAACAGTGGGCTGCCACATCTGTACAATAGACCCCCAGAACCGAAAATCATAAAAACCAAGAGAGTAGATCGTGAGTGAAATTATGTAAAAGCATGCTCTTTGTTTAACCTGGAAAATCACTTCCTACTTACTGATTTTACCTATAACTAAAATGATTTTAATCAATCACATAGAATAAGACATAACAATAACTATCATGAATCAGCACAATGTACAGTCATGTGTTAATATGATACATGATCACACTGTTTTAAACTTCAAAATGGTTTATAAAATCTATCACAAAAATGTGAATGAGTTCAATAACACTAAACAGAACACTTAAAATGATTTAAATGGTAAATTTTTATTGTGTTTATTTTACCATAATCAAAATAAGTAATGAAACACACACAAAAATTGGATTTGAATTCATTACAACTCAACTTTTTGACACAGAAAAGTTTTGAGGGCCGGATAATCAAAGTCAGTATCACTTAGCTGAAATCAAAGTAGAGGGCTGTGCTCCTTCCAGAAGCTTCTGAGGTGAATTGGTCCTTCTCACCCTCATCTTGAGGTGGCTGCCAGTTCTCCTTAGCTTATGTTTGTATAAATCCTGATCTGTCTTCACCGCCACCTTGCTGTGTCCACTTTGTCTTTCTTCAACTTCTCTTTTCCTCTTACTTTTTAAATGATATGAAATCCACAAAACATACAATGTACAATGTGATGACATTTAGCACATGCACACTGAGGTGCAGCGACCGCCATCTATTGAACTCCAAACATTTTCATTACCAATGAATGTAGAGTCACACATTTAAATACATTAGGATGTAACTCTCTTGCCCCCTACACTGCTTTTGTGTAGATTCACCTATTCTGAGCATTTTGCATAAAAAACAATCACAAAATAGGTGACATTTTTGTCTAATTTCACTTGTTAGGGTTTCAAGGCTCATCACCGTCACAGCATTTGTTGACACTTCATTTCCCATATGACTGAATAATATTCCATTGCATGGCTATACCACATCTGCTTATCCATTCCTAAGGTGACAGGTGATAGGGTTTGCTTATACCTTTCAGCATTTGTGAATAATCCTGCTGTGAATATCATGTACAAATATCTGCATACCTACTTTCAAATATTTGAAGACATAATTAGGAGCTTAATGGTTGAGTCATATGGTAATTTAACTTTTTGAGGAACTGCCAAACTGTTTTCTACAGAAGCTGTACCCTTGCAAACTCCTATCAGCAATACATGAGGTTTCTCAGTTATCTGCATTTTTAACAATATTTTTGCCTCGTTTTTTAATGAATCATCCTAGTAATTATAAAATACTATTTCATTGAGGTTTTCATTTGAAATCCCACAGCAACTAAAGATGTTGCTTATAGGCCATGTGTATATATTTTCTGTCTTGGGTTTTCTATTCGTGTGTATGTATATGTGTGCGTATGCGCTGTAGGCTCTGACATGCTAGACAGGTGCTCTACCACTAAGCTTCATCCCCAGCCTGCTCATTTGTATATATTCTTTAAAGAAATATCTATTCAAGTCTTTGACCCATTTTTAGTTGGATTGCAAGTCTTTTTTGTTGTTATTTCATGGAGATTCTTTAAATATTCTAGACATGAAACTCTTTCAGAGATGAGATTTCTAAACTGTTTCCCTTATTTTGTAGAATGTATTTGCAAAGCTTGATGCCCACTTATGAACAAAAATTTGAAGTTTTAATGAAGTCTATGTCATCGGTTTTTTTCTTTTGGTTCTTATTCTTTTTTAAAAAAATGTTTTAATTAGTTATACATGAGAGTAGAATATACTATGATACATCATACATAAATGTAATATAATTTCTCATTCTCCCAGTTGTACATGATGTATAATCCCATCTATCCTATCTTAGGTGCATGTGGTAAAGATTTACTCCCATTTTGTAGGCTCTCTCTTCATGTTATCATTTCCTTCACTAAAAAGAAGCTTTTTAGTTTGAATCCATCCTACTTATTGATCCTTCGTTTTACTTCTTGTGCTTTAGGAGTCTTATTAGGGAAGTCAGATCCTAAGTCCACATGGTGAACACTTGGGCTTACTTCTTCTATTAGGCACAGGGTCTCTGTTCTAATGCCTAAGTCCCTGATCCACTTTAAGTTGAGTTTCATGCAGGTGAGAGATAGAAGTTTAATTTCATTTTGTTACATGTGAATTTCCAATTTTCCCAGCACTATTTGTTGAGCGAACTATTGTTACTACAGTGAATGTTTTGGCACCTTTGTCTAGTATGAGATAACTGTATTTATATGGGTTTGTCTCTGTGTCTTCTATTCTGTTCCATTGGTCTACATGCCTGTTTTGGTGCCAATACCATGCTGTTTTTGTTACTAAAGCTTTGTAGTATAGTTTAAGTTCTGGTATTGTGATGCCTCCTGCTTCACTCTTCTTGCTAAGGATTGTTTTGACTATTATGAGTCTCTTATTTTTCCAAATGAATTTTATGACTGTTTTTTCTATTTCCATGAAGAATGTCATTGGTATTTTAATAGGTATTGCATTAAATTTGTGTAACACTTTTGGTAGTATGGCAATTTTGATATATTAATTCTACCTATCCAGGAGCATGAAAGGTCTTTACATCTTCTAAGGTCTTCTTCAATTTCTTTCTTTAGTGTTATATAGTTTTCATTGTAGAGGTCTTTCACCTCTTTTGTTAGAATGATTCCAAAGTTTTTTTGTTTTTTTTTTTTTTGAGGCTATTGTGAATGAGATAGTTTTCCTAATTTCTCTTTCAGTAGATTCATCACTGATGTATAGGAACACATTTGATTTATGGGTGTTGACTTTAAAATGTTTTTACTAGTGCATTATATTTATACATAACAGTGAGACTCATTTTGACACATTCATAAATGCAGATAACATAGTTTGCTCCATTTCAGTCCCATTACTTCCCCTCCCCCTCCTCCTCCCAGTCACTTTCCTCTACACTATTGATCTTCCTTCTGTTTATTTCTTTAAAATTGGTGCATTATAGTTGTATATAAAATTAGAATGCATTTTGATATATCCATAAATGAACATAAAATAGCTTGGTCAACTTTATTTCCTAGTTCTTCCCTTTTTCTTCCCCTCCCCCTCCCCTTCAGTTTGTATTCTCTATGATTTTATGACTTTGGGAACATAATTACCTCGGTTTTTTTTTTAACTTTTTAAATTTTTTTTCTTTTTAGATGTATGTGACAGTAGAGTGTATTTCAACATATTAGATATACAAGGAGTATAACTTATTTTAATTAGGATCCTATTCGTTTTGTTGTACAATGATGTGAAATTACCCTGGTCATGTATTCATATACAAGGATAGGAAAGTTATGTTCAATTAATTCTACTTTCCTTGCTAATCCCCTCCTCTCTCCCTTCCCTTTATTCCCCTTAATCTAGATCAATGGACTTCTATTCTTCCCATCTCCACCCTCACTTCTTGTGAGTTAGCATCCATATATCAGAGAGAACATTTGTCCTTTGGTTTGGGGGCTGAATTATTCTCCAGCTCCATCCATTTACCAGCAAGTGCCATAATTTCATTCTTCTTTATGGCTGAATAATATTCCATGGTGTGTATATACCACATTTTATTCATTAATTCATCTGTTGAAGGGCACCTTGGTTGGTTTCATAGATTGCCTATTGTGAATTTAGCTACTATAAACATTGATGTGGCTGCATTGTTATAGTATGCCTATTTTAAGTCCTTTGGGCATAAACTGAGGAGTGGGATAACTGGGTCAAATGATGGGTCCATTCTGCATTTTCTGAGTGAAATAAAGGTGGCCAAGGACTGATCACACACACACCTGGGTTAAGAAGGTGTTAATGTTTATTGTCAGAAGCTTGACAGGCTGCTCTGTGCAGAAAGAGCAGCAGCAAGTGAGAGAGAGCAACAGGAGAGGGAGAGCAGCAGCAACTTCCCCTTGAGTGTTACTTTTTATAGGCTAGAATCATGGCTGTGCATGAGGAGCAGGTTTAGTTCTGGTCAATGGCATAGCAAGCATCACCTGATTTTGTGGAAGGCAAGTTTGTTTCTTGGGAACAGAGACAGGCAGTTTTTTTATCTCTCAAGGAGGGAACAGAGACCTGCACATCTCTTTATCTCTCAAGGAGGGAACAGAGAAACTTGCAAGTCCTTATCTCAGAGGCCGGTAAGTTGTCTCCTATCTCTCCAAGAGAGAACAGAGGTGCACCGACACATCTCCAGACCTGTAAGTTTTTATCTTGGGGAAGTTTCTATTTCTTGAGAATAAGAACAATATTTATAAAGTGGGGGTAGGGAAAGGAAGATGGCTGTGATTATACCAACACTGAGGAATCTCCATACTGCTTTCCAGAGTGGTTGCACCAATTTGCAATCCCACCAGCAATGTATGAGTGAAACTTTTTCCCCACATCCTCACCAATATTTATTTTTATGTGTATTCTTGACAATTGCCATTCTGACTGGAGTGAGACGAAATCTCAGTGTAGTTTTAATTTGCATTAATTGCCATAGAGATGGAACATTTTTTTCATATATTTGTTGACCATTCATATAATTAGCTGTTTTAACCACTAGATATATTTATAAGCATTTCTCCATCACGTGGTGAAGTGCTAGCCTCCAGCAAACAAATATGGATATCTACACATTCATGGACCCCTTAAACTTTTCTGTTTATAACAAACTGCACCCCCAAAGCTGAAGCTGGAATAAAGTAAATAAGAATATGCAGTGGACTTCAGCTATGACAGTCCTCCCCTGAACACTTAGCAACACTACACCTCCGGTAGCAGAGATCATTGTAATACACTGTTGGAGTTGGTTCTTATCAGTTTAGCTTTTATCCTAGAAACCATTACTAAACCCAAAGTCCATGTATTCTTCTAACAGTTTTGTAGTTTTAGCTTTTTTATTGAAGTCACTGATATATTTTGAGTTGATCTGGTATTTCCACTTGTCCTAATGCTATTGTTTGTTTATGAGTGCATTTTCCCCATTGAGTTAACTTGTCACCCTTGTCAAAATTCAGTTGACCATGGACACATGGTGTATTCCTGGACTCTTAATTCCATTCCGTGGGTTCACTTCAACCAGTGCCATGTTGCAATGACTGTGGTGGTTGAGTAACATGTTTTGATTTTTGAGTGGGTGTGTGCTCCTACTTTGTTCTTCTGCAGGATTATTTTGGTTGTTGAGCTTCCTTTGAAATTCAACATGACATTTTGTATTGGCTTTTACCTTTCTGGAAACAAGCCATTAGGATCTCGGTAAGAATTTCATTAAATCTATAGATTACTTTGGGAAGTATTGTCATTTAAAAATACTAACTATTAAAACTCATGAAAATTTAAAGTCTAGGGATTTTGGAATTTGAGGAATGTTTTGAGGTATAAGTGTGTGGCTTTTTGTTTATATTCATTTCTGGATATTTGATTGACTTGGATGCTGCTATAAATGGATTTATTTTCTAAATTTCCTTTTTAGATTACTTATTGCCAATATGTAGAAGTGCAATAGAATTTGTTTGATGATCTTATATCCTGTGACTTTACTAATTAAGTTTATTAGGTAATACTTTTTAAATACATACTTTAAGATTTTTGTTATAGAATTTCATGTCATCAGAAAATAGACACAGCTTTGCTTCTTTGCAATTTGGTAACTTTTACTTCCCTTGCCCATTGGTCTGGCTTGAACTTCTGGTACAATTTCAAATATCATTAATGAGAGCAGCAATAATTGTATCTGATATTTTGAGGAAGTCTTCAGCCTTTCACTTAGGATTATAAACTTAGCTGTAGTTTGTGTCTGTTCTTTACAGTTTATAGGCATTCACTTCAGGTCCTAGATTTCTGAGTATTCTTTTCATGAAAGAAGTAAAATGTTGGCAATTGCTCTCTCTGGATTGCAGAAGTGATCTTGTTGCTCCCTTCATTATATTGATTGGTATATTATGTGACTTGGTTTTTGTACCTTGAAACACCTTCACCTTCTTGGAATAAGAATTGCTCCTTCGTGATTTATAGTTATGTTAATTGATGATGGATTTGTCCTGTGAGTGTTTTTTAACATTACTTCACTATATTAAACAGAGGTATTGGTCTATATTTCACTAATGTGTTTGTCTAGCTTTGTATGAGGTTATGCTGACTCTGCAGAATGAGTGAGGCAGTATTTCCTATATATATACCCAGATAAAATGAAACTTATTTTTAAATAAACAAAAAAATAAATAAACTTAGGGAAATGAAGAGTTAGATCAGCTTTATTTGCAATCACCAAAAATGAAAACAGCATTAATGTCTCTCAACTAGGGAATGTAAAAACCATTAAGTATAACAGTATGAAAAGACTGATTACATTACACTAATTAAATGATCCAAAGATGGAATGTCCTAGGAGCCTAGTCAAGGACATTCTTGCAAAGGTGAAACCAAATAGAAAAAGTTGATGGTGTTTTGGGGGTAGTAGGTGGGAGATACAATTGACCATCATATAAGAAAATTTATTATGGGTGATTGTGGTAGCAGTTACGTGAACGTACATTTGAAGAAAATTTTGAAGCTCTACACTAAAATGTATGCATAATGGTCTTTCAATTGTATATTAAGGATTTAAATGAGAAATAGCAGATAATACAATTACATGTGTGCACACTAAAAATATCCAGCTTAGTCCTACAGGTAATTTAATTGCTTCTTTCCATAAAAAGTGAGATGAAGCCCTGAAAATTCCCTCATGGGAAGACATCCCAGGAGATCTCTGTGTATGCATCCTTCTCTGCTGATGTACACACATTCATCTCTGAAGTCTGACAGAATTCCAGGTGTTTATTGTAGAGAGAGAAGAAGGCATGCAGTGCCCCTGTGGTCATTATTGATTCATCTGAATATTATTATCTCTTAGCACAGGCAGATTTTCATCCAACCAAAAGGCTTGCCATGAGTGCACAACTGAAGTCAAGAAAAATACCCCAAGATTGAATTCTACTGATTGACTTTGAAATCATAACCACTGAGCTAGTTGTGTTTAAATTTTGTTATTTGCAAACAAATATACTACTGTGGATGATGTAAGAGACATAACATAACGTTTCTTTTACAAATTAGGAGGAAGTGAAACCTCCACAGGCACAGTAAGAAGGCATTATAGATTCAGGACCCAAATGCTTACTAGTCTTTACTCCATGTGTCCCTGCTTAGAGACCTCAGAATCCTTTGACAACTACCTGCAAGAGAGCTGCTCCAACAATATGTTCTTTCATGGAAGAATTTCTGGTTTCAAACTCTCTGTTTAGGACTGACTATCATTTGTTTTTGAAGAGCAAGGTAAGTTTCGATACTCAATACGTACTTATGGTGAAAAGTGCAATTCATTTTAAAATAGTGGGGCAGCTGAACTTTCTATGAGTTACATGAGCACAAACGTGGGGTTGTGAGCATTTTTCTAAAACACTGATGTGAAGCTGAAATGTAAATATAAAAAATTCATCAGGAAAGAGGTTCGTGATATTTATAGAATGTCATCTTGTTAATTTTGAAAATATTTTTAAAGGATAGATGAAACTTGAAATGGATATTTGGTCATTTCTAGTTGTTCACTGATAGCTTTTCATTAGAGATTAAAGAGCACAAGAGTGCAATGACCCTTCTTTAAACAGAAAGGAACCTAATGAATCAGCAAGATCTGGACTTCATTTTAACATTTTGCCAATAATCCCATGATCTCATTCTTATTATTGCTGGCACATCTACAAATATTGATGACCATGTAGCTAAAATTAAGGCTTTTGATTGAAATTACACTGGGTTTAAATATTGAATCTTGAATCTTCCGAATCAACCTGTGGAATTGTAGCATATCACTTAACATCACAAATTATGAACTATCTTAATGGTAAATAAAAATAATAATACCTACCTACACAGGGACACAAAGTCCCTATCAAATGTTGTAGAATACTCTACTTTAAAAGTGTTACTTATGCTAAGGAAGGCAAACATAAAGCCCTCGTAGGCTGGACTTGTAAAGTCAAGGAATAGGATGAGAATAATAGGGAACAATAGTTTGCAGAGAAAGGGTGAGCTTCCAAATTACTCAAATTAAAATAGATTTAAAGTCCTGGTCCTATTCAACAAATGAAAATTTTTAAACTTGGAACTGTCCCCCAAAAAGTATCTGCAGGCTTCAGTTACCCTGGATATCTGCAATTCAACAATAGGTTGATAATAATAAGAAAAGCCACACTCATTCAACTGAAGCAAAAAAAAAAGTAGAATTTTAGTAAAGAAATTGCACAGAAGAAGTGCTGACATGGAATACCCAGAGCTTTCAACCCTATGGGCAGATCATGGACAGAGTGTGAACAGAGGCACCGAAAATCTCAGTGCACTAAATGGACTAGTGACATAAAGCACCTTGAGGAGTAAGGCTTTCAGATGGCTGACCTTAACCATGTCTGTAGCCCCCCATGTTGGCACCACACTTTCTCAAACCACTGAGAGGCCCTAAGTCCATCCTTGTAATGATTGTATAGATAGCACTTTTCAGGTTGTGCTAAACACTAGGCATTTGTGTGTTTTTCATGTATCATCTCAATTTTCACAATAGTACCTTGAGGGAGGGTCTACCATCTTCATTTTGCAGATAAAAAAATATGGTTCAGGGAAGTTAGCTTATAGATGTAGGATTGACTTGAACCTCTATCCAGAGACCAGCCCTGCACTGATGCTGTGCCCTCCCCCACCAGAACTATCTCCATGTCCTCTGCTATCTCACCACATCCACTATGTATATATCTCAGGAGACTGCTGCAAAACCCCAAACACTGAGCTTGGACCAATGGAGACAATGAGGAATAGTAAATTGCAACTCACTTCAAGTTTAATTTAGGCCATCTATCATGGTAGCCATTATGTATGCAAACAGAGCTTTCTAATTAATACTCCTATAAACACACATACATTACTCAACCTCTGGTGTTGCACAATCTAAATGAAATTAACAGCTTTCCAACTTCATAAACTGGTTGAAAAATCAGGGAATATAGATACAGTGTCCAGAATCCAGACAAGTTCCTGGCACATGAGCTACACAAAGAAATCTATGACTTCATCAAGACAGGAAAACATGAACTGATTGACTTAATAATTCCAACACTGTCATGTATAATCTACTAAATTTTAAAAATCTCAGCTCACACACACTTCAAATTTATCAATCTTAAACATGGTTCATGTAGACTCCTCATTTAATATTCTGGAGCTGTATAGATAATTAACACACTAAATTATATTGTTAGGCTCATGTTTTAGTTATGAGAGATTTGGAGTACATAGTGTGGCTACAGAAATATAATAATGCACACGGTAGATAAACATTCCAATTTCACTGCAGTCTCTACTATGTTCAGTGCCCCATTTTTATTCCTCTGTGCTACAGCGCATCTCCTGATTCCCAAGCAACATGGATGGACAACAGGACAGAAGTGACAGAGTTCATCCTCCTAGGATTCACCAGTGCCCCAGAGCTACAAGTGGCCCTCTTTATCATGAACACCTTCATCTACCTCATCAATGTGGTTGGGAACCTGGGGATGACCATACTGATCCTCTTGGACTCTCGTCTCCACACTCCCATGTACTTTTCCCTGGGTAACCTGTGTCTGGCAGATTTCTGTTACTCTTCAGCTGTCACTCCCACAGTCATGGCTGGGCTCATTTTAGGAAACTGCATGATTTCCTACAATGCTTGTGCTGCTTGTTTGGAGCCTTTGCTGGTGTGGGAAATTTTATTCTTGGCCGCGATAGCCTATGACCATTCTGCAGCCGTGTGTAAGCCCCTGCACTACACCACCACTATGACAAGTGTGTGTGTGTGTGTCTGGCTGTAGGCTGCTAAATCGGAAGTTTCCTGAATGCCTCCATCCATGTTGTGGAAACATTCAGTCTCCTTTACTGTAAGTCCAATGTGGTCCATCACTTTTTCTGTGTGACAGTCACGGCTCTGTCTTGCTCTGATGGGCGTGTTAATGAGCTGGTTCTCATTTACGTAACCAGCTTCATTATCTTTTTGTTCTCCTCGTTGTCTTGATATCTCACCTGTTCATATTTCTCACCATCCTAAAGATACATTCAGCTGCAGGATATCAGAGGGCTCTGTCCACCTGTGCCTCCCATTTCTCTGCTGTCTCCATTTTCTTTGGTGCTGTTATCTTCATGTATTTACAGCCCAGCTCCAGTCATTCCATGGACAAAGACAAAATTGCCTCCATGTTTTATACTATGGTCATCCCCATGTTGAACTCTGTGGCCTACAGCCTCAGGAACAAGGAGATAAATAGTGCATTTAAAAAAATTATTGGAAGCACCATTTATTGAAGAGAATATTCCTTCTGCCATATGATTTCTTCTGTCTGGTGCACAGGGCTTCCTTTCTGGTTCTCCGTTCTGTTCCATTGGTTTATCAGTTGTTAGGCTGGTACCATGCACCTGTAGTAATCATAACATTGTAGTATATTTCAAGTCAGGAATTCTGATGCCTCCAGCTTGGTTTGTCTTTTTTCACTCCTCAGGATTGTTTTGCTGTTTCATGATTTTGCAATTTTTAAATTATAATTGTTCATGCATAGTGATTGTACAAATTAATGGCTTCACTACAACATTAACATAAAAGTATATGTCATACTTTGATTTTATCCCTACTACCTTCTCATACTCTTCCTCCTCTCAGTCCTTTCTTTTTCTTTTCCTTCATAGTATCTTTAGATTGTCTGTTGTTTATCTTAATTTCCACGTAAGAGAGAAAAAAAGGGTTCTTTTCTTTCTGTGTCCACCTTACTTTGCTAACATGATGACCATTGATAAATATGGAATGATTATAAAAAAAACTATGTCTCACAAATTATATTATATCCATTTATTGTTTTTAAGGTTTTATAATCTATCTGTAGACCGCTCTGAATTCAGAAGTCTTCTAGTTTTTTCTAACATCTGTGTACAACTCTGCAACTAAAAATGGAAATTGTTCTTTCTGAAAGCCCTATAAACTGAAGCCACATACTAGATGTAAATCTCATGCCTAAAGTTGTGGACCACACAGAGAGTATACCAAGCCAAAGCTGGGGACCTAGCTCAGTGGTATAATGCTAACCTCATCTGTGAACATCCCTAGATTCGATGTTTAGTACTGGTTGGGGTAGGGAGTGGTGATCAAATCACCTAAACCATAACCAGAAATATCTAAACTATAAAATTGGGGCTTCATGCTGTAGACAGCTTTTCCTAAGCCCATTGAAACAGGACTCCATGTCATACTGAGACTCTAACCTCCTTGTAATGCCTGTTTTTCTACTTGACATGATAATGCTGTAACAAAATTTCACAATCAATAACTGTATGTGTAACTTGGCAGAACGTGACCTGAGAAATCCTGCAGTGTACACAATGACACCTTTGACAAAATCCACACCAACTAGCAGAGACCCAACCCTGCACAGGGGACAATCAAAACCTAACTACATGCCATTTAGGGAAATGGAATTGTTGAACTTGATGTCTTGGAGAGTATGTTGAAGGTTCATTGGGTGGTGAATGGTAAGAGAAGAAAGTATGCATAGAGAAGCCATCTGTGCCCCTTAGATTGGTTCAGATTGTCTACCCATTGTTAAATGTGCATTTTAGCTAATATTGATGGGTATTAAAGGATAAGTCCTAATGCCCAAAGTTTCTTAGAAGTAGCAAAATAGTCCTTATATAAATTTCCTTTTGATTGTTTTTAGGAAGAACTGTCTTCTGGGAACGACCTTTGTTAATCCACCTCTTGGCGCTCGGGGTAGTCCTGAACTTAGACACTGGAATGGTGAAGAGGGAGAAGAGGGAGGGTGGGGGGAAGTGCTCTTTGCTAATATCTCCATATCTGGAAGACAGGTTTAGCTTATAGCCATAGATCTATATGCACATTTTTGGTAAAGTACTTGTGTTTATTGTGCCTAAAGTTCCTATTTTATTTCACAACACCTAAACTTTCTAGATGTCCTGAGGTGACAGGAAAACATAAAGAGTAGAGCTAGTGAATTGGCCAACTTGCAAATATCTCTGTGTTATAATTGCTAGAAAAGATGTATCTTGGACATGGAATTGCTTTCTCTTTGGACAGGGTGTATCAAGACTTGTTCACTGGGCTGGTAGCAGAGGAGCACAGGAAAACACACAGGGAAAGACAAGAGCAAGTAGCTAAGGATTTACATTTTGGTGTGAGCCACTGGTGTGTGTACTTCTTCTGGCTGTACTGTAGGAATACTTTAGTTACTTGGGAACATGCTTTTCTTGCTAATATTTTAGTAGTAGAAATATGGTAATGAAACAAGCTTGGTGTATTCTGTTGCTTTGTCTAATTTTAAATTGAGTATTAAGAGAATACATTACTTTAGTTGTAACTCTGACAATATGTCTACCTAGAGAGCTGTTGCCATTTCTGTCTTCAGTGAAATTTTTGTCCCCAAGAGATGATAATAGATTGAGTTGGGGTAGTATGGTTATCAAAAATACTCATGTAGCTTTGGGATTTTGAATTGGTGACTATTCATGATGTGTGGAAAAGCGTGATACACACTACAATCTCAATCACACAAAATGGATGTTGTGTATATATACTCATGACCTGGAGGGACACGTCCAATTAAGCTGCTTGTGACTGGATGACTTTGTTCTTTGCTTGTATTTTTTATTTCTCCTGTAATGCACATATTAAATTTTAAAACATAAAAGCTATTTTCAAAACCAAAAAGAAAAAAAGAAACCTAATCATAGAGTGGCTAGCCAGCAATGCTTTCAGAGACAGCTCTTGATCAAAAAGGGGGAATGCTGGCAATCACATATAAATAAATTTTAAAATACTGTTACTTTTCCTCAATTTTCATTATACTCTGGCTATTTTATCCTTTTGAGAAGTGAAGTGTGAAAAGGTAGATTCTATACAATAACTCTAGTTTTTAAATTAATTCATTTAAAATGCTTTAGTTCTATTTTTCTCAATAAAAACTTGCCAATAAAAGCAGATGCTTTCATTTAAAACCACACCACTTTTTATTTCAAATTAGGACCCTTAGAACAATGACTCAACTAAAGAAAAAAAAAGTAAGAAGAAAGATCAGTAGAATAGACAAAGGGGACTGAGGAGGAGGAAGGAGGGACAGGAAAAGGGAAGAGAAGTGGAATGAATCTGACTGAACTTTCATATGTGTATGCGTGGATGTGGCTCAGGGAATCCCAACAAGATATTGATTTACAGTATCCACAAGATACTAATTTACAAAACACTGTCAATAAATTACAGAAAGATCTGTAGAGTAGAGGTAGATAGTCAGGAAGAAAAGAGAAGCATGGAAGGGGAAAGCACTGAGGACTGAATTAGAGCAAACTATATCCCATGCTTTTGTGGTTATGTCAAAATGTATCCTAATGTCTTATATAACTAAAAAGAATAATTTGAAAAAAGAGTAAAAAGATCTGTGTGCTGTTCACACAGTAGGGTGAATATAGATAACAGTTATATACTCAATGAATGAGAAAGATGGATTTGGAATGTTTTCATCATAAGGAAACAATAAATCTTTGAAGTGGATATGTTGAACACAATTTAAACATTAGGTAGTATAGGCATTTATTGAAATATCACATGATATCCCATCAGGCATGTATAATTTTGTGTTTTTATGTATCAGTTAAAAATAAATTTAATAAAAAATTTAAAAGTAAAAAGAGAAATAGAGTAATATTAATTTTAAATTTATAGTCTAGTACTCCAATTATTTTAATTAATTGCATTCTTTGGCATACATAATATTTACATATGTACTATATAAAATATAATATATATTGGGGTGGGGGTTGTGGCTCAGAGGTAGAGCGCTTGCCTGGCTTATGCGAGGCCCTGGATTTGATCCTCAGGACCGCATATAAATAAATAAATTAAATTAAAGATCCATTGACAATTAAAAAATATTTTTAAAAATATATATATTTATATAGTATATTATATATTATGTCAAAATATATATAAGCAATGCCTATCAAAATATCAATTACATGGAAGATGCAGGATAGAACTACCCTTCATGTGACCACAAGAGAGAAGAATTGGGGTTAAAAAAGAAGAAATTTTATTCTGAGGAAAGTGAGAGAGGGAGAGAGAGGAAGAACTCGGAGACCCAATAAAGAAGTGATGGGAAACCTCAATGGCACAGAGCATTGGAAAGGTAGCACAGAAAAGTGCAAAGCAATTCATAACTTCCACCCTGGCTCCACCCAGTAAGGGACCAAACTTCTGTAGAGATCAGAAAGTTCCTGCTGCCTTGACCGGGTGGGAGATGGCCATGCAAGAGGGTTGTGACTTAGGGAGTGTCTGCAAACCCGCCAAGCGGATGATGCAGTGCGGAGCGTGCTGTAATGGAGGAGAGGGGGAGTGAGGCACGGCACCCACCCTGCCCACTGTGACAAGAAGTGTCACTAGCCATGGGGGCAACGCACCAGGGCCAGGCCTGAAGGCACTGTGACTGAGGCTAGCAAACCCCGTGGCTCCCGTGATTCCCCCTCCCTCCCAGAACTCCGTGGTTTGATTGCTCCCTGCCTGTCAGAGGCATTCTGGGCACATTCCGTGGCTTGAATGCTTGCCATGCTCTTGGGTGCCCTGGACTGGAAACCCCTGGGCTGGATATATACCTGCCTGGAGCAGCCCACACACTGCCAAAACTTGCCTTGTCCGTGAGAAGGTGGGACACAGGCCCCCACCGTGACCACACCACTGGTGGGCACACTAAAAGCCTCAGGAGTATTCATAACCCTGGCCTGCTCAACATTCTCTTAATCCTTTTGGCAAGAAATGCTGGGTGTAGTATGTCTTCTGCCCCAAATATTTGGGGTCAGTCTGCCGAGAGGAAACACAACAGCTGTGACCCCTTCTCCCCACGGGTCTTAGTAGATTCCAACCATAGAAGACCTGTAGACAAGCGTCTGCAAGTACCTCACCTAGGAGGAATTCTTGAATTTTTTTCTCTATCAAGTCAATCCAGAATCAATAAACATGTTTGGATTATTTGGATGAATGTAGCAAAAGTATGACATAAGCTCATTTAATTTGTTTTTTTGAATTTTGGCAAGGAATCTCAGATTGGACTTTTAAAAACTTTGAGGCTAAAAAGCTAAACCAAGGCAGATTTTATATTTTTACTTGTAGTGCTTATTATCTTGAGGTTCTTCTTCCTAACAGGAAGTAACAATCTTACTTACTCATCATAGCTAGGGAAACTTGGAGTCAGAAATTTTATGCTTTTTTTTTTTTTTTTTTGTACCAGGGGTGGAACCCAGGGGAGCTTAACCACTGAGCCATATCCCCAGCCCTTTTTTATATTTTATTTAGAGACAGGGTCTTGCTAAGTTGCTTAGGGTATTGCTACATTGCTGAGGCTGGTTTTGAACTTGCAATCCTCCTGCCTCAGCCTTCTGAGCCTCTGAGATTATGCCATATGCCACTGCTACCAGCTTATGTGCATTTTTAAGTATGATGATGATTTCAGTTATATCCCTTTACAAGAAAAAAACATTCTCATTGAATTTATGTAAGTGGCTATATTGTTACTAAATAAAGATAATTATAAATATATAATTTATAAAATTATAAAAATAAATATATTGTCATTAAATAATTATAAATTAGATGAATTTTTGGAGAGATCAGATAGGGATTAAAAAGTAAATACTTTATGTATCACTTTCATGAACTAATAAAAAACAACGAAAATTTTAAAAGTAAAATTTTGTTTATAGAAGTTTAGTTTATCAAATTGCTGTTATAAATTAAGAAAAAAAAGTTTTGCTTTATCTCTAGATTATAAAATAATAAAAGAGAGAACTAGGAGGGTTTTAAATAAATGGCCTAAAATAAACTCTAATCCATGATCTTTTTAGTCCCCAGGAAAAAAACACAAATCTACAGCCAACTAATTTTCCACAAAAGTGCTGAGAGCACCTTCGCTGGAGAGAGGAGAGACTTTTCAATAAATGGTGCAGAGTAAATCAGATGTCCACATGCAGAATGAAGATAGACCCCTGTCTCTCACCAGTTAGAAAAATCAATTCAAAAGGATTAAAGACTTCAATGTAAGAAACGAAACTTTGGAACAACAGGAAAAATTCAAAGGGGAAAACACTTCTGAACATTGGAATTGGCAAGGATATTTTTGGTGAAGACTCCTAAAGAATAGGAAAGAAAAGAAAAAACAGATAAAAGTTAATTTAGAAACTGAATGTGGTGGCGCACGCCTGTAATCCCAGTACTTTGGGAGGCTGAGATAGGAGAATTGTGAGTTCAAAGCCAGACTCAGCAATGGCGAGGTACTAAGCAACTCAGTGAGACCCTGTTTCTATATCAAACACAAAGTAGGGCTGGAGATGTGGCTCAGTGTTTGAGTGCCCCTGAGTTCAATCCCTGATACCAAATAAAGTTAACTTAAAGATACATGCATACCTACGTTGATAGCAGCACAATTCACAATAACCAAGTTATGGAACCAGCCTAGGTGCTCAGCAGCCGATGAATGGGTAAAGAAAACGCGGTATATATTCACAGTGGAGTTGTATTCAGCCACAAAGAACAAAAATATGACATTCGCAGGAAAATGGGTGGAACTGAAAGCATTATGTTAAGTTAAATAAACCCTAATCAAAAAGACAAGTGCCTCATCATTTTTCTCATTATGTCAAAGTTATAGGGAAATGAAGGGGAAAAAATGAGGGTGGGGGATCTCATGAAAATAGGAGGGAGACCATTAGGTAGAAGAAGGGGAGGAAGGGAGGGCAAACTGAGGTACTACCAAGTGAAACTGATCAAGTTATGTCACCTGTATGTGTGAATATGCCACAATGGAGCCCACTACTCTGTGTAGTCAATATGCACCCATACAATTTAGACAGCAAGAGATGGAAAATACATAGGATAATTTAAGAGACAAGGCAAAGGAACGTCAGCAACATGGTGGAGTAGAGAGACCCAGGAACTCCACAGAAACACCAACCTGACAATGATATATGGACCAAAATAACTTTATGAGAAATTCAGAATCCAGCTAAATAGTTGCAATACCCCCAGACCAACACAAAACCAAGAGTAGCTACGTTAAAACAAGCAAAAACAGCAGTTTCACTTGAGTCATATCTGGGCTCAGAGCCAAGAATGCCTCAGGGCACAAATCCTCTCTCCAGGGAAGAGGCACAGAGGGGCTTCGGAAGCTCCTGGTAGTTCCGCAAGCTTCCTGAGGGTTCAATTTCAGCCTTGCCCCACCCAGAGGAGCTATGATAACTGGCAAGTAGGATTTCTCTCTGGAATACAACACATGCAAATGAATTACTCGATGTGCCTCTTTAACAGAGTGAAGGATGAAAATCACATGATCATCTCAATGGATGCAGAAAAGGCATTTGATATAATGAAACATCATTTCATGATTTTTTAAAAAAAGTATTCAACAAACGAGGTTTAGAAGGAATGTACTAAAACACTATGAAGGCCAAATATGAAAACCTCAAAACCAACAGTTTATGCTCCATAACCTCAGACATACTTGATATTCATTTTAGTTATGATTTGGAGTTGGGTGAGAGTTTACAAATAGTTGCAAAATTAAATTGTGCTGGATAAGTTTGACAGTTTTTCCCTTTATATAACACTCTATCTCCTACCAATAGCATCCAGATTATCTTATGGGAATTTATCTATATTAATTAGTGCAAATACCAGCTACTATACAGGCAAATTCTAAAATTGCAGTATCATGATCATAGAGGTTTTTCTTGCTCCTATGTTGTTCAGTTATTTGTTCTACAGGAACTTGTGGTGGAGCCTAGCTCTGTGCCCAGGAATAAAAACAGAATATTTTAATGGAAAACAACTAACCAGTCTTTTCCATTGTAACACTTAGGATCACCAAACACCTATTTCATACTTCCTCTCAAACAGAAAACATTATCCACCTCCCCCAGGTGCGTAATTCCAACTAATCACTATGGGAGGTGCCTGTTCAGGCTTCTGCAGAGTTTAGATCCTCTCCATGCAGCCCAGGTAAGTCTCTTCACTGTCCAGAAAAAGACAATATAGTTCATTCAACATTCCTACCCAGAACACAGTGTTAAAGATAATTAGAAAAAAAAATGCCTTTCATGTAAAATAGTAAGAAAGACACTTGGGTCAGTTTTGAAATGCTGAATTAATATTATGAAGGCCCCCGCTCCCTAGCAATTAAAATATTTCGAGACTCATTTTTCACTGTTCTTCTTGGATTCTGGTCCAACTAATTAAATGATTATTGTTTTGCCCACCATTCTTGTTTAATTAATTAATTTTTATTGGAGCATAATAATTATACATAACAGTACAATTCATTATGCCACCTCTGTACTTGAACATAACATAACGTGGTCAATCTCATTCCCCAGTACCTTCCCTTTCCCTCTGCTCCTCCCTCTCCCTGAGCCACTTGCTCTCCTCTACTCATCTCCTTTCTTCTAGTATTATCATTATTATTATTATTATAAATGCATTGCAATGATATATAAAAGTGGGATTCATTGTGGTATAATAATACATGAGCATCACATAATTTGGTAGATTTTATTCTCCACTACTTCCCCGTACCCTCCCCTCTTCCTTACCCTTCCTCCCTCCCCTTCCTGTTCTCTATTGGTCTCATTTCTATCTTCAAGAGATGACAGAATTATTTTTATTTTCAGTGGGGAATTTTGTTTTATTTTGTTTTCACCAAATGGGAAGGAATGGTAATCATATCTTAAGGTAAAAATGACTTAATCTTTCTCTTCTTTTTTATTCTTTCATTTTTATGTATTGATTTATGTTGCTGCAGTGCTGTGGGTTGGACTCATGGCGAGGCAGGCACTCTGGCACTAAGCTCCACTCTCTGCCCTTTCCCTTTTTCTAATATGTATATTTACCTCTTGGAAGCTGTCCAGTCTTTCTCTTGCCAACCAACCAAGTAACAACTGAAACACTATTTAGATGCTGTGATTACATATATCTAGATAGCATGCACCAACAAAAGGCACACACTTCAGTAAATGAACCTCTTCAAAAGCTATTTTAATGTTTGTGTGATTTGGATATGCTTGTGTCTATTTATCAAATAAATGAATATTAAACATTTTTAAAATGCCCCACATGATCATTAGTATTTGAGTTATAGAGATAGATTTAACAGAAGTGAAATAGCATGTTGTGGATATATACAGTCATGAAAAGGAATGGACTGCTCATGTACAATACAACATGGAAGAACATTGAAACCATTATGATAAATGAAAGAATCAAACATAAAGGAACAAATCTGATCTGATCCCACTTATATTAAATATTTAGAACAGGTAAGTTAATAGAAAAAATAATTTCTCATTGACAGGAGATTTAAGAATAAGAAGAATGGTAATAACAACTAACAGACTGATTTTTGTGGTACTAGAAATATTCTGAAATAAGATATTTGCAAGGGCTGTAAAACATTGTGAATATGAAAACACTGCACATTTTTATATTTTTTAATTTTATTTTTAATTGGCAAATACATTGTATACATCTATGGGGTATGATGTAGTGTTTCCATACACGTATACATCGTGAAATGACCAAATCAGTCTAATTAGCATATTTATTACTTCAAATATTTTTTGAAGTGAGAACTTTTCAAATTCTCTTTTAGCTGTTTTTGAAACATGCAATGAATTATTACTAACCATTCTTGTGACGCTATGCAATGAACACTTGGACTAAAAATTGTACACATATTTGCATGTATATCAGACATATATATACATACACATACATATAACAGGATAATATTTAGCCTTTAAAAAACAAGGAAATTAAGTCACTTGCAACAACACAGATGAACTTATAGGACATTAACCTAAGTAAAATAAGCCAGGTATAGAGAAAGAAATACCATATGACCTCACTAACATGTAGAATCTTAAAAGTTAACATCATAGGCCGGGCAAGGTGGCACATACCTGCACTCCCAGACACTTGGGAGGCTGAGGCAGGAGGATTTCCATTTCAAAGCCAGCCTCAGCAACTTAGCAAAGTCTTAAGCAACTTATCAAGACACTGTCTCAAAATAAAAAAATAAAAAAATTTAGTTGTTAAGCACCCAGGATTCAATAAATCACTAGTACAAAAAAAAAAGTTTAAGCAGGGAGTTATTGTCTTAGTCCATTTATACTGATATAACAAAACACCACAGACTGAGTAGCTCACAAGAAACAGAAATTTATTTCTCACATTTCTGGAGGCTTACCTTGGTGCCCCCTGGACTGGCAGACTGATGTATACCTGGGCCAGCTTGAGCCACAACTGGGGAGGTAAAGATGTGCTACACCAAGGAAGGGAAATAGAGACCCAAGGTGCCCTGGGCACCAGTTTTCAAAGTGTTCTGCCCTCAAGGCCCCAGAATTCTGTGCCATTTGGTACTACAGTGTCAGCCTTTGGATTCGGAGTACAATTGTACACCATACCAGTTGCCATTTGACTCAACAACTCAACTCTGAAGTGTGTACCCAAAAAAATGAAAACAGGCCCACACAAATATCATACACAAATGGTATCATTTTAACAAATCAATGGTAGAAAAAAATATCCATCCACAGACGAAGGGAATAAATGAAATATAAATCATTATAAAACAATATTCACCAATAAATAGGAACAGAGTACTAATACACACAACAAAATAGATAAGCATGAAAACATTCTAAATGAAGAAAACCATTGTGAAATGACCATGACCACATGTCATATGATTTTATTTATATAAGATGCCCATTCTAAGCTACCCTATAGAAACAGAATCTGGATGAGTAGTTTCCCACGGCTTAGGTGGATATAGAAGGAAACAAGAATCATTGCTAATCAGTTCGGAGTCTTTTTCAGGTGTTGGAAATGTTCTTGAATTATTGTACAACACTCACACAACTGTACGTAAACATTTGCAATTGGCAAATATTGTGATCTGTCAATTTTATCACAAGAAGTTTCTTATATAAAAAACAATGAGTGAACATAAGGGGACTAGTTCCCAAAAACCTATCTGAATTTTATAAAAGGATATAGTTTATTACAAATTATATTACGTAGAATTGATTTGATCATGTATGGGAACAAATAAAGCCAATATTCCAATGATTGGACTTGACAAGGAATTATTTCTTCCTTTGCAACTAGGTGCACCTCACAGGGTGTCTAGGACAGTGTAGGTCCCTCTCCACATGTTCATTCAAATTCCCAACCCAACAGGAACTTTGTTTCCTGGAGCTCTTCCCCCAGGAGTACAGACACAACTCAGCTACTCTGGTCAAAAGAGACAGCAGATTGGTTGTGCTCAGACCACTATACTTCAACTGAGAAAAGACACACACTCGTGATTCTCTTGTTCATTTGGTAGAGAAGGTTGATGATTTTGCCAATTTTAAAGATTCAGAGAAATATAGGAAGTAGATGCAATATTTCCACACTGTTATTTTCTTCCATTTCCAAAATCAGTTCTAATAGGTGATATAGTAGTAATATTTAAGCTTCTTCATCTCTTCATATGTGTTACACATCATGCTTAGTTTTCTACATATCTCATTTCATCTGCATGATTCTCTAATAAGAGACAAAGAATCTTATTACTATATTTTCCCACTTAGCATACTCAAGTTTATCAACACTAATTAATTGGCCAAGGTCAAAAAGTACAGGAGTAATATTTGAGCTGATCCACATGGCCACACCATTCTAACTCACAAAACCACATTTGACTACAAATGATGAAAGAGATTATTCTACCTTACTCAGTGGTACTAGAGATGGAAAAAATGGAGAGGAAAATGGTGGATACATTCTTAAATTTTTAAAAAAAGAAAGAACTTATTTCTCCTATCTACCATAACATGATTGCACAGTAGAGTTACTATTACTGAGCATAATGTATTGCATATTTTAAATCACCAAAATGCAGAATTTTGAAAGTTCCCACAATAACAAAAAAAAATAGATGTTTAAGATGAGGAACCCATCTCACTCTGTTTTGCACAATTATCATTACATAGCTTCTAAATGTGCTGAGATCCCATTGTACCCCATAAACGGGAATGTTACATGCTTACAAAAAATTGTTTAAAAATAAGAGCAAAATATAGCCCACACCACCTCTGTAATGGAAAGACAAATAACTATTTTGTTTAAAAATTGGAACTAATGAAAGAAAAAAAATGTACCAGGAAAATTCTAGACCTTTGAGAAAAAGCTAGAGGTGAGAAAGATTCCATGAGGTCCTGGCCTCACTGAAACCAGAGATTTTATCAAGGATTTTATTTCATTGCCTAATATGGCTGTGGCACAGTTCAATGGGTGCTTGGGCCTTTGTTCCTCGAAGATTCCATTCCCCTGTGTCCTCACAAGCACTCTCAGCCAAAATGCATACACCACCCTCTGCCATCTCCAGACAGGGTCAAGTTAGGAGGCCAATGTGGGATTGGAGGTCTCCAGAGATCTCCACTCTCATGGCACTGTTTCCCCCGAGACTCCTGTGGAAAGCTGCCATCTCTGCCTTGATATTTGCAAAAGCACAGCCCACATTCTGTGCCACAGCACAGAGCTCCACAGTGGTGAAGGAGACTCTCCTGCAGGATGCTTTTGCAGATGTGGACTTGGGGACAATGGTCTAAATACCTTTTTAATTTGTTCCATCCTATTTGTATTCCCAGGACAAAAGTAAGTATTATGAAAACAGATAGCATATCTGGTTAGAATTCTAAGGACAATAGAATGCTTATCTATTTTTTCTTGTTTATTCAAATGAAAACAAAATAAAAAAGAAATAAAGCCCAGTTAGGGTGAACAGCAGCAGCATAGACACGGGTAGCTGGTCTTCTCACTCCTAGGCTCCTGGCCTCTCTTCCCTGTGGTGCTACTCTACAGCATGTAGAACTCCATGCTCACAGCCTTGTCTTGCACAAATGGCTAGGGTGATGGT
The DNA here is from genome assembly GCA_028644305.1 of Xerus rutilus. Classification (NCBI taxonomy): domain Eukaryota; kingdom Metazoa; phylum Chordata; class Mammalia; order Rodentia; family Sciuridae; genus Xerus; species Xerus rutilus. The sequence goes on from CM053399.1 coordinate 12,519,082, forward strand.
TAGACTAAAGGGGAGAGCACCATCCTCATTTTCTTGCATTGTGAGTGTCATATAGGAGTACTAGTGCAGCAATTACAGCTCCTTTTCTCAATTTCAGGGATTGTGGCTCTTGAAACATCTCCTTGACCATCTGGATGGTTATGTTGTTTTCTTTAGGAATGTCAAAGTCTGGATATTCAATATGGTTAACTGAATATTCTGCAGTAGACAAGAAGAGTTGAAATAAGCTAAATAACGTCACACAAAAAAACCCGCCTCTGTTGAAAGTGCTAGTGTCATGATTCCCAAAGAACTTTCATATTCATTATCACATAAGAGCCTAGGAGGGAAGGGACAAACAGTTTTCACATTGGCTATCCTTAGCAACAAGGGCTGCATCATCCCTGCCTTGAATGTGGCAGTTTCTTAGTTCAGAATAGATGAGGATAAATTTTTCAGTCAGAAGTGGCTCTTGCACTGAGAGGACCTCTCATGCTATAACCACGGCAGCACAGTGAGCTGGCACCTGAGCAGCCTGAGGTGAGTACAACCAGACACACCACTCAAGATGGCTTTGTAGAGGATGCAGAGTTTCTAGGAAAGAACAAATGTAACTCTACTATCTTCTCTGTTCTACCTCCCCAGAATTAAAGCAAAGATATGGGCGATGGCAGGAGATGGAAAACATTAGTATACGTGAAAACTACAATTGTGACATAAAAAAGCAAGAAATGAGTACTTACCTTAACATTTTGAGAATCTTTTGCTCCCATTTGGGGGCACCAAAAGACACCAAGTCACCATGATGTATGTATCCATACATCATGAACTTTCTATAGGGATCAATGTTTCAAAGGAGATTCCAATTTAGGGCCCTCATGAATTAGAGATAAAAGCATAAGTGTCCCTAAAGCAAGACACCAAGTCAATTGTATACTTTCAGCTATTATAAACAAGTTGGGGAGAGATCTATCAGAGATTGGAAATACATTTGACAGTTTTTACTAGCATCACGTACCACAGAGTAGCCAAATATTTTCTAGATTGGACTTTCTGCTGATTAAGTTTTGTGTGCATATTTTAGGAAAGAGTGTTAGCAACATATTCCAAGTAGTGAAAGTCTCCTACATGTCTTAATAGAATAAAGAATGCCAGACACCAGAGAAGCTGAAATGAGCCCTCTTGTCAAATAAAAACCACCAGGACAGCCACAATCAGCAATCACCTTGCAAACCTTCCTATACCACTTTCAGTGGGAGAAGAAGGACCTCCCTGACCCAACCTGTTCCCAGCTTTCAGTCACGCTTCTTTACAGACTCCTGCATGGACAAGAAGCTGTACATGAGAAAGATTCCCTGGCCACACTTCAGCTCTCATGGTAGTGTACAACTTGAATAATTTGTTTTCCCATCTGGTCAAGTCTTTCTCATGGTAATTCCCAAATGACTTTCATGGAGAATATCTCAGAGGTGACTGAATTTATTCTGGTGGGGTTAACAGATCGCCTCGAC
>CM053399.1:12521071-12542072 GCA_028644305.1 Xerus rutilus
GCAGGCTGCTGTCCACGTTTCCTTCACATTCCATCTCTCCTTCTGTCGTTCCAATGTGATCAATCACTTTTTCTGTGACATTCCCCCACTTCTGGCTCTTTCTTGTTCTAATATCTACACAAATGAGATTGTGCTTTTCACACTGGCAACATTTGATGCTTTTTTCACTCTCTTGCTCATCTTGAGCTCTTACCTGTTCATTCTGGTCGCTATCCTGAGAATGCATTCATCTGAGGGACAGAAGAAGGCCTTCTCCACCTGTGCATCCCACCTAGCAGCCGTTTCCATCTTCTATGGAAGCATCACCTTCATGTACCTACAGCCAAATTCCAGTCATTCCATGGACACTGATAAAATGGCATCTGTGTTCTACATGATGATCATCCCCATGCTGAATCCCCTGGTCTACAGCTTGAGGAACAAAGAGGTCATCAGTGCATTCAGGAAGGCTGTTGGAAAAGCAAAGTCCTCACTAGGCTTACTGTGTTAATTCTATATTGCCTACAAACAATGTGGAACATTCATTGGACATCTAGTGCCTAATCATATATAATTACAATTATTTGTTTTCTCTCATTTCTCTGAACATTTCTTTCACAATGACAATTCTTCTTTTCATGGCTTGGCAATATAATTAGGTGATAGGAAAATGTGTGTGTCTTTTTTCAGAAATAAGATACAATTCCCATTTTACAAACCAGATTCTAATCCCAGATACTATAGCATTCCATACTGCACCACACCATTAGAATGAAGTCCTTTGCAGGAAACTCTCATATGTATATGATACCAGACTTATACTCTCAATTCTTAAAATGCAAAATAACACCATGATTCACATATACAGCATAGAACCATAGTTCTCAGATGTTCATGCTCCTATGAATTACCTTGTAAGATTCTCATTGCACAGAACACTATGATCTAATTCTAAATATCTTTATATATGTGTTGTAAAATCCATAAATCCATAGTATGATTACTCATTATCTCCATCTAATTGAATCCTGACCTTAAATATAGCAGAAGTTCCAACAAAGAGTTTGAATAATGAAAAATACCACAAAATCAAATCCATAATCATATGTCAATTTCAGATATCAGAGACAGAGTTCAGAGAACAAGAATTTATTCCTAATATATTGACATTTAATCTTTACCCGACTTCTAGATAACAGTCATGTCCACCAAGCTTATTGTGTAACAGTATGTCCTGTCATAGATGTGTCTATAACAAAAACAGCAAATTTGTGAAACTGGGAGTTTATGTCTACATTATTTCTGGGACTAGAAGTAGGAGAAAGAAAAAGGAGGGCAAGTTCTTCCCCACACTACCAGCTATAATATTGCCTTCCATCAAGGTGCTGACGTCAAGATCAACAAAGACAGGAAATTCTTTCAGGTGTGTTACAAAGAAATGAAAGAATAATGCTGGTCACTCAGAGACATGCAATCAGGCACAATCAAAATCACAGCCAAGACTGAGTTTCTTATTTTAAAAACCAAACTCTGGGACTAGCATGGAAGGGCAATTCTAAGTGTAAGGAGGGCTGGCATCAGCTCATACTTCAGATCTCTCATCTTCCACTGGCTCAGTTTTATTATAGGAATCCTTAAATGCCTGCTCCATTAAATATATGAAATATAACAGGGAATTAAATAATGAGAAATAGTGTTACTGTTGGTAACACTAGTGAGGAAATGCGTGTATAAATGGGAGCAAGGAACTGAGTCTGAATCAGCACCAAACTGGATCTGTAATGACTGAACACAGGATTCAAGGGCTCCTTATTTTATGTGACTAGAATGAAGACATCTGTCAATACATCCAACAATATTCTTTCTTTCTTTGCCCATTGGTATAAATACCACATATGTTTTCACTAACTGAACCCAAACCCATAGGTAAGGATATCACCCATATGACACCCTGCTGTCTTCTGGACCATCATGAAATTCAAAAAGTAGAAAATGATCCGTGTGACTCAGACCAACAAGACAATTAAGATCAGGATGGCCAAACCTTGTTGGAAAACCTGCAATTGTGAAAATGGAGTAAAAGGAAATGGACCTCACCCTTTTGTTTCCATAGAGCCAATAACCAGATGGCAGCTGAGAGAATGTGGACTGGCATCCTTCTAAAGCATTACCATGTGTCATACATAGTGCTAGATGCTGACAATGAGGATATTTTTTCTTCAAAAAGGCCTCACAAATGGGGTTGTCAGTCTTTGAAATCCAGATCAAAGAACAAAAGTCTTTCTCTAGAAATTCTCAATGAGAAGACAAATATCTAGAAAAGAGATCACCAGCTGCCTTTCAAACATAAGAGTAGAGATTCATGAATATTCTCTAAAGAAGTCACTTCAAATTTTATTAATTTAAAAATGAAGATCAAAGTTCCCTATATGAGACAATGTGTTCAAACAGTGTGATTTCTCTGTATCTCTGTTTCTCTGCTTTCAATGTGTGCATAATAACTCCATGGGATTGGGTGATCTTTAGTGAACAGCACATATTAAAGTTTGACCTTCTGTAAAGAAATAGATGTAATGAATGTTTATTACTCCTTTAGCAAAGGAATGAAGTATTGGACCATGTCGTGCCTCCATCACTCTCTGCTACTGTGCTGCCTCACTTTTTTTTCTCTACTTCTTCATATAAACATGGACCTGCAGACAGGCCTAGACCTATTCACCTCAGGACACATTCCTGAAGTCAAGCACCTTCTGAAGAACCAGAACATAGACAGATTTCTCTGTCTGACTTTAAGATGATCAGTAAGAAATGTTTAACTATCTGATCTCAGACACAGAATCTTCTCACTCCTCTCTGCATTATTTATTATTATTAAAATATGTTGACAACACTGACCTTTCATGTGCTTCTCAGCCTTACTGAAATACTAATGGAAAAAATCTCCACTAGTAATACCATTAGTGATATTCTTTACATCATCATTAAATGGGCAACTATTTTTATACTTTTGAACATTTTTATTGGTTTAACCATTGTTGATAGGGGAGTTAAAGATTAACTGATTCAAGTCATATTAGTCTGTGATATTTCAGTATTTTATATTAGGGACAAATCAATTTCTATCAGTAGTTGCCCATGAAGCATCTGAAATAAAGTAATCAGAAAAAATCTTCTGCTACATTAAGCATATACAAATTGTATACCATATATTTATACACTTGTACCTTTTCGATTTTACTTAGAAACACTTTGTGTCCAGAAAAATACAAAAATAAAATGGTAAATAAACAGGTACAAAGCTTTGGAAATAAAGAAACTTGTTGAGCTCCTGATAGCAATATCTCCTCCAAAACAGGGAGTATACACATCCATGATAGATTCCCTGGAAAAAGCATGAAATCTACATGTGATTCCTTCCAATGACCAGAAGCCCCATTTGGTTGTCTTCATAACCAGTTCTCATGTCTCTATTAAAGGAAAAAAGTTGAGTTATTCACTTTAAAAAAAAAACAGAACTAAACTACCTTGTACAAAACTGACTCTCTAAAATAAGATCTGTGAGTATTAAGAACTGGGGCCATTAAAACTGTAGAAGCAATATACAGAGATTTCTTGTATATTAAGGGAAAATAAAATAGCTTGGCATGAGATGAGTTTTCAAATAATTAAGAGTATGTTAAATTTAGGAGAATTGTACCCATGAAAAAGAGTCACAACATATAATGAACAGAATCAACCAGACTCAAAAGATGATACATATTGTATATCAAGAGAAAATAAATCATAGTGGATTACATAAACTTTAAAATAAATGTCTTTTTTGGGGGGGTACTAGGGATTGAACTCAGGGGTACTCGACCACTGAACCACATCCCCAGCCCTATTTTGTGTTTTATGTAGAGACAGGGTCTCACTGAGTTGCTTAGTGCCTCGCTGTTGCTGAGGCTGTCTTTGAACTTGCGATTCTCCTGTCTCAGCCTAAAATAAATGTCTTTTAAATACTTATCAGTTATGGAGGAAATATATACATAAAACCAGAGTAAGCAATAAATGAGAGAAAAACAGGTACTCATTAATTATTACTAGGTGTATTTACCAAAAAAAATCACAAGAAAGTCCCTGGTGATAAAATTTACATTATCAAAACAATCATAAAATTTTTGAATGAATGAGATCAATATTAACCTATACAAAATTGAATTCAGAATTAGCATGTAGATATTAACCTTAAAAAATATTTAACATAGTTCTTAAACAGAGATGAAAAACTTGTAAAACTATTGAAAAGGCAAGTAGATCAGATTGATTCCCCCTGACGAAGACACATAAAAATCAAAGAGAAACGAAAAACATTCGATGCTTGAGCCAAATATATACAAAGTAATGATAATCAGTTTGACAGAAGACTTTCCATCAAAAACTATAGAAGTCAGCAAACAGTAAAGTCACATTTTTCCAAAGGATGAGGGAAACTAAACACCAATCCAAATTTCTATACCCAGATGAACTGTCTCTCTATCATGAGGACAAAATAAGGGCATATTCAGATATGCAAAAATTAAAAGTTGATTTACTGTTCATGGGTGCTGAACAGGAACATTTAAGCAAGGGTGGAGAGGCAGTTGGAAAGCTGATAATAAAGAATGGAGTGTTCTTGGTTCTTAGGCTGCTTTCACTTTCTCTTTTTCTTTCCCAAGTGTCAACAAGAAGATGTTTTACTATAATAATTTTATTTTTTACTGGGACATTTTCATTAAACATAAGAACTATTCATTGTGCATACTCATAAATGCACATTATATAATTTGGTTGGTTGCACTCTACATTACCTCTATTTTTTTTGCTTCCCTTCTCCCTAAACCAAGTTCCTTCCTCTAATCTACAGGCCATTTTTCTATTTTTGTGAAATCCCTCTCGTATTTCTTTTTCTCTCTAACTTTGAAACAGGAGGGAAAATATACATCCCTTAACTTTTGGAATCTGGTTTATTTCATTTAGCATGATATTCTACAGATATACCAGCATGTGACAGGATTTCATTATATTTCATCAATGAGCAAAACTCCCCTGTGTATACTTATCATATTTTCTTTATCAATCCATCTGTTAATGTGCACTGGAGTCTGGTTTCAGAACCTTGAAATTATTAATTGTTGTACTGTAAACATGGTTATGTACATATTTCTGTAGCGTGCTGACCTTAGTTCTTTAGGATAAATACTGAGAGTAGAATAACTGGGGCATATGCTGGTTCCATTCCTAGTCATTTTAGGAATCTCCATATTGACTTCCATAGTAGTCGTACTAAATTGCAGTCACACCAACAATGTATAAGTGTTCCTTTCTCCCTTTATTCTCACCAGCATTTATTACTCTTTGTATTCTTGGTGTTTGCCATTCTAACTGGAATGTGATGAAATGTCAGTGTTCCTTTGAATTGTATTTCCCTGATTGATAAGGATGTTGAATTATTCATATGTTTGTTGACCTTTTGCATTTCTTTTGAGAAGTTTGTGTTTAGGCCATTTGCCTATTTATAGCCCAGATTTCCTTGTGTGTCTGTGTGTGTGTCTCTGTGTGTATGTATGTCCTCCAAATTTGTGAGTTCTTTATATATTGTGGATATGAGTCCCCTACCAGAAGAGTAGCTGGCAAAGACTTTCTCCTGTGGAGAGTGATGATTTGAATCATGGTCTGACCCTCTTGTGGCTGTCTTGTGCTGGGAATTTCCTGTGTGAAGGTGCGCATCTAGATGACCCAGTTTCTGTGGTGACACTGACCCGAGAAAATGCTGTGCAAAGGTTCAGAGTTGTCACTCGAGGCCTTGAGATCTGTTACCAACTCCTGGGAATACAGAAATCCAACATTACAAGATAACCCTAATGTCTCACCAGTCCTGTGTCCTTCAGATTGCCTGTTTTGCTGAAACTTTCCCACAAATAACATTTCGATGAGCCTGGCTAGCTGTCTTCTTGCTATGGCACCATGCCACCCTGCTTCCTTAACAAGTTCTTCCTTAACACTACAGCACAGGAAGAAAAACAGAATGGTCTCATATATACAAATTTTTTTTCCTTAGAAATCTTTACCTAAGGGGCCAGGTGCGGTGGTGCATACCTATAATCCCAGTGGCTCAGGAGGCTGAGATAGAAGGATTGCAAGTTCAAAGCCAGCCTCAGCAATGAGGAAGTGCTAAGCAACTCAATGAGACCTTGTCTCTAAATAAAATATAAAATAGGGCTGAGGATGTGGCTCAGTAGTTGAGTGCCCCTGAGTTCAATCCCCAGGACCAAAAAAAAAAAATTTTACCTAAGGTATTCAGAACTCTAATCTGAGCCAAAAGTAAACTCTGATCTGATAAACACTGTTAACTACATTTGTCTAATATCTTGGATTTTGCAGTTAAAAATGAGTAAATTAGATTTAACATAAATGTGATCAATCTTCATAAACATGTTTGTTAAAGACACATCTGACTAATTTGCAAAGTTGGGGTGCTAAATATCAACTGCCAAGTTAATATATTTAAATATTAAATGTGTTCTCATAAATTAGCAAATGGAAAACAGTTTGGTCGCTTTGTATCTGTGTCTTCACTAAAATGAGGTTACTAAGAGTTAATATTTTATCAACTATAATTTAATAAAAAGCATGAAAGGTTTCAGTTATAGTACCATAAAAACCAAAAAAGTATTTTACCTTATTAAAATGGAGTGATTTGTCTAAATTTAAAATTTTCATAAAGATTGTTTCAAATGTAAATTTTAAAGGAGGGAAAGAGATACAAAGTTTATGAAGGGAAAGAAATACAAAAGGGTTATATAAGTAATCAGGAGTTTTTGTACACGATAAGAATTTTCATGTAAGTTAACAATAAGTTTTGTGTAAGTGATAGTAAGGTTTGTGTAGATAACCAAAGCTTAATCCTCCATGTGTTAAAGTGATAAGGATTTCTTAAAACATTAGTCTTCTTTTATCTATCAAGATAATTTCTTAGCTCTTATGCCTTCTGGTAAAAATAAAACATAAAAAATTTCTAGTTTCTATTGCCATCATCATATTCATTTATTTTGTACTGATTTCATTCCAGTACTTATGTATTCTTGTTTCTCTCATAGAAGCACCCACCTCCCAGATGACTTTACAACATGTTCTTGCTAAACCAGACTTTGGCCACAAACCTCTTGATTGACCAAAATATCCCTGAGGGGAAAACCCAACTGTTTGTCCTATGTGCCCCCTGTCAGCCTGAAACAGCCCATTTCCCCTTGCACCAGTGAGGGTTCTGTTATGCAGAGGGAAAAGTCCCAACACTTCAGAATAGACATACATTAGTTAAATTTTAAAAATAAAAAAAGGGAGAGATGCAGAGAGTGGTGATTTGAATCATGGTCTAACTCTCGGGGATGCATTGTGCTGGGAATTGCATGTGCAAAGGTGCAGGCCAAACTGGCCAGTTGCTATGGTGATGCAGGCCTGAGAAAACTCTGTGCAAAGGCTCAGAGTTATCACTCAAGGCCTTGAGTTTATTCACCAACTCCCGGGAATAGAGACTTTTGAACATAACAAGATAATCCTAATGTCTCGCCAGGCCTGTGTCCTTCATATTGCTTGCTTATCTGAAATGTTCCCACAAATAACCTTTTGATGAAACCAGTATTATATATTATTTATTATAAATGTGCTGAGCTAGCTCTGGGTATGTCATCCCTCATCAGGGGTTGGCTATCCACCTGGCCCCATCTTTTTCTCTTGATATATATCTGTCTTTTCTGCATCCCCCGGTATTGCTCCTCCAGTATCTCTTTAATTAATGGCCATGACTGAGAGAGATGAGAGGGCCACAGCATTCTCCCATTCTGCAGGCTCTCTCTTCATACTCTTTATTGTTTCCTTTTCAATGCAGAAACTTTTCAATTTAATGCCATCTCATTTCTTACTTATTTTATTTCTTGAGCTTCAGGGAGCTTATGAAGTCAATGAATACACCTATACTTTGGAGTGTTGACCTTATATTTTCTTCCTACATTTGCAAAGTTTCTGGTCTAATTCCTAGGTCTTCGATCTACTTTAAGGTTACTCTTGTAGAAAGTGAGTCATAGGGATCTAGCTTTATTCTTCTATATATGGATGTTCAGTTTTCCCAGCATAATTTGTTAATAAAACTATCTTTGCTCCAACATGTTTTGGTACCTTTTTGAGGGATCAGATGAATATATCTGTTTGGACTTATCTCACTGTCTTTTATTGTTTTGGTCTGCATGTCTAATTCTATGTTACTATGAATTACTATGCTGTTTTTGTTACTAAAACTCTGTAGTATAATTTGAGATTGGGTACTCTGATGTTTCCAGGATTGCTCTTAGTGCTAAAAAAAAAAAAAAAACCCTGCTTTTGTTATTCTAGGCCTTTTATTCATCATATGAATTTCAGCACCTTTTCTAATTTTTTGCAGAATGTCATTAGTATTTTGATGGGATTGTATTGTCTGTATATTACTTTCAGTAATAAGTCCATTTTAATAAAATTATTTCTGCCTGTCCAGGAACATGAAGAGTTTTTCCTTTTTTAAACACTTCCCTCAATTTCTTTCCTAAGCAATAGGAAATTCTCATTATGTAAGTTTTTTGTCTCTTGGTTTGAATTTATTTGTAGACATTTTATTTGTTAAGGGTATTGTGAAAGTAATTGTTTTCTCTGTTTCTTTTTCACAAGATTCATTATTGATGTTTAAAAAACTATGGATATGTGTATATTGATTTTACATTCTGCACCTTTGCTATATTGTCACCTCTAGAAATCTGGTAGAGTTTTTTGTCTTCTAAATGTTGGATAGCATCATCTGTAAACAGAGATCGTTTCAGTTCTTCTTTTTCTATTAGTATTCCTTTAATTTCCTTCTCTTGCCTCATTGCTATGGCTAAAACATTAGGTACTATATTGAATGGGAGAGTTGAAAATGGACATTCTAGTCTTGGTCCTGATTCCAGAGGAATTACTATTAGTTTTTCCCTGTTTGGTATGATGTTGGTTTTGTGTTTGTCATACCCAGCCTTTGGGATGTCAAGGTGGGTTTCTTCTCTCCCTAGTTTCTTCAGCGTTTTTAACATGAAAGGGTGCTGACTTTTGTAGAATAATAATTCCACATTTATTGAGGTGATTCTTTGATATTTATCCTTAATCTATGATGCAATGATCACAAGTACTGATTTGCACATGTTGAACTAAAAACATATCCTTAGGATGAAGCAAAATTTATCATGGTGTACAAAGTTCTAATCCATATTTATTATGAATCATTGCTATTTTATTCATGTTTTTGCATTTATGTTTCTCAGAGACAAGGTCTTTATCTGATTTTTAATTTGTCTTTATCTGATTTTTGGTATCATAGTGATACTGGCTTTAGAGAATAAATTTTTGAGTATGCTTTCCCTTTCTATTTCACAGATTCATTTGAGGAGCATTGGCATCTTTCTCAGGAATCAGATGATGTTATCAGTGTGAGCAGATATGTCTTCTACTCAATTCCATTGGTCTATATGTCTGTTTTTGTTAATACCATGCTCATTTATTGTGAGAGCTCTACAGTATAATTTCAAATCTAGTAATTGAAGTATTCAGCATTGTTCTTTTTTTTCATTTTTTAAAATTTATTTATTTTATTTAGGTATACATGACAGCAGAATGCATTTTGATTCATTGTACACAAATGGAGCGCAACTTTTCATTTCTCTGATTGTGCATGATGTATAATCATACCATATATGCAGTCACACATGAAGCGAGGGCAATGATGTCCATCTCATTCCACCATCTTTCCTACACCCATGCCCCTTCCCCACCTCCTCTTTGATCAAAGTTCCTCCATTCTTCCCATTCCCTCTCCCCCATTATGGATTAGCATCCACTCATCAGAGAGAACATTCAGCCTTTGGTTATGGGGAATTGGCTTACTTCGCTTAGCATGAATCTTCAACTCTATCCATTTACTTGCAAATACCATAATTATATTCTCTTTTATTGCTAAGTAATATTCCACTGTGTATATATACCACAGTTTCTTTATCCATTCATCTATTGAAGGGCATCTAGGTTGGTTCCACAGTTTAGCTATTGTGAATTGAGCTGCTACAAATATTGAAGGGGCTGCATCACTGTAGTGTGTTCTTTTTAAGTCCTTTGGGTATAGACCAAGGAGTGGGATGGCTGGGTCACATGGTGGTTCCATTCCAAGTTTTCTAAGGAATCTCCATACTGCTTTCCAGACTGGTTGTACCAATTTGCAGTCCCACCAGTAATGTATGAATGTCCCTTTGCCCCCACAACCTCACCAACACTTGTTGTTTGTATTCTTGATAACTGCCATTCTGACTGGTGTGAGATGAAATCTTGGAGTAGTTGTCATTTGTAATTCTCTAATTGTTAGAGATGTTAAACATTTTTTCATGTTTGTTGATCAATTGTATATCTTCTTCAGAGAATTGTTGGTTCAGCTCCTTAGCCCATTTATTGATTGAGTTGTTTGTTTTTTGGGTGTTAAGGTTTTTGAGTTCTTCATATCTCCTGGAGATCAGGACTCTATCTGATGTGCATGCGACAAAAATTTTCTCCCAGAATGTAGGCTCTCTGCTCACCTCATTGATTACTTCTTTTGCTGAGAAGAAGCCATTTAGTTTGAATCCATCCCATTTATCGATTCTTGATTTTATTTCTTGAGCTTTAGGAATCTTGTTAAGGAAGTTGGGGCCTAATCCAACATGATGAAGGGTTGGACCTACTTTTTGTTCTATTAGGTGCAGGGTCTCTAGTCAAATCCCTAGGCCCTTGATTCACTTTGAGTTGGGTTTTGTGCATAGTGAGAGATAAGGGTTTAGTTTTATTTTGCTGCATAAGGATTTCCAGTTTTCCCAGCACCATTTGTTGAACAGTCTATCCTTTTTCCAATGTACATTTTTGGCACTTTTGTCTAGTATAAGATAACTGTACTTATGTGGGTTGGTCTCTGTACCATTGGTCTACATGTCTATTTTGGTGCCAGTACCATGCCGTTGTTGTTACTATAACATTGTAGTATAGTTTAAGGTCTGGTATTGTGATTCCTCCTGCTTCACTCTTCTTGCTAAGGATTGGTTTGGCCATTCTGGGTCTCTTATTCTTCCTAATAAATTTCATGATTACCTTTTCCATTTCTACAAGGAATGATATTGGGATTTTTATTGGAATCACATTGAATCGGTATAGTGCTTTGGGTAGTATGGCCATTTTGACAGTATTGATTCTGCCTATCCAAGAGCATGGGCAGTCTTTCCATCCTCTAAGGTCTCCAATTTCTTTCTTTACAGTCCTATAGTTTTCATTGTAGAGGTCTTTCACTTTTTTTTTGTTAAATTGATTCCCAAGGTTTTTTGTTTTTGTTTTTGTTTTTGTTTTGAGGCTATTGTGAATGTGGTAGTTTTTCTAATTTCTCTTTCAGAGGATTCATTGCTAATGTATAGAAATGAATTTGATTTATGGGTGTTGATTTTATATCCTGCAACTTTGCTGAATTCATTTATTAATTCTAGAAGTTTTCTGGTAGAATTTTTTGGATCTTCTATGTATAGAATCATGTCGTCAGCAAATAATGATAGTTTGAGTTCTTCTTTTCCTATTTATACCCCTTTAATTTCTTTCATCTGTCTACTTGCACTGGCTAATGTTTCAAGGACTATGTTGAATATTAGTGGTGAAAGAGGGCATCCCTGTCTTATTCTCATTTTTAGAGGGAATGCTTCCAATTTTTCTCCATGTAGGATGATACTGGTCTTCAGTTTAGCATAGATAGCTTTTATGATGTTGAGGTATGTTCCTACTAACTCTAGTTTTTCCAGTGTTTTGAACACAAAAGTGTGCTGTATTTTGTCAAATGCTTTCTCTGCATCAATTGATAAAATCATATGATTCTTATTTTTAAGTCTATTGATGTAATAGATTACATTAATTGATTTCCTTATGTTAAACCAGCCTTGCATCCCTGGAATGAACCCCACTTGATCATGGTGCACTATTTTTTTAATATGTTTTTGTATGTGATTTGCTGAAATTTTATTGAGAATTTTTGTGTCTATGTTCATCAGGGATATTGATCTGCAATTTTCTTTCTTTGATGTGTCTCTGTCTGGTTTTGGAATCAAGGTGATACTTGCCTCATAGAATGAGTTTGGAGGGTTCTCTCCTTTTCTATTTAACAAAATAATTTAAGGAGTTTTTGTATTAATTCTTCTTTGTAGGTCTTGTAGAACTTGGCTGAAAATTTGTCTGGTCCTGGGCTTTTTTTGGCTTTTGATGGCATCATATATTTTCTTGCTTGAAATTGATCTGTTTAAATTGTGTATGTCCTCCTGGTTCAGTTTGGTTAAGTCATATGCCTCTAGAAATTTGTCAGTGTCTTTAGGGTTTTCTATTTTACTGCAGTATAAATTTTCAAAATAATTTCTAATTATCCTCTGTATTTTAGTAGTGTCTGTCATGACATTTCCTTTTTCATCACGAATTTAATAATTTGGATTTTCTCTCTCCTTTTTGTTAGGGTAGCTAAAAGTTTGTCAGTTTTATGTATTTTTCAAAGAGCCAGGGTTTTTTGTCAATTTTTTGCATTTATTCTTTTGTTTAAATTTCATTGATTTCAGCCCTGATTTTAATTATTTCCTGTCTTCTACTTCTTTGGTGTTGGTTTGCTCCTCTTTTTATAGGGCTTTGAGATATAGTGTCAGGTCATTTATTTGTTGACTTTTTCTTCTTTTAATGAATGAGATTAATGTAATAAACTTTCCTTTTAGCACTGCCTTCATGGTGTCCCAGAGATTTTGATATGTTGTATCAAAGTTTTTGTAGACCACTAAGAATTTTCTTATCTCCTCATTGATGTCTTCTGTTCTTCATGCACAATTCAATAGTGTATTATTTAGTCTCCAGGTGTTGAAGTAGTTTTTATTTTTTAATCTGTTATTGATTTTTAATTTTATTCCATTGTGGTCAGATGTGATGCAGGGTAGTATCTCTATTTTTTTGTATTTGCTAAGACTTGCTTTGTGGTATAACATATAATCTGTTTTGGAAAAGGATCCATGTGCTTCTGAGAAAAAAGTGTATTCACTTATTTATGGATGGAATACTCTATATATGTCTGTTAAGTCTAAATTACTGATTGTTTTATTAAGTTATATGGTTTCTTTGCTTAGTTGTTGTTTGGAAGATCTATCCAAAGGTGAGAGAGGTGTGTTAAAGTCACCAAGTATTGTGTTGTGGTCTGTTTGATTCTTGTAGTTGAGAAGGGTTTATTTGATATACATAGGTGCCCTATTGTTTGAGGCATAGGTATTTATCATTGTTATGTCTAGTTTATGTATGATTCCCTTAAGAAGTATGAAATGTCCTTCTTAGTCCTTTTCAATAACTTTGGTTTGAAGTCCACTTTATTTGATATGAAGATAGAAACCCCTGTTTGTTTATGTGGTCCCTGTGAAGGATATGTTTTCAGACTGTGGATATCTTTTCCTGTGAGATGAGTCTCTTGAAGGCAGCATATTGTTGGGTCTTTTTTTAAATCAAGTCTGTCAGTCTGTCTTTTAATTGATGGGCTTAGGCCATTCACATTCAGGGTTTTTAGTGAAATATGATTTGTAATCCCAGTCATTATGGTTTGTTTTTGGTTTTTATCTTGACTTGGTTTCTCTTTTGATTGGCCTTTTCTTTAGTTTAGTTCCTCCTTTTGTAGATTTTCATTCTTGGTTATCAAATCCTCCTCATGAGATGTTTTGCCGAGAATGCTGTGTAGTTCAGGCTTTCTTGCTGTAAATTCTTTTAACTTTTGTTTATCATGGAAGGTTTTTATTTCATCATCAAATGTGAATCAACCAATAAGACAATTAAGATCAAGATGGCCAGTCCTTGTTGGAAAACCTGTAATTGTGAAAATGGAATAAAAGGAAATAGACCCCACCCTTCTGTCTCCATTGAGCCAGTAGCCAGATGGCAGCTGAGGGCATGAGAACTGGCATTCCTCTAAAGCATTACCATGTGTCACACATAGTGCTGACAATGAGGGTATTTATTCCTTGAAAAGATCTCACAAATGGGGTTGTCTGCCCTTGCAAGCCAAATCAAAAAATAAAACTTTCTCTGAGGAATTCTCAATGGGAAAACAAATGTCTAGAAAATAGATCACCAGCTATCTTACAACCATAAGAATAAAGGTTCATGAATTCTCTTTAAAGAAGTCACTTCAAATTGTACTAATGCAATAATGAACATCAACGTTCCAATATGAGACACTATATACATATTGTGTAATATCTCTGTGTAGCTATTTCTCTACTTTCAATATGTGCATAAGAAGGCTACCTACTCCATGGGGTTAGGTGATATTTAGTGAATAGGACATGTCAGGTTTTTAGTACAAAATTTGGCCTTCTACAATCAAATAAGTGTAATGTACAGTCATTATACCTGGACCTTGCCATGCCTCTGTCACTCTCTATTACTGTGCTGCCTCACCTTTTTCCTCTACTTCTTCATATTAAAATATTTTTGAACATGGACCTGCAGACAGCCCTATACCTATTCACCCTGAGACACATTTCTAAAGGCAAACACTTTCTGAGGAAACTAGAACAGAGACACATTTCTCTATCTGACTTTAAGATAATAAGTAAGCAGTGTTTAATTATCTGATCTCAGACACAGAATCACCTCATTATTCTCTGGGATATACAAGAGATGTGTTTAGAACCCAGGACTTTCACGTACTTTTCATCAGCCATACTTAAATGAAATGAAATAAAATAAAATCCCCATGAATAATCACCTAGTGATATTTTTGCTGTCATCATTAAATAGGAAAATAATTTTGGATGTTTTATTTGGACTAAACATTGTTGATTGGAGAGTTAAAAGATTAACTGATTCAAGTCAATTTACTCTGTGATACTTTGGTATTTTATATTAGGGACAAATTAATTTTCATTAGTAGTTGCCCATGAAACATTTGATACAAAGTAATCAGAAAAATCTTCAACTACATTAAACATATGCAAATTATATAGCATATATTTATAAATTTGTAACTGAGCTCAAATATTATTTGCAAATATTTTTGTCCAGAGAAATACAAAAAATGGTAAATGAGAGATGAGCCTATGATTTACACAGCCTGGAAATAAAACAAACTGTTGAGCCCTTGATAGGAATATTCCCTCCAAAAAAAGGAAGTGTACACATTCAGGATAGATTCCCTGAGTTAAAAAAAAGAAACAAAGAAAGAAATCTATATTGATTCCTTCCAATGGCCAGAATTCCCATTCGGTTTCTTTCCATAACCAGTTCTCATGTCACTAGGAAAAAAAATAAGTTGGGTTATGCATTTGGGGAAAAAAAAAAAGAACAGAAACAATCTACCACTGACAAAACTGACTCACTAATACAAACCTGTGAGTAATAAGAATTTGGGCCATTAAAACTGTAAAAGCAATAGATATTTTTTCTACTTTAAGGGAAAACAAAACAGGTTGGCCTGAGATGCATATTCAAATAATTAAGAGTAGGTTAAATGTAGGAGAATTTTACCCATGAAAGTCAGGAAATATAAGGAACAGAATGAACCAGACCCAAGAGAAGACATATATTTTATATCAAGAGAAATAAATCATAGCCCAACACATAAATGTTAAAACTATTCTTCTTAAAACATTCAATTATGGAGGAAATATATGCATTAAACAAGAGTAAACAATAAGTGAAAGGAAAACAAGTGCTCATTAATCATTACTAGATTTTTGTTTGTTTTAAAGCACAAAAAAAAGACTCTGGAGATAAAGTTTACATTATCAAAATGTATAAAATTTTTTAATGGATGGGTTAAATATTAACCTAAACAATGAAGTCAGAATCAGCATATAGATACTAAGTTTAAGAATATTTAAAATACTCCTTTAAAAAAAAGAGATGGAAAACTTGAAAAACTAGCAGATCAGATTGAAAAGCTCCAACATGGACCTATAAAAAAATCAGAATAGGAAAAACTTTCTGATGCCTGGAAAATATATTCAAAGTAATAAAATCAGGCTGATAGCAGACTTTCCATCAAAAACTATACAAGTCAACATACAGTGGAGTCACATCTGTAGTATTCTTTTTGTAATATGTCCTTATCTGGTTTTGATATCATAGTGACCCTGCCTTTATAGGATAAATGTGGGAGTTTTTTTCCCTTTCTGTTTCATGGATTAATTTGAAGAACACTGTCATCTTTGTCAAGAATCGGGTGATGTTATCTGTGTGGATGCGTCCCTGTCTTCTCAATCCCATTGGTCTATGTGTCTGTGTATGCCAGTACCATGCTGATTTTCCCATGAGAGCTCCAAGTATAATTTGAAGTCTAGTAATTGATGCATTCAGCATTGTTCTTAATGCTTAGAACTGCATGGGCTATGCTAAGTTCATTGTTTTTCCATATAAATTTTAAGAGTCTATTCCTAGTTCTGTGAAGAATTATATTTGCATTTTGGTGGGTATTATACTAAATCTTGGAAGCATTTGTGGTAGTATAAATCATTGGCCTTTATCAGGAGTGCTCAAAATGACGTGTATGGTAAGGGATAAACTCTGAATTCACATGGCAAAAGAGCAGAAGACAGACAACCTACTCTTGCAAGTCTATTTTCTAGTAGCTTTAATTCATCAATGGAGGCAAAGTCTTCATCACCTAAAAACCTCCCCTAAATTCCTACCTTCCAAACACCATGGCACTTGGGATTATGTTGCTAGCACTGGGATTTGGGGTCCAACTGCAGACCATACCAGTTGCCACTTGACTCAGCAATTCAACTCTGAAGTGTGTACCCAAGAGAAATAAAAACAGGCTCACACAAATAGCATACACAAATGGTGTCATTTTAAGAAGTCAATGGTAGGAAAAATGTTCATCTACTGATGAAGGGAATAAATGAAATAGTATATATCCTTATAATGCAATATTCAACAATAAAAGGGAACAAAGTACCAGTATATGCAACAAAAAAGATAAGCATCTCTAAATGTAGAAAACCATTGTGAAATGACCATGACCACATGTCATATGATTTTATTTATATAAGGTGTCCATTCTAAGCTACTCTATAGAAACAGAAATTGGGTGAGTGGTTTCCTAGGGCTTAGGTGGAAATGGAAGGAAACAGGAATCACTGCTAATCAGTTCAGGGTCTCTTTTTCAGGTGTTGAAAATGTCTTGAATTATTGTGCAACTGTCATACAACTCCATACATGCATTTGAAATTGGCGAATGGTGTGATCTGTTAATTATATCAAGAGAAGGTTCTTATATGTAAAACAATGGGTGATCATAAGGGGACTAGTTCCCAAAAACCTATCTGAATTTTATAAAAGGATATACAGTTTATTTTATATTTTATTAGGCAGAATAGATCAGTCACATACAGAAAAAAATAAAGCCAATATCCCAATGATCAAACATGACAAGAATTTATTTCTTACTGTACAACTAGGTGCCCCTCACAAGGTGTCTAGGACAGCGTAGGTCTCTCTCCACATGTTCACTCAGCCCAAGGGGAACTTGGTCTCCTGGAGCTCTTTCTTCAGGAACCCAGACAATCCTCAGCTACTATGGTGGAGAGACGACAGATTGGTTGTGCATAAACTTCACTATACCTCAACTCAGAAAAGACACACACTAGTGATTCTCTTGTCCATTTAGTAGAGACAAGACTTCAAAGGTTCAGAGAAATACGGGAAGTAAATGTAGTATTTCTACACTACTATTCATTTTCCACTTCCAAAATCAGTTATAATAGGTGATAAAGTAGTAACATTTAAGCTTCTTCATCTTTTCATACATGTTACACATCATGCTTAGCTTCCTACGTGTCTCATGTCATCTGCATGACTCTCCTATGAGAAATGAAGAACATTATTACTATATTTTCCCATGTAGTATACTTACGTTTGCCAACACTAATTAATTGGCCAAGGTCAAAAAGTGCAATAGGTGGCAGGAGTAAAATTTGAGCTGATCCACATGGCCACAAAATTCTAACTCACAAAACTTGACTGCATTGATTAAAGAGATAATTCTGCCTCAAGCAGTGGGATTATAGGTGGAAAAAATGGAAAGGAAAATAACTGGTACATTCTTAAATTTTCAAAAGAAGAAAGAACTTATTCCTCCTATCTACCATAACACCATTCCACAGTACAGTTACTATTACCAAATATAACGCACTGCATATTTTAAATCACCAAAATGCATTTTGAATGATCCCACAATAACAAAAAAGACAAATATTTAAGATGAGGAACATACTCTCACCCTGATTCACATGATGATCTTTAAGTAGTATCTGCATGTGCTGAGAATGTATTGAATCCCATAAATGGGAATGCTACATACCTACAAAAAATTGTTTAAAAATGAGAGCAAAATATAGCTCCATACCACCTCTGTAATGGAAAGACAAATAGATATTCTATTTTAAAAAAGAATAAATGAATGAACAAACGAACCAGGAAGATTCTAGACCTTTGAGAAAAAGTAAGAGGTGAGAAAGATTGCATGAAGTTCTGGCCTCACTGAAGTCAGAGATTATATCAAGGATTTTATTTCATTGCCTAATATGGCTGTGGCACAGTTCACTGGGTGCTTGGGCCTTTGTTCCTCGAAGATTCCATTCCCCTGTATCCTCACAAGCACTCTCAGCCAAAATGCATACACCACCCTCTGCCATCTCCAGACAGGGTCAAGTTAGGGGGCCAATGTGGGATTGGAGGTCTCCAGAGATCTCCACTCTCATGGCACTGTTTCCTCTGAGACTTCTGTGGAAAGCTGCCATCTCTGCCTTGATATTTGCAAAAGCACAGCCCACATTCTGTGCCACAGCACAGAGCTCCACGGTGAGGAAGGAGACTCTCCTGCAGGATGCTTTTGCAGACGTGGACTTGGGGACAATGGTCTAAATATCTTTTTATTTGTTCCATCCTATATCTATTGCTAGGACAAAAGTAAGTATTATGAAATCGGACTATTATGTCTGGTTAGAAGTCTAAGGGGCAATAGAATGCCTATCCACTGTGTGTGTGTGTGTGTTAAAATGAAAACAGAAGAAAAAGAAAATAACACCTAGTTAGGGTGAACAGCAGCAGCACAGGCTCCTATTGCTGGTCTTCTCACTCCTAACTCACAAAACTTGAGTTTTGTGAGTTAGGCTCCTGCTCTCTCCTCCCTGCAGTGCTGCTCTTTGGCATCCCGATTTTCGTGCTCACTGTCTTGCCTTGTATGAATGGCTGGGGTGATGGTTAGACTAAAAGAAAGAGCACACTCATTTTCTTGCGTTGATAATGTGATATAGGAGTACTGGTGCAGCAATTATAGCTCCATTTCTCAATTTCAGGGGTTGTGGCTCTTGAAACATCTCCTTGACCATCAGGATTGTTCACCTGCTTTCTTTAGGAATGTCAAGGTCTGAACATTTCATATGGTTAGCTGACTATTCTGCGGTAGCCAAGAAGAGCTGAGATAAGCTAAATAATGGCTCCAATGGCTTCTTTTGAAAATGTTAGTGTCATGTTCTCAAAGAACTTTCATGTTCCTTATCACATAAGAGCCTAGGAGGGAGGAGACAAAGTACTTTCTCATTAGCTATCCTTAGCAACAAGGGCTGCATCATCCCTGCCTTGAATGTGGCAGTTTGTTAGTTAGTCCAGAAGTGACGAGGATCACTCAGTTTTGCAGTCAGAGAAAAGTGTCTCTTGGGCTGAGAGGACCTCTCATGCTATAACCACGGCAGCACAGTGAGCTGGCACCTGAGCAGCCTGAGGTGAGTACAACCAGACGTACCACTCAAGATGGCTTAGTAGAGGACGCAGAATTTCCAGGAAAGAACAAATGTAACCCTACTATCTTCTCTGTTCTACCTCCTCAGAATTAAAGCAAAGATATGGGCAATGGCAGGAAATGGAAAACATCAGTATATGTGAAAATTATAATTGTGACATTGAAAGAAAGCAATAAACATTTGCTTTGACATTTTGGAAACCTGTTCCTTCTATTTAAGGCACAGAAGTACACCAAGACATCCCTAGGATTTGTCCATACATCATGAAGGCTCCTGTAGGAATCAAGGTTTAAAAGAAAGCCTCCAATTTAAGACTCTCATGAATTAAAGATAAAAGCATGAATGTCCCTAGAGCAGGGCCCCAAGTCATTGTATATCTTAAAATATTATGAGCAAGTTGGTGAGGGAACTATCAGAGATGGGAAATGAATTCAGCTGTTTTTTTCTAGGAGCGTATGCCAAAGTGTAACCGACTATTTCCTAGATTGGGCTTTCTGCTGATTAAGCTTTCTGTGTATATTTTATACAAAAGTGCTTATAAGATAATCTTAGTATGGGGGCTTAGGAGGCTGAACCAGGAGGATTGCAAATTCAAAGTCAGATTCAGTAACCTGGTGAGGCCCGAAGCTACTCAGCAAAACCCTGTCTCTCAATAAAATATAAAAAGGTCTGGGGATGTTGCTCAGTGGTTAAGCATCTCTGAGTTGAATCCCTAGTACCAAAACAAAAATATTCCAAGTAGTGAAAAATACTCCTACATGCTTTCATATAATAAATAATGCCAGACACTAGATAACTGAAATGAGCTCTATTGTCAAAATAAAGATTGCCCATGCAGCCACAGTCAACAAAGACCCTTCCAAACCCATCCATACCACATGAGATGAAGGACCTCCCTCAATCCTCCAGTACCTAGATCTAAGTCCAGCTTCTTTCACAGACTCCTCCATGAACAAGAAGCTGTACATGAGCAAGAGTCTCTGGAAAAACCTCAGCTCTCATGGTAGTGTACAACTTGAATAATTTGTTTTCCCATCTGGTCAAGTCTTTCTCATGGTAATTCCCAAATGACTTTCATGGAGAATATCTCAGAGGTGACTGAATTTATTCTGGTGGGGTTAACAGATCGCCTCGAC